>OZ010789.1:639323860-639929110 GCA_963932465.1 Maratus speciosus
AATTAGGCTGATTGCAGCATAATTACTGAAATTGCACATCACAAAGCACATCTTTTCCTTGAGTCAATAAAATTTTAATTATTAATATTAGAGAAAGCTGGTAACGGCTGAAAGCAAACAAAATGAATTGCGCAATCCACAAAGCAAACTTCGGGATCTTGTGCTAAAAATAATTGATGTTAGAAAAAACTGGTAGTGGTAAATAGCAAACAACTATTGCACAACCTATTTACCAACGGATTTTAAGAATTTGAACTCAAAGTTGCAAGATGCCAAGATTTAAAAATAATTTCGAGAATGTAGGTAAGCTAAGTTTAATTCTAAGTAGCATAATGTCAATCAGATCATGTATTAGTACTTAATTAATTATAACCAATATATTAATTAGTAGGCACATTAATTACACTCTTAAAGGCATGAATTGCGAAAACCCGGTTAAGATTAATAGAATATGACCATAGTAAAAGGCATTGGAAACCAAATGTTCATCGTAAAGAACACTGTTTTAAAAAAACCATGAAAAACGGAAATTAAGATCTTTAGTGAATTGTTTACGTCATACTAATTAAGGGAAATTAATCAGACCGAATTTTAACAATGGGGCAGGTCCAATGAACACTCCCATAAAGGAAAAAATTTTATTTAATTAGGCTTATTACAGCATAATTACTGAAATTGCACATCACAAAGCTCATCTTTTCCTTCATTCAAAAAAATTTTAATTATTAATATTAAAGAACGCTTTTGATGGCTGAAAGCAAACAAAATGGATTGAGCAATACACAACATGACTCAGAGTGCCTAAGTTAAAATTTTAAGTGTTAGAAAAAACTGGCAGTGGTAAATAGTAAACAATAATTGCATAATCATCCACCAACGGCTAAGATATTCAAACTTTTAGTTGGCAAAATGCCAAAATTTTAATAGGGAAAATAAAAAAGTAGGTATGCAGTGATTAGTTTTCTTGAAACAGTATAACAATTAGCAAATTTACAATTTCTTGATTAGTTAATAGCAATAAGTTTTAGAAGCATAATAATTACTTTCTTAATTAAACAGATTGCGCAATTCTGGATAATATCAATAGAAATCCATTCAATATGTCCATAGTAATAGCATTGGTTATTAAATGTACATCATATAGAACATTGTTTAAAAAAAGAATACGAAAAACGAAAAATTGGATCTTTAATGAATTAATTACGACAGACTAATTAAGGGAATTTAATGAAACCAAGATTTAGTAATGCGGCAAGTCCAATGTACATTCCCATCTAAGAAAAATTTAATCCTATGATAATTAAATTAATTACAGCATAATTACTAGCAATGTACATCACAAAGCTCATATTTTTTTCTCGCTCAGAAGGAATTTTAGATTTAACATTAGAAATATCTGGTAGTGGCTGAAAGCAAACTAAAGGAATTGCACAATCCACAAATGAAAACAATATCATTAGGTAATAGTCTGGAATTACGATTGGCCACTTGCCAAGAAAATAAATTAAGAAAAGCATTTTATAATAATTAATAACATTAGACTTTCTAATTCTCTTAGAAATACAAAATTTCAAATATAGGTAAAGAAAAATATTTAAGACTATGAGACAAAATTTTTTAAAGATTGGTTAATTAGCTAATGAGTTATTAAGAAAATTAGAGTGGCGCCAGAACGACTGCAGTACATTTTGAAATTACTAAGATAAAACATTTTATTCTTTCAATATTAAATAAGACAAAGGAAAATCATTAGAATTAAAATCTTAAATTGCTCATAATTAATGAACCAATTAGTCAATTAACACCATTCCGGCACCAAATTAGAGATAATTAAGAGAGGAAAAGAATGGTATAAGTCCAGAGACGCTCACCCATCGGGAACCGGTGTCTTTAGCCTGCCATGTCGGAGCTCAGAAATATGTGTCCTCACCCTTCCACAGCTGAACTGAGAGTCTCCGAGGAAAGATGGTCGTACGACAAGGTTGGAGGAGCAGAACCATTTGTTTGATGACCCGTGCGAATCCTATAGTTAACGGTAGAACATAAATCTTGCCACGCGCATTCCAATGCTGCTTTGTCATTCGAGGTGAGGACTTTGAATGCGCCATCGATCAAGGCGATGTCGGAGTCCTCAGCTGACAAGGGTCAATCAAGACAGTCAGCTGAGCTCCCATAAAGGTATTCTGTGGCAGCTCGATCAGGAACATTTAGGATATCTTTTTTAATGATCACACAAAGGGTTTCATCTAACTCCCGCCAATCTTGTTTCGGGATGTGATGGGTTCTTTGAGCATATAGGAGTGACGGGAAGAAAAAGGACTTAAGTGCGTCCAACTTTTGCCAAGGGTTAAGGAAGGAAGACAATATTTTGTATGCTTTCTCGTAAAATTCCTTAATATGGCTGTGGTCGTTTACTAGTTGAAACCCAATCGATTTTCCGAGGAATACTATGGGATCCAACGCCATTTTATATTGGATGAGAAACTGGTTAAAGGTGAATTGCGTGGGGATGCGCACGGGGGCTACCCCCAAGGTGAAGCGTAGAACATTTGTCTATGTTAATCCGGATAGAGATTTTAGAGCACTCTGCCAACAAGAGATCCAGAGCAGCCAGTAATGCCCCCTGTGAGTCAGCCAAAATAAGTATGTTGTCGGCATACACAAGAATCGTGACACCTTTGAGGGTATTAAGTGCTGATGGGGTCAAAATGGGGGATTAATGATGGGGTCAAAAGCGATGTTAAAAAGAAATTCTCTCAAAGGGTCGCCCTGACGAACACCTCTTCTTATTGGAACAGGGCCGACTTCACCGGAAGCAGATACAATGTGCTAATTCCATTAAGAAGCTCAGAGACTATTTTGACAAGATGTTTGCCAGCACCAGATTTCTTCAGTGCACATTTGATCGCTATATGAGGGACACAGCCGAAAGCATTGGCCAGATCTATGGAGGCCACGCTTAGGATTTTTCTTGGTATCCTGGAAGATCTTCAAAGACATATAATTGTTCTCGAAGGCCCCGTCAAAAGGTAAGAATACATTTTGAGCAGGACAGAGGACCTTATTAGAAGTAAGCCAATCTATGATACGTTTTGTAAGACAGCCTATGAATAATTTAGAAATTGTATCGACAAGTGAGATTGGCCGCCGATCTTTATGTGCAGTCCTCTTTCTTCGGGATGAATACAGTTCTCGAAGATTTTCACGCAGATGGAATACTTTTATATTTAAGACATAAAGTGAAGGTACTTGAAAGTGCGTGGGCCTCCGGATCTATCGACCGCCAATGATCGAAGGTGAGCCTATCTAATCCTGGTGCAGTGTTTTCGGCATTTGACAGACGAGCCCAAATTTCTCCGGCGTGACGTTTTCCAGGTTAACTTCTTCTGCAGAGGATTCCCAGTTTTCATAGAGAGAAAGATCACATTCTGGTGGCTCAGCATTGAAATAAAATTCTGCAAGCCTATTGGGATCTTCGGTGCAGAGTTTAGTGTTTTCTCCTATGACCTTACGAACCGCACGGCTGCAGTTTCTGCGATATAATGCTTGGATAAACTTTGGGTTATCCACATTCTGCTGCTTGAATACTGTTGTGGCAACTGGGGGATCTTTAATATTTACATGAGTTCTTGAAAAGTCAATGAATTCGGATAGGAGAGTCGTAAATTCTTCCCAAGGGGGGAGTGTGTCGGCTTCAAGGAATTCCTTGAACTTTAAGTTATATTCATGAGACGGAGGAGAGTCGTCAGGATGAGGAATTTCTCTATTGGTATTAACATTTTCCTGTGGATTAGGATTTGCAGGACGAATAAACTCAGCCGAAGGATCAACTGGAGCCAAAGAATAAGAAACTGGATATGCTGGAGTTGAATTATCGGGAGAGGATGGAGACGACCTCTCAGCAACAGCCTCATGAGAGGACTGACTGCTAACGAGGTTCCTAGGAACCAATTTCTTCTTTTTTAAGTCCTGTTTCAATGTAGAAGCACCGATTTGTTAGAGTCTGTCACGGGTGCGAGGAGCACTGGCGTGACTAGTAAGGCTCGTAGCGTTCGAAAAAGGAGAGCCCGCAGATAAGGCAAATGTGTTCAAACTTCTGAGATTCAATAACATCTTGAGGGATTCTGAAGTAACCGCCACTGCGAAAGCAACTGTGATTGGAGATTTTAGTAGGCATTACAACATTACATCTACCGCACTACCGAACAATTTCAGGTTCGATAACGCCATGGAGATTTCTTAAATGACGCTTAAGAGAAGTATACGCTGGGGACCATGATGTCTGAGATATTCTTGCTCTGCAATCCTCTTCGGTGCACGTCAAAAAATCAGTTACGGGGAAAACGAAGTGAATCGTATTTGTTTCTTCAAGACGGCAACAAGTGCCGATTAAACTTGGTGCACCATGTCCAGATGGACGATCTGAAGAGGAAGCAATATTAGCTGGAGAAGAAATTTCATCAACCAGAGGCACTTGTGATGGTAAGGAACTCTGAGGAGAAGAAGGTGGCGAGGTGACATATTGAGTTAAAGGAAGGATAACAGATGTTTGAGACGCCAACTCAGGTGATTGACCCGCAAAAACTTGATGAGGCGGAGTCAAATCTGGGTTAGATGGCGGAAAATCTCTATGGATAGGCGTGTATTTACAAAAATGGTTTTTCATCTGTGTTTTCGAGGTAGATCCGAATGGACATTTAGAGCAGTGGTGTTTAAATTCATATTTAGTAAAATCCACATTATAGAGTTGAACGTTCCTGAAAGATGAGTGGGACTTTCGGTTATTAAACATGTAGCAGTTGCACAAGCTACACCAAAATTCAGTAGCAATTATAGTTTCTTAGATGTTGCTGTAGATAGTTAATGGCCTTAGAGAAAACCTGTGCGAAGAATTAAAATTGCAATCAGGTTCGGGGCAGTGTGGAAAATCTGCCAATGGAACTGTAATTTGGAGAAGACCGTTAGTAAAATTAAGAACGGGATGGAAACGTTTTCTGTTCAACAGCTTGTACAACAGATTGAAGGTTCCCCAGATAGCAATTTTAGTTTGCAGAAAATTTTCAGCAATCTTACTTTGCATATTTGCAATGTTGCAGCAAGCTCAGCATGACAAGTCTGAAAGTTCATAACAAGACTGCAACAAGATTATGCAAACTCCGAAGTCATCATACTTTGAACTTGCAGCTAAGTTGTCGTGCAAGTTGCAATCTTGTTGCATCAATCTTACTGCAAACTCATAGCAAACTAGTAATATTGCGATGTCAGACTATTTGCAAACGCATTGTAAATTTGCAATATTGTCATGTCAGAACATCTGCAAGTGATTTGCAAACTCGGAATCTTGTCATGACAAGTATAGCTGCAAATATATAGTAATTTCATTGAAATGTTGTCAATTCTCTGAATTTTGCGTGTAGTATACAGGTAAAATAGGATTTTTTGAGACAACAGATGCCCATTCACCCAAATTTGGGAAGAACTTCGTTTTGATACTAAAAATGAAGACCCAATGAGTACTAAAAAAATAAAGTTGTTTTATCATGTTTTGTGCGCAAAAGGGGGCATTGTTAGCTCAGGGAGGGGGTAACTAAAAATAAATAAATAAGTAGGTGAAATGGGATATTGTTTATTATGTTTTTTATAATTCCGAATCAGGTGAAATCATCAGCAAGTCAATACGATCATTTCTTACAAAGTTACGGCAGATTTTATTAATACAAAGTCTTTTGCAGGTAAAATAGGTTTTTACAGTAAGAAGTGATTGCTATTCACGAAAGCTTGAGACAAACCTCGTTTTGGCACTACAAATTAAGATCCGATGAGTCTCCAAAATGTAAAGTTGTTTTACTGTGTTTTTTGTTTTTTTTTTGGGGGGGGGGCATTTTTTGATGGGCATTTTAGCTCGAGGGGGGAAAATTCAACTTTTTTTAAATATGTCAAGTGGGATATCGTTTCGTATGTATTTGAATAACATTATCGGCAAGTCGATACGAACATCTATAAGACAGTTACAGAAAAGATTTTATCAATGCAAAGTGGAAAATTATATTTTATTTTTTACATAGTTTTGTCATATTTATTTTACGTTTAAAAAGAGTTTTTTATATCATATTAAGTCATCTCAAAACTATTAAATGTCTTCAAAATAGCAATAGTCAAAATCAGGATAATTTTGAGTTTATTTCAAAGTCATTAAATTTACCAAAATCCACTACTTATAATCTGACCTAACTTTGTAAAAAATGATCGTATCGGCTTGCTTGCGATATCATTTGATTCAGAATAAAAAAATTCACAACAAACGATACCCCATTTGACATTTTAAAAATAATTCTGTTCGCCCATGCATGTTAAAGCCCCCCCCCCCCCCTCCTCAAAAAGAACCCCACGATGATTCAACTTTATTTTGGGGGAACAAATCGTATCTACATTTCTAGTGCCAAAATGAAGTTCTTACCAGATAAATTTTCTTGAATGGGTATCAGTTGCTGCTGTAAAAACCTACGGTACCTGCACCAAATTATAGTTTTCAAGTTCGTATTCATAAAACTTGTCGTAACTATGTAACAAATGATCGTATCAATTTGCAAATGGTAATCATTCCATTAAAATAATAATAATAATAATAATAATAATAAACGATAGCTGTCTCTTAACATACCTAAAAAAAAATTTAGTTTGCCCCTCCCGCTCCCTGAGTTAAAAATGCCCACAAAACATGATAAAAGAACTTTATTTTTTAAGGACTCATCGAATATTCATTTTTAGTATCAAAATGAAATTCTTCTCAAACTTTGGTGAATGGTCACTAGTTGCCGCATTTCTACTCAAGTTTTGATTGTACATTTTTTATCTGTACGCTAATAGTCGTACTTTTGAAGGTTGTGCGAGTTTTGTGCAGCATTCCATATAATCGGAGGTTTGTCAAATGCTTGACATTTTTATGCTACATAGACTGAGTAAACAAGAACTTATAGTTTAAAGTAGATTCCAAATCACCACAAATATACTACCACAACCGCAGGAATTAAACCCGTCAGAGTTGAATCTGAGGCCACAGGGCTAACCATTCAACTACCTGGTAAGCCCCAATAACTTCCAATAATATACCTTAATTTGTTTAGAAGTTTTATTAGACTCGCCAATTCTCAATTAGTTGCTTATTCCCTTCTAATTCTTAGAAGGTAATTAAAAACATTATCTAAAAATAAGTGGTCCATGTACATAACCAATGCAAAGCAAACCTAGATGAGTACACACACCCTCAATTTTAATTTAATATATAATTTTATTAAAGAAAATATAATTTATTTTCATTTCTTTTTGGCCAGAGTGGAACATATTGCTAAAACTTATTAACTTCCAGAAGGAAAAAAAAAAACTCATTTTAAAATTAAAATTTCCCTATGGGGCGATCCATAAATGATGTCACACTTTTTTTCAACATTTTTAACCCCCCTCCACCCCTTTGTCACAAAATGTCACTCTTCACCATACCTCTTCCCCTCCCCCTGTCACATGTCACGCTATATTACGTAAATATATACTTGCAGCTCAGAAACAAAGCACTATGTTATAGGTCATATTACAAATTTTATTTTTGAACTTTAACTATGTGTTTTAATGACATTTGTGAGCATAACAATAAAACTGATTCGTGTATTTATTTTGTATGAAATAAGATTACGGTTTACAACAAAAAACATAATATACAATAATAATAAAATATTAATATGAAAGAGCAATTGAAAACAGTATTATTTTAGAATTTGAAATGGAATTTAATATATTTGATTTTTAAATCCTATATTTACTTTATGAACACAAAATACTTTAAAACAGATTGATTTTGAAGAAGAAGCCTCAATATTAGTTTTACTTAAATGGAATTGCCATAACATTTCATTTGTCACATTAATATTAACATTTATAAAATTATATATTAAATCATAAAATAGAAATTACTCCGAATCATTTACTATAACGACTCTTCCTCCCTTGGAGAAAATATATGCTCGTCCATAGAGTACGCAGTCATTTTGGCATCGCACTCATCCTCGGGAATAGTAAGTCCTCTAATATCTATGCAATGTTAGTAAGACCTCTAATGTTTAACCAAAATGTGTGATGTCAGACTTCGTCTTACCCCCTCCCACCCCCTTGTCACAAACTGTCACAATTTCACGAACCCCTCCTCCCCCCTCCAAGCGTGACATCATTTCTGGATGGCCCCTATTCACAAATCTAATTAAATATAATTCTACAAAAACAAAATATTTGAAAAGTTTCAAGAATTTAAAAAGAACAAAGTTATAATAAAACAATACAGTCTATTAAATTACAAAGTTTATTTTCACACAGCTACAAATAATAGTTTCTAATACAAAGTATTAACATAATATTTACCAAATTAACATACAATTATTTAACATTCTTCTATATATTATTTCCGTGTCTTTGCATCCTAAAAGAGAGAAACAATAGAGTGCATTTTAAAAATTACAAGTTAAATTTTCACTGTTTTCAAGAATCCTGCTTAGATTTAGGTCTAAAGGTGATCACAAATTATAACTCTTCAGGTAAAATGACCGAATCGCTAATGTTAATCCAACGAGATATATTTTTAAAAATATCTCGTCTGTATTTTTATATTTTAAAAAGACTTTTTCTTTTGCATTGGATAACTGAGGTAAATTTCTGCAATTGCGGTTTTTACTTTATTTTAAGTTCGTTGAAGTTTTTATTGAATTTTCTTTCTTTTTCTTTTTTTTTTTTTTTTTTCTTTTTTTTGTGCGGACACTTTCACTCTTTTCACTGTTTATACCGGCTCGAAAGGTGAAAGTATATAAAAAAAATCATTTAAAAATATTGAAATGCAACCGAGTTACCTTAAAAAAATTCTCTTATTGGATTAACATTGGCGAATTGGTGTTTCCGCTTGACTGAAGTAACCTCTTAACCCTTTAAAAGCCCCGACCCACACAATTTACGGGCGATTACTAAAGTAAAAGAGAATGACTACCTCCTTTTTTGTGCGATTTAAAACCAAATCCGCACATTTATATGAGTTAATTAGATGATTTGATAAGAGACAAGATGATTAGATGATTTGAATTTAGAGGTTTTGATAAGACACAACTAGGGGGTACCATCTACAATACAGGGTTATACTTTCTGCTTTTAAAAAGACTATATCATCTGACAGCAATAGACAAAATGTATGAACTGTCGTAATTTCATTTAAATATGATTTATAATGTTTGCTTGGATTTAATATTTCTTTTCATATAGTTTATTCATGATTTTAATTGATTTTGTCTTTGATAAATTTAATTAGGCTTCACAAAAGTTGAAAAACAAATGAACCACACAATTGTGCGGGTCCGGCATTTACCATTTCCAAAATAGATACAATTCCTAATATATATATAAAAAAAATTTAAGTGATTTTTTTAAACTTATGTTTTTAGCAATTTATTTTTTATTAATTACATTTTTAAAGCTGACCAATTTTAAATTAATAGGTTTGTACTATTCATGATTTCTATTTAAAATGGATAGTATTAGATATATAATATGCACATGTAACGAACTTTATGTTTCTGCTCCGAGTTATAGATGCCATATATGATTTATAAGTTTTACTAGCAGCCTAACGCCCGCTACGCTGGCCAGTTTTTCTAAAGAAACCTTGAATCAAACGAAATATATCTGTAAATTTGATCATGCGTTTTAAAGCAATATGGACATTTACCTGGAATGCCCAAACAATATGAACGTTATTACGCTATTATATCTTTTGAGCCATACAAAATTTAAGCTGTTAAGGGCCAACTTCTTTCGTTGATCATTTAGTGTAGTATTCGGTGAAGAACGATAGAACAATATGTAATGTACTGAAAGTGTTCATGAAAAATTATCAATGCAAGTCTCATCAGAATCTGTTAATCGGACATACTGAAAAGGCTAATCGTTCATAATTTGGTTCGCCTGCTTCTAAAACATTTAGCCTTAATTCTAAAATCAAACAACCTGACGACCAAGCAACACCAAGCGAATGATATGTGCTTTATACTAACTAAAACATTCACTGAAAAATTAACTAACCAAGCATGTTCCATCGAAATCCACTGAGCAGGATCTTTTAAACTGGAAAACGTACCGAAACATTTCATAAAAATAATATAATTAACACCGTAATAATATAATTAACACAAAATAATATAATTAACACAGTTTAAATACCGTGAAAATTCATTCAGCGGAACATTAAAAAAAAGCCAATCTTTCGAAATTGGGTTCATCTGATTTAGATCTTTACGCATAATTATTTAATTAAGCAACGTAGAACATTATATTTTATACTATCACCTTTTCTGTAAATTATCTACTAACAATGTAAGCCCCATTAAAATAAATTCAGTAGAAGTAAATTTAAAAGAGGCCGGAATGAAATTTATCTTTGCATTTTATATACATTGATATAGTTAAATATAGCTATCATAATCGCGTTAACCTGATTATATAGAACTCTCAGGGATGTAGGGGTAGGTATACGTCGCATCATTTCTGGATTTTTAAAGAAACTCTGCACAACTTCCATAACTATAGCATTCTAGTATACGTCCTTTGTCTGTAGCGTATTAAACTCCAATTTTCTTTACTATACCGCAGATAACTTTTTCCGCATAGCTTCGTAACTAAACAATTTTGAACGATATAATAAATATTGAAAAGAATCCCTGAAGTATTATCTAGCTAACTGTTCATCTGTCATTAAAATCAATTCAGTAAAACTTGAAATCTTTCCTAATCGAGTTCACCTAATTTTAGAACTCCCGTAACAATTACTAAGCAACTTGGAACGATGGTTTTTAGATTAAACTATTTATAAACCATATTTACTATCCAATAGTGTAAATTCTGCAAAATTATGTTCAGTAGAATCGGAGTTATAATCAATCGGAATGAAATAGGAATTTATGCTTTACATATAGTAATAGAAGCCTTCACCCGCTACGCTGGTCGGTTTCTCCAAGCGAAACTTTAATCAAACGAAATATATCGGTGTATTTGATCTTGTGTTTTATAGCAATAAATATATTTATCTCTAATGACCATCCGCGTTGCTGAAAACAACATGAAATACATTACGGTTTTATATCTTCTAATGTCTCAGACAAAATTTGGACTGTTATGAAGAAAATCTTTAAGTTGATTATTTATAACTCAATATAAAAAAGAACGGAAGAACAATATGTAGCATATTAAAATCATCCCTGAAAATAAAAAAATGCAAATCCCATCAAAATCCGTTCAGTAAAACCTTCTAATAAGACTAATTTTTCATAATCGGGTTCACCAGATAATACAATATTCAGCTATAATTCTATAGCAAAGGAATGTAGAACAATATGTGTTATATACTAAAAACTTTCCTGAAAAAATATCTAACAACAGTGCTAATTAACTCAGTAGAACCTTTTAAAAAAGCTAATATTTCAAAATAGGGTTCACTGATTAAAGAACTTTCGCACATAATTCTATAACTGAGCAACATAGAATAATATGTGTTATATATTAAACATTTTCTTGAAAATTTATCTGACAATGCAAATCTTCTAAAAATCCATTGAAAAGAACTCAAGTTATAAGCGGTCGGACCGATATTGCCTTTTTATTTTATATTTGAAGTTGATAGTTAAATATATCTTTCATAATCAAGTTAACGTGATTGTGGAATTTTTAGGAATGTAAAATAGACTATACGCCGTAGAGACCTTCTGGTGTTTTTTAGAAACTCTGCACTCCATAGCTATAACGTATATACTTTCTAATATATACCCTCTGCCTATAGATTTTATCCTACTTTTTTTTTCAACTACACCACTGAGAACTTTCCTCATAATTCCATAACTGAAAATGTAGAATGACATTTCAAATATTGCAACAATCCCTAATATTACCTAACTGTGCAACTCCAATCAAAATACGTTCAGTAGAACTTTAAATAAAAGGTAATCTTTCACATTCGGGTTCACCTAGTTTTGGAACTTTCTCTTGTAATCTAATTTTCTGCAATCTGATTTGTTGCCAAGTTTGTGCTTCAGAAAAACAATAACCCAGCAGAAAACTTCACTACGGAGAAGTACCAACCATCCACAAAAAATAATCTAACTAACAGTGCAAGTCCCATCCAAATACATCCAGCAAAACTCAAATTATAAACGGGTGGAAGGAAAAGCAAATTTGAATTTTAATACATGCTTTACACTAATGTCATTGAAAAAGATGAAAAGTAAAACAATAGGAAATAATGCCATAACTTAAAACAAAGAATTTTTTTTTAAATTTACATACGCGAAATGTAACTACCGCTATGGGCATTTTTAAAAATGCTAATGGCGATATTTACATACGGATACGGCTGACATAAAAGTACCCATTTTTCCTTCTTATCCAAGAGCAAGTGATAAATCGCGATGTATTATTTCAATTCCAATTTCTTCCATTAAAAAAAGTAATACTTACGCATTATTCGGACCATGAGATTGATCGCCAAAAATGGTTGACAATTGCCAATCTTGTTTATCGTTTGCCAATTACGTTCAAAAAAGTAATTTAACATTCTTAAATACATAAGCTTGTTAAAAATGGCAAATTGTTTTAAGTAAATAAATAAATAAAATATATAACATAAAATTACATACTATAAACTATAATAAATAAATATTATAATAATAAAATAATTTAAAACTATACTAAATAAACTATCAAATGGACAAAAAATAAGGGTTGCTGTAATTAATGTAATTGCCATGCTTGGCGCAGTTGTATCTGACATGGCCCAGATGCAAGTACAACAAAATTTTTAAAGTCGTACAAACATTGCTTTCATTTTTTTTAAAAATATTTTCGTTTTATAATGTTAATTTCTAAGTGGATCGCTTCTCTGTATTTTAAATAAATCCAATATTTTTTTTTTCTCTTTTTTTCAAGGCGTTTGTACTTATTTATTTTTTCAAACTCATATAGCCGGTTCAATTCTTTAATCGAAAGATTTAACAAAAAGATTTAATTTGAATTTCTTCCGTTACTACAGTAACGGATGTATAAGATGAATGAATATGGATGAATTATCACTTATAATGTTAGGTATTTCGAGGTTTTGGCGCCAAAGACATCGCCAAATTAGAAATATATGAAATATCTCGCGAACTATTGGACTTAAAAGAATTTAGTTAGTACCATTCGATTCAGCATACAAAAATACACCAAAATATGTTATCAGTTGAAAAATAGCTATAAAATCAGATTTTTAAGGAATTTTTTTAAAGTTCGTTCCATTTTTTACCCCCCTTAGGGGAGGAATTTTAGAAAATCCTTTCTTAGCGGCACTCTATGTCATAAGAAGTATTTTTACCCCGATTTTCAAGACTTTAGGTTCAGTAGTTTGGTCTGCGCGTTGATTAATACAAAATTCAGACTTTCTTTTATATATATAGATATGAGTTATATGCATACCACGAGATTGATTTTTAAGTTTGATAAATTCATTCCATTTTGTCGACACAGCAAGTAAACCACCAGGAATAAATAATAAATTATAGAAAGTTCAGCAAATGCTCGACAGATTCCGTAGTGTCTGCTTGAATTTACCAGGAGATCAGGGAAAATTTTCCATAGATGAGCAGACGATTCCTTTTTTTAGGACGTGCCTCGGTAAAGCAGTATATAAAAAAAAAACCACACTCTGTTGTAACAGCATCATCTCGGATTGTTTTAAATTTTGTATTATACCAGTGGGAAAGTACAGACCTGGTCCACAAGGATCTAGGCTTATTACCTGCTGTCAGGGCCGAAACTAAGGGGGTGGGGGGGGGCAGAGGGGGTATGTGCCCCGGGCGCCAGAACGAAGGGGCGCCAAATGAAGGATTATAGGGAGGAAAGGATTATTTTCTTCTGATGGACTGATGGCTTCCATTATTATGAAACAGCCATTATAAATGAAGTGTTAGGTGAAGATGAAATAGCAGTCGTAAAAAGTTAGAACTCTGATTTTCTGGTCAGAATGGGAAAAACAAATGGCCATAATTTTTTTCGAAAAAAAAATAATAGGTATAGGAAAAAAGGGACTGTAAGGATGGAACGGTAAGGAAAATTATCACCTATTTTTAGGAAAATCATGTTAAGACTAAGTGATAACCACAATGTTCATTGATTTCTAGAAACAGTTGTTAACATTGGATTAAATAATTTTTTTTTCTTAATTTACCTCGAAAAGTGCAGAAATAAACCTTGGGGACGGTAAGACTACCAATAAAGCCACGATCTTGAAATTGATATTTAAATGCTGATTTAAATTTTGTAGTAAATTTCCTGTCAAAGAATTTTAGACATTCTTTCTCTAGCATACTTCTCCATGAGAAAAAACTTGAAAAAAATTCTGTGACTGCATCTGAAGTGATTTTCTGTATAAGTTTAGCAAGAGGGACGGTAAGGATGAAAAACACAGGGACAGAGTTCAAAAAATAATATCAACCGTAAAAATGTGTGCAGGTTAATTTTTTGCACAATATTTATATTAAACAATTGTCCCAGTTTCGGAAAAAAATTGCATCGAATTACTTTTATTGAAACAATTTTATACAGACAGCTCCAAATTTAAAAATCAGCATCAGGGACGGGACGGTATAGGAGTTTTCCTGGTATTTGGACCCCCAACATCGTCCAAAACTTATTTATCTCGTTAATATTGTTATATGCAATCATGCAATGGAATGTTCTCCAGTATATGAAATAAAAAAAAACACAAAAAAATGTATTAAAATAAAAATTATTATTCAGGGACATAAAAGTCAAAAGATTGTGAGAATTCCCCATATATTGTTGTGCTTTTGTACTTTTTCGGTTTTGGTTAAGTTTTCTTTTATATGAGTACAGTTTCACTTTCAGAACAGGTTTCAAAATTGAAAGTATCTGCATATAAAAAATTGCATAAAAGCTCGAAAAGGTACGATTGCACAACTATATATATCAACCAGGTGTATCCTATGCAAAAAATAATATTAAAAAATATTAAAATGTGAGCCCAAAATATGCAAAGAACTGTCCATAGAATTAACATTAGCTTAAATGTTAAATTTTACTTCGGGTGACTAGTGTCGGTTTTTAAGAATTACATTTTATTAAAGATTGTTATCATAGAAGAAAATAATAAATAAAGATGCAGTTGAACACTATTTTACATGTGAAAAAGGATTCAAAACGAAACATCTTTAATAATAACACAAATAAATAGTCTTCGAATCTGACATTAACAATATAACAATGGAATTAAGGTTTTAAGATCCAAAGTTTTAATTATCAAAAAAAATATTTTGTAACTATTAAAATAATATTTTGGTGCTATGGTATCCGAGTTTTTAAGTATCACACAAAGCTATTTTATAACTTTTTTGGGGGCGGGGGGGAGGAGGGGAAGAGTTTAAGTAATTAGTCAATGCATTTTAGTTATTTAGCTCTAATTCATTGCAAAAATTCTGGATTTTTTTAAAAAGCTCCGTCTACTCCCGGTTTCTCGAATAAATCTATATCGTACATACTCTAGACATGACGTTCATGACTTTAGCGTACACCCTCTGATTTTTTTTTACGATTACAACACTGCAAACCAGATCAATATTTGTCATAATTTTACGAACCGGAATAATGTTCCGATTTGCTCTGCACATTTCAAGCCCAGGTTTGCTGTCGCGAAAAATTAATTTCAAAATATTCGTACACTATGACGCAAAAGTTTAGACAATGAAGAAATTCTTACATACTTTGAAAAATATTTATTCAATTTTCAAATCACTGCTTGAAATTAATGTGCTGTACATATAAACAATATTTATAACAAAGAAAAGTGGAATTGTGCATATTGCAATAAATTAAATGGTAACAAAAATAAACTGCTGTCTCAAAAGTTTAGACACAAATTAAATAAAATCGAAATAAACAATTTTTAAAACCTGGTTGCGCATCCATGCTTATGTATTACGTCATATACACGAGATTGCATGGAAGAAACTAAATCTTGCATAGTTTGTGGATCGATATCGTACCATGCATTCTCAATAGATGTCTTAAGTTCCTTTTCAGAAGAGTATTGTCTAGCGTTGCTATAAACTTTGCGACACATGATGCTCCAAAGGTTTTCTATAGGGTTAAGATCTGGGTTACATGCTGGCCAGTCGAGAACTCTTATATTATGGGAATTAAACCAAGATTTTGAATGTTTTGCAGTGTGAATTGAAGCATTGTCTTGCTGAAATTCCCACTGAGGACCCCCTAGAAGCTCAGCAAATGGCAGTAGGTTTTCTTCTAATGTCTGTGTATAATGCTGTGAAGTTTGACGACCACTGGTGAAGGTCAGAGATACTTGTCCATTATAGCAAAAGGCGGCCCAAACCATCACCGAGCCCCCTCCTTGTCTGCGACTAAAAAAACGTCGAGGCTCCTTCCGCAAGTCATGCCAATACGATAAACAACCATCTGGACCATCCAGATTCCACTTTTTTTCATCGCTAAATATGACTGACTGCCATTTCTCTCCATATGACATATGCTTTCGAGCCCACATAAGTCTTTGTAACTTATGATGTGGTTTCAGAGCTGGTTTCTTCTGCATTTTGCTATAAACGATTGTTCCTTTTTCCAAAATTCATCTACGAATCGTATCCTTTGATACAGAGAGTCCCGATGAGCTTTGAACTCCACGTACGCTCATTTGTTGAGTACTCGCTAGTCTTTGTATCAGGCGATCCTCTCGTACATTTGTCACACGTGGCCTCCCA
Organism: Maratus speciosus; assembly: GCA_963932465.1. Taxonomy (NCBI): domain Eukaryota; kingdom Metazoa; phylum Arthropoda; class Arachnida; order Araneae; family Salticidae; genus Maratus; species Maratus speciosus. Next base: position 639,340,702 of record OZ010789.1, read on the forward strand.
GACCGACATTTTGCTTTATATTCGGAACCACTCGATAGAACTCGATAAATAGATTTTTTTGACCTATTAATAATAGCAGAAATTTCAGAAACGCTCTTCCCTTCACCTTTCAACTGCCAAATCCTTGAAACCTCATTCACTTGAATTTCTTTAGCTCTCGGCATGTCGACTATGAAGCGCAATCGTTTGCAGAACTTAAGTACTCCAAATTTGTGACATCATCGATTCTAAATTTGCATATGCCAGCGAATATTCAAAGAAATTTAGAATAGTGTCTAAACTTTTGCGACAAGCACATTTGAATTTTTATGAAAAAAATTAGTATTATAGCAAATAAAACGACTGTCTTTTGTACATAGCATTTTAAATCAGTTTTTGAATATATTTACAGGTTTTTGTAATTCTGACGTCATAATTCTACATTTTAAAGCTGAATGACGTCATTGTCTAAACTTTTGCGTCATAGTGTATTTAAAATTTAAGAAAAATAGGAAATAAAACGACTTATACACATCCGATTAACAAGCAGTTATGTCAAAAGAAAAGAGAAATTTTTAAAGAATTAAATAAAACTGACGCCGGAAGGAAATACTGTTAATAACTTTAATAAAAATTAGAAAATAGCGATACAATAGAAATCCATGATAAGAAGCATGGAGAATAGCACACTAAGAAACTGTTTAAAATATTTGATATTTATATATAGAAAGGGGTTTAATGGCCATGAAAAGATAATTTAAATTTAAAAATACATTCGAACGCACTTCTGAATTCAAGAGGAGGGGGATTCCCCCGGAAGGTTTGATATTTTATGCTTTTTAATAAGCAATTTCCACACCGAATCTCTAAAATGTCCCCCCCCCCCCTCCAGAGCCGCAGAAATTAATCCCGGAGAAAAAATATCTGAATTCAACACTGCTCGATCGGCGTGAGCAAGAAAAAAGGCAAATATTAATTAAAACGATATCTTAGAAATTGCCCTTAAAGTTGAGAAAAATTCATTTAAAAATTAAAATTTTCAATAATGCCTTAACATGGACCAAAACCAAACTATTTTAAAAATGTAAGCATTCCTCAGTAAATAAACATAACTTTTTAATTTATTAAAATTTCTGTACGAAATAAGTTGTAGTTTGTTCAGAGAAAATACAAAAATATCCGAATCACATTTGAATAATTAAAATAATAAATACCTTTATATCTGGGTTCTTTACTTGAACGCTAATCCAATGGCGCTGCTTCATGGAATTCAATAAAGAAGTGTTGTAATTTTGTCTTTGTAAAATTTCCGCGCATGCGCGTTTATATCTGTTCTCCTTCCAACAAAAGGAATTTTTCGCTTACGTCGTTATTTTATGACAGTGTTGTATCAGGTTTAGAGCAAAGTTGCGTTGCAAGAATGCGATTGATTATATTTCGTCTACCTAGTAATGTCCTTGCGGCAATATTATTACTTCAAATTTTTCGAGACAAGAAAATATCAAGAAAAAATTAATCTTGCTGCAATTGTTCATGCTATCTGGGTCTGATATGGAGGAAGTACAGGTGAGCTTGTATGAGGCACAACCTGCTCTTGTTGATTAGAGCATATTTTAGACAAATCCTGTCAATTATTATTTGAAGAACAAGCAGGAAGCTGAGTCTCAGGAATAGTTTTATTGGGAGATTCGTGATAAGTGATTATTCAAGGAAATCATCCGGCTGAGTGGTGATAACGAGTACTTCATCAGATGATGAATTTATTGAGTTCACAACTTCCTCTGAAGCGATAGAAGATGGGATAATGTGATCGTCAGCATCGGCAGAAGAAGCTATGAGAGGAGCCTTAACCCTTTCCGGCGCAGACAAATTCTATTCGCAAAATGAGAAAATATTGACTGACACCGGAAATTGCAAACGATTTCTTTTAGAAAATAAAAACTCCTTAAATTAAGCTTTCACTGTAAAATCAAAATTTTGTTAAATATTCTTGGTGCCATTTGCAAGGTTGGAATTAAAATTAGGTGTGTCCAGACTGGACACACTGCGCCGGAAAGGGTTAAAAGGACTTGCCTTGATACCCATAGAAGAGAAAAATTGCTTCTTCTTTTTATCGTATTCAATGTATAACGAATTAGGAGACGAGGGAGTAGAAGCTTGTAATGTTGAGAGACCCTCTACCGATGCCGACCGACGAGACAGTGCCGGGTAATTTCTTTCAGGCGGGGGAGTACTTGTTAACCCCTTAGAACCTAAGCCGGCCCATAACGGCCCTGCAACTTAACGCCTGGCTCGGCCGTTCTGGGCCGTTTACGAAGAATTTAGGGGTGGAGGGAAGAGAAAAAGATGCGTTTCACACCGTCCGTAGGGATGTGTCTCTATTGTCGGCGACTGTTTAGTTCGGATTCGGATGACATTGATGGAATATTCACTTGTGGTTATATTTACCACTTTTAGCAGTTAAAAGGATTCTTCTGAGGGGAGCTTTTCTTTTTCTAAAGGTTTTAACTTCAAGAGCATGTTATCGTGTTTTCTGAAGTTTATTATTTATCAGCGCTAATATTTAATTACATTTTATTCAAAATGAATAAATGTATGAGAAAGGTGAAAGGTAATTAGAAAGAGAAGCAATATTGTTTGGATCAGGTGATAGAGACTTAGAAAATAAAAGTAATGGATTGTTAAAGAAGCAAAATGGAAATTGCACTATTTTTTTTTCAATAAAAGCACCTCCCTCCCCGATTTGCAAATTCCCGCCAAGAGAAAAATTATCTAAATTCAAAACTGGCCACCATTTTTTTTTTACAATCACAGGTGCATTTAAAATTCGGGTGGTCCTTAAAAAAAAGGGGGAGGCTTTCCATAAAAAAAAGAGAAAAAGAGCTTTACATAAAAGAAAAGAAAAAGGGCATTACATTTGCAAGGGATTAATTGCGATTGAAATGATTTGCAGTGGGAAAGTTTTTTTTTAATTTATCGATGAATTAATTACATCTTTATTTCCGAGCGTCCGTTATTGTCTCAGGATGATTATTGTCAGCGCTGTCGCATTAAGGAATTGGTTTAAAACACCAACTTTGGAAGTATTTTACTGTTAATAATAAAAAAAAAAGTTTCATTTTTTTTTTTTGTTTCAAATACAGTGAAACTCGTTTAAGATACGCCCGCTTAAGATACGATCCCGCTTAAGATACGAATTTCTTCCGGTCCCTTGAAAAATGCCTATTAAACCTGTGTAAAATTACCCGCTTAATATACGTACGGATAAGATACGATCCCGCTTAAGATATGAAGAAAATTTGTATGTTCATGTCAAAAACCCGCTTTATATACGAAACGGTGTTTGTGCAGTCCGTTTACTACGTGTCTTTAGGACAAAAGGGAAGAAGAGCAAAGGATTTCCTCACCAAATAATTATTCTTACATACATCTAGTTTGTCGTTTTAAAAATAATTACGGAAATTTATTACTTTTCCTCTTTGAGTGTGTAATATTTAAATTTCTATTTTCCAAAGATTAACATGAATTTTGTTTTATTATCTTTTATTTAATTTGGTAGAGAGTATTGAATAAAGACACTTTTGTTTTGTTACTGTACAAACAGTAACACAATAAAATTTAGAAAGTGAAAAAAAATGCCATTCTTTATTTCAAAAGTGAAAAAAAAAAAAAAAAAAAAAAAAAAAGGTTGTCCTTTATTTCAAAATCTTAAACTCATATTTTCTAGACTATCTAAAAATTGTTAGAAAGAATTTTAAATAAGAGTTACAAACAGTTAAAACATGTTGATAATAATGTGTACTGGCTGCGTATGCATTACTATTCGAGAATCTGTGAAATCCGGATAAGATACGATCCCGCTTAAGATACGAAATGCCCTCGGTCCCTTGATTCGTATCTTAAACGAGTTTCACCTCCAGGGGCGTAGCTACCGTGGAGCAGTTGGAGCAGACTGCTCCAGGCGCACGAATCCTAAGGGCGCAAAATTAGAAAAAGCGAAATAAAGATTTCTTTAAATATTTGTATTTTTTTTTTTTCATTATTAATCAGACATTATAGATGAACCTTGTTACAATCAGCGTATTCCTATATTATTTTACCTTGTGTTTAATCTCAACTATTTCGATTTAAAATATGTTTTCATACACAGTTGAAAGAAATGACTTCTATTCTGATGGAAGTTTCAATTTTAATTCGTACCATATTGCAGCCTCAAGTAACTTCTCCAACAGCGTTTCAGCATGCCTGATTATTTTCTGTAACTTTTCTGGAGACGACCGTTGAAGATTTTCAGATCTTAAAGTAATCAAAACTTATTTAACAGGGCTCTCATCGGTCACTTTACTGGCTACCACTATTTCCAAAAAATAATCTTTCTGGTACATTTCTATTAAAAATGTTTTAGAAATTTATCATGATGATTACTGTGCGGAAATAATGGTAGCCAAAGAATTCACCGCTGAGAAACCTATATGTACGATGTAACAGTAGTAATTTAAGATAATTATTTTACGATTTGGAAAAAAATAGCCTGACAAGTTGAAGAAAATTATTGACCATTTTACAGACGAAATCCAAGAAAACGAAAATTTTGAAGGGGTTTTTTTGTTTGTTTTGTGGAAACTAAACATGCATTAATACAGATTACAAAACAATAATAAGAACTGGATTTAAACATATTCCACATCAGCTCACGGCGACAAAATTTAGACGGGAGAGGGGGGGGGGGGTAAGGGGAAGTAGCAACTTAAATTTTTTGAGTATTGTTTTTGAGATTTTGAAAATATTGCAAATGTCAAATGCAGAATCGATAAGCTTCAAAAAGACAGAAAAAGTTAAAATACCCAATTCAGTGGTCCTTAGGGCCTGATTATAGCCTATGCAAAATTACACTACATTTTGGTAACAGTATTTTTCCGCATTAAACCTTATTTAATCGCATAATTTTAGGATTAAATAAGGCTGACTGGCCCGCCGAACAAACGACCTGCAGGTCTGTGCGCCCCAAACCAGGTAAAGCTGCTCCCTCCCTTAGGTGAAGCTAATAGTTTTAAAATTTGGTATACGAATTACATATGAAAAGTCTTAAATCATTTAATTTTTTTTTAAATCACTTTTTTGAATCATTTTTACTTTCTTCTATCTTTACAAGAAGAAAGTATTGGATTCATGAAAATTTTCGAATTCCGGTTTTTGACGGATTTACACGTTTTAGGGGTCAGAGATTCCAAAAAACATGTTTTTACAAAATGTCTGTCTGTGATTCTGTGAGTCTGTCTGTCTGTGTGTATGTGACACAAATTTTGTGGGCGCTCTATCTCAAGAACTAATGCACGGAATTTAATAAAAATTGATATTCCATTAGTCCCTGATATAAATTGATGCTGGTTAGTTTTTGGTGTAAATCGCTCAACAGGTGGCGCTGCAATGCTGCATTTTTCACGATTTTCGCAATAGCTCTATCTCAAGAAGTAATGCACGGATTTTGATCAAACTTCAGATTTAGTTAGTCCTTGATATGAATTGATGATGATTACGTTTTGGTGTAAATGGCCCAACAGATGGCGCTGTTATGATGAATTTTGCAAGATTTACACGATTTCCCCAATAGCTCTATCTTAAGAACTAACGCACGGATTTTCATCAAACTTCAGATTAAGTTAGTCCATGATATGACTTGCTACTGATTAGGTGTTGGTGTAAATCGCCCAACAGGTGGCGCTTCTCTGCTGCCTTTTCCACGATTGCCTCAATAGCTCTATCAATAGAACTAATGGACCAATTTTCATCTAACTTCAGATTTAGTTGTATGTTGACACAAGTTGTTGTTAATTAGGTTTTGGTGTTAATCACCCAATAGGTGGCGCTGCTATGCAGAAATTTTCACGATTTTTGCTATTGCTCTATCTCAAAAACTAATGTACGGATTTTCTCCAAACTTCAGATTCAGTCAGACGTTGACATAAATTGTTGCTGATTAGGATTTGGTATAAATCACCCAATAGGTGGCGCTGCTAGGCAGCATTTTGCTGAATTTAGACGATTTCAGCGATAGTCATACCTCAAGAACTAATGCACGGAATTTCATATCGTTAGAATCCTCATGAGATGCATAGATTGCCATTTAATTTTGGCAGTGTGGTAGCGAATTTTGAAGTATTAACATGTATGAGATAGAAGAAAGTTTTGGGATTGGTACATCCGACTAGTTTATTAATGATTTTTATTTCTCTTTGCAAGGCAGAAGAACTGATTTTTTTTTCTTGAAAGTTTCTTTGCTTCAGGGGGCCATTTAAATCTTTTAAAACCTAATGTGTATATTCTGTAATTTTCTTTGTGACCAATAGCGACATGGTCTGCCCCAAGAATTCTCAGCCTGTATGGTACCAAACAGCGCGGCCTCTCTTTAAATATATATATATACGTATTTTTGTTTTATTTAGTTTTTTGTAAAATCATTTATCAAATATTTGTTTGAAATGTGTAGGCTTCGTGTATTCGTACAATGCTGTGATTGTAATTTCCCCTATATATATATGTATTAAATTGATTTTTTCGCTTGATGTGCAAAAGTATTTATAAAGAATATTTTCGGCAAAGAAAATGTAATTCAAACATTCTTTTTTGTTAAAAATTACATTTTAATATGAAAACGGGACTGTTTCAATATTGTCTATAAATTGATAATCAGAACGGCGGGCGGTCAGCTATTTTGTATATACGTTAGAACAGGACTGTTTTTTTTTTAATTTTTAAACCGATTTTTCACGCAGTCATCGAGCTCGTATTTCAGACAAAATCGTGTTAAAGATATATGACAAGACTTTTTTTCCCCTTCGTTGACTGTTTTTTCTGCTTTCGTCGGGAAATTCCATTGAAAACGCCATCTTTGACAATGTTTTCAGTAAGATCTATTGTGTTTACAAAAAATCCGGAAAACGTCTTTCGATTGCAAAGTTTCTGAATAACAACACTTGCCCGTTCTCGAGCAAAAAATAATTAAAATGCATGTCATAAAATTGCCCCTTTGGATTTAAGAACAGCCTTAAGAAATAAAATCATAAAAATTTCAGGTTCATTTAAGAATATTATCACGGGCCCGGGCAACACCGGGTAGGTCCGCTTGTCTATACTAATAAAAGGAAGTTTCACTCTGTGTGTGGTGGCTAGTGAAATATATTGCCCGTAGAAGTCTGAAAATTTGGATGAGGGTAGTCCAAAGACAGGTCCTGACACACCTGGAGCCTGGAGCTCAGACTTTTAATTTTTTATGACCGGCGCCCCCTTAGCACCTTTCAGTTTGTATGCCCTGAATTGCTCAGAACTTGCCCCCTTTTATCCGATCTTCTTCGTTTTGGGGGCCCTTTTACCATTTAATTATTCTCCGTTTCTACATTCCAGTTAAGACACTGGACCCCTTGAAATTTCTCTGCGCCATGCATTTTTCACACCCAATGCATAACTTTGAGACTTGGACTCCTCTCCCTGGGCCAGCACCCTCATATTTTTATTAGTCACTTAGTGCTCTTTTTTAAGAATTTCCCCCGTTTTTTTTCGCGCTTCTTTAAGATTTTATTCGAATGAATAATAAATACCCTATGCTTAATTTCGACTTATTGAGATCTAAAGCGCTAAGTACTAGAACTTTTTAACATGTTTCCATCTTAGGGCCCTGCTCTCAACTATCAGTTGGCCCCTTTTGGACCTCCTATTATATCTCCCTTAAAAATGGTCTGATTCACTAACTTTTTTTTTGTAACAACATGATAGGAAATCCAGCTACTACGAGAACAACATAAAAATTTTTTAGACTTCAGCTACCACCAAATTTTAAAATTAATCGCCTTCTTGGGGCCCTTGCCCAGCTACATTCCAGTTGAGACCCTGGACCTCTGGGGCTTGGTACAAGGCCACTTGAAGTTTTTGTGTCCTAAATTGTTAAGAAATAGCCCCTTTTAATCCGTCCTTCGTGTTTGGGGCTCTTTTTCCATTTGGCTTTTTTTCGTTTCTACATTTCAGTTCAGACACTGTCCCCCTAGGGTAACTTTTTGTGCGCCATGCATTTTTCACCCACTAATTCTGTTACATTCTCATTGCATAACTTCAAAATTGAGTCTTGGACTTCTCTCCCCGAGCCAACACCTTCATATTTTTATTGGGATTCTAGAGCTCTTTTTTTCAGCATTTCTTTGAAATTTTTTTCTAATGATTAATACTTATACCCTATACTTAATTTCGACTAATTGAAAATCTAAAGCGCTAAGTACTAGGACCTTTTATCGTGTTTTCATCTTAGGCCTTCTCTCAATTATCAATAAGCTCCTTTTGGTCCCCTATGAAAATGGTCCGATTCACTAGGATTTTTTCCCTAACTACCCGTAAGGCATGGTGACGTCACGTCGACGTCGTTGTGACGTCACGCTGTGACATTGTGACCGTCGATGTGACGTCACGTGACGTCGATGTGAAGTCACTGTGACTAGAATGTGAGGTCGTTATGGCCGTTTTAGAGCTCTTTTGTGACGTCACATTGTGACGACTTTGTGAAGTCACGGTGTGACAAATTTGTGAAGAGTGTGTCATTTGTGACTATTTTGGTATTAACTTTGTGACGAATTTGTGACGAATGTGACAATGTTTTAAAGTCACATTGAGATCAATTTGTGAAATATGTGTCATTTTTGACGAAATTGTCTTTAACACTGTGATGATTCTGTGACGACAGCGACACTGCTTTGAAGTCACATTGTGACATTTTTGTGAAAATTGTGTGATTTGTGACAATTTTGTCATTAACGTTGTGACGAATATGGGACTAGCGGCAATGTTGTGAAGTCACACTATGACATACTTGTACAGTTGTAAACACGTATACATGTCACACATAGTCATAATTATGCATGTTGTAAAATCATTTACATCTATAACGTTAATATACTTCGGCGATACATCGCAATTAAAACTTGGGGGCCGATATAACAAGGGTATACCAAAAGAATTTTATTGAATCAAAATGCAATGCCCCGCAGACTTCAATTTTTGTTGCAACTTTCTTTCTTATTGCAATAAATGAGAATATTGAAGACAACTGAATGATCGATCTATCACATTTTTTTTTTCAAAATTAGCTATTTGTTAAAAGCATTAAAATTACCAAAGAAACAATTTGTTTAAATTTTCAAATCTTTATCAAGATAAAATTTGTGTTGAAAATATAATATTTTATAATATATACAGTACTTTTTATATTCTTTAAACTATAGAAAATACTGAATGAAATTAATTTATTTCATTTAATACGCATTATAAACTCGAAGTCACTGGTGAGGTTGAATTTTTTTCGATTACACAACATTTATAATAAAAAAAAAATGAAAGATAAAAAGAAATACCGATATTAAGTAATTAAATTTTATATGTTTTATGATATTGATTACCATAAAAAAAAATATATATATGATTGTAATTCAAACAAGTTGGGGCTGAGAAAATAGGAAACTTCTTTGTTATAGAGGCCCCTATAAATTTGATTATGTAAAAATTGCAGTAACGACATTGCTAAGATCATTGTGAAGTTTATGCATGCGTTATATACATATATATATATATACACTCGAAACGCTCATCATGTGCCATATAGTCATTATATATGTATAGTTTACGTCTTTTATGCCCCATACATGCATTACAAAATTTCCGAAGTACATTTTAGCAATAACCATTTGAAACTACTCAAACGAAAAATACAGCTTTGGTATAGAAAATTAACTGAGTATCACCAGTATCATTATGTTGAGAATTCTAAGAACAGTTTCGGCAATAATCGTTATGTTGGAAGATAGCAGCAATAAATAAAATCGTATTTTTATGCTCACTGTAAAAGTAAATAAAACTTTTAGGTATGCATAGAACGGTGATACAAAGGGTTAATTTATTTTACATCAGGGTTTGCTTGGAGTAAAATCCATATATAAAACAACTTTTTGATTATTAAAAAATAACTTTAATAATTGATTGCCAAAATTACATTTTTTATTTATGAAATTATATATTATAAAAATAACTCTTACTATCTATGATTTTTCAAAACAATAATACCTTATTGTATATAAAACACAGCACCGCAGTTCTATTTTGCACTATTTAGCACTCTATTTTGCGTCTAATGTGAAAGTTTTTATGTTTTGCCAAAGATCTATCTGGCTGGATATATGTTGCCATGACATCTATAACTCTGATAGTGTCATAAATAGTACAAACAGATTAGAATCTACAACGAAATTTTTAGAATAAAGTCTGGTGAAAGTTTTATAAATACAGTAGAACGCCGATTATTGGAACTCCAATTAACCGAACTTCCAATTATCCGAACAGCATATTTCTCTCAAAGAATTCTTTTTAACCGAATTTTCAATTATCCAAATATTTGTCTCTCTAAAAAAGAAAAAAAAAACACCTAACTTCCAATTTATTTTTTGCTTAAATTATAATCTCTGAAGTTTAGAAAATGATAAAAGAAAAAAAAAATAAATAATAAGTAAACAAAAAACAATTAAAAAAAACAAAACAATTTTTAAGCACTCCAGTACTAACTGGTGCTGTCAGTCCTAAACCTAGATAAAGTGTGAAGGTTTTAGAATAGTCAGGAACATCCCTTAAACTGTCTGCCCATTTATCCGAACTTTTGTTTATCCGAACTAGGGTCGGTCCCGACTTGTTCGGACAATCGGCGTTCTACTGTATATATTGTATTAGAATTACAAATAATCATATTTATTTTTATATGACACAATAAAACAAAATAATGAACTCAGTATCAAATGGTTAACTACTTTTTAATGTAAATAAAGTATAAAAATTGAGCCCATAAACACAAAATAGAGCCACACATAGGTTCATTTTTATTATTAATATTTTATTTACAAGATTATGGTAATTATAAATAAGAAATCCATTTTAATCACGCTGTTTATAAAGAGTGTATAATATCGATACTTTGAAATTTATCTCGATAAAATCATTCAGGAGATAAAATGATAAAATTATCCAGAAAAAAAAAGTAAATAATAAAAGATGATTATTACATTTTAGATTCATACCGTTCAAGTATTTGCGTTATTTTTAAAGTAAAATCATATTTAAACACTTACTGATTGCGTAACTTCTATATTTTCATTTGCCAACAGACTTCTAGTTCACTTTGAAAACATTTCAGTAAGAATGTTTAACAACTGAAAAGCTTTCACCCGCTATGACTATTTCTTTATAGATTTTAAAACATTTCTCAGGTTGAATAATACATTAAATAATCATTTTTTTTTCTTAACATTACATATCTACGATCTCTTTTAATAGTATACGTTTCCGTTGTGTCTTATTTTTTATAAATTCCTCTTCTGAGCAGATGCAATTTTTTTTAAATAAAAACATGCAATTCAAATTGTTTAAGACCATCACTTAATACAAAATTAAAAAATTATGTTTGCCAATAATTTTATTCCATAAAAAGACATTTTTTTAAAATAACTTAATTATCTTTAAATGTTTATTAATTATATTAATGACTGATTATAATACTTATCCATATACTTTCATATTTAGGACACTATGTGGTTTTAACCAAATATTTAAATAAGAATATAAACCAGATTAAAATGCAATTTAAATCACTAATTTTAATAATCTGATCAAAGCTGTTGAAAAGGAAGTTAGATATTTTAACAAAATAAAAAATAAATGTAATGAAATATTTGTGTTCTATAACATATTTATTAGAAGATAACTAAAATCTTGTAATTAAAAAAAAAAGCAAACAGGGAAAATAATATTTTAGATATTTCAACAAAATAAAAAATAAATGTAGTGAAATATTTATGTTCTACAGCATGTTTATGAGAAGCTAACTAAAATTGTTGCGGTTAAAAGAAAGCAAGCAGGGAAAATAATATATTTACTTACCTAATTTCATTGACGTTGTACGTGATACTTTGATTTTGGGGAACCAATTAAATCCGATAATAAGTACCATAGCAATGACTTGAATCATCTTCAACAAGTCAAAGCTACCGTAATTTTCTCGGGTTTATATTTTGTTAGCTGAACTAACTTGGATCCTGAGAACGTTCTTGTTTCACTTTTTAAATTCGTGTCAACACGTCTATGCTGTCCAGTGTCCACATAACTTCCCGCGTTTATTCTAAAAAGCTTCACTGTTACTTTTATCCGTTATTCTGCGGTGAGTCCTAACAACTGAAATAGTGCAGATGCAGACGATTTTTAAGTTTCGAAGTTCGAAGCAGATGTTTTTTCGGTTTTATTTGTTTTTCTATACAAAAGTTTCGGAAGGAAATTAAATGCGTAATAATTTTATCAAATTGTCTCTAATTCAATTTCCTGTTTGAAAATGTTTTATTGTATTTCACCTTTTATTTTTATCAGTTTTATTGAATTGTAAAGTTTCATTTACGTAAATTATCATAATAATATTATCCATAATTAGAGTTTACTAGATAAAATATTGCTTAATTTTTCAAAATGTGTATAAATTAATTTAATGGTAATAATGATGACCCCCTCCTTTTTTTAAAAGTAAAATTTATATCACAGGTAATATATACAAATATCTTCTTAAAAAATACAACAAGATTATCGAGAAGAGATGAGTTTTTCTTTGCCAATCTCTCATTATCTTAATATTAATTTTCTGTAAAATAAAACATTTTATAAAATAATTTTTAAAGATATATTTTGAAAACAAAAAATAAAATATGAATAATTAATTATGTCATGGGCTTTGCCTAAATTTTGTAGATTAATTTTACATTCGGAAAATGTCAATTTTATTTTAAACGTCTGAAAGAAGTAGAATTAAAAAAAAAAAAGTTACTTAAAATAGTGAAACACTAAGAGGAAAAAAAATGACTTGAATGCAAATTATAAAGCAAGAAATGTATATATGACTAAACTTTGAAGACGCTTTCTGCGTGCTCATTAAAAGCTGCAGACTTAACTGTAATAGAAAGTTTTTAGTTTGAAACCACAGAAATGTTTCGACTACTCTTTGAGAAACTTCTACTATAACAGATGATCATTTACAAAAATCTTTATAAAAGATAAGTCGGGGTCTGTTTACCTAAACCATTTTTTTAATAATATGAAATTCGCATAATTAGGAAATATTTTTGTGTCGCTGATGAATTAATTACATTTTATGTTATATGAAAATAAAAAGTTTTGGTTAGAGGCACAGAGGCAACTTGGACCACGGTTTAAAAAAATTTTAAATCCGGCAGAAAAATATTTTTTGCAGTAAATAACATGATTTAATAATTTTTGTAATTTTTTTAAGTTTTCTAAGAAGTTCACATCTCAGTCACAATGTGACATCACTGAGTGGTGGCACTTTGGTCACAGATGTGACGTGACCACAGTGACTTACAGTGACGTCACAATGACGTCACTGTGACCATGCATGCTATGAGGGTACTTCTTAGGTCCCCCAGCTTCTACATGAATAACAAAAAAATTACTCACACTTCAGCTACCACGAATTTTGAATATTAATCGCCTTCTTACAAGGAAGGTCTCCATACGGGCATATTCAGAAAAATCTGAAAAAATTACAGAGTGTTCTTCTCATATGAATATACCTGTTTATAAAAAAAATTTTGGCGGAAACTCGGTGGAACGTTCGTAAAAAAATAATGAAAATTTCGTTTATTTGGCGATTTATCATCGGCTGCCGACGAAATGAAATTTCGAAAAATACTTTTTTATGTCGAATACTCTTTAAGATAAAAATGTTTCATATTGAGCTTGTTTAGATGAACTTAATGCAAATAACTTTAGTTTTGTCAGTTTTAGTTTGATTTCACTATAGTTTTGTCATATATTTATATACATTATAATGAAAGTTAAATATCAAATTTTATGAATTAAAACGAAATTAAAATAAATTAAAGTTGTTTCAACATCTCAAAAGTAAGTCCAGTTGAGCACTGTCGATTCAATTTTGTTGCTATAGAAACGACGAATTCTTTGATATTGAAATGAATAATTGGTAAATGAATATTGCCTTTATTTTGGAATACGCTTAAATATATGAAAATAACTTTTATATATGAAATAGTTTTTAAAGTAATAAAATTAAATAATAAACAACATAAATATGTAATACGAAAAAAAATATTTATTAAACTCTCTCGTTGTTTATGTTTAAATTCATTAAATACTTTTTACACGCATTCTAAAAATTAATCAACAAACAATTTTCAGGACCATTAAAATCGTTTTCTTTTGGTGAGGAAAGGTACTCCTCGCCAAATCGCGTGACGCTTTCGTCTTTTCGCGTCAAATACTCGAAAGTATTTTATTTTTTTACAGACTTTCTACTGTAATTCCGCCGCTAAATTTGACTGATCCTTTATTGCATACATAAGTAGTTTAATTGGTTTTTTTTTTTTCAAAATATTCTGAGTATGCCCAGTAAGGAGACCTTTCTTGTTAGGGTCCTTGGTGCAGTTTCGTTAAAAATTATCCAGTAGTCTTGCAATTTTCTTTAGCATAATTCTAGGGTCCTCTGGCTACTTTAGAAACCACTAAAAAATTTCTTTTACTCCAGCTACCACCTTTTTCGAATATTAATCTTCTTTTACGGCATCAGCTTACGTTTACTCACTACAGCCGTGAATTAAAATTCGCGCTAATGTTAAAGGTAAGTGGTTAACTTTAGAGGGATGGGATTTCCTCCGTAAATTAAATATCACGTTAATGTTAAAGGTAATTCATTAAATTTACAGGGGGTGGGGGCAACAAGCACCTTCCACTGCTTCGGGGTGCATTCTTTCCTCGAATTCTAGAGGTCCGATTTCAACGGGAATTGGTTAATTCAACCTAGATTACGATTCAGCTACTTACGATTCAGTTCAGTTTTATGAAAATTTGTCTTTTCTCGGGTTCAATATGTCCGATTTCAACGGTAAATGGATAATTAAGCTTAGCTTACTATTCACCTACTTTCTGCATTGTGAAAGGTTATCTTAGACTTCTGTTACCACCATTTTCGAACATTAACGGCGCATTCTTTTCTCGGCTGTTATGGGCTCTATTTCAACGGAGATTGGTTCATTCAACTTAGCTTACGACTGTTTTAAAGATTATAGCTCCACCGTCAGGATTCGCATTCTTATCTCGGGTTCTATGAACTCGATTACTACGGGGTTTACTCATTCAATTTTTGATTGTCTCCGTCGCGTACGGAATACTCCTGGCTTCCACTGCCTTTGGAAGCGGGGACCTAGGCTAGAGTTTCGTTCTGAAAGAGGTTTGTCGGAAACACACTAGATGCTGCCGAAGGCAGTGTGCCACTTCTAAAACCATGTTCATTTGAATTACTTATAAGTATATAAAATCATACAAATTTGATTTTTGCTTACGTTAATAAAACGGGCCCTGGCAACGCCGGGTGGGTCAGCTAGTTACATATATATATATATATATACAGGGTGTCTCAAAAGGTCGTTTACAAACTTAACATGCTAGTCTGTCATATCATGAGGAACAATATTTACATAGGAACTTGTGTTCGAAAATGCAATCTGCGACCGCTAGAGGACGATGAGCGCAGGTGTAGGGGGGGAAAAAAGAAAAGATATCGAAAGAGGTATTAATATGACTTTTATTAAAGAACATGGTTTAATTTACAGAAGGTGTTCAAAATTCCATCCATTTGCCGTAATGCATACTACACAATGTCGATACATGAATTCACGGACCCGTTCAAAATGGGCAGGTGTGTCACGGACATGTGCCGCCGCTTCCACGATCCGTTTTTGCAAATACCAGTGAGCGAATGCGATGCGTTGAGGATAATCGGCATCACACAATGCCTGTACTCTTTGGACGTGCTAGGGGTGTAGCCTGTCCTCGTACAATATGCGTATGATGCTGGAAAGATGTACATCCAGGACGCGTTCCCTTTCTCGGAGACTTCTTTGTGGGTCCCTCTCAAATTCTCGTAGCACAGCTTCCATTACGACAGGTGTGCGTGTAGTGGGTTCTCGTCCGGTGTGGCTATTTACTTGGAAATCTCCTTCATCACGCAATTTGTGATGCAATTGTCCAAAAAAGCACGATTTGGTTGACGTCTGTTTGGGAAGCAATCAAGCTACATCCGTTCCGCGGCTCCTGTACTTTCATCAACGGCGTCATATACGTAACTGCATATCGGCTAATTCTGCGTTACTAAACCGATTCATCCTTCTCCCGCAACGTCTTCGCCAGAAATGATTACGTTTCCCACTCTTCCGTAAGCCTGCGCTCATCACCCTCTAGCGGTCGCAGTTTGCATTTTCGAACACAAGTTCCTATGTAAATGTTGTTTATCATGATATGACAGACCAGCGTGTTAAGTTTGTAAACGACCTTTTGAGACACCCTGTATATATATATATATATATATATATGTATGTATGTATATATGTAACTTCCAAACAAAATTACGCAGAACTTTTTGAGAGACAAGAGGGCGCACAAACTTTGCTTGCTCCAGGGCGCTGAATATGTAGCTACGCCACTGTTCACCTCATAAATATTATTGTTATTATTGTTATTTTAAATGTTTGTATATAAATTTAGATATAACTTGTAATCATTCAAAAGAGATTACTTTTTTTTTTTAACATATGATTTAGCTATATGTGTTAATGTAAAAAAAATTACCGAATCGGATGCAATATAGAAGTTGATGCTGCATTTGTGCATTATATTTCTTATCTAATATAATGTTTTATTTGCAGATTTTTTTCTAAAATTGTACCTGGCTACTTTTTGAAACATATTTGGATCAGGTGATAGAGATTTAGAAAATAAAAATAATGGATGGTTAAAAAAGCAAAATGGAGAACACACTATTTTTTACAATAAAAGACCCCCCCCCCCCCTCTATCCGATTTGCAAATTCCCGCCAAGAGAAAAGTATCTAAATTCAAAACTGGTCACCAATTTTTTACTATCACGGGCGCATTTAAAATTCCGGTTATCCTTAACAAAAAAAAAAAAAAAGGGGGGGGGCTTCACATTTGCAAGCGATTAATTGCAATTGGACAGATTTGCAGTGGGAAAGGTTTTTTCATTTATCGATGAATTAGTTACATTTTTACTTCCGAGCGATTATTGTCTCAGGATAATTATTTTAACGCTATGTCGCATTGAAGAATTGGTTTAAAATGCCAACTTAAAAAGTATTTTGCTTTTACCGAAAAAAAAACTTTTTTATTTTTTTTTCACAATACTCATAAATATTAATGTTATTGCTATTATTACTGTAAATGTTTGTATATAAATTTAGATATAACATGTAATCTTTAAAAATAGATTACATTTTTTAAAGTTTAACACATGATTTCGCTATCTGTTTTGATGTAAAAAATTTAACGAATCGCATGCAATATAGAGGCTGATACTGCATTTGTGCATTATACTTCTTACCTAATATAATGTTTATTTTCTGATTTTTTTTTTTTATATATAAAATTGTACCTGGCTACTTTTTGAAACATATTTGTATCTCTGAATGTGCGAAATGTCTACTAGTATAGAGTATAGTACTAGAGTATATTAGTACTAGAGTATACTAGTTTAGATGCTAGCAAATCAAATGCTTTTCTTTTTTTTTTAGGAAAAGCAAGCATTTTTAGGGTTTCGTTCCTCTGACGAAACCCTATTCGTCTCACTCCTCTGTCTGTCTGTCCGTCACAGAGACCGTTCTTAGAAACTATACATGTTAGAGACTTGAAATTTTGGGTACTTGTAGCTGAACACCTCGCATCAAACAACAAATCCTAAAATTTTGAAAAAGTCGGTAATTAACCGAATTACGGGCTAATTAACTTCTAAAATTAACCAATCCACCTTTTTAACACAGGTTCAAACGGACATTCTCCAAAACTTCGGAGTTTCTCCTAAGGGTTGCCAGTAAAATCAGCCGGTGCACGGTTACCACGGAGGAAATTAAGCCGAAAAATGAAGTGGGCATTTTAAAGCGAAATCGCATATCAGAAAATATTGGTACGAGAAATTTGTAAATGGTATAGACAGACGCGGAAAAAAATCTACTTTCATTTGGTGTAAAATTCACATTTCTGCGTTGGGTATAACGCAAAAAATCCACTAGAATTCGATCGATAAAAATATAATTTCTGTATTTGAAAAGATAATTAAAAGAGATTTCATTTCGGCGCGAAAGCAGGTGTGCTCAACTTCAGACATGACGGCGACCTTGCGGTTTTCGGTAGTGGAATATTTTAATACGAAATTTTAACTTTTTAAATATTAAATTTTTTGATAAAATTTTTTGCCATCCGGACGGGAAATATCTCGCAGATTTCATACATACCCAGTTCAAACCGATAACTCAATTAGAAGCTGAGATATTAATTATTATTTAATTAATCTGTTTCATTTCTATCTAATGAATAGAATAAAATGAAGGCACGTGCTTTTTTAACCATGAAATTATTTAATTTAGGAAATCTAACAATTTGCATGAGGTTTTTCGAAGTCGCTCTATGAGACAAGTATAACTTATTCATTATAAGAAAGTTTGTAAGTATTAATACCACTATTTTAGAATAGTAATTTCTGCAAATATCTTAAATTATTGGTTGAGATCGCCACTCGATCTGGTTGAAACTTTAAAATGGTTTATAACGCATAAGAAAAATTGTAAAAAAAAAAATGGAGTGTGATATTTCGAGGGGAGACTAGCGTGCTTCGCCCGTTATCGTATAATTTGTATTTGTAAGGTTTGGGTAAATGGAAAGGAGGGGGGAGGGAAATACTTTTGATTAAATATCCCAACAGAGTTTCGTTCTGATGCACTTTTGTTATGAATAGTGTCCGCTCCCTGGTGGTGGAATGTGGAACTAACATAAAGCGATTTTGTTAAAATTAGGAAAGTTCGCATTACAGATATTATTATGACATAGACTAGCGTGCTTCGCCCGCTATCGGATTATTTCAGTCCGTACGAGGCTGATGTAAGGCAAACTAAGTACGTGTTCTTGATCACTGCTGATCACCACACGGTGCACCAGGAAAGGGCCACCACGGCGTCCAAGCTACCAAGGCTACCATCTTTCATATGCGCACGGACCCGCTCACAAAGGGTCGCTACCTCCCTTAGGGCTCGTGACATGAGTATCACGGCCCACCAAGTGAACGGGTCAAGACCCGGATATGAGATCGCCAAGGCAGGGACCCCCCTTAGGCTTCCTTCCGGTATTGCACAATTTTTGGGAATATCGGACCCACACGTCCGCATGGGTCAACTTCACTCCCCCAAATTATTTACTACTTTGACATCTCACCGTCACGACAGTCAACGAACACTGGCACATATCTAGCACTGCAACGGGCCAACATCCATGGTACTCATCAACATAGCAAGAGCCGAGACTCCTGAAGGAGGGCCTGCCTAGCTCGTCGACCCCACCCTCAAATTGGGCTAGTGCCCTGTGAAATAACGACTCAACTACCAAATTTTACACAACTTTATTATTCAACATACAGAGCACATTTGATATGGGTGGGATCCGCACGAGTGCGGATTTACAAACTATTTACATATATACACGGCCTTACAGCCAAAACACATGTTAGACTATCAAGGAATAAATTTAATGAGTTTATTTACATGCCAATCTTCTTTCTTCTATCTTCATTCTTCTTCATCTTTCTTTCCCCAAGAACTTAAATAACTACAGCTGAGCGATCAACACCACCAAATGTAAAATGAGATGCATTCTTCCAGCGAAATTGAAAAGCGTGCTTCGCCCGCTGTCGCATAATTCTTTTTGTTAGGTTTGTGTCAATGGAAAAGGGGGAGGGAGGGAACTACTTTTGATTAAATATACCAGTTAGTGCGCATTACAGATATTATTATGACAAAGACTAACGTGCTTCGCCCGCTACCGCATAATTTGTATTTGTTAGGCTTGTGTGAATGGAAAAGGGGGGGGGGACTACTTTTGATGATAAAGACTAACGTGCTTCGAAAATCTAATAATTTGCGTGAGATAATTGAACAGCGCTATGAGATAAGTATAACTCATTCATCATCAGAAAGTTTATGAGTATTCATACCACTATTTTCGAATAGTAATTTCAGGAAATATCTTAAATTATTGGTTAAGACCGCCACTCGATTTGTTTGAAAATTTAAGATAGTTTATAACACATAAGAAAAAGTGTAAAAAAGAATGGAGTGTGATATTTCGAAGAGGGGGCGGGGAGCTAGAATTATTTTTAAAATCTTAGCGTATGTTACCGCAGACCGCCACCATCCGGACCCATGTATCTACGGAAAGATTGCGTAAAGGAGTTTCGTTCAGATATGCTTTTGTTAAGAATAGAGTGCATTCCCTGGTGGTGGAATGTGGAACTAACATAACGTGATTTTGTTAAAATTAGGAAATCTAACTAAGATATTTTATAAGATAAAGTGTAAAAAAGAGAGGCACGTGAAATTTCGGGGAGGGGGGGGGGGCGCTAGATTTCTATTTAAAAAGTTAGCGTTTCTAACCGTTTTAGGTGCTATTTTTGAGGGAGTCCTGAGATATACGCTACTTATTTAATATAAAATTGTTTAAAGTTTAGTTACCACTATTTCCGAATAGTAATTTCAGCAAATATCTTAATTTCTTATTAAGACCGCCACCACCTCGAGTAACATATCTACTTATAGGTTGTTTAACGGAGTTTCCTTCCGATACAGTTTTGTTAAGAATAGAGTGCGCTCCCTGGTGGTGGAATGTGGAACTGGCATAACTCAATTTTGTTAAAATTAGGAAATATAACAAGGCGATCTGTTTGAAACTTAAAGATAGTTTATAACACATAAGAAAAAGTTTATAAAAATGGCGCGTGAAATTTCGGGTAGGGGGAGGGGCGCTAATTTCACTAATTGATTTATTTCTATTATATACTTATTTTACAAGGCAGTCACGTGATGTTTCATTGCAGTATACTTCTGAACGGTGTCCGATTTTTAAAAATACAGCATAAATGTTACTTATGCCAGATAAAAATGTCAGAAGTATTGATACCACTATTTTCGAATAGTAATTTCAGCAAATATAATAAATTTTTGGTTAAGACCGCGACCCCCTCGACTAGCATATCTCCTGATAGGTTGTTTAACGGAGTTACGTTCAGATACAGTTTTGTTAAGAATAGAGTGCGCTCCCTCGTGGTGGAATGTGGAACTAACAGACCGCGATTTCATTTAAAGTAGGAAATCTAACAAGGCGATCTGTTTGAAACTTTAACATAGTTTATAACACACAAGAAAAAGTTTATAAAAAATGGCGAGTGAAATTTCGGGCAGGTGGGGAGAGGGGGGAGGTGCAAAATATTTATTTTTTGTTTCATACCGTTTCAGGTGCGTTTTTTTTACGGAGTTCTCAGATACATGGTACTTATTAAATATAAATATGTCAAAAGCTAAATTACCACTATTTCCGAATAGTAATTTCAACAATTATCTTAAATTCTTGCTGAAGACCGCCACCCCCTCGAGTAACATATCTACTGATAGGTTGTGTAAAGGAGTTTCGTTCAGATACGCTTTTGTTAAGAATAGAGTGCGCTCCCTGGTGGTAGAATGTGGAACTAACAGACCGCGATTTCATTTAAAGTAGGAATTCTAACAATGCGATCTGTTTTAAACTTTAAGATACTTTATAACAAATTATAATGAAGTATAAAGAAGAATGGCGTGTCGCATTTCGAGGGGGGAGGGGGAGGGAAAGGCGCAAACAAAATTAGGAAATATAGCTGGACGATCTGTTTGAAACTTTAGTATAGCTTATAAAACATAACAAAAATTTTAAACATCAGGCCGCGTCAAAAATCATGGTGACCATTACCCCACTTCACGCCCCCCCAAAGGGGGCACTTTTCTAAATTTGGCAGATACCCTTCATGTGATATATCGTAGCATTTTGAAGGGGGGGGGGGGTGGCACGAACAAAATTAGGAAATATAACAAGGCGAATCTGTTTGAAGCTTTACGATAGTTTAGCAAGGGTTTGCCAAAATTTAGAAGATGTTCCATGGCGATAAATGTACTGGACGTTTTGAAATGTATATTAAACGAAACCCTTTGTGCGATCTATGATCACACTTACCCACTTGTTATCATTTTTTTCGCATTCTAGCAGAGATGTTTTGACATTCGTAAAAGAATTCCGGTTACAATGGTTTAAGTCAGTGTATCAAATTTTAAAACTTCCATTTTTTTTTTCAACTTTAGCGATTTTAATGAGTTTTTTAACATTTTTTCGCGCTCTGCTGCGATTTTTTGACATTCGTGAAAAAATTCCGGTTACAATGATTTAGCTCACTCTAGCAAATTTCGTACTCTACAGTTTTTTTTTTTTTTTTTTTACGATTTTTAGCGTTTTGTAGCATTTTGCAGCGATTTTTTGGCGTTTGTGAAAGAGTTCCGGTTAAAATGTTTTAGTCCACTATAATAAACTTTATTGAAAAGAGGACAAAATTTAGCCCTCTTTTCAATAAAGTTTATTCGGAATTCTTATAGCGATTTTTGAATTTTTCACTAATTGAGTCTTTTCGAGTTTCGTGGCCATCTCAATCTCCAGAACTAATGCACGGATTTTCACCAAACTTCAGATTCAATTAGACTTTGACATGAATTGACGTTTTATAGATTTCGGTGTAAATCGCTCAACAGGTGGCGCTGCTATGCTGCATTTTTTGCAATTTCCTCAATAGCTGTATATCAAGAACTAATGCTTGGATTTTAAACAAACTTCAGATTCAGGTATACCTTGATATGAATTACACTGTTAAAATTCTGCAGCTTTAGCTGCATAGTCAAGCCACCGCTTTTATAGAATATCTCTATTCTGACCAATGAGAATGCTCCATAGTATAGTCAAGTAAACGTTTTCTATAAACGCGGTGGACTGGCTATGCAGCAAACGCTACAGATTTTTAACAGTGTAGTGCTGTTTATGTTTTGGTGCAAATCGCTCAACAGGTGGCGTTGCTATGCTGCATTTTTCAGAATTTTCACCGTAGCTCTATCTTAATAACTATGCACGAATTTTCATCAAACTTCAAATTCAGATATGCTTTGATATGAATTGGTACTAAATTGATGTAATTTCTTGTACTATTTAAATGATTTAATTGGTGTGAAAGAAAGTTTTGTAATGGCCACAACATACTAGTTTTATTTGTTACGATTTTTAACGTTTTTCGCGTTCTGCAGCGATTTTTTGACATTTATGAAAGAGTTCGAGTTACAATGTTTTAGTCCACTATAATAAATTTTGTCCTCTTTTCAATAAAGTTTATTCGAGATTCTTACAGCAATTTTTTAATTTCTCGCGAATTGAGTTTTTCGCGTTTCGCGGCCATTCTCCCCCATACGTAAGAGGATTTCGGCATCAAACTTTTAGCATAATATGGTAAATTTTGTCCTCCTCAAGTTTTAAATTTTGAACGATTTCTATTGTTATTTTCAGTAGTTTTTCGCGTTTTGCGGTGCTTTTCTTTTACATTAGTGAAATAATTTCGTTTACAATGTTTTAGCCCGCTGCGATTTTTTAATATTTAGCGATTTTTAATGCAATTTTTAGCTATTTTTTTATTTTATATTCCGCGGCGATTTTTTGACATTAATAAAAGGAACTCGGTTTCAAACTTTTAGTCTAATATACTAAATTTTGTCCTCCGCAATTTTTGAATTTTTGTGTTTTTTAATACTTTTTACTTTCTTCTATCTTTACAAGAAGAAAGTATTGGCTTCATGAAAATTTTCGAATTCCAGTTTTCGACGGATTTACACGTTTTATGAGTTAGAGATTCCAAAAAACATGTTTTTACAAAATGTCTGTCTGTGAGTCTGTCTGTCTGTCCGTCTGTCTGTCTGTCCGTCTGTCTGTCCGTCTGTATGTGACACAAATTTTGTGGGCGCTCTATCTCAAGAACTAATGCACGAAATTTCACAAAACTTCATATTTAGTTAGACCTTGATATAAACTGGAACTGATTAGTTTTTGGTGAAAATCGCCCAACAGGTGGCGCTGCTATTCGGCATTTTTAACGATTTCTGCAATAGCTGTATCTCAAGAACTACTGCACGGATTTTCATAAAACTTCAGATTCAGTTAGTCCAGGATATAGTTTGGTGCTGATTACTTTTTGTGAAAATCGCCCAACAGGTGGCGCTGGTATGCTGCATTGTTCATGATTATCGCAATAGCTTTAACTCAAGGAAAAATGCACGAATTTTCATCGAACTTCAGATTCAGTTAGTCCCTGATATAAATTAGTGCTGCTTAATTTTTGGTGCAAATCGCCCAACAGGGGGCGCTGCTGTGCTGCATTTTTCACGATTTCCACAAGAGCTGTATTTCAAGAACTATTGCACGGATTTTCATCAAACTTCAGATTTAGTTAGTCCTTGACATGAATTGATCTATAAATTAGTGCTGTTTAATTTTTGGTGTAAATCGCTCAACAGGTGGCGCTGCTATGCTGTATTTTTTGCGATTTCCGCAATAGCTTTATCTCAAGAACTAATGCTTGGATTTTCAACAAACTTCAGATTCAGATATACCTTGATATCGTTTAGTGCTGTTTACTTTTGATGTAAATCGCTCATCAGGTGGCGCTGCTATGCTACATTTTTTTCAGAATTTCCGCTATAGCTCTATCTCAAGAATTAATGCACGAATTTTCATCCAACTTCAAATTCAGATACACTTTGATATGAATTGGTGCTAAATCGTTGTTATTTCTTGTACTATTTAAATGATTTAATTGACGTGATTTATATAGAAGAAAGTTTTGTGATGGCCACAACATACTAGTTTGTATTGTTTTCCCCATTCCCCGATGAATTTTTGACATTGGTAAAAGGAATTCGGTTTCAAACATTCAACTTAATATAGCACATTTTGTCTTCCGCTATTTTCAATGCCATTTTTAACGTTTTTCGTAAAATCATACAAATTCGACGTTCCAAAACTGACCGAAGCGTTCGTAGAAAGTCCGGTGTACACTGAAGAAGGCAATGGACAACGAAAGGTTTCAGAAGAAAGCGCCTGAGCCAACGATTTCCCAATTCTAGATTCGTTTGGATAGATTTTTTGTTTAAAAATATAAAATCATTTAAACTAGAGGATGCACGCTGCCGAAGGTAGTGGGAGGGGAGTTGGGACCATCAATATTAGGTTCATTTAGAAAGACTTTCGTTTGAAAATGTAAAATAAAGACCGGGACGTGCTTAGCACGCCTGGTGTACGCCGTCGAGGGCAGTGGGCCACCATTTCTAGGATAGTTTTGTTGGATTTTAGCTTAAAAATCTTAAATATCATACAAATTGAGGGTGTACGCTTCGAAGGCAGTGGAAGCCCCAACATTTGGGTTCGTATGAAAAGATTTTTGTTTAAAAATATAAAATGATTCAACACTCGGAGTTTTAAAAAAAAATGTAGCGATTTTTAATGGGATTTTTATGATTTTTTTCGCATTCTAGCAGAGATGTTTTGATATTCGTAAAAGAAATTCCGGTTACAATGGTTTAACTCAGTGTATCAAATTTTAAAACTTCCATTTTTAGGGTTTCGTTCATCTGACGAAACCCTATTCGTCTCGCTCCTCTGTCTGTCTGTCTGTCCATCACAGAGCCCGTTCTCAGAAACTATACATGTTGGAGACTTGAAATTTTGAGTACTTATAGCTGAACACCTCACATGAAACAACAAATCCTAAAATTTTGAAAAAGTCTTAAATTTAACCCTTTGGGGTCCCACATGTGTATTTCAAACAATTCTGTCTAAGTCAGCCCCTAATAAGGTTGGAGCCATGAAATTCCTCATACTTATAGCTGAATACCTGAAACAACAAGACAAATCATAAAATTTTGAAAAAAGTTTTATATTTAACCCTTTGGGCTCCAACTTTTGTATTTTAAGCAATTTTTTTTAACAGAGCCCCTAATTAAGTTAGAGACATGGAATTTTGAATTATTATAGTTAAACACATGAGCCCACACAACAAATCATAAAACGTTGAAAAAGTGTTATGTTTAACCCTTTGGGCTCCAATTTGTGTATTTTCAGCAATCCTTTATAACAGAATTCCTAATCAAATTGGAGGCATGCAATTTTATATTCTAATAGCTAAAAACCTCAGATCACACGACAAATAATAAATTTCGAAAAAGTTTTATGTTTAACCCTTTGGTGTCCAGCTTGTGTATTTTAAGCAATTCTTTCTAACTGAGCCCATAATTAAATTGGAGATTTGAAATTTTGCATACTTATTAGCAGAATACCTGAGGTCAGGCGACAGATCATAAAATCTTTAAAGAGTCTTACATTTAACCCTTTGAGCTCCCACATATATATTTTAAGCAATTCTTCCTAAATGAGCCCCATAATTAAGTTGAAGTCATGAAATTTTGCATACTTATAGCTGAACACTTCAGATCACACGACAAATAATAAACCTCGAAAAACGTTTTGTATTTAACCCTTTGGACTCCAGCTTGTGTATTTTAAGCAATTTTTTCTAACTGAGACCATATTTAAATTGGAGATTTGAAATTTTGCATACTTATAAGCAGAACACCTGAGGCCAGGCGACAAATTATAAAATCTTGAAAAAGTCTTACATTTAACCCTTTGAGCTCCCACATATATATTTTAAGCAATTCTTTCTAAATGAGACCCATAATTAAGTTGGAGACGTGAAATTTTGCATACTTATAACAGAAGACCTGAGACCACACGACAAATATTTTTTTTTTCGAAAAAGTTTTATATTTAACCCTTTGGACTCCAGCTTGTGTTTTTTAATCAATTCTTTCTAACTGAGCCCCTAATTAAATTGGAGACATGAAATTTTGCATACTTATACCAGAACGCGTCAGATCATAAGACAAAATATGAATTTTTGAAAAAGTCTTATAATTAACCCTTTGGGCTTCAACTTCTGTATTATAAGCAATTATTTCTAATTGAGCCCTAATTAAGCTGGGGATATGAAATTTTGCATACTTATAACTGAACACTTGTGATCACACGACAAATGATAAATTTTTCAAAAAGTCTTATATTATTGACTCCTCTGGGCTCTAACTTGTGTTTTTTAAGAATTTTTTCTAACTTAGCCGCTAATTAAGCTACAGCGAGCTAGTTTCACTTGAAGGCTCCGGGAGGAGGAGGGGTTCAATTTTCCCCCAAACCCCTCATCTGATATATCCTTTGATGACCCTTTGGCCACTCTTTCATTTTATGCACAACAGCCTTTCATATTTTATTTCCACTTGGCCAGTAGGGCTTTCCTATTTCACGTTTTATGGGTCCAATTTCCTCGACTAATATAAGTGCGAATAGGTTCTAAAACGGAGTTTTGTCGGGCAGACGTTTGTTTAGAATAGAGTGCACTCCCTAGTTGCGAATTGTGGAGCTAACAGATTTTGCAAAAGGATAGTGTTTTGAAAGAAATATTAAACGAAACCCTCTGTGCGATCTCTGATCACACTTACCCACTTGTTTATAAAATGATGTCAAAAATTGGCGCTTTAAGCCAATCTTTAAGATATCAAAATCCGCGAAAAACCTGCGCTATGAAAAACATTCTAATATAACTACTTATATTCATTTTTATCCAGAACCTTTATTAAAAGTTGAAAAACACTTTTCGATTCCAATTCACTTCGTTAGTTATGCTTGCAGTTTTTATGCTTTTATGTCTAACAATGATTTCGCGTATGTGTGAGTGGAGAAAAATATTTTCTTTTTTTAGAGCAGATTTAAGATAGATTTCAAATATAGTAAAAGTATATGAAAACGGAAACAACATTTTTCGTCTTAGGAGAATTTTATTTTTAGGAAGGTATAAGTTTAAGATATATCTTCAGGATATTCTTGAAATTTTCCCATTTACGACATGATTCCGTTATATACAAATTCCGTTTAAAGAAGCTTTACTGTAGCATGACGATGAGATGACCATCAAAACCTTTAGCGAGATCCGAACAGACACTTACTGGAGTAGAAACCAATAGTTCACCACTAACAAATTAGTTACAGTTAGAAACTTCATTCACTGCATTATTATTTCAGTTTAGTTTTGGCAATGAATGCCAAT
This sequence comes from Maratus speciosus, assembly GCA_963932465.1. Taxonomy (NCBI): domain Eukaryota; kingdom Metazoa; phylum Arthropoda; class Arachnida; order Araneae; family Salticidae; genus Maratus; species Maratus speciosus. Next base: position 639,368,872 of record OZ010789.1, read on the forward strand.
TCAAAGAAAATCTAAAATATTTCAGATAAACTCTGAGTTCTTTGAGTTATCTTTACATTTATTAGAGACTAAGTCTTTTATTAATTAAATTTATTATTGCTGCTTAATGCACATTTTTATGTTCAGGTGCTTTTATTCAGAAACTATGAAAGCGAACAGCTTTTTCCAATTTTTTATAGAAGCACATATTCTTTTAAAAATACAGTCGAAATTGACGTTTTCAACCAAAATCCCCGACGGGAAGCAAAAGAAAAGTCGTCATGTGACAAAAATTGATTATAATTCAAGATGTAATGCATTTATCGGAATAAAAGGAGAAATAAGAATCATTCAATAGCCATGACTGAAATTTCGTGATTTTACTTTAGAAAATAAATTCATAAATATCACAGAAAATTTCGTAATTTTGAGAAAGGAAGAACATGTTTTTAGAATCACCTTAAAAGTACTTGCTCTTAAATTCTACCGTGAGAGGTTTAGGGGAGAGCCTTTAATTATTATTTGTTTTAATTTCAGAATTTTAAACCCTTAAATTGAGTATGAGCCCTCTCTAATGTAAGCATTTTTTTAATTTTTTCATCGCATACTCTAATGGATGGTACCGACCTATTTACATCATAATAAAAAGAATGAGGTACAAATTTGCTGAATTATTCTGGTATATTCATTTTATTGCCCATATAGAATGTTTGCCGAATTTTGTTTTCCAATTATAATTTTACAAGGATATGCGATTTTCTACATCAGTCTTGGCCAAACAAGTGGCTGAGAGGTTCTGCTCTCAAAGCTGGTAGACGAGAGGTGCTGGGTTCGAGCCCATTCGCGCTCGTCGGCCTAATCGTTTGGAGTTTTCCGTGGTTTACTTCTAAACTTGGTTAACCTTGCGTAAATACGAATGCCTTAGAAATACCCCCACGGAGGGTACTCTCCCTCGGACCTATATCCCTCGTCATAAATAACACCTAGCACACATCTGTGTCATTCTTGCTATTTTTCGTTGTTCTGTGATTATTACCATTTTTAATATATGAATACATAATTTTGCGCGCGAGGAGGATCGTGCGAAAATCTTTTTGCACACATGCGAATGTCAGAGAACAATATTAGAAGTAGTGATGGGCGATAACGAGATGTTTTTCTCGATTTTCTCGATTGTATGGACATCTCGATATTTTTCGATTGTATAAATTTTTTCTCGATGACTACAGTTTGCAAATTTCTTTTATAAATCATATATTATGTATTATATACGTCATACATTTATCAAGAATCGTCTGCGGGTGAACTGGAATGAGTCGATGTTAATAAAGACTAGGTGACTTCGGCCGCTAGCGGGCCCCTCCTTTAATCGGGGCCCCTAATTTATACGTAATCTTGTAATATGAAATCACGAACAGGTTACCCGTTATATACGGCACTGATATATGATAGCAGGCGGGTGTGGTGTGCACCCACTACAAAATCTTGTAAAAAATATAATATCGAAACGAATGAACATCGGACCAGATCTCTTGGGGGAGGGGTCAAAGCGAGCGGAGGGGCACAGCAGTTGCATAATATGATTAAGTCGTCACAGGTCTTTAGGCCTTTCCAACCATATGTCACATGAGAATTCTGGATCTGAATTTATAAAAATGCCCTCCCCGTGGGGGGGGGGAAGGGGGGAGGGGTGCGGGAGGTGGATAACATGAGTAAGTGGTCATAAGCCTTTCCAACAATATGTCACATGAGGGGTCTCGGCTAAATTTAGAAAAACACCCCCGTGGGGGAAAAGTGGGGGGGGCGGTCACCGGAGGTGCATTACATCAATAAGTAGTCACAGACCTTTCCAACGATATCTCACATGTGGGGTCTTGGCTAAATTTGGAAAAGTGTCCCCCGGGGGGGTTCAAAATGGGGGGGGGGGGGGGGTGGACACCGGAGGAGCATAACATCAATAAGTAGTCACAGACCTTTCCAACGATATCTCACATGAGGGGTCTTGGCTAAATTTGAAAAAGTGTCCCCCGGGAGGGACAAATTGGGGGAGACTGTCACCGGAGGTGCATAACATCAATAAATAGTCACAGACCTTTCGAACGATATCTCACATGAGGGGTGTTGGCTAAATTTGGAAAAGTGCCCCCGGGGGGGGGGGGCAAAGTGATGGTGGGGACACCGTAGGTACATAACATCAATAAGTAGTCACAGACCTTTCCAACGATATCTCACACGATGCGTCTTGACTAAATTTGAAAAAGTGTCCCCCAAGGGGGGGCAAAGAGTGGGGGGACTGTCACCGGAAGTGCATAACATCAATAAGTAGTCACAGACCTTTTCAACGATATCTCATAAGAGGGGTACTAACTAAATTTGGAAAAGTGTCCTCCGGGGGGGGGGCAAAGTGGAGGGGGGCGGCCACCGGAAGTGCATAGCACTAATAAGTAGTCACAAACCTTTCTAACGATATGTCACATGAGGGGTCTTAGCTAAATTTGGAAAAGTGTCCTGAAATTTCATATATTATAAATAATATTTAGCAGAGGGCTCCATAAAAAAATCCGATCTAAAATGATAAAAGCGGAAAAAACTACCCTCGCAGTGGGGCCAAATTGGGGAGGGGAGGAAGAAAGTCTCATAATATGAAAGAGTCATCCGAGAGCTTACCGATGACATATCACATGACTGGTCCAAAAAAAGTTTGAAAATTGCTCCCCCTCTCTCCCCCCATGGGCCCACTCTTTCACCCCAGAATTCACACAGCGGCCACTTTAAAATTTTTATGTTCAATAAATAATATTTACCGGAAGACTGCATAAAAAACCCATATTTAAAGTGATATTTAAATTTATTATAGAAATCGGCTACGATTTTAAAAATTTGTTCGCCCCTTCCCCACCCCCCTTTGAGCGAAGAAAGGTTCATAGTATAAAGAAGTGGTCAAAGGGCTTTTCGATTATATGCCACAGGAAGGGTTCGGTAAAATTTTTAAAATTGCACCCCATGAGTCCACTCTCACGTCCTCCTCCCTCGAAATCACCCGACCCACCTTCCTCTTTGAAAATTTTATATTTAATAAATAATTTTTATCGGAGGGTTCCAGGTATGTGACATCTTGGTAGGGCTAAAATAAGAGAAACTTTGAAAATTAAAGCTTCATTTCACAGCTCATTGTCATGTCTTTTTCTCTATCTCATACCTCTCGATAAATTTTCTTACTTTTCTTCTCTGCCGAGGACGAGAGAAATCCTCGAAAAGCTTCTCATAGCGAAATGTTGAAAAGCGCGAGAGAAATCCTCGAAAGGCTTTTCATTGGGAGATTTCGAAAAGGACGAGAGTAACAAGCGAAAGGTTTCCCATCGGGAAAGGTTGAAAAGGGCAAGAGGAAAATCTCGAGAGACTTCCCATCCCGAAAGGTTTAAAACCGCGAGAGCACCAACCATCGAGCAGCTTGCCATCTGGAAGCGTCGAAATGCTGGAAAAATCATCGAGATGAGATTTGCCGAAATGCGAGATGGAAATGAAGCTTTCAGAGTCAAACTTACCGCATTTCTGGTTTAAGTCATAATTTCTCAAAGGAGTCCATCTGCTTATCCAATCTCTTTTTAGCTCACAGGCTATCTAAGCCTGAGAGCTAATGTACCCGTCGGTTCTGTGTGTATGCATGTACTGTACGTACGTACGTACGTATGTATGTACGTAACGCGATAACTCTTGATTAAAATGTACGATTTGCTTCAATTTTTTTTATGTTCATTCTGATAAGGCGTTCCGCTGTTTAGTTTTGACGGTTCATTGGTTAAGGATAAAGGGAGAGAAGGGGGGCTGGTCCCCACCCCCTCCTTAATTTAGATAAATAGGTTTTTCATGCAGAATTCTTCGATTTGCTCCAAATTTCGTATACCGGTTTATTATGTTAAGGAGCTTCCCTGATTAAACTTGGAGGTTCATTAGTTAAGTATGAAGGGGGGAAAGGGGGATAGACCCCCTCCTTAATTTAGATAAATGGGTTTTTCATGCAGAATTATTCGATTTGCTCCAAATTTGGTATACCGGTTCATTATGTTAAGAAGTTGCCTTGATTAGATTTGGAGGTTTACGGGTTAAGTATAAAGGGGGAGAAGGGGGCTAGACCCCACCCCCCTTAATTTAAATAAATGGGCTTTTCATGCAGAATTATTTGATTTGCTCATAATTTGGTATACCGGTTTATTATGTTAAGGAGCTTCCCTGATTAAACTTGGAAGTTCATTGGTTAAGGATAAAGGGGGAGAAGGGGGGCTGGTCCGCCCCCCCCCCCTTAATTTAGATAAATGGGTTTTTCATGCAGAATTATTCGATTTGTTCCAAATTTGGTATACCGGTTTATTACGTTAAGAAGTTGCCTTGATTAGATTTGGAGGTTTACGGGTTAAGTATAAAGGGGGAGAAAGGGGGCTGGTCCCCCCTTAATTTAGATAAATGGGCTTTTCATGCAGAATTATTTGATTTGCTCCAAATTTGGTATACCGGTTTATTATGTTAAGGAGCTTCCCTGATTAAACTTGTAAGTTCATTGGTTAAGGATAAAGGGGGAGAAGGGGGGCTGGTCCCCCACTTAATTTAGATAAATGGGTTTTTCATGCAGAATTACTCGATTTGTTCCAAATTTGGTATACCGGTTTATTATGTTAAGGAGCTTCCCTGATTAAACTTGGAGGTTCATTAGTTAAGTATAAAGGGGGGAAAGGGGGGTAGACCCCCTCCTTGATTTTGATAAATGGGTTTTTCATGCAGAATTATTTGATTTGCTCCAAATTTGGGATACCGGTTTATTATGTTAAGAAGCTGCCTTGATTAGATTTGGAGGTTTATGGGTTAAGTATAAAGGGGAGGGGCTAGTCTCCCCTTAATTTAGATAAAAGGGTTTTTCATGCAGAATTATTGGATTTGCTTCAAATTTAATATACAGATTTATTCCGATATGGCGCTTCCTTCATTAGATTTGGAGGTTCATTGGTTAAGTATACAAGGGCGAAAAGGGGGAAAGTCCCCTTAATTTAGATAAATGGATTTCCATGGAGAATTATTCAATTTACTTGAATTTTTTTTTCTATGTTTGTTCTGATAAGGAGCTTTCCTGATTAGATTTGGAGGTTCATTAGTTAAGTATAAAAGGGTTAAAGGGGTTAGACCACCCTTAATTTAGCGATATGTTCCTTTTTTTTCATGCAGAATTATCTGATTTGCTTCAAATTTGATATACTGATTTATTATAGTTAAGGCGTTTCCCTGATTAGATTTGGAGGTTCATTGGTTAAGTATAAAAGGGGCAAACGGGGGATATTTCCCTTCATTTATTATTTGAGGGACATTATTCTTTGAAATAAGAGTATAATATACAGTTAGTGTTAATAACCTGTGAGCTCAATGCCATCAGTTTAACTGGCACTTATCATTTTATTGCTATTAACCGATGTGGGTTATGAAGCATAGTGGTTTATGTATTCAGTTCTGTATAGTCCTAGTTTCAAACTTTACTGTTAAATTTAGTGTCATTTTGCCGCGAATTTTCAATGTTTCTCTTATTTTAGCTCTGCCAAGCTGCCCCATACCTGGAGACTCAGATAAATACTATTTATTAAATATAAAAAGTTCAAAGAGGAAAGTGAGTGAATTCTGGGGTGCGCGAGAGTGCACAAAGGGAGGGGGGGGGGCGGGTAATTTTCAAACTTTTACCAAACCTCTCCTTGACATATCATCGGAAAGTCCTTTCACCACTCTTTCATATTATGAATCTTTCTCCTCCCAGAGTTGAATTCCGGAAGGGGTTCGGGGGGGGGGGGGAGCGGTGCGGGGTGACTTTTTTTTTAATTGTAGAGATTTCTACAATAAATATCATTAAATGAGGTTTTTTAATGGAGCTCTCCGATAAATATTATTTATTAAATGTAAAATTTTAAAAGTGGGGCTGCGTGATTTCCGGGTATATTCTAGGATAAAAGAGGGAACCCACGTGGGAGGGGTAGATTTCAAACTTTTTTTGGACCAGTCATTTGATCTATCATCGGAAAGTTTTCGGTTATCATAGCAAAGTTACTCTTTCATATTATGAACCTTTCATCTTCCTTCCTTAGTTTGGCGCCCCGAGAGAGGCACTTTTCGAACTTTTTTGAAATCGTAGCGTTTTTAAACATTTTAGATCGGATTTTTTTACGGAGCCCTCCGATAAATAATTTTTAATATATGAAAATTTCAAAGAGAAGGATGGGCAGGGTATATTTCGGGGGGGGGGGGGCACGATAATTGGAATCCTGGGAGTTGGGACTCTTTTCTATCTTTTGCTGACACGCCTCATGTGATATATCATTGGAAAGCTCTGTGACTACTATTTCATTTTATATATCGCCCGCGCCCCTCCCCTTACTTTGCCCCCGAGCGGGGGCACTTTACTAAATTTAGCCGACACCCCTCATGTGCCATATCGTTGGAAAGTCCTGTGACCACTTATTTATATTATGCACTTTCCTTGCCCCTCCCTCCTACTTTGCTCCCCGCGGGAGTACGTTTAATGTATTCCAGTCGAAGAATTTATAAAAATGGGGAAATTAAAGATCCAATCTCAAATGACGTAGAAAAATCAATAAAAAATTTTGATCCCTTTTATCATCCTTTAGTTCATATTTTTGCCACTAGGGGGTGCTTTTGATTCTTATTTCTTTGGCCATTTTGGTACTAATTGCCGAAAAATTCTAATTTTTGATACTTAAACTTCCCTTACCGCTTCATAGCTACTCGCGTTTTTTCAGCTTTTTTCAACCAGGGGCACCCTTACAAGACTTTTCCAGTCTTATGGCTCCTTTATAGTTTCCCTTTGGTTTGTTGTTTTTTTATTCCATCTGTTTTCAGTTACCCTATATTTAATAAAATCTGCCTTATATATATATAAAAACAATGATTTCAATAATCGATTCTAGAACATCTCCTTTGTAGATTCTCGAAAGTAATCGATGACTGTATCGATTGTGTATTTTACGATAATTTTTTTCGATTGGTAAATTTTCGAGAATCGCCCATCACTAAACCCTATCACTACTATGAAATTGTCGGCCAGAATAATAGCTAAGTTTTCCAATAACTGTTTTTAGCTTTTCTCGTTATAATCGATTGTAAAACCTCTCGATTGTAGATTCTATGAATTAATCGATGGCTGTATCGATTGTGATTTTTTACGATGACGATTTTTCTCGATTGTCGAATTCTCGAGAATCGCCCATCACTAATTAGAAGCCTTTCTTCCAAGTCTTATAGTTTATAAACATACGTTTCCGATAAAATAAATAGAGTAAGAATACAGTGTAAATATTTCTTACTATAGATGGATAGGGATAAATAATTTTTTTACTAGAATTACCATTCCAAACAAATAAACAGATCACTGCTGCCCTTTCTTAGTTGTTTCCGACAGCAAAGAGCGAAAATATCTGGGGACGGGGGAGAAGAGTAAACATACATCAAGTTGACAAACCACGCCTCTCCCATTTACAACTATAGGAAACTCAAATGGACGGGTTCATTTTCCAAAACTGTTCCTTTTAAACGTTAGGATTTAAACATAGTATTTTTTTCGCCTTTGTAGGTTTTAAAGAGTTATACCCTGTTCACACTGCGTTATCAGAACTCTCTTAAACCTCCGAACTCTCTGAGGGAGTTCCACAAACTCTCTGAGAGAGTTTCAACTTTCTTCGCGCTAGAGACAGTCACGACCATTCACTCTCGCTGGCTGTAAAGCTTCGCATTAACTGATTGGGTGTTGCGGGCGGTTTTATCTTAAGCGCATGCGCAAACAACACAGTGACGTTCACTGAGCTATCTTAAGTGAGTTTTTCCATGTGAACAGGTTTCCAATTCCGGGAGGGTACCACCTCAAAATTAAGAGAGTTCGGCGGCCTAAGATATCTTAAGTATCGTAGTGTGAACATAGTATTAATAGCCGTAAAAGTCTACCCCTGAACGGAGAGGGAGTAGGAGAGAGCCTTTGCACCAGAGAATCCATATTAGGAGAACTAACTTGAGGTGAAGATGATGGAGAGGCATCTGGGATCGAATCAAGATTCAATTTTGGAATTTTAGATTTTGCTTTCTCAAGATGAATATTTTTCTTCGGGGTCGGGTTTTTCTTGACCGGAGTTTTAGCTCTATCTAAAGCATTAATTTTTCTCAGTACCGGAATATTTGTATTTTTAAGTTGGTTTTCTAAGGTACGAGTAAGTTTAGGATTCTCATTAAGCCAACGCTTAGCTTCAATCCCGAGCCTGGAATAGCTGCTTGGAGGAGACTCAGAATCAACTTGATCATTTTTAGTTATAATCCGGGTAATAGTAGGCTTCTTCTGTGTAATAGAACTTTGTTGTAATGGAATTGAAGAGGGATCATTATTTTGATTTTGGGGATCTTCTACTTTTTTAGTAAGATCATTAAGCAGAGGAGCAATTTGTTCAATATCTTTTACCATATCATCAATTCTCTCTTTAACTAATTCAGAGTTATCTGTAATAATTTCATCGTTATTTTCATTAGAATTGTCTTCCTCATGTTCAGTAATTTTGGAATTATCATCTGAGCCTATTAATGATAGAGTGAACAGATTAACTTTTACCAAGTTGTATTTTTCCTTAATTTCATTACGTACCGATTCAATATCTAGAGGTTTTGATTTAACTAGGGGTATACCATGAAAATGCCAGACTGCCTGCTTCAAATTCGTATTAGTATTGAGAGAGTTGCTGGCAGACAGTGAGGGGGCCAGGGGGCCCTGGCCCCCTCCAAAAGAAAAGGGAGAAAACACTAGAAAAATATCTAAAATATTTACGAGATCAAAGTTCGTTTTTCATGTGTGTGCGTTTGTGTAAAAAGTTAATTGACGCCCTATAAATACCGGGTCTCCCCAGCCAATTTCAAAGATACACAACCACAGAAATCCGTTTGCTTGAGACCACATTTCTATATATATCATTGGTAATTCTCATTACACGGCTGGCTACACTGCAATACTACCATGCAGTTAAAAAAATAGGCTTCAACAGTTTTTTCCCCATTATTGCATGCAGTTTTAGAAAACTTTTTTTAAATTGCGAGAATGAAAACAGAAGGTTACAAAGAAAGCTATCATCACCAAAGAAATGACATCCTTTTGGTGATTAAAGCTGAATCATGTTTGTTTCATGTTTCTCCCAGTGAAACAATTGAGATCCAGCGTCTAGACTCAGAAGGTCCAGATGTAATATAGTGAACTTCGGTTTGGATCATTATAGTGCAAAACCATCACTTGGCTCGGTTGCATCCTTACCCATTCCTTTTCCTTTTGCTTGGACTTTGAATACTATACAGAGTTATATGCGAGTACACAAAAGTTACACAAAAATTTATTTTGTATTTTACATGGCTATTTTGCAGTGACTTTATTGACAATCATATACAGTCGGCTCTCATTAATTCGAAATCGGATAAATCGAATCTTCGCTTAATTCGAACTAATCATTAAGTCCCGAAATTTTCAATGGCAGAATAACGTTAAAAATTTTCGTTTATTCGAACTCGATTTCTCTTGACTTCGTTTAATTCGAACTAACGAAAATTCCATTTTTTTATTTTTCCTTTCTTTTTCACGGAATTTGGATCCTTGAAATAACTTTCTTTCTTTCATTTTTGTCAGAATTGTTCTGAAGTATACATATAATCCCATGCATTTGATATCCGCTTTCTTAGCGCCCCGTCTGTCCATCAATGACACCTCCACCCCTTTTTCCATTATGCTTCTTCCTAATCCCTTCTCTAGCATTTAACCCAGTGACATTCCCAGAAATCCACATGGTGGACATCTTTTAAAGATAGGGAAAACCTCTTTTCAAAAGTCAAAAATGAATAGGACTAAGCAAACAACAATTGATAAATTTTGTCATAGTGATGATAAATAGTGTAAATAATTTCTTAAATGGTCATCTCATTTCAGGCAAGAAAATTGTAGTACAATTAATAAAAATTTTAAAATGCAGCTGGTTTATACTGTACGAGGGTGGTTCAATAATTATTGTCCCGAGTGTGTATAAAACATTTGTACTGCGATGGTTGATGTGGAATATTGAAGTCTATTGTCTTAGATGCCTATATGCTCAATTCCAGAGCCCTAGCTGCTATATTAACGAATATTTTTCGTTTTAGGTGTGAGAGGTGGAACCTAGCTTGAAAGGGCGGGGGTGGGGGGAAAGGCTGGTATGGAGCCAGACATGAAACAGTTCTGCGATAGTTTTGTGACAGTGGATGAACGTCACTACATCACTATGATCCCGAGTCCAAACGACAGTAGCCACGTCTCATTTACTGTTACCCCCCCCCCTTTCAAGCTAGGTGCGACTTCTCATACCAAAAAGGAAAAAAAATATGTTAATACAGCAGCTACAGTTCTGAAATCGGTAATATAAGCATCTAAGACACCAGGCTTCAATATTCCACATCACCCATCGCAGTACAAATATTTTATACACATTTGGGACAATAATTATTGAACCACCCTCGTATTACTATTTTTTATGTTTTATTTAAATTCTTTTAATATTAATAATAAATTTATGTATTTATGTGAGTTGTGGTTTTAGATTCCCATAAAACCCTACTCATAGCAACAGATATGGTCAGCACTTTTCCATGAGAACTTGTTACCGCAGAACAGCAGATGTTACTGAATTTGCTGATATGCAGTTTGCATTCTCTTCGCTTGGAAACAAGTGACAACCGAGAGCAGATTTCATTCTGATCGGTTGATGTTAAACGTATCTTTCTCGCTCTAGACGAGAGCGGAGACCGATATGGAATCTCGACGATTCTGCGAGTGCGTATGCCGCAGAAAAACCCCCTACCCTCCCGTACTTGTAAATATAATTTCTATTTAATATGTAAAACTATAACCTAGAATCATTAAACTCCTTTTTTCATTAACTAAGGCCTTATCCTTATATCATCCTTATATTACATGGGAGCTCTAGGACGATTTGAATCCAAAACGAATTTAAAAAGTAAAATCCCCTAGGCTTTATTACCGATCAGAATTGGAGAACTTCCTTCTCAGTCCCGTTATCAACATTCGTATTCCAGCAGACGTGATTCATCCCCTTAGCCATCTGGTTGAAGCTCGTTTATTTTTATTTGTGCAAGATAGTTATCGCTGTACAAGGAATGAATCTTCGACTGCATATTTTTTTTCTACGGATCATTAATTGGATTACTTCAATATATCGTGGCGAGGAATTTATTTTTCAATTGGATAACTCCTTTTGAAGTAAGTTTATTTTTTTTTTCTCTTTCCTTTCTTGCCTTTTAATATGGAATTACAAGAAATTGACTTTATTAAAAGCCAGTTGAAATCGGCTAAAACAGATAAAATCAAATTATTGCATGAATTTATATTTGGTTGCGATAAAAATCGCCAGAATAGAGCGAATTTAAGGAAATTTAAAGGTTTTTCTTTTACTGACAAAAGCGATGAGTATGAAAATAAACTCAAAGTAATTTTGGACGATTACGATCAGATACAATTGATTACTATTGCTAATATCTTATCCATTGACATCCATGGATCAAAGGAAGATATAGGGCAACGTATTTTAAGCGCACTAGTTGATATTTCGGATTTTAAAGACACGTTTACGGCAGTTTCCGAATCGGATACAGAATTTGATGATAGCCACAATAGTAGTGGAAGCACTGGTTTATCTTCGACTTTGGCAGTACAGCCAGACCAGGCGCGTGTACACTGTACACACTCCGCGCCCAAACAGACAATTTCTTTCCATGACATTGATCATTTAATTACACCGTTTAGTGGTGATAAAACGGAAAACGTTCAAACATGGTTTCAGAGATTTGAATCTCTGGCCCATTCATTTCAACTGTCCGACATACAGAAATTTGTGTTTGCTGAGCGGGCATTAAAAAGTTTAGCATTATTGTATGTACGTAGTGAAAATAACATTTCTTCATATACATCGCCCAAAGAAGCATTGTTTCGCGAATTTGGACAATCAGCTTCGTCCTCCCAGCTACATCAATTACTAGCCGCTAGAGGCTGCCGCCCGAACGAAAAACTATTGGAATATTTTTTGAAAATGAAAGAAATAGCACAAAGAGGAAACATCGATGATATATCTTTAATTCACTATATAATTAATGGGATTAACGATACACCACATAATAAAGCTATATTATTCGGGTGCGCCACGCTTGCCGAATTTAAAAACAAGCTCCAAATTTTCGAACGAATTTGTGAACAGAGTTCTAAAGTTTTCCAATCAAAGTCACCGACAACACCCAACACTCCTAAGATTAACCAGACGGAAAAAACTGCAAAATTAACTTGCTGGAATTGTTTAGCCCCAGGACACCTATCTACCCATTGTGTTCATTTGAATAAAGGAAAAAAGTGTATGAAATGTGCACGTTTTGGTCATGTTTCCAATCAATGTACGGAACAAACGCCGGAGCGTAAGCGTTCGACTCAAGGCACCTCCCCTTTACGCAAGACGTCACCACGCAGAGACGAACAAATCCACGTAGTAGAAATGTGTCATTCTCATCCGCGCATGCAGAAACCTGTAAAAATTTTTAATTTACAAATCAATTCAATCTTGGACACTGGAAGCTCACTGACGATACTGAGAGAAGACATTTATGAACAAATTGGGTCTCCCCCCCTCACCGGAGCTCCTGTACAATTGTCGGATATCGGTAACCGTGTTATTCAACCTATAGGATCGTTTTCTACCGATATAGAGGTAGACGATAACACTTTTTCTACTTCTGTTTACGTAGTTAAGTCTTCTCAGATGCCCATGCCACTTATCATAGGGACAGATGTCATATTTCAGGGTACTCTCACATGCGACAAAAACGGAGCTACTTTAACTAAATCTCCACCCACAAGTATTTTTATAAGCTGCATTACTGTCTCTGATAATGCATCTGCAACGAAGTCTCAAGATAAATCCGATGTACATCCATTTCCTGATGCAAGATGCACTACGGAAACATTTGTTTCAAATTCTTTCTCCCAAGACCTAAAACCGCCGAGAGTAAATAAAGATTTTTCGAATGAAAATATTCCTACTGACATCGAAGTTGACCCAATGATTGACTCAGCATATCTGAAACATCTCGCAACATTATCGCCAGACTGTTTTTCCTTCGATTTAAATTTCTTATCCTACAAGCTGTTCATGACTGTGCTCGTCTTATTGACCATCTTTTTATTACTGTTTACGTCTGCCAACGGACTCATTTATCAGCATTCAGCGTACCATACGTCCCAACCATCTCGAGATTCGAGTGACGTTACTAATTGGACCGAAATTCTGCGTGTCCTTATCATTCCTTTTTTATTTTTTATACGCCGACATTTTGTGAAGTCATCAACGAGAAAGAGAAAAAGTAGACTTAAATTTCCAAAAAGAAATATGCTCCACGTATATAGGTAACTAGTGCAAGCAACGAATTTATCATAAATGTGTTTTCTATTATTACTACTATTTTTTTTAACTGTGTTTTTATATATTCTGTGTTTTACACCTATATCTGCTTATTCCTGAGAACATTTATATCGTACAGACTATAGACTGCTACTATCTGTGACTTTCTTAGTAACTTTATTTCAATATCTTCGTTTTTTTTATGATTGCAGCAAGCATCCACGATTATTTTTTTTCTGGACGAAACATTAGAATGAGGTGTTTACCAGTGTAACTCACCATTTCAAGAGTCCAATTATTGGTGAAAATCTTCATCACAGAACGTTTTTTTTTCTTCTTCGTATTTTTGTGTGTCATGCCATTCTACAGTGCGATAAACTTCAAGTGCTTTTTTTTTTAAAGAAGTTATCGCGTACCAAGCATTTTTATCAACAGTGTTTTTTTTTTAATTATTCTTAGTTTGTGGAATATGCAACAGATTCTTTATTTTTTCAGCTTATATTAACAGAATTTATGTGCTTTTTTTTCGAAGTTCTGTTCAACATTTTTTTAAAATCTCTGAGCGATATATACCTGCTCAAAACTTTTTTATTGAACCCATGCGGTGATTTTTTTTTGCGCATGGCAAGTTATCTTTCTCTCGGACTGCAAATGGTGTATTATTTTTTTCATTTGCCTGTTTCGCAACACGTGTTTTTTTTTATGTTGCGTAAACAGCAACTTTATTTAAGATGACTATCTACACAGGACTTTATTTTTTTTGAACACTCACTTTTGACAAGAAGAAAAAGAATATTGTTGTATTTATACTTTTAAAACTGCATTTATATTTTTAAAACTGTATTTTATGTGTAAACTTTTTATTGAATTGCTATATATATGTATGTGTTTTACCCCCCCCCCCCATCGCATATTTTTTTCTACAGAAGTAAGAGCTAGCTGTCGAAAAAAAAAAAACCCTTCTATTGGGAAATCCTTTTTTTTTTTTTTTTGCTTAGACGAGGCAAACCTCTTTTTTTTATATTTTATTCCCGAATGACGTTGGGATAAAGATGGGTTTTTTTTTTTTTACGAAATTCTACCTAAGATGAGGCAGATTTCAGTATGTTTTCTTGATGATAATATAATGGGCAGACGGCCTTTCAGATTATATTTTTCATCCCTGATGATGGCTCATGAGAAAGACGGTCTCATGACGCAAATTGATGTTATCCTGAGATTTCTTTTTATTCTTTTGTTTTTTTTCTTTGGAGATATCCCACGGCAGCTCAGCATTAATTTACATAAAATTTAGAATTAATTTTTTTTTTATTATTTAGCTCAATTTTCTTAATTATTTAATGACCGTTTTTTTCCTTTGGATTTTAATTATTTTTAGATAGTTTTTTTTGTTTTTTTTTTGTTTTTTTGTTTTTTGACATATCTTGTTGCTTATTTAACGCGCTGTCGAGGTCGACAAACGGACAAGATGGCCGAGTGTGAGTTGTGGTTTTAGATTCCCATAAAACCCTACTCATAGCAACAGATATGGTCAGCACTTTTCCATGAGAACTTGTTACCGCAGAACAGCAGATGTTACTGAATTTGCTGATATGCAGTTTGCATTCTCTTCGCTTGGAAACAAGTGACAACCGAGAGCAGATTTCATTCTGACGCGGTTGATGTTAAACGTATCTTTCTCGCTCTAGACGAGAGCGGAGGCCGATATGGAATCTCGACGATTCTGCGAGTGCGTATGCCGCAGAAAAAACCCCTACCCTCCCGTACTTGTAAATATAATTTCTATTTAATATGTAAAACTATAACCTAGAATCATTAAACTCCTTTTTTCATTAACTAAGGCCTTATCCTTATATCATCCTTATATTACATTTATATTAAGTCATATTCTAACGATAGCAGTCAAAATAAATAAATAAAAAATATTATACATTAATTCCTTTGTAATAGTACTCCTTTAAATATGTTTTTCTCTCATTCTTTTCATAATTCGAACTCTGGATAATTCGAACATTTCTTGTGGTCCCGACGAGTTCGAATTAACGAGAGCCGACCATTAATCTTCAAACAAGTTTTTCAGCTATTAAAGGTAATCTGCATGGAAACTCTTCAGTGACATTTGCAAATTAAATTTGTAAAATATTATTTTGAAATTGAATTATTTCAAAATATAAAAAAATGGATGATTTAAATGCTAGTAGTAATGACATTATTAACACTATAAATACCGATTTGGATTCCGTTTCCCTAGTCGCAAATCAGCCAAAGCCATCAAACAACCATGAAGAATAGTATTTCCTTAGATGATAGCAATTAGTAAGACATCGTATTGTTGAAAGAACAAACATTCAATACTGACGATAATTTAAATATTATGAAAAGGTTGTGGGAACCAGAAACAGATTTTAATTTTCCCGCAACCTGTGCTACAGCTGCAAATCACAAACAAAGTTTTCAATACACATGGTTTAAAAAATATACTTGGCTTGCAATTTTCTCAAGTTGAAAATAGTGCACGTTGTAAATATTGCGTATTTTTTGCACCTCTTAACGGTGGAAAATCTAAATCGGAAGTAGCTGGGTAGTTGGTCAAGCAAAGTTATAATAATTGGAAGAAAGCCATTGAGAAATTTAATAATCAACAAAAAATAATATCATTTCAGGGCTGTTGCAACTTACGAAAAGCTACAGAATATTCAAGGAGGATACTCATACAGAATATTCATTTCAGTCGATAGAAAAATTAATGTGGGTCAGGCGTCACAAGTTGCAGTAAATCGGAACCGATTAGAACCGATTATAATAATTGTAATTTTATGCGACTGAGCAGGTGGCAATCGCCAATGTAGCCAACTTTCGAACTTTACTAAGAACAAGAGTCGATGCGGGGAATGAAAATCTCACTGAACATTTTAAACATTTTTCCAAAAACGTTACCTTTATCAGCTGGAACATACAAAAACAAAGTGTAAATGCGAGTAACAATATAATCTTGAATCGTTTGGTGGAAAAAATTAATTCGGCAAAATGTTTCTCATTTCTTGATGGTGAAACTTGTGACATTCCTACTACTGAACATCTTTCCTTGTGTGTCTGATACATATATGAAGAGAATGACAACAAAATTTGTGAAGAATTCTTACAATTTATTCCTGTAGCAAGAACTGGAGGAAAAAACTTGCCCGGCAAAATATCAGAAGGATTAAAGACATATGATATCGATTTGTCCTATTTACGTAGGTTACGTAAGGCAACGTTATGATGGTGCCCCATCAATGAGCGGAAAGTTTAACGGATTTAGGTCTCACGTATAAGTATATATCCGCAAGCTTTATATGTTCATTGTGTCTCACATAATTTAAATTTAGCACGTGAAATGTTGTATCTGGGACAGAAATAAGAAACTGCATTGGCATAATTGAAATGACACACAATTTTTCAATACTCCTAAATAGACAAAACGCCGTCCTTTTCAACAACATTGACAAACATACACCGGAAATTAATAACCAAAAACTACAAAAAGTTTGTCCAACTAGGTGGGTAAGACGCCATAAAGCCATCATGACCATGGTAGAAGTATATGATGCAGTGATTGATCGTTTTAAAACAATCGCATCTTGGGAAGACAGAGATTCGTCTTCTAAGGCGAAACTTTTTAAAAATTCGTTATGTGAATTTGGTTTCCTAATTTCTTTATTTATATAAATATAGAAAAATATTTTTATCCCATTCGTTGATCAAACGTTCACTCAACTTAATGGACGTTTCACTCGACAGCGCAACATTTTGATTTTTTTCTACATAATGGAAAAAGTGCTCTAACATCTAGTGAAATAAAAGATTTTTGTCAATTGTGTGAATTTCATATGCATGATTTACTTTCTACAAATTCAGAAATTCTGAATGCCGAATTCAAAAATTTGACAGAAAATTTGAGAAATAGCTTTCAATAACCCGATGCAAGAATGCCATTGAAGCAGTTTCGAAATGGGCCAAAATGTTGTACCCCAACACCTACAAATAACTAAAGATTTCTGCAACACTTCCCGTTACAACCTGTCTCAGCGAAAGGTAATTTTTGACATTACACATTGTAAAAACTTACTTAAGATCCACAATGACAGAATCAAGATTAAATGGGCTGGCTTTGTTATATATACACAGAAAGATTAATGTAACTTCGACTGAAGTAATTCAAGAGCTTTGTTAAAAATATATATATATATATATATTATGTGTAACAATATTTTTAATTGAATTTTTGAAGTAATTTTTTTATCCATTTAACTCGGCCCCATAGTCGGTTAAGCCACGGGGCTATAGAGACATCTAACCTTTCCACGACTAGAGACAATGCCTCTACAAGAATTTACTGTCATACCCCACAAGAGATTAAATTCTCTATTAGTTTATTAATTCCCATACAATTCTGAGTGACGAGTTAAATTTAAATGAACTAGCCCAAAAATTTGCATTCAATAATTCATCTCGTCAAAGCTATTTTGGATATTTTTCTTAAACTACAATATGTCTGACAATCAGATAGATATAAATGGGAAATTCTATAAATGTTTATTTAAGAGGCCTTTAAATGTTTAACTTATGCACATTCAAAAATTAGTACTTTTTAAATTATTAATAAAATTAAACTTTAAGTATAATAATTTTAATTAAAATAAATAACCAATTAATTGATACTGAATTAATTACGGTAATTTTATGATTAATTAGTGTCTCCTTGTAATTTCCTTCTGTAATCAAAACTTGAGAAATTTTGCCCCCACTTATTTTATTTTGTTTCGCTGCCAACGTTCGGCCCCCTCCAAGATAAAATCCTGGGTGCGCCACTGCTGGCAGATATTTCTTTAGTAACTGTGGAGGCTTTATTTATATTCAAGTTAGGTGAATCACTTGTCAAAAATAAATTTTGATTAGAAAAATCATTTGTTGAACGACCCTCTATCAGCTGATTTTGCTGTAGAAGTGCCGACTTGCCACCGAACGCATGACAGGATCCTGAACGACCCTCTACCGATAACTTGCAGTTGAAGAAGCAGTGGGGAAACAAAACAGAAACTTTCAAATGACCCTCGACCGTTGTGCAGCTTGCATCCAATGACGACAGTGGCACGGAAGAGGGTACTTGAGGAAAAACTACAGAATCTTGATAGTTCTGTTGTATATCAATTTGTTTCTTTTTCATTATTCTCTTCTAATTTATTTTTCATGATTTAACCCTTAAAGCTCCGGAGTCTCTTGCACAAATTTTATTCGATCGGCACCACTTTTTAAAAAGCAGTTTCCTTCAAGTACACAATTTCAAAAATGCTCTGATTAAATAAAGCGAATTTTATTTTCCTTTATTACTGGTTGGTAAAATAAATTTTGCAAAGACTTAGGATGTCTCCGCAGCGGAGCCAACGGAGTGGGAAGGGTTAACTTGGAATCATGACTTATTTCTAACAGTTACAATCCTTTTTGACTAAAAATAATTGTTTTTAATAAAAATTTGAGTGGTAACTTTTCTTTTTACTGAATTACAGAATTTTTTACCAAAACCCTAAATTTTGTTTTAATTCACAACTCAAATTATAATCATCCGATTTTCAAAATTCTTATGTCATACAAAGACCATGACCTTCTTTAATAATTCTATCGAAGGATTTCTTCGTAGTTGAATGTAGAGGAATTTTTAGTCAAAATACACCAAACTTACAAAATGCGTAAGAATTTTCCAAGTCTTCTTTTATTCAAAAATCAAAGACTACTCATATGATTTTCAAAAACTTGATATCAAAATGTGCGTAAAGAGTTAATTTAAAGTTCTGTCGAACAAATTTTTGATATTCGAATTAGAAAAATTTTGCAGATAAATCTCGCAAAACTTTCTTATGGGATCCAATGGGTGAAAACGTAACTTTTCTCTAATTTCAAACTTATCTCTTCTAAAATTATTTTAGATTATCAAATATGTTCACCAGGACCCTTAATCTAGTATTCTGTTGAAGGATTTAATTTTAGGATGATTAGCAAAGATTTCGAGAAACAAATCACAAAACTGTTTTTGAAAAAAATTTCAGAGTTCGTTGTATTTCTCACTTTTCGTAAAATGTACAAACTTTTGTTTTAGCAGGAAACTGCCTTCTTATTCGAATGTTTTACTTTCCTTTCCTAGTTTTTTTTCAGAGATAATTGTTTCTTCTTAATCAATTTCTTCTTAACGGATTTTTCAAATCAAACGAGACCGACCAGCCGAAGCCCCGGGAAAACTAAATGGAAAGAAATCGGGGACAGATGAACTGGCAAAGAAAGAAGAAAGCAAGAAGCGAAAAAGCACGAAAATATTAATAGAAACTAACATCCAGTGATTAAAAGCCAAAACAGACAAGAGAAAATTTTGAAAACGAAACAACAGACGACAGCAAACCGCCAAAAGGGTGGGGCGACGGGAGGGGGATGAAGCTAATGAAATTTTGACAAACCAACACCTGAAATAGGTGACCAAAGAAGCCAGTTCATGTAAAAACCAAACATGGAGAGAAAAACAAGAGCGTAAATTAAATAAATAAATTAAAAGGGGAGTGGGATTAACGGACCTGCATCGCGGTCAAGTGTTGGAATAGACCCCTAACATCTCGAAAGTAGGCATGAAAAATTTTGCCGGCCGGGTCCCCGCTGGCTACGGCACCGTATAGCAGCAGTGCTGCGCACGCACTGCAAAATCTTGTGAAATGGCAATATCGCTCGAAAGAACCTCGAACCAGGTCCCCGCTGTCTACGGCATCGTATAGCAGGCGTGATACGCACGCACTGCAAAATCTGGCATTTCGTCTCTCCCCCCTACCTCCACATGCCTGAAATTTCAGGCGGTCTTTTTTTATAAAATTTATCTTATGTGTTATAAAATATCTTAAAGTTTCAAACAGATCGACTTGTTATATTTCCTAATTTTGACAAAATTAAGTTACGTTAGTTCCGCATTCCTCCACCAGGGAGCGCACTCTATTCGTAACAAAAGCGTATCTGAAGGAAACTCCTTCACGCAACCTTTCCGTAGATACATGAGTCGTAATGGTGGCGTTCTTAACCAAGAATTCTGTTAGTTCCGCATTCCACCACCAGTGAGCGCACTCTATTCTTAACAAAAGCTAATCTGAACGAAACTCGGTTAAACAACCTATCACTGGACATGTTACTCGAGTTGGTGGCGGTCTTAAGCGTGAAATTAAGAAATTAGCTGAAAGTACTATTCGGAAATAGTGGTAACTAAAATTTTGACTTTTGTATATTTAATAAGTAGCATATATCTGTGTATATCATAGTCCTCAAAAAAGGACATCTAAAAAGGTCAGAAACGCTAATCTTTTAATATCTGTAATGAACGGTGCAGGAAGAGGAAAGTAAATTTGGAGGAAAACCATTATTTGGACGCGTAAGGTGGTCCAAAATGACTAAACAAAATTTTAAACATTATTTCTGAGATCTGTGAGGTGAAAGCTTTCAGTAGACATGCTACATCCAAAAATGACTCCCCCCCCCCCGCCCCCTATCTTCGGTCCTATGTGGAAAACCGAAAAACAGAAGATGCAGAAATACAAGTTGGAACAGGGGTGCCAGGCTGGGAGCAATCCCACCGCTGTGGCTCCAATAGCAGCAAAGTTATAAGCTGTTAAAGATTGAAGTGAACTGAAGAATCGGCCCTTTTTGAGTGAGTACCCAATAGGGTAGGGGCACAGCCCCAGGGGTGCCCCGTAGCTACTAACAAATTGTTATAGAACGATAGTAAAAAGAATGAGCGAAATTTTAAGGTGTATAATGGGGAAGTACGGCCCCCCGCCCCTCCCGGGCAGGCCCTCAAAGTTGGGATTTTTTGGAAAATTTTAAAGTGAAGGAGTTAGCTGCTGTAATAAGGATAGTATTATAATTTTTGGGTTTAACTTGATGGTAATAAATATGCGTTACCCCCTGAGACAATATTTTCTTCAACTCTTAAGGAAATACGTTGTTGGCATTGCTGGAATTGAATAATCTGCCTAAAAAAGATACAAAACGCACCTCATTGCCCACTACACATAGCGATTAAGTAAATAATAATGTATTACCCCCTGAGACAATATTTTCTTGAACTCTTAAGGAAATACGTTGTTGGCACTGCTGGAATTGAATAATCTGCCTAAAAAAGATCCAAAACGCACCTCATTGTCCACTACACATAGCGATTAAGTAAATAATAATGTATTACCCCCTGAGACAATATTTTCTTCAACTCTTAAGGAAATACGTTGTTGGCATTGCTGGAATTGAATAATCTGCCTAAAAAAGATCCAAAACGCACCTCATTGTCCACTACACATAGCGATTAAGTAAATAATAATGTATTACCCCCTGAGACAATATTTTCTTCAACTCTTAAGAAAATACGTTGTTGGCATTGCTGAATTGAATAATCTGCATAAAAAAGATCCAAAACGCACCTCATTGTCCCCTACACATAGCGATTAAGTAAATAATAATATATTACCCCCTGAGACAATATTTTCTTCAACTCTTAAGGAAATACGTTGTTGGCATTGCTGGAATTGAATAATCTGCCTAAAAAAGATCCAAAACGCACCTCATTGTCCACTACACATAGCGATTAAGTAAATAATAATGTATTACTCCCTGAGACAATATTTTCTTCAACTCTTAAGGAAATACGTTGTTGGCATTGCTGGAATTGTCTGCCTAAAAAGGATCCGAAACGCACCTCATTGTCCACTACACATACAGATTAATTAAATTATAATTAATATCTCAGCTTTTAATTAAGCTATCACGCACTGAAATTATCCGATAGCGGGCGAAGCACCTCATAATAATATCAGTAATGCGAACTAACCCGGATATTTAATCAAAAGTATTTCCTTTTCCCCCCTCCCCCTTTTTCCATTGACACAAACCTAACAAATAAAAAATATGCGATACGGGCGAAGCACGCTTTTGCCTCCCCTCGAAAGGTATACCTGTCTGATAGAGCTGAACCTCGCGCAAATTGATAGATTTCCTAATTTAAATTATTTCGTGGCTAAAAAAGCACGTGCCGCCATTTTATTCTATTCATTAGAGAGAAATGAAACCGATTAATTAAATAAATAATTAATATCGCAGCTCGTAATTAAACTATCTCTTTGAACCGGGTATGTATGAAATCTGTGAGAGATTTCCAGCACGGATGTCAAAAAATTTAATATTTAAAAAGTTTAAATTTCGTATTACACTTTCCTCCCCTTAAATTTCTCCCGCGCCGATATGTCTGAGAGATGATGACAGCTGCGTTCCGGTGAATGGAAATCTGTTTTCATTGTCTTTTGAAATTAAATTTTTATCGATCGATTTTTAGTGGATATTTTGCGTTTTAACCCACGCAGAAATTTGAAATTTATACCAAAATAAAGTAGAATTTTTTCCGCGTGTTTCTACACCTATTACGAGTTTTTACGACCGATACTTCGGCAGATGCGATTTTGCTTTTTAAAGGTCCACTTCATTTATTGCTTAAATTACTCCATGGTAACCTTGCATCGGCTGATTTGACGGAGCATCCGCTGAATTTACTGGCAACCCTTAGGAGAAACTGAGGAGGATTTCGATAAAGTGCGTTCGCACCTGCGTTCAAAAGGTTGATTGATTAATTTTAGAATTTAATTAGCCCGTAATTCGGTTAATTACCGACTTTTTCAAAATTTTATGATTTGTTGTTTGATGTGAGGTGTTCAACTATAAGTACACAAAATTTCAAGTCTCTAACATGTATAGTTTCTGAGAACGGGCTCTGTGACAGACAGACGGACGGACGGACAGACAGAGGAGCGAGACGAATAGGGTTTCGTCAGATGAACGAAACCCTAAAAAGAAAGTGATGTTGTTAAACATCTTTTAATTACTGATGATGTTAATCATCACTAAAAGACTGATGATGTTAATCATCACTAAACTGGATGCTTACATCCAAACTAAAAGTTGATGTTGTTAAACATCAATAAACTTTTATTACTTAACTAAATTTCTAACTAAGGATAATCTAAAACTTTAAGGTTAAAATATTACTCAAATTGAGAAAAAATATGAAGATACTGCTTACAGTATCAAAATAAAAGCTGAGAGGCAGGATAGACATAAGAATAAGACGCGGACCTATACACACAATAAAAATCAATTACATAAAATTAAGTAATAAGAACTAAGGTAATTAAGAAACCTTGAAATTCAAGGTAAAGTTTTAATAATTTTACAAATTAAGTAAGTATAAGAATACAAAATAATTAAGATAAAAATGCAAAGAATATAATAAGTAACAAACTAAGAGATAAAACTAGGAATAACTAATCATAAAGAAATAATAATGTAATGCAAAATATTTACAGATGAAGAGATGCTCAGGTACAAGACTGGAATACAATGATGAAGGGTATAGAAAAGGAAAATGCTCAGTGGGAGAATGTTCATCAGTGATAAAAAGAATGTTTATGTAGCATTCTTCCCTGATGCTACAACAACAGGGCCAGGTAGTCCATCAGGGGAAAGAGGCACATTGTGAGCACTGGACGCTACAGCAAAGTAGCCAGGTAGTCCGTCACAGTTATCGCGTGACACACTGCTTTCAGCAGAGCATGTAGGGCTAATAATACTACAAGAACTGGCTCCGGCTAAAGTTCCAGAAGGCAGTGCAGCCTTGATAACCTGAGCATGGTCAGTAGGGTCTGAAGTGTCATTTGAAAGATCAGGTGCAAGTTCAATGTTAAAATTTAAGTCATTGACAGAATTTGACTGAGCTTCCGGGGAAGAAGATGACAAGGCGGGTGAAGAAACACGGCGAGGAATAACAGAGGAAACAGGCGCAGCACGGGACAGAATTGGCGGGACAGAAGAGGGAGCTGCCGCAGAGACAACAGCATCAGCTATTTTAGTGAAGAATTGCTGGTACAGCTGGGGCTGAGACAAAGGTTTTCTAAAGGAAGGAGGAGCAGTGTGCATAAAGTAAATGTCCCTAGATGCACGACGGGTGTCAGATACTATAAGTTTGCGCATTAATTTTGTGTATTTCTTCGTGCACAGCCTATGACATATTCGGTCATTCCGTGGGTCCCAGCTACCCAGGGCACCAACAACTATGGCTTCAACAGAGACTTGTTTGTAAAGATTAGATTTTCTGAGGTTAGCTGCAATTTTCTGATGTTTCTTCACTTTAATTTCACGAATTTCATCAAATGTTTTGTTTCCGTTCTCGAAGGTGACCGTAACATCAAGTACTATGACACTGTCACCCTTAACAGGACTAAGTCAAGTCTTTTCTTTGAACCGGCAAGGGATTGGTTCTTCTTTAGAAGGTTCCACGAACCGGAGGAGGCTTTAAGAAGCCGCTCAGCGATGTTATCATGTCGCTCTGTGATTTTGGCAAAGTTCTGCTTGCAGTGGCAGAGCACATTCGGCAGGCCTTCAAAGCGATCCTCACACTTACGGCAACCTTGTTCATGCGGTTTTTTCTTAGAATCAACACCATTTAATGGCAGAAGGTTTAGACAGGCCTTGTGTATCCACCTCCAGTCCGTGAAACGGATAAAATCACCAGTCCGGAGATAATGAGTGGACACCTTCGATTTTGAAAAACAATGGAGGTTTTTCCCTTGTTCAGGATATTCTTTTAATTTAGATGTGCGAGATGCACGTAAGTTGTCACGAAGTGACCGGAAAACTTTTGATCTATTTGTAATCGTTACCCCTCAACGTGAAACTGATACTGAATAATCAGTATCAAAAAAGTCCTTCCGGCCAGTGCCGGGAGGAAGAGGTAGCTTTCATATTCCTTATTTTTTAAAAGCCAGCTTATATTATTCAAACACACGGAGCTCAAATTAGTGGAACCCGATTATATAAGATTAAATACTAATTTTTGTCAATATTGAATATGAATGAGAATTTCGCGAAATTAGTCAGCGTTATCAAAGCTGGTTTTATTAAAGTGATTTATATTTTGTCGCCAAATTCGGTGATATCCCGAATTATATTAATAATTATATTAACCCGAATTATCAGTGATAGCCCGCCATTTTAAAACAATATAATGGGTGCAACAAAGCTCACTAATGAACTTGGTCGCGACCTAAGTAAATCCTGCGCACATGCTCACTCATATCTAAATCGGTTGATATATACGAGTGCTGTTGCAGGCAAAAAATCAGATTTTTCAAAATGTCACACACATTCGAAATTCAAACTGCTATATCGCGGCCTTTTTTTTAGATAAAGGCAAAACAAACTAATATGTTGTGGCCATCACAAAACTTTCGTCTATATAAATCACGTCAATTAAATCATTTAAATAGTAAAAGAAATTACATCAATTCAGAACCAATTCGTATCAATGTATACCTGAATTCGAAGTTTGATGAAAATTCGTGCATTACTTATTGAGATAGAGCTGTAGGGGAAATTCTGAAAAATGCAGCATAGCAGCACCACCTGTTGAGCGATTTCCACCAAAACACAAAGAGCACTAATTCATATTAAGGTATACCGGAATCTGAAGTTTGATGAAAATCGGTGCATTAGTTCTGGAGCTAGAGCTATTGTGGAAATCACAAAAATGCAGCACAGCAGCGCCACCTGTTGAGCGATTTACACGAAAAGGTACAAAACATCAATTCATGTCAAGGACTAACTGAATCTGAAGTTTCCTGAAAATCCATGCATTAGTTCTGGACATTGAGCTATTGTGGAAATCGTGAAAAATGCTGCATAGCAGCGCCACCTGTTGAGCGATTTACACCAAAACATAAAAAGCACTAATTCATATCCAGGTATACCTGAATCTGAAGTTTGTTGAAATCCCAAGCATTAGTTCTTGAGATAGAGCTATTGCAGAAATCTCAAAAATGGAGCATAGCAGCGCCACCTGTAGAGCGATTTACACCACAAGGGGCAAAACGTCAATTCATGTCAAGCACTAACTGAATCTGAAGTTTGATGAAAATCCGTGCATTATTTCTTGAGATTGATCTATTACGAAAATCCTGTAAATGCTGCAAAATGCAGCATAGCAGCGCCATCTGTTGGGCGATTTGCACTAAAACGTTACCAGCACCAATTCTTATCAAGGATTAACGGAATCTGAAGTTTTATAAAAATCCGTGCATTAGTTCTTGAGATAGAGCTTTTGCGGAAATCCTGCAAAATGCTACATAGCAGCGCCACCTGCAGGGCGATTTACACCAAAAACTAATCAGCACCAATCTATATCAGGGACTACCTGAATATAAATTTTTATTAAATTCCGTGCATTAGTTCTTGAGATAGAGCGCCCACAAAATTTGTGTCACATACAGACAGACAGACAGACTCACAGACAGACATTTTGTAAAAACATGTTTTTTGGAATCTCTGACCCATAAAACGTGTAAATTCGTCGAAAACTGGAATTCGAAAATTTTGATGAAACCAATACTTTCTTCTTGTCAAGATAGAAGAAAGTAAAAATGATCCGCAATCTTTGTAACAAGCTGAAACACATAAGAAAACTAGTATGTTGTGGCCATCACAAAACTTTCTTCTATATAAATTACGTCAATTAAATCATTTAAATAGTACAAGAAATGACAACGATTTAGCACCAATTCATATCAAAGTGTATCTGAATTTGAAGTTGGATGAAAATTCGTGCATTAGTTCTTGAGATAGAGCTATAGCGGAAATCCTGCAAAATGCTACATAGCAGCGCCACCTGCAGGGCGATTTACACCAAAAGTAAACAGCACTAAACGATATCAAGGTATACCTGAATCTGAAGTTTGTTGAAAATCCAAGCAATAGTTCTTGAGATAAAGCTATTGCGGAAATCGCAAAAAATACAGCATAGCAGCGCCACCTGTTGAGCGATTTACACCAAAAATTAAACAACACTAATTTATACATCAATTCATGTCAAGGACTAAATAAATCTGAAATTTTATGAAAATCCGTGCAATAGTTCTTGAGATACAGCTCTTGTGGAAATCGTGAAAAATGCAGCACAGCAGCGCCACCTGTTGAGCGATTTACACCAAAAATTAAACAGCACTAATTTATACATCAATTCATGTCAAGGACTAACTAAATCTGAAGTTTGATGAAAATCCGTGCAATAGTTCTTGAGATACACCTCTTGTGGAAATCGTGAAAAATGCAGCACAGCAGCGCCACCTGTTGGGCGATTTGCACCAAAATTTAAGCAGCACTAATTTATATCAGGGACTAACTGAATCTGAAGTTTGATGAAAATTCGTGCATTTTTTCTTGAGTTAGAGGTATTGCGATAATCATGAACAATACAGCATACCAGCGCCACCTGTTGGGCGATAATCACAAAAAAGTAATCAGCACCAAACTATATCCTGGACTAACTGAATCTGAAGTTTTATGAAAATCCGTGCAGTAGTTCTTGAGATACAGCTATTGCAGAAATCGTTAAAAATGCCGCATAGCAGCGCCACCTGTTGGGCAATTTTTACCAAAAACTAATCAGTTCCAGTTTATATCAAGGTCTAACTAAATATGAAGTTTTGTAAAATTTCGTGCATTAGTTCTTGAGATAGAGCGCCCACAAAATTTGTGTCACATACAGACAGACAGACAGACAGACAGACGGACAGACAGACAGGCAGACAGACAGACTCACAGACAGACATTTTGTAAAAACATATTTTTTGGAATCTCTGACTCATAAAACGTGTAAATCCGTCGAAAACTGGAATTCGAAAATTTTCATGAATCCAATACTTTCTTCTTGTAAAGATAGAAGAAAGTAAAAATCTTTTTCAATTTCTAATTTTTTGTACCTCATTTTAAATTAATTGTTTTTTAAATTTTTAAATGGCCGCCATTTTGAAACAAGATGGCAGATGAAGTTAGCAAACGAACTCGGCCTAGGAATTACTATGTACTATGCACATGTCTTGTCACATCCTAAATCGGTTCATAAATACGTGTGTTATTGCGTGACAAAAATCAGATCATTTCAAAATGTCAGCCACACTAGAATTTCAAAGTGCTATAACTGAACCGTTTTTTAAGCTATAGACGAAACAAACTAGTATGTTGTGGCCATCACAAAACTTTCTTCTATATAAATGACGTCAATTAAATCATTTAAATAGTAAAAGAAATTACATGAATTTAGTACCAATTCATATCAAAGTATATCTGAATTTGAAATTTATATGAAAATTCGTGCATTAGTACTTGAGATAGAGCTATAGCGGAAATTCTGAAAAATGTAGCATAGCAGCGTCACCTGTTGAGTGATTTACACCAAAAATAAACAGCACTAAATGATATCAAGGTATACCTGAATCTGAAGTTTGTTGAAAATCTAAGCGTTAGTTCTTGAGATAAAGCTATTGCGGAAATCGCAAAAATACAGCATAGCTTCGCCACCTGTTAAGCGATTTACACCAAAAATTAAACAGCACTAATTTATACGTCAATTCATGTCAAGGACTAACTAACTCTGAAGTTTGGTGAAAATCCGTGCAATAGTTCTTGAGATACAGCTCTTGCGAAAATTGTGAAAATGCAGCACAGCAGTGCCACCTGTTGAGCGATTTACACCAAAAGTTAAACAGCGCTAATTTATATCAGGGACTAACAAAATCTGAAGTTTGTTGAAAATTCGTGCATTATTTCTTGAGTTAGAGCTATTGCGAGAATCACGAATAATGCAGCATAGCAGCGCCACCTGTTGGGCGAATTTCGCAAAAAAGTAATCAGCACCAAACTATATCCTGGACTAACTGAATCTGAAGTTTTATGAAAATCCGTGCAGTAGTTCTTGAGATATAGCTATTGCAGAAATCGTGAAAAATGCCGCATAGCAGCGCCACCTGTTGGGCGATTTTCACCAAAAACTAATCAGGTCCAGTTTATATCAAGGTCTAACTAAATATAAAGTTTTGTGAAATTTCGTGCATTAGTTCTTGAGATAGAGCGCCCACAAAATTTTTGTCACATACAGACTCACAGACAGAGTGACAGAGTGACAGAGTGACAGAGTGATGGAGTGACAGACAGACTCACAGACAGACATTTTCTAAAAACCATCAAATCGTGTTCAGGACATTCTAAAACGTATAAATCCGTCGAAAACCGGAAGTCGAAATTTTTCACGAATCCAATACTTTCTTCTTGTAAAGATAGAAGAAAGTAAAAATGCTCCGGAATCTTCCTATCAAGCGCAAACACATAAGAAAAAAATCTTTTTCGATTTATAATTTTTTTGTACTTCATTTTAAATTGTTGTTTTTTTTTATTTTAAATGGCCGACATTTTGAAACAAGATGGCGTATGAAGCTGGCCAACGAACTCGGTCGAGACATTGCTATGTACTTACTATGCACATTCCTTGTCACATCCAAATCGGTTCATAAAAACGCATATTATCGCGTGAGAAAAATCAGATCGTTTCAAAATGTCAGCCACACTAGAATTTCAAAGTGCTATAACTGAACCGTTTTTTAAGCTATAGACGAAACAAAAAATGCTCCAGAATCTTTGTATCAAGCCAAAACACATAAGAAAAAAATATTTTTCAATGTCTAATTTTTTTGTGCCTCATTTAAAAATTTAATTTTTTTTTTTAAATTTTAAATGGCCGCCATTTTGAAACAAGATGGCGGATGACGCTGGCCAACGAACTCGGCCGAGACATTGCTATGTACTATGCACATTCCTTGTCACATCCAAATCGGTTCATAAATACGTGTATTACCGCGAGACAAACATCAGATCTTTTAGGTAGCTTTCATTACAAAAAGCTACCTATTGCAGACGTTCGGAGGAAAGCGATTTCAAAAAATTTTGGTATATTTTCATCAATCATGACCACCAGACCCCGAAACCACCCTCCGTTCAAAATTGACATATATATATATATATCTGACCTTTGTCTCGACCGAGTTCGTTGGCCAGCTTCATCCGCCATTTAAAATTTTTTAAAAAATTTAAAATTTGAAATGTGGTACCAAAAAATTGAAAATGAAAAATATTTTTACTTTCTTCTATCTTTACAAGAAGAAAGTATTGGATTCATGAAAATTTTCGACTTTCGGTTTTCGACGGATTTACACGTTTTAGGGGTCAGAGATTCCAAAAAACAGGTTTTTACAAAATGTCTGTCTGTGACTCTGTGAGTCTCTCTGTCTGTCTGTCTGTCTGTCTGTCTGTGTGTATGTGACAAAAATTTTGAGGGCGCTCTATCTCCAGAACTAATGCACGGAATTTAATAAAAATTTATATTAAGTTAGTCCCTAATACAATTTGATGCTGATTAGGTTTTGGTGTAAATCGCTCAACAGGTGGCGCTGCTATGCTGCATTTCCCGCGATTTCTGCACTAGCTCTATCTCAAGAACTAATGCACGGATTTTCATCAAACTTCAGATTTAGTTAATCCTTGATATAAATTGGTGCTGGTAACGTTTTGGTGCAAATCGCCCAACAGATGGCGCTGCTATGCTGCATTTTGCAGCATTTACACGATTATCGTAATAGCTCTATCTCAAGAAATAATGCACGGATTTTCATCAAACTTCAGATTCTGTTAGTGCTTGACATGAGTTGACGTTTTGCACCTTGTGGTGTAAATCGCTCAACAGGTGGCGCTGCTATGCTGCATTTTTGTGATTTCCGCGATAGCTCTATCTCAAGAACTTATGCTCGGGTTTTCAACAAACTTCAGATTCAGGTATACCTGGATATGAATTAGTGTTGTTTATGTTTTGCTGTAAATCGCTCAACAGGTGGCGCTGCTATGCAGCGTTTTTCTCGACTTCCACAATAGCTCAATGTCCAGAACTAATGCACGGATTTTCGTCAAATTTCAGATTCAGTTAGTTCTTGACATGAATTGATGTTGTGTACCTTTTGGTGTAAATCGCTCAACAGGTGGCGCTGCTGTGCTGCATTTTTTGTGATTTCCACAGTAGCTTTAGCTCCAGAACTAATACACGGATTTTCATCAAACTTCAGATTCCGGTATACGAATTAGTACTGTTTGTGTTTTGGCGATTCCGGTTTACGATTCCGGTATATGAATTAGTACTGTTTGTGTTTTGGTGCAAATCGCTCAACAGGTGGCACTGCTATGCTACATTTTTCAAAATTTCTCCTACAGCTCTATTTCAATAACTAATGCACGAATTTTCATCAAATTTCAAATTCAGGTATACTTTTATATGAATAAATTGCTGTAATTTATTAGGTAGCTTTCATTACAAAAAGCTACCTATTGCAGCCGTTCGGAGGAAAGCGATTTCAAAAAATTTTGGTATATTTTCATCGATCATGACCCCCAGACCCCGAAACCACCCTCCGTTCAAAAGTTGATATATATATATATATATATCCATATATATATATATATATATATATCTGACCTTTGTCATACTGTAACTCTCGAATTTATGAACTGATTTGGATGTAATTCGGTATGTACATAGTACATACCAATGTCTCGACCGAGTTCGTTGGCCAGCTTCATCCGCTATTTTGTTTCAAAATGGCGGCCATTTAAAATTTTCTTAAAAATTTTAAATTTGAAATGTGGTACCAAAGAATTGAAAATGGAAAAATATTTTTTTCTTATGTATTTTACCTTTATACAAAGATTCCGGAGCAGTTTTTGTTTCATCTATATCTTAAAAAATGGCTGAGTTATAGCATTTTGAATTTCTAGCGTGGCTGACATTTTGAAACGTCCTGAATTTTGTCACGCGATAAAAGGCGTATTTATGAACCGATTTTGATGTAACTTCGTTTGTACATAGTACATACCAATGTCTCGACCGAGTTCGTTGGCCAGCTTCATCCGCCATCTTGTTTAAAAATGGCAGCCATTTAAATTTTTAAGAAAAGTTTAAATTTGAAATGTGGTACCAAAAAATTGAAAATTGAAAAAATATTTTTTTCTTATGTATTTGACCTTGATACAAAGATTAGGGAGCAGTTTTTGTTTCGTCTATATCTCTAAAAATGGCTGAGTTATAGCATTTTAAATTTCTAGCGTGGCTGACATTTTGAAACGTCCTGATATTTGTCACGTGATAACAGGCGTATTTATGAACCGATTTGGATGTACTTTGGTGTGTACATAGTACATACAAATATCTCGACCGAGTTCGTTGGGCAGCTTCATCCGCCATCTTGTTTCAAAATGGTGGCCATTTAAAAAAATTTAAAAAATTTAAAATTTAAAATAAGATACCAAAATATTGGAAAATGAAAAAGATTTTTTTGTATGTGTTTGACCTTAATACAAAGATCCCGAAACAGTTTTTGTTTCGTCTATATCTAAAAAAGTGGCTGAGTTATAACGTTTTGAATTTCTATTGTGGCTGACATTTTAAAACGACCTGATTTTTGTCACGCGATAACAAGCGTATTTATGAACCGATTTGGATGTTACTTGGTCTGTACATAGTACATACCAATGTCTCGACCGAGTTCGTTGGCCAGCTTCATTCGCCATCTTGTTTCAAAAGGATTGCCATTTAAAAAAAATTAAATTTAAAATTTAAAATGAGGTATTAAAAAATTGGAAAATGAAAAAGATTTTTTTATGTGTTCGGCCTTGATACAAAGATTCCGGATCAGATTTTGTTTCTGAAAATTTGTTCTTTTGTTTGTATCTTCAAAAATGGTTGAATTATAGCACTTTGAATTTCTAGTATGGCTAACATTTTGAAACGATCTTGTATTTGTCACGCGATAACACACGTATTCGCCTATTTCCATGTGAAAAAGCATGTCGATAGCATACATCAACATCTGAGCCAAATATAAGTTACTTTAAATAAAAGCAGCTTGGATAAAGCTGACTAATTTCGTGAAATTCTCATTCATAATGATTTAGTATTGATAAAAATTAGTATTGAATCTCCTATATTCGGTTTCCACTAAATTGAGCTTCGTGTGTTTGAATAATATAAGTTGGTTTTTTTAAAATAAGGTATTTGATAGCTACCTCTTCCTCCCGGCACTGGCCGGAAGGACTTTTTTACTATTTAAATGATTTAATTGACGTGATTTATATAGAAGAAAGTTTTGTGATGGCCACAACATACTAGTTTTCTTATGTATTTGAACTTTATACAAAGATTCCGGAGCAGTTTTTGTTTCGTCTATATCTTAAAAAATGGCTGAGTTATAGCATTTTGAAATTCTAGCGTGGCTGACATTTTGAAACGTCCTGAATTTTGTCACGCAATAAGAGGGGTATTTATGAACCGATTTGGATGTAACTTCGTTTATACATAGTACATACCAATGTCTCGACCGAGTTCTTTGTCCAGCTTCATCCGCCATCTTGTTTGAAAATGGCGGCCATTTAAATTTTTAAGAAAAATTTAAATTTGACATGTGGTACCAAAAAATTGAAAATTGAAAAAATATTTTTTTCTTATGTGTTTGACCTAGATAAAAAGATTCGGGAACAGTTTTTGTTTTGTCTATATCTTAAAAAATGGCTGAGTTATAGCAATTTGAATTTCTAGTGTGGCTGACATTTTGAAACGTCCTGATTTTTGTCACGTGATAACGGGCGTATTTATGAACCGATTTGGATGTACCTTGGTGTGTACATAGTACATACAAATATCTCGACCAAGTTCGTTGTCCAGCTTCATCCGCAATCTTGTTTCAAAATGGCGGCCATTTAAAAAATTTAAAAAAAATTAAAATTTAAAATGAGATACCAAAAAATTGGAAAATGAAAAAGATTTTTTTCGTATGTGTTTGACCTTAATACAAAGATTCCGGAACAGTTTTTGTTTCGTCAATATCTTAAAAAATGGCTGAGTTATAGCATTTTGAATTTCTATTGTGGCTGACATTTTAAAACGACCTGATTTTTTCACGCGATATCAGGCGTATTTATGAACCGATTTGGATATAACTTGGGCTGTACATAGTACATACCAATGTCTCGACCGAGTTCGTTGGTCAGCTTCATTCGTCATCTTGTTTCCAAAGGGCTGCCATTTAAAAAAAATTTAAATTTAAAATTTAAAATGTGGTATTAAAAAATTGGAAAATGAAAAAGGTTTTTTTTTGTGTGTTTGGCCTTGATACAAAGATTCCGGAGCAGTTTTTGTTTCTGAAAATTTGTTCTTTTGTTTATATCTTAAAAAATGGTTGAATTATAGCACTTTGAATTTCTAGCATGGCTAACATTTTGAAACGATCTTGTATTTGTCACGCGATAACACACGTATTCGCCTATTTCGATGTAAGAAGGCATGTGGATAGTATACATCAATATCTCGACCAAGTTCGCTGGCCAGCTTCATCAGCCATCTTGTTTCAAAATGGCGGCCATTAAATTAAAAAAAAATTATATTTAAAGTGAGGTGCAAAAAAATTAGAAATTGAAAAAGGTTTCTTTCTTAAGTATTTGACCTTGATATAAGGATTCCGGAGCATTTTTTCTTTGTCTTTATCTTAAAAAATGACTCAGATATAGCAATTTCAATATCTAATGTGGGTGACATTTTGAAAAATCTGATTTTTTGCCTGCGAAAGCACTCGTATATATCAATCGATTCCGATGTGAGTGAGCATGTGCACAGCAATTACTAAGGTCTCGACCAAGTTCACTGGTAAGCCTCATCCACCATGTTGTCTAAAAATGGCAGGCACTTTAAGAAATCGCCGAATTTGGCAGCCAAATATAAGTTACTTTAAATAAAAGCAGCTTGGATAAAGCTGACTAATTTCGCGAAATTCTCATTCCTTAATGATTTAGTATTGATAAAAATTAGTATTGAATCTGCTATATTCGGTTTCCACTAAATTGAGCTTCGTGTGTTTGAATAATATAAGTTGGCTTTTAGGTAGCTTTCTTTACAAAAAGCTACCTATTGCAGCCGTTCGGAGGAAAGCGATTTCAAAAAATTTTGGTATATTTTCATCGATCATGACCCCCAGACCCCGAAACCACCCTCCGTTCAAAATTGATATATATATATCATCATCATCATTATCATCAACCGTTTTCAAACCACTGCTGGATGTAGGTCTCCCCCAATATATATATATATATATCTGACCTATGTCACACTGTAACTCCCGTAATTATGAACCGATTTCGATGTAATTCGGTGTGTGAATAGTACATACCAATGTCTCGACCGAGTTCGTTGGCCAGCTTCATCCGTCGTTTTGTTTCAAAATGGCGGCCATTTAAAATTTTTTAAAAAATTTAAAACTTGAAATGTGGTACCAAAAAATTAAAAATGGAAAGATATTTTTTTCTTGTGTATTTGACCTTTATACAAAGATTCCGGAGCAGTTTTTGTTTCGTCTATATCTTAAAAAATGGCTGAGTTATAGCATTTTGAATTTCTAGCGTGGCTGACATTTTGAAACGTCCTGAATTTTGTCACGCGATAAAAGGCGTATTTATGAACCGATTTGGATGTAACTTCGTTTATACATAGTACATACCAATGTCTCGACCGGGTTCGTTGGCCAGCTTCATCCGCCATCTTGTTTAAAAATAGCGGCCATTTAAATTTTTAAGGAAAATTTTGATTTGAAATGTGGTACCAAAAAATTGAAAATTGAAAAAATATTTTTTTCTTATGTGTTTGACCTTGATAAAAAGATTCGGGAGCAGTTTTTGTTTCGTCTATATCTTAAGAAATGGCTGAGTGATAGCATTTTGAATTTCTAGCGTGGCTGACATTTTGAAACGTCCTGATTTTTCTCACGTAATAACAGGCGTATTTATGAACCGATTTGGATGTACCTTGGTGTGTACATAGTACATACAAATATCTCGACCGAGTTCGTTGGCCAGCTTCATCCGACATCTTGTTTCAAAATGGCGCCCATTTAAAAAAATAAAAAAAATTAAATGAGATACCAAAAAATTGGAAAATGAAAAAGATTTTTTTTGTATGTGTTTGACCTTAATACAAAGATTTCGGAACAGTTTTTCTTTCGTCTATATCTAAAAAAAATGGCTGAGTAATAGCATTTTGAATTTCTCTTGTGGCTGACATTTTAAAACGACCTGATTTTTGTCGCGCGATAACAGGCGTATTTATGAACCGATTTGTATGTAACTTGGTCTGTACATAGTACATACCAATGTCTCGACCGAGTTCGTTGGCCAGCTTCATTCGCCATCTTGTTTCAAAAGGGTTGCCATTTAAAAAAATTTAATTTAAAATTCAAAATGAGGTACTAAATAAATGGAAAATGAAAAAGATTTTTTTATGTGTTTGGCCTTGATACAAAGATTCCGGAGCAGTTTTTGTTTCTGAAAATTTGTTCTTTTGTTTATATCTTAAAAATTTTTGATTTATAGCACTTTGAATTTCTAGCATGGCTAACATTTTGAAACGATCTTGTATTTCTCACGCGATAACACACGTATTCGCCTATTTCGATGTAAGAAGGCATGTGGATAGTATACATCAACACCTCGACCAAGTTCGCTCTCCAGATTCATCAGCCATCTTGTTTCAAAATGGCGGCCATTAAATTAAAATATATATATATATTTAAAGTGAGGTGCAAAAAAATTAGAAATTGAAAAAGGTTTCTTTCTTAAGTATTTGACCTTGATATAAGGATTCAGGAGCATTTTTTGTTTGTCTTTACCTTAAAAAATGGCTCAGATATGGCAGTTTCAATTTCTATTGTGGGTGTCATTTTGAAAAATCTGATTTTTTGCATGCGACAGCACTCTTATATATTAACCGATTCCGATGTGAGTGAGCATGTGCACAGCAATTACTAAGGTCTCGACCAAGTTCACTGCTTAGTCTCATCCACCACGTTGTCTTAAAATGACAGGCACTTTAAGAAATTGCCAAATTTGGCAGCCAAATATAAGTTACTTTAAAGAAAAGCAGCTTGGATAAAGCTGACTAATTTCGCGAAATTCTCATTCATTATATTGATAAAAATTAGTATTGAATCTCCTATATTCGGTTTCCACTAAATTGAGCTTCGTGTGTTTGAATGATATAAGTTGGCTTTTTTAAAATAAGGATTATGAAAGCTACCTCTTAATCCCGGTACTGGCCGGAAGGACTTTTTTAAAATAAGGAATATGAAAGCTACCTCTTCCTCCCGGCACTGGCCGGAAGGACTTTTCCAAAATGTCAGCCTTGCTAGAAATTCAAAGTGCTATAACTCAGCCATTTTTTAAGATGTAGACGAAACTAAAAGTGCTCTAGAATCTTTGTATCAAGTCCAAACACATAAGAAAAAAATCTTTTTCAATGTCTATTTTTTGTGCCTCATTTTAAATTTTAAATTTTTTTTTTAATTTTAAATGGCCGCCATTTTGAAACAAGATGGCGGATGAAGCTGTCCAACGAACTCGGTCGAGACATTTGTATGTACTATGTACACACGAAATTTTATCCAAATCGGTTCATAAATACAAGAGTTACAGTATGACAAAAATCAGATATATATGCCGGGTGATTATAATTAAAGTTACGATTTCAAAAATCGATAATTTTAAAACTACTGGTTAGAATGACTTGATATTTTAGCAGAACAATCGTGGGGCAATGAAATTTTGTTTGGCGAAGGAAAAAAATAGTTCCAAAAAATGCCGATAGATGGCGATCTAAGCCTATTGCCAAAGGGAAGGGCCAAAAATGTAATCTTTAAACTCAGGAATGTTGTTAGCCAAAAGGAAAAAAATAGAGTCCAGGGATTTACTAAAAATTTATTAGCGAAAAGACAAGAATACGCGTTTACAGCGACAAAGCGATAATGACTAAAATGAAAAAAAAAGAGCTTCATGGAACAAACACTTTACTGATGATTAAGGCATAAGTTGTTCGGTATGCCCTCCGCCTTGTTCCGCTACTAATTGGAAGGAAAAACGGCATGCTGCACAACAGATCAGAGTGTATCTGTACTGATGCAATGGGTGTGGTGTGTGATGCTTGCCTTCAGGTCGGCTAGATTCTGAATCCGCCCGTTGTAAACAACATCCTTCTGGTACTCCCAAAGCAGCACTCTGAAATTAGCACTCAGTAGCTGCTTCACAGGAGTAGCAATGTGCGGAGGAGCGCCATCTTGCATGGATATTGTGCGATCCACACACTGACGCTGTTGAATTGCCGGAAGGACATGGTTATGCAAAAGTTCTTCATACCGCTTGCCAGTAACGGTGCAGGTAACGGGACCCGCAGGTGTGATCTCCTCGAAGAAAAACGGACCGACGATAAACGCTGCCGCTATTCCGCACCACACAGTGACATTTTCAGACTGAAGAGGTAATGTCTGTAGCTGGGACGGATTCTCGGCCGCCCATATCCTGCAATTTGGCGTATTTACAGAACCTTGCAAATGAAAGTGGGCTTCGTCAGACCACAGATTGTTCCATGGCCATCCGTTGTCCACTTCCATCCGGGCAAGAAATTGTAGTGCAAAAGGTTAACGTGCTTCCAGGTCAGCAGGTAGCAACTCCTGCACATGATTTATCTTGTATGGATAACAGCGCAATATGTTCCGTAGGACTTTACGCACCGTGCTGTTCGGCATATCTAGTATTCGGCACCGTGCACTGCTGATTCCTGCCTCACTGTTAGTCTGTTCTTGAATTGCTCTAGCCACATCTTCCACTTCCGCAGCCGAAACTGGTTTCCTTCTTCCATTCCGTTTAACGTCAAATGAACCGGTCTCTTCGAATTTAGCAATCCTTTTTCGCAGGCCATTTGTGATTATTGGACCCCTGTTTATGGATTTAATGTCCGAAACTTCCTAATAGCTGTAAAAGCACAGTCATCGTTCTTATAAAAAAGCTTCAACAGTAGAGCGAGATCCTTCATTGTCAGAGTCATGATGAAGCATTCAGGCAAAGAGCCAGTGTTCCGCATTTTTATGGCAGCTATGACTGAGGCGCGCATGTCACGTATTAATAATTTGCATATCTCCAGACAATGTGAACCCTGACAGCGCCATCTATCGGCACATTTTGGAACTGATTTTTTTCCTTTGCCAAACAAAATTTCATTGCTTCACTGTTGTTCTGCTCAAATATCAAGTCATTCTGATCAGTAGTTTTAAAATTACCGATTTTTGAAATCGTAACTTTAATTATAATCACCCGGTATATATATATAACCATTAATTAAACATATATATATATATATATATATATATCAATTTTGAAC
Source organism: Maratus speciosus (assembly GCA_963932465.1). Taxonomy (NCBI): domain Eukaryota; kingdom Metazoa; phylum Arthropoda; class Arachnida; order Araneae; family Salticidae; genus Maratus; species Maratus speciosus. The sequence goes on from OZ010789.1 coordinate 639,408,565, forward strand.
GGAGGGTGGTTTCGGGGTCTAGGGGTCATGATCGGGGAAAATATACCAAAATTTTTCGAAAACGTTTTCCTCCGAACGGCTACAATAGGTAGCTTTTTGTAATGAAAGCTACCTAAAACCACAACACCCCAAGGCGGTCAGAAGCTTGGCGTACCTTTGTAAAGATGGAAAAATTTGGATTGGTGCCTTTGAATGACTTTCCACTAAGGTAGGCTGCAAGAAAGTTCAATGTTACTGTTGGAGGAGGTGTATTTGGTGGGTTGCCAGAACGAAGACGATATGCTACCGTGGAAGTAAGGCCTTTCCATGGAAGGTTAAGAACCGTATCATCTGAAGAGGTCAGAAGTTTTAGAGCACAATCTATCAGAGCAATTTCAGAGTCCTCTACAGACAGGGGGATGCCTAAAAGAGTGTCTGCAGAGCGACCATATAAATATTCGTTAGATGCACGTGGAGGAACGTAAATTACATCTTTCTTTATTAAATTTCGAATTGCCACATCGAGTTCAATCCAGTCTGTCTTGGTAATTTGCTGCGTACGCTGTGCTTACTGGATGCGAAAGCTGAGTTCCCGAGGTGGTCATCGCTGTCATCGCTGTGCTTACTGGAAGGAAGGATAGAAAAATGATTTCATGGCATCCAATTTTTGCCATGGGTTGAGGGCTGAGCGAAGCAAAATCACCGCCTTGTCATAAAATTCCTTTATTTAATCATGATTGTTAACCAATTGAAATCCAACTGGCTTTCCCAAAAACATAAAATGGTTATGATCTAAGATGGGTTTCAAAATTTCTTGATTAATAGTGAATTGAGTTTCAAGGCAGGTCCGTGGGTTATTTCCCAAGTGAAAAGAATAAATTTTGTTAATATTTATCTTTAAGCCGAGACGGGCACATTGGACAGCAAAAAGGTCAAGAGCTTTCTGTAAATCTTCAGGGTTATCAGCGATGATCAAGACGTCATCAGCGAATACAAGGATGGTGACACCGGGAATATTGAAAAGAGCACGAATTACTGGGTCAAACGCAAAGTTGAAGAGGAGACCGCTTAATGGATCTCCCTGCCGTACACCACATCTTATGGGTACTGGGCCTGCAGTGACAGCTGCAGTTTGAACGAGGGTAGTTGAGTCCAGCAATTCATCTAATATTCTGCATAGTTTATTCCCGGCACCAGCAGCAGCAAAGGCTTTACGTATTGAATTGTGAGAGACACTGCTGAAGGCACTAGATAAGTCAATGGAGGCAGCACATAACTGCCGATTGGAGGACCGCCGGGCATACTGGAGTTTTTGCTGAAATACGTAATTATTCTCAAATGCCCCGTCATAAGGTAGAAAGCCCTTCTGAGCGGGACATAAGATCTCAAATCCAGAGACCCAGTAAATGAGTCGTTTCGCAAAGCATCTGGTAAATAGCCTGGATATAGTGCTACATAAAGAAATGGGCCTCCAATCGGATGAAGACTGCCATTCTTCCTTTTTGGGAATAAAAATGGTACGTGATTTTTTTCCAATCTTCCGGTATTTTTTCAAATTTAAGGCATAACGAAAAGATTTTAGATAGTGCGTGGCCTTCTGGGGCCACGCTACACACATGCCAGCTGTTCACCCGAGGGTGAACAGCCTTCAGAAAAATAAACTAAAACACCCCCCTCAGACACTCCCCCCGATGTCTCAGCATCCGTAGAGGCGTTGACAGAGGGAGAAGTGCCCAAGGTGGGCGGGACTAAAGCCGGGCCAATTGACGCTACTGGAGTAGGGTCGCACCCGGGGAAAGTAGAAGGGGGTTGTGAAACCATGTGCCCCAACAGACAGACAGGGGTTCTGTGTTGAGCTCAGAGTGATTTCAAAGTTGTGCTCATTGTGGTTGCCATGGGGAAAATCTAGATCAGAGGCAGACTGCTGTGGTGGAGCTGGGTGTGGGGGCCCAGAGTCAGAGTCCACATTATTGTTTACCATTATAGCAATTTTAGAACCAGATTTTGCTGCCGAAGTGTGAGTGTCTGTAGGATCTTCATTGTCACTCGAGATGAGCGTACCTACAATTTCTGGTTCCACAAGTTTGTCAAGCTCGTTGTTGTCGTATCCGTCATCGTTGATTGGATGAAAGTGAGTGGCTCTATTCGGGTAGGCATCAGGAGTATCATTCCAGTCAGGGATGGCGGAGGGGTAGGTCTGTCTTCTCTGCGTGGCCAGTCTTGATCTTAGATCTACTTTCGGGATTCCGTATCTGTGCTCTTCGTATATGTCACGGGATGCTCTGATGGTGTCGGAGATTATTAACTTTTTCATCATCCGTGCATACTTGATGGAACAGAGCTTGGCAATTAATTTGTCATTCTTTGGGTCCCAGGACCCAAGAGACTCAACAACTATGACACGTATTGAGACTTTTTTGAATTTCTTTTTGCGGTCAGTGGCAACATCTTTATATTTTTCCATTTTTGCTGCTCTAGCTTTGATGAATGCCTCATTTCCGTTGTCGAATGAAATTGTAATATCAATAATTAGTGCTTCTTTATCCCCTTGAGTCAGGATAAGGTCAGGCCTAAGCCTTCTGTTAGTGCCATATGGCTGATTTTCTTTCAATACTGACCAAGTGCCACTTGATGCAAGTTTGATTCTGTGGACGACCCTATCATGTCGGTCAGTAATCTTGGTGCGAAGGTGTTGATTGCAATTTTTTAAGATATGTGGTAATGTTTCAAAGCATTTGCCACACCATCTACATAGTTTTTCTTGATTATCACGCTCACCTGGGATGGTTGCATTGAGGCGTAGGACGTTGAGGCGTGCTGCATGGATGAAGCGCCAATCACAGAACCTAACGAAGTCGCCAGTTCGGTTAAAATGTGATGATGCTTTATCAGAAGCGAAACAATCGAATGTTTTACCTTGGGACGGTTGTGGGGGTGTGTGTTTGTCGTTTGCCCCTCTATCTTTGTCACAAGAAGGGTTAAATCCATGTAAAAATTCCGCAGAGTGACTTGACAAAATAGATTAAGTAATGCACGAAAACCTTGAAAATATTGTTGAAATAATAACTTGGAATAAAAATAAGTTGTAATATATATGCAATTTCATGAATCTTATATATATAATATTATGTTTCAGTGAAAAGGTAAGTGTAAAATGTACTTACAGTAATGTGCCAAAATGATGGAACAGAAGATTTCTTTATTGGAGCTAGGATACATGAACGTTACTTCGTTCCAGAATTAAACTGATGGACACTTGAGACGTAGTCTACCTGAACTCGAGGGCACCTCATTATTCAACAACATGAGAAATTTTTAGAGATTAGCAACTTGTAGTATACTTTAACAACTCTATCGCGAATTTAAATTAACAATTTTACGCTGAAACTTCTTCTTACTAAACAATTATGCTTATTAAACTTTAAGTTCTTACAATTACATCGACACTTAGCCATATACCTTTAAATATTCGCTGAAACTTCATAAAAACATACAAGATAGTACCATAAGTCAGCCATCAGACATCGCACACCGAAACATGAAATCGCTGTCCCTTTAAATCAGGACGAAAACCTATCGGCCAATCAGAATCGACTATGCAATTTGCATGAGTCGGAAGATACTTAACATTTACTTTTCATTTGAATAACATTTAATAAATATTACGATGACTTTAGAAAAATTACTTTAATATAAAAATGACTTAAAAAGATGGTTTTACATGTTAATTAAATTTAAATACTTATCTTTAAAAAAATGAATACGAGCGAATGCGATCGCAAGTAAAATTGCCGTATATGGTCCACGACCGAAACGCCATACGCAACCACCCAACCGTGGAGGTAAAAACGTAAACAAACGCCGAAAGGCGGCAGTGAAAAGAAAATATCGTGTTGTCGAGTTCAGGTAGACTTTACAAATTGCTTAATGAAAAAAATAGAAATTAGAAAGAAAAAATGCTTGGGAATACTTTTCCACAGAATGCCCCTCTTTCCCATTCATTTTGATTTTCTGCAATAAAGTTCATTACAAAAGTTCTTGTAAAACTGCAGGATCAAAGATTTTTTTTTTCGTGGAAAGTTCATCACCATAAAAAGACTTCTCTGAATCTAAGAAAGGAGTCCTTTACGAGGGATTTCGTCAAAATATCCGCATAGTTCTCTTTGACATAACATGCTTAATGTCGAAGAGGCCATTGTTATACCAGTCTCTTATAAACTTGTATTTCAGATCAATGTAACGATTCTTTATGGTATCAGCTTTATGTTTGGTGAAGGAAATGGCAGCAGTATTATCACAATAGAGCATTGGACGTTGAATAGTAATAATGTCCAAGTTAAGACTTTTCTTAATTTCAATTAAAGACATGTTTAAGCACTTTAGATCTTTTACAGCTTCTGTCGTTGCTATTATTTCCGCCTCCATTGGACTCAAGGCTACGCAATTTTGTTTAGTTACTCTCCAGGTTACTGGAATGTGATTTAAGAAAGCAATGTAGCCACTCCATGATTTTCTGTCAGTTGTATCACTAGCCCAAGAAGCGTCGACGTAGACAGCTAGCTGGATTGGAGGGTCAGATTGTGCTAACTTCAATCCCAAAGATTTTGTCGAAGAGAGATACATCAGGATTCGCAGGAGTGCTTTGTAGTGCAACAGGTTGTGGCTCTCAGTAAATTGTGAAAGTGCAGCAACAGGCCAAGCAATGTCTGGACGGCATCGATGAGCAATGTACTGTAGACATCCCAGTAAGTTTCGGTACGGCAGGTTCTCGGGAAATTTGTCATCTTCAGCAACTGGAACAGGATTATATCCAGGAGGAGAAGGAAGAGATATATTAGTAAAATCAGGGACATCAAACTTCTTTAAACACTTTTCACTATAATATTCACAGTTAATATTAACTATTGCATTCTCTTCTTTTTTAAAATTGATACCTAGTAACATTGAAATAGGACCTAAATTTTTAACTTCATAAATGGATTCAATTAACTGTACTACTTCTTTTAAAACCTCATCATTCTTCGCAAAAATAGGCAAATCATCCACATACACTATAACTATTCCTTCACTTTTATAAGAGTATACACAAGTTAACCCTTGTACTTCACTGAATCCATTTGCTATTAACTTATTATGCAAGTCATGGTACCAACATCTTCCAGCTTGGTGAAGCCCATAAATTGCTTTCTTTAACTTTAAAACACAGTGTTCTTTCCCTGGAATTGTATAATCTTCGGGTTGTTTGATGCAAATTTCTTTATCAATATCCCCATATAAGTATGCACATTTAACATCAAGAAGACAATGCACCCAATTCAATATTCTAATGAAAAAAGCTATGAAAAGACGAATGAGTGTAAAATTTATTACTGGACTAAATGTGTCATTGTAATCTAAACCTTCTCTCTGATTGTTACCTAATGCAACTAAACGTGCTTTAAATATGCAATTCTTCCCTTCACTATTTTCTTTTACGGTATAAACCCATTTGGTTCCTATAACTTTCTGATCAACTTTTGGGACAGGTGTCCAAACGTGTCTATCTAACATTGTTTGGATCTCTTGATCCATTGCCTCCTTCCATTTTTGTGCCTCTGGAAGTTGTTTTGCTTGTGTCGCATTTTGTGGTACAATTATTTCAGTTAAGAGCGCTTCCTCAGCTAATTCACTTTCAAGTTCCTTATCTAGCTTAATTGGGCCTTCATATGTATTTTCTAATGAAAAATTTGCCACAGTATCATTCAATATGATTTTATGCATTTTACAATATTCACGTAAATCTTGTTGTGATCTTAACCTGGAACCAGTAGGAGATAAGATATAAATGTCAATTTTACCTTTAGTTTTTCCTTTCTTTCTTTTCTTCATAAATCGGTAAAATGTTGCTTCCGCTTCTTCCTGAACCTTCAGAATATTCTCTGCTAATTCATCTTCAGATGTTGATACATCATCTTCCATTTTCTCTTCGGATCCAGATTCATCTTGCTGCATTACTTTCTCAACTTCTGTCGGAGTTGTAGAGCTACTCGGTTGATGGACAGTCAAGTCATCTTCCATTGTCGGTGAATTGTTAGGACCTGTAGAGAATTCATTATCATCATTTGAAAAATCAAAAAACGTGTGATGTATTATTTTCCGTTCAGGAGAACTGTTCAGTTGCGCTTCGTCAAATGTTACATGCTTTGACTCTACTTTATTTTCTTTAGGGAAATAAATGCGATATCCACATGATCCTATACCATATCTACAAAAACTCTTTTTGCTCTTGATTGAAATTTATTTTGTTTTTCTTTAGGTTGATGTACATACGCAATGCATCCGTAACGTTTCAAATGACGAATAGATGGTTTAGCTTCGTACCACCGTTGAAACGGTATTGCTTCTATCCCTGTGTGAAATATTCGATTGCGAATGTAATTTATTGCCATAACTGCCTCAACCCATAGATTAGGCGGCAGATTAGCTGCTTGCATAAACGTTCTCGTTCCTTCAAATAAAACTCTGTTACATCGCTCGGCAACGCCATTCATCTGGGGGCTATATATTGTGGTCCTCTCATGCTTAATTCCCATCTTTTCTAACATATCTTTTATTTGTTTATTACAATATTCCAACCCGTTATCAGTTCTAATGACTCTGACTTTTCTGTTAGTTTGGCGTTCCACAAACGTGATGAAGTGCTTTAATTTCAGGAAAACTTCATCTTTAGAGCGTAGCGGGTAGCAAAAGGCTCTTCGACTAAAATCGTCAATGAAAGTAAGTATGTACCGTTGCCCATTCCTTGATGTAACTGGAGCCGGGCCGCATACATCGCTATGTATCACATCTAACATTTCTTTTGACCGAACTTTCTTTAATCTATGATATGTTGACCTAGTATTTTTAGCTAGAATACATGGTTCACACAGAGTCTCTTTTCCCTGTAATTGTCCACAATTTTGAACTAAATTTTCACGAAACATTTTAATTATATCAACATTACTATGTCCTAGCCTTTCATGCCAGAGCATGATGTTGTTACGCTCACTGGCAAATGTGACATTGTAATTTTGATTTGACTCTTGTGCATTAGTTACTTCCCGGACATTATCTTGTATTACATGAGCACTTCTTGAATTAATGTTATAGGCTTAATTTACGGATTTAGCAGAAGTAGACATTTTTAATTTACTCTGATCAGAAAAAGATGGTTGATCAGCAAGCTCTAATAATTGATTCTTAACATTAGGTTTAGCTTCGTCATTATAACTTTTAATGGATTTAAGAACATAAAAATTATCTTTTAGAGTGGCAGTAAATAACTACTTCCAATGCTTATCAAATACTTTAAACCCATTGTCCATTGTGGCATGGAGACCCGCTTTATCCATTTTTGACATGGAAATTAAATTTTTATGAATGGTAGGAACATACAACACATTATGTAAATTTACAATAGATACTTTATATTTTTCCTTTAATTTAAAACTTACTTTTCCTATTCCTCTAACTTTATGAGGTGTTGTTCCCATCCTAACAACTGCACCCTCTGGTGGCTCACTTAGATAAGTAAAGAAATGCTTATTTTGACAGACATGAGATGTGGAGGGGGGAAACATTGCACATATCATTACTTTTACATTTTAATTCTGCGACATATGAATCTAAATTCACTTCGTCCCTTTTATAACCACTTTTCTGTTTCTTACAATTTTTATCCCAATGGCCATATTTACCACAAACTTCACACTTTAAATTTATTTTATATTGAAAATGAGACTTAGGGGAAACATTTTCAGACATTTGGGTGGTTCTATCAGCCATGAGGGTTTCATTTCGTAATCTTTCTCTCAAATTTCTTCTCGAACATTCCTTTAGAATCTCTTCTTTAACATCTTTAAATTTAAAATCTTTTTCTGGCAGACGGTCTAATTCCCTAATTAAGTAATCATAATTTTCTGGTAGGCTTTCTATTAATTGGTAACAACGATGTTTTTCTGCAACTTCCTTCCCGGAATCAATTACGCGACGATAAGCTTCTTCAAACCTAGCAATATAAGTTGGGATATCTTCATCTACATTAATTTTTAAATTCCTAAATTCATTTACATGAAACGATTTTAATGCACTTCCTGGGATTTCCAGATTTAATTTTAATGTTTCCCATATTTCCGACGGATCATCCAAATGACCTATCGTTAACCCAATTTCAGGACTAACATACGTTTTGATAATTCCGGCTGCTCTTTGTTTTGACCGATTTAGCTTAAACTTATCGAGGGGCTTCAAATCTGCATAATTCGGCCATTCGGATTTATTCACCCAGGTATACAAACCTACGGTTTGCAATGTACATTTTATAAAACGAGTCCAACTTTGATAGTTATCCCTACTTAATACTACTATATCTGGTGCAGTAGCCATTGATATACTTTTACTTAAAACAATAAATAGATATAAAATATAAATAGTAATGGTAATAAAACTTGCATGCACATATATATAAACATTAAGATATTTCATACACTAGATACTTGAAAAAAAAAAAACACTTCATTAATTAGATTCAACATTTTCATTTTAAAATACTTTTCTCTAGCTTTACGCAGTTGAAGTGCTTCTGGGTACCATAACCTTTGTGGGGGTGTGGGTTTGTCGTTTGCCCCTCTATCTTTATTTGTCACAAGAAGGGTTAAACCCATGTAAAAATTAATCAGAGTGACTTGACAAAATAGATTAATTAATGCATGAAAACCTTGAAAATATTGTTGAAATAATAACTTGGAATAAAAATAAGTTGTAATATATATGCAATTTCGAATCCTATATATATAATATTATGTTTCAGTGAAAAGATAAGTGTAAAATGTACTTACAGTAATGTGCCAAAATGATGGAACAGATTTCTTTATTGGAGCTAGGATACATGAACGTTACTTCGTTCCAGAATTAAACTGATGGACACTTGAGACGTAGTCTACCTGAACTCGAGGGCACCTCATTATTCAACAACATAAGAAATTTTTAGAGATTAGCAACTTGTAGTATACTTTAACAACTCTATCGCGAATTTAAATTAACAATTTTACGCTGAAACTTCTTCTTACTAAACAATTATGCTTATTAAACTTTAAGTTCTTATAATTACATCGGCACTTAGCCATATACCTTTAAATATTCGCTGAAACTTCATAAAAACATACAAGATAGTACCATAAGTCAGCCATCAGACATCGCACACCGAAACATGAAATCGCTGTCCCTTTAAATCAGGACGAAAACCCATCGGCCAATCAGAATCGACTATGCAATTTGCATGAGTCGGAAGATACTTAACATTTACTTTTCATTTGAATAACATTTAATAAATATTACGATGACTTTAGAAAAATTACTTTAATATAAAAATGACTTAAAAAGATGGTTTTACATGTTAATTAAATTTAAATACTTATCTTTAAAAAAAATGAATACGAGCGAATGCGATCGCAAGTAAAATTGCCGTATATGGTCCACGACCGAAACGCGATACGCAACCACCCAACCGTGGAGGTAAAAACGTAAACAAACGCCGAAAGGCGGCAATGAAAAGAAAATATCGTGTTGTCGAGTTCAGGTAGACTTTACAAATTGCTTAATGAAAAAAATAGAAATTAGAAAGAAAAAATGCTTGGCAATACTTTTCCACAGAATGCCCCTCTTTCCCATTCATTTTGATTTTCTGCAATAAAGTTCATTACAAAAGTTCTTGTAAAACTGCAGGATCAAAGATTTTTTTTTTTTCGTGGAAAGTTCATCACCATAAAAAGACTTCTCTGAATCTAAGAAAGGAGTCCTTTACGAGGGATTTCGTCAAAATATCCGCATAGTTCTCTTTGACATAACATGCTTAATGTCGAAGAGGCCATTGTTATACCAGTCTCTTATAAACTTGTATTTCAGATCAATGTAACGATTCTTTATGGTATCAGCTTTATGTTTGGTGAAGGAAATGGCAGCAGTATTATCACAAAAGAGCATTGGACGTTGAATAGTAATAATGTCCAAGTTAAGACTTTTCTTAATTTCAATTAAAGACATGTTTAAGCACTTTAGATCTTTTACAGCTTCTGTCGTTGCTATTATTTCCGCCTCCATTGGACTCAAGGCTACGCAATTTTGTTTAGTTACTCTCCAGGTTACTGGAATGTGATTTAAGAAAGCAATGTAGCCACTCCATGATTTTCTGTCAGTTGTGTCACTAGCCCAAGAAGCGTCGACGTAGACAGCTAGCTGGATTGGAGGGTCAGATTGTGCTAACTTCAATCCCAAAGATTTTGTCGAAGAGAGATACATCAGGATTCGCAGGAGTGCTTTGTAGTGCAACAGGTTGTGGCTTTCAGTAAATTGTGAAAGTGCAGCAACAGGCCAAGCAATGTCTGGACGGCATCGATGAGCAATGTACTGTAGACATCCCAGTAAGTTTCGGTACGGCAGGTTCTCGGGAAATTTGTCATCTTCAGCAACTGGAACAGGATTATATCCAGGAGGAGAAGGAAGAGATATATTAGTAAAATCAGGGACATCAAACTTCTTTAAACACTTTTCACTATAATATTCACAGTTAATATTAACTATTGCATTCTCTTCTTTTTTAAAATTGATACCTAGTAACATTGAAATAGGACCTAAATTTTTAACTTCATAAATGGATTCAATTAACTGTACTACTTCTTTTAAAACCTCATCATTCTTCGCAAAAATAGGCAAATCATCCACATACACTAGAACTATTCCTTCACTTTTATAAGAGTATACACAAGTTAACCCTTGTACTTCACTGAATCCATTTGCTATTAACTTATTATGCAAGTCATGGTACCAACATCTTCCAGCTTGGTGAAGCCCATAAATTGCTTTCTTTAACTTTAAAACACAGTGTTCTTTCCCTGGAATTGTATAATCTTCGGGTTGTTTGATGCAAATTTCTTTATCAATATCCCCATATAAGTATGCACATTTAACATCAAGAAGACAATGCACCCAATTCAATATTCTAATGAAAAAAGCTATGAAAAGACGAAGGAGTGTAAAATTTATTACTGGACTAAATGTGTCATTGTAATCTAAACCTTCTCTCTGACTGTTACCTAATGCAACTAAACGTGCTTTAAATATGCAATTCTTCCCTTCACTATTTTCTTTTACGGTATAAACCCATTTGGTTCCTATAACTTTCTGATCAACTTTTGGGACAGGTGTCCAAACGTGTCTATCTAACATTGTTTGGATCTCTTGATCCATTGCCTCCTTCCATTTTTGTGCCTCTGGAAGTTGTTTTGCTTGTGTCGCATTTTGTGGTACAATTATTTCAGTTAAGAGCGCTTCTTCAGCTAATTCACTTTCAAGTTCTTTATCTAGCTTAATTGGGCCTTCATATGTATTTCCTAATGAAAAATTTGCCACAGTATCATTCAATATGATTTTATGCATTTTACAATATTCACGTAAATCTTGTTGTGATCTTAACCTGGAACCAGTAGGAGATAAGATATAAATGTCAATTTTACCTTTAGTTTTTCCTTTCTTTCTTTTCTTCATAAATCGGTAAAATGTTGCTTCCGCTTCTCCCTGAACCTTCAGAATATTCTCTGCTAATTCATCTTCAGATGTTGATACATCATCTTCCATTTTCTCTTCGGATCCAGATTCATCTTGCTGCATTACTTTCTAAACTTCTGTCGGAGTTGTAGAGCTACTCGGTTGATGGACAGTCAAGTCATCTTCCATTGTCGGTGAATTGTTAGGACCTGTAGAGAATTCATTATCATCATTTGAAAAATCAAAAAACGTGTGATGTATTATTTTCCGTTCAGGAGAACTGTTCAGTTGCGCTTCGTCAAATGTTACATGCTTTGACTCTACTTTATTTTCTTTAGGGAAATAAATGCGATATCCACATGATCCTATACCATATCCTACAAAAACTCTTTTTGCTCTTGATTGAAATTTATTTTGTTTTTCTTTAGGTTGATGTACATACGCAATGCATCCGTAACGTTTCAAATGACGAATAGATGGTTTAGCTTCGTACCACCGTTGAAACGGTATTGCTTCTATCCCTGTGTGAAATATTCGATTGCGAATGTAATTTATTGCCATAACTGCCTCAACCCATAGATTAGGCGGCAGATTAGCTGCTTGCATAAACGTTCTCGTTCCTTCAAATAAAACTCTGTTACATCGCTCGGCAACGCCATTCATCTGGGGGCTATATATTGTGGTCCTCTCATGCTTAATTCCCATCTTTTCTAACATATCTTTTATTTGTTTATTACAATATTCCAACCCGTTATCAGTTCTAATGACTTTGACTTTTCTGTTAGTTTGGCGTTCCACAAACTTGATGAAGTGCTTTAATTTCAGGAAAACTTCATCTTTAGAGCGTAGCGGGTAGCAAAAGGCTCTTCGACTAAAATCGTCAATGAAAGTAAGTATGTACCGTTGCCCATTCCTTGATGTAACTGGAGCCGGGCCCCATACATCGCTATGTATCACATCTAACATTTCTTTTGACCGAACTTTCTTTAATCTATGATATGTTGACCTAGAATTTTTAGCTAGAATACATGGTTCACACAGAGTCTCTTTTCCCTGTAATTGTCCACAATTTTGAACTAAATTTTCACGAAACATTTTAATTATATCAACATTACTATGTCCTAGCCTTTCATGCCAGAGCATGATGTTGTTACGCTCACTGGCAAATGAGACATTGTAATTTTGATTTGACTCTTGTGCATTAGTTACTTCCCGGACATTATCTTGTATTACATAAGCACTTCTTGAATTAATGTTATAGGCTTGATTTACCGATTTAGCAGAAGTAGACATTTTTAATTTACTCTGATCAGAAAAAGATGGTTGATCAGCAAGCTCTAATAATTGATTCTTAACATTAGGTTTAGCTTCGTCATTATAACTTTTAATGGATTTAAGAACATAAAAATTATCTTTTAGAGTGGCAGCATATAAATGCTTCCAATGCTTATCAAATACTTTAAACCCATTGTCCATTGTGGCATGGAGACCCGCTTTATCCATTTTTGACATGGAAATTAAATTTTTATGAATGGTAGGAACACACAACACATTATGTAAATTTACAATAGATACTTTATATTTTTCCTTTAATTTAAAACTTACTTTTCCTATTCCTCTAACTTTATGAGGTGTTGTTCCCATCCTAACAACTGCACCCTCTGGTGGCTCACTTAGATAAGTAAAGAAATGCTTATTTTGACAGACATGAGATGTGGAGGGGGGAAACATCGCACATATCATCACTTTTACATTTTAATTCTGCGACATATGAATCTAAATTCACTTCGTCCCTTTTATTACCACTTTTCTGTTTCTTACAATTTTTATCCCAATGGCCATATTTACCACAAACTTCACACTTTAAATTTATTTTATTTTGAAAATGAGACTTAGGGGAAACATTTTCAGACATATGGGTGGTTCTATCAGCCATGAGGGTTTCATTTCGTAATCTTTCTCTCAAATTTCTTCTCGAACATTCCTTTAGAATCTCTTCTTTAACATCTTTAAATTTAAAATCTTTTTCTGGCAGACGGTCTAATTCCCTAACTAAGTAATCATAATTTTCTGGTAGGCTTTCTATTAATTGGTAACAACGATGTTTTTCTGCAACTTCCTCCCCGGAATCAATTACGCGACGATAAGCTTCTTCAAACCTAGCAATATAAGTTGGGATATCTTCATCTACATTAATTTTTAAATTCCTAAATTCATTTACATGAAACGATTTTAATGCACTTCCTGGGATTTCCAGATTTAATTTTAATGTTTCCCATATTTCCGACGGATCATCCAAATGACCTATCGTTAACCCAATTTCAGGACTAACATACGTTTTGATAATTCCGGCTGCTCCTTGTTTTGACCGACTTAGCTTAAACTTATCGAGGGGCTTCAAATCTGTATAATTCGGCCATTCGGATTTATTCACCCAGGTATACAAACCTACGGTTTGCAATGTACATTTTATAAAACGAGTCCAACTTTGATAGTTATCCCTACTTAATACTACTATATCTGGTGCAGTAGCCATTTATATACTTTTACTTAAAACAATAAATAGATATAAAATATAAATAGTAATGGTAATAAAACTTGCATGCACATATATATAAACATTAAGATATTTCATACACTAGATACTTGAAAAAAAAACACTTCATTAATTAGCTTCAACATTTTCATTTTAAAATACTTTTCTCTAGCTTTACGCAGTTGAAGTGCTTCTGGGTACCATAACCTTTGTGGGGGTGTTGGTTTGTCGTTTGCCCCTCTATCTTTATTTGTCACAAGAAGGGTTAAACCCATGTAAAAATTAATCAGAGTGACTTGACAAAATAGATTAAGTAATGCATGAAAACCTTGAAAATATTGTTGCAATAATAACTTGGAATAAAAATAAGTTGTAATATATATGCAATTTCATGAATCCTATATATATAATATTATGTTTCAGTGAAAAGATAAGTGTAAAATGTACTTACAGTAATGTGCCAAAATGATGGAACAGATTTCTTTACTGGAGCTAGGATACATGAACGTTACTTCGTTCCAGAATTAAACTGATGGACACTCTAGGCGTAGTCTCCCTGAACTCGAGGGCACCTCATTATTCAACAACATAAGAAATTTTTAGAGATTAGCAACTTGTAGTATACTTTAACAACTCTATCGCGAATTTAAATTAACAATTTTACGCTGAAACTTCTTCTTACTAAACAATTATGCTTATTAAACTTTAAGTTCTTACAATTACATCGACACTTAGCCATATACCTTTAAATATTCGCTGAAACTTCATAAAAACATACAAGATAGTACCATAAGTCAGCCATCAGACATCGCACACCGAAACATGAAATCGCTGTCCCTTTAAATCAGGACGAAAACCTATCGGCCAATCAGAATCGACTATGCAATTTGCATGAGTCGGAAGATACTTAACATTTACTTTTAATTTTAATAACATTTAATAAATATTACGATGACTTTAGAAAAATTACTTTAATATAAAAATGACTTAAAAAGATGGTTTTACATGTTAATTAAATTTAAATACTTATCTTAAAATAAAATGAATACGAGCGAATGCGATCGCAAGTAAAATTGCCGTATACGGTCCACGACCGAAACGCGATACGCAACCACCTAACCGTGGCGGTAAAAACGTAAACAAACGCCGAAAGGCGGCAATGAAAATAAAATATCGTGCTGTCGAGTTCAGGTAGACTTTACAAATTGCTTAATGAAAAAAATAGAAATTAGAAAGAAAAAATGCTTGGGAATATTTTACCACAGTTTAGTGAGTGTGCCTTTTTGTTGTTGTTTCGCAGTGTGCTGAACACTTTTCTGCGATCAGTAATTGAAATTTCGTCTTTTAGAAGTGTGACTTTGCGGTCATTGGAAATATGCCATTTTATGTCTAGATGATTTTCAGCAGAGGCGATTCGAGCATTTGACCAGATGGTAGTTACTTTATTTGTGGTATCACAGTCTCGCTTGTTTGACAGAAAATCTTGTACTTCTTGAATTGTTGGAGTGCGATTAATGCGATCTTTCGTGGCCTGGATAAGGTCATCCCAAGCTAAATCCCTAATTTCTTTGTCAGCGGACATGAGCAGTTTATAGGCAGAGTCAACTTTCGAGACATCGGAGTCGAAGCTTGCGAGGGGGATGCCTAATAACCCATCTTCGGTACTACCATACAGGTATGAGTTGCAGGCGTCTTTGGGTAGACCTTGAACTTCTTTGATTAAGGGTCTGAGGGTATTATCTAGCTTTTTCCAGGTTTCTTTCCTGTATGAGGCATTTCTCATGGCATGCGAAAGTGAAGGGAAGAAAAAACACTTAAGCGCATCCAGTTTTTTCCATGGAGCTAGTGAGGAGGATAGTATTGATTTGCCCAGTTCAGTGAATTCTTCCATTTTTGCGTTATCTTCACATAAGCGAAATCCAATCGATTTCCCAAGGTATTTGGTACGCTTAAATGTTTCCAGGTGCGGAACTTGTTCATCACCAATTGTGAATTTAGTTGGTAGGCATGCCGAGCTACTCGGGGAAATGTGGTATGGACTTGCATTTGTGCGGATTGAGCTTTAGGCCAAGTCTGTCTAGAAAATCTTTTATGCGGTTGATTGTGTTTTGCATGTCTTCTTTGCTATATTCAATAACTGCAGTGTCATCCGCATAACCAAGTGCATGGAGTATGATACGGAGAATCTGTATTATGTCAAATAGTGGATCTATTGTGATGTTGAATGCCACGCCACTTAGAAGGCAACCTTGTTTGACATTTATGTCTTCTGAAAGACCATCGTCTGTTAGAAGATGTGTAATACACTGCTCAAAACAATTAAAGGATATTGCAGTTTTAGGTGGATTTTGTATCTGGTAAACTGTTTAGCTGATTGATACATGGTCGACAGACATAGTAGGTTATATGAGAATAAATTACACATGTTTGGCAGAAAAAAATGCATTTTATTGCGCATTTGTGTACTAAAAGAAAAAAACACAATTTGTGCATATGAGAAAAAAAGAATAAGAAAAGGTGTTTTCTTCAAAGAAAATCATTTTCAGTAGGGGGTATGGTTTCCACGGGCGGCCAGCAACGTTGAACACCTTTGAAGCATGGACTCAATGAGGCTATTAATGACGAGTTGGGGTATTCTGCCCTACTCTTCCAGAAGAGCTCTTTCCAGTTCTTGGAGAGTTTGTGGGGGTTGTTGGCGGCCAGAAACGCGTCTTCCTAGAGCGTCCCAAACGTGCTCGATTGGATTCATGTCTGGAGAACACGCTGGCCATTCCATTCGAACGATTCCTTCCTCGAAAAGGAAATCCTCCACCAGGTTTGCACGATGTGGCCTGCAGTTATCGTCCATTAAAATGAAGTTATCTCCGATTGCTGCAGCGTAAGGGACTACAATAGGTCTGAGGATCTCATCCCTATATCGGCGACCAGTCAGAGCTCCATCTCGAATGATGTAGAGGTCAGTGCGCCCGTCAATGGAGATGCCACCATACACCAACACTCCTCCACCGCCAAATCTGACACTTTCGTGCACGAACGCAGGATTATTCCTACTACCACGGTCCCTCCAGATGAAAATACGCCTATTATCTGGATGCACAGAAAAACGGGACTCGTCAGAAAACAGAATATTGCTCCATTCATTTCTCCTCCAGTTGACATGCTCGGTTGCCCACTCCCTGATGTCGCGACGATGCCTTAATGTTAATCTAACACATACCATCGGTCGGCGAGCATACAGACCTACAGCATGGAGCCGGTTTCGGACAGTCTGAGTTGAAATCGTGGTGCCTGTAGCCGAGCGAAGGTGTTGTTGGAGAAGAGTAGCATTCATGGTTCGGTGTCTCCGAGCTGTTAACGCTAAATACCGATCTTCATTGCGCGTTGTTGCCCGTCTACGACCTTGCCCTGGTCTTCGGCCTGCACATCCACTCTCCAAAAAACGGTTCCAGATCCTGGAAATGACACTTTGTGACACTCCAATGGCTTGCGCTACTTCGGCTTGAGTTTGGCCCCCTTCTAACCTACCAACAATTCTCAAAGCTTCTGAATCTGTCAAATGACTTCGCTGAGACATCGTACTCATCGAAACAAAGCAATCACTGAATGCCGATCATCCTTGTCTTCATTCTCTTTTATCCAGTTGAAAGTCAAATTTCATTCGCTGCCGCTGAAGCGACGTTTTTGACGTCGAACTCAAAATTTGCATACTCCACAGTTTGAAAACCAGAAAAATTTGCATTTGTGATTCTCTTCTTCTATTTTCGGCAAAAAAATTTCGTTTATGTCTTTATTTTATATAAAACTTCAAATATCCTTTAATTGTTTTGAGCAGTGTATTTCCTGTGTAAATGTCTTCTAAGAGAGGAAGGTAGATTGGACCAATACCTACTGCATCAAATGCAGCTAAGATTGCAGCGTGTGATATGCTGCCAAAGGCGTCTTTTAGGTCAAGAAGCATTATGTAGAGGTCTTTTTTCGATCTGCAGGCATTTTTAATTCTTGCATCCATCACAAAGTTATTCTCGAGTGTGCCGTCAAATGGGCGAAATCTTTTTTGACAGCGGGAGAGGAGCTGGTTTTTCTCAAGCCAGTTCGAGATTTTTCTTCCAGTAGGCTCGCAAACAGCTTGTATAAGATGGATGATAGTGCTATCGGTCGCCAGTTTTCTGGGAGAAGGAGATCACCACTTTTTGGGATGAAGATCGTCTTACTTCTTTTCCATTCAGTGGGGATTTTCTTCGCTTTGAGGCATATATTGTATATAATGGTTATAATCTTTCCGTATGAGCCAAAACTCTTCATGTGATTATAAGTGATAGAGTCAGGTGCAGGAGCGGAATTTTCACACTCGCTTGTTTCTTTTTAACTTCAGCTGCAGAAAAGAGTGATGCTTGGGGGTGGCTTGTTATCTTTTTTTCCTGTCGTTGTAAATAGAGAGATCTGGAATGGGTAGCTGCTTGTCAAAGAATTTGTTCTGTAGGTCACTGGCAGGTACTTTACAATTTGCATTCTGTTCACCCTTTACTATTCGCATCGCTCCTCTTCTGTTGCGTAGACGTTGGGTGGCAGTTGGGTCGTTTGGATTAATTATTTTGCGTCGCATTGCTGACGGGTCATGACCATCAATTTTGACATGCATCCTGATTGCTTTAGTGAAGTCAGCGACGGCGTCTTCGAAATCAGGCCATTTGTTCTTATTGTAGTCAGTGAGTAAGTCTCTGAATCTTTCAAAGAATTTATCGGATGGTGCTTCTTCTTGTATGTTGGGCATGATTGATGAAAGTAGCTCAATCTGTGCAACTTCTGGGGTTGGCAGTCTATCTGGCTCAGGTGCAGTTTCGTCATCAATGTACCCACCGGCAATATCGCGCACTTGTGAGTCATGGTTCCTATTATGATGTGAAGTTGTATCAGGTGTTTGGGTTACTGGAGGAGTATTATCTTCATCATAGTTATTAGGTAGCTTTCATTACAAAAAGCTACCTATTGCAGCCCTTCGGAGGAAAGCGATTTCAAAAAATTTTGGTATATTTTCATCGATCATGACCCCCAGACCCCGAAACCACCCTCCGTTCAAAATTGATATATATATATATATATATATATCCATATATATATATATATATATATATATCTGACCTATGTCACACTGTAACGCTCGTATTTATGAACCGATTTGGATGTAATTTGGTGTGTACATAGTACATACCAATGTCTCGAACGAGTTCGTTGGCCAGCTTCATCCGCTATTTTGTTTCAAAATGGCGGCCTTTTAAAAATTTTTAAAAAATATAAAATTTGAAATGTGGTACCAAAAAATTGAAAATGGAAAAATATTTTTTTCTTATGTATTTGACCTTGATACAAAGACTCCGGAGCAGTTTTTGTTTTGTCTATATCTTAAAAAATGGCTGAGTTATAGCATTTTGAATTTCTAGCGTGGCTGACATTTTGAAACTTCCTGAATTTTGTCACGCGATAAAAGGCGTATTTATGAACCGATTTGGATGTAACTTCGTTCATACATAGTACATACCAATGTCTCGACCGAGTTCGTTGGCCAGCTTCATCCGCCATCTTGTTTAAAAATGGCGGCGATTTAAATTCTTAAGAAAAAAATATTTTTTCAATTTTCAATTTTTTGATACCACATTTCAAATTTAAATTTTTCTTATGTGTTTGACCTTGATAAAAAGATTCGGGAGCAGTTTTTGTTTCGTCTATATCTTAAAAAATGGCTGAGTTATAGCATTTTGAATTTCTAGCGTAGCTGACATTTTGAAACGTCCTGATTTTAGTCACGTGATAACAGAAGTATCTATGAACCGATTTGGATGTACCTTGGTGTGTACATAGTACATACAAATATCTCGACCGAGTTCGTTGGCCAGCTTCATCCGCCATCTTGTTTCAAAATGGCGACCATTTAAAAAATTTTTAAAAATTTAAAATTTAAAATGAGATACCAAAAAATTGAAAAATGATAAAGATTTTTTTCGTATGTGTTTGACCTTAATACAAAGATTTCAGAACAGGTTTTGTTTCGTCTATATCTAAAAAAATGGCTGAGTTATAGCATTTTGAATTTCTATTGTGGCTGACATTTTAAAACGACCTGACTTTTGTCACGCGATAACAGGTGTATTTATGAACCGATTTGGATGTAACTTGGTCTGTACATAGTACATACGAATGTCTCGACCGAGTTCGTTGGCCAGCTTCATTCGCCATCTTGTTTCAAAAGGGTTGCCATTTAAAGAAAATGTAATTTAAAATTTAAAATGAGGTATTGAAAAATTGGAAAATGAAAAAGATTTTTTTTTATGTGTTTGGCCTTGATACAAAGATTCTGGAGCAGTTTTTGTTTCTGAAAATTTGTTCTTTTGTTTATATCTTAAAAAAGGGTTGAATTATAGCACTTTGACTTTCTAGCATGGCTAACACTTTGAAACGATCTTGTATTTCTCACGCGATAACACACGTATTCGCCTATTTCGATGGAAGAAGGCATGTGGATAGTATACATCAATATCTCGACCAAGTCGCTGGCCAGCTTCATCAGCCATCTTGTTTCAAAATGGCGGCCATTAAATTAAAAAATATATATATTTAAAAAGAGGTGCAAAAAAATTGGAAATTGAAAAGGTTTCTTTCTTAAGTATTTGACCTTGATATAAGGATTCAGGAGCATCTTTTGTTTGTCTTTATCTTAAAAAAATAGCTCAGATATAGCTGTTTCAATTTCTAATGTGGGTGACATTTTGAAAAATCTGATTTTTTGCCTGCGACAGCACTCGTATATATCAACCTATTCCGATGTGAGTGAGCATGTGCACAGCAATTACTAAGGTCTCGACCAAGTTCACTGGTTAGCCTCATCCACCATGTTGTCTTAAAATGGCAGGCACTTTAAGAAATCGCCGAATTTGGCAGCCAAATATAAGTTACTTTAAATAAAAGCAGCTTGGATAAAGCTGACTAATTTCACCAAATTCTCATTCATAATGATTTAGTATTGATAAAAATTAGTATTGAATCTCCTATATTCGGTTTCCACTAAATGGAGCTTCCTGTGTTTGAATAATATAAGTTGGCTTTTTAAAATAAGCAATATGAAAGCTACCTCTTCCTCCCGGCACTGGCCGGAAGGACTTTTTACAATGGTGGCGGCTGATGTAGAGGCGGCTAAAAGAGTGATGTCTGAATTGTTCGACCTTCGTGCATTAGCATCATGTATTCTGACGTGACTGTTTAGGGCACGTTTGTTATCACTGACAAAATCACATTGGACGCATTTAAATGGCATGCCTTCGTGTTCTGCTGCTGTGAGTGTAATATGGTTTAGCTCGTATCCATATTGTTCTTTAAGGTCCCGTATACATTTGTGAATCACTACTTTGTTATTGCGTATGGGAGATTGACATATAATGCACCAGTGCTCAATGTTTTTATTTGCAAATTTTAACTTGTGCACAGCTTCGAGATGTCGAAGGATGCTACGCTTTTTTCTGTACTAGGCACCCTGAACAGTCCGGAATATGCATTTACGTTCGGTGCATGGGATTGACCCAATGAGTGGGAATAGGAACTTAAGCTTGTTTTCTGTGAGGCGGGTTCCGGTAGGGCACATGTCATTGAGTGGAACGTTATTTGTCACTATTGGTATCTCATCAGCATTGATGTAAACACTCTTGTAGCGTTCTTCTTCAGTTGTTTTCCGTGCAGAATTGCTACTATTCCTGGGGTTCGTTTTTTTGCCTGTAGTCGATTTGTTTTTGTTTCTGGCTTTTTGAGCGGTATTTTGTTTAGTTTCCGATTGGAAGTCGCTGCTGTACGAAGATTGCGATTGATTCCTCCTACGTGGTTCTGGCATATAGGCAGGATCTTTGTCAGAATCATATATTTCGGAATATACTGAACTGTGCGATGGACTTGGCATTTCTGTGTCAGGGGCGACCAAGGAGTTTTCATCCTCGCCCTTATCATCGGCGTCCAACTCAGAAATTCCAAGGTATTCACTGTTATCTGCTTTGTTTTCAGGGAATACCGTGCTGGGTGTAATGATTGCATCAGAGTCTTCAGAGCTGCTGATTTCATTGGGTTTTTGTGCTAATTTCTTTTCTGATTTGTGTTTAGATTCTGGGCTTTTTTCTTAGAGGTGCTTGAAATTGGTTTTGTTAGTTTTCCTTGAACAATTTGATTTTGGGGAGATTATGACTTTGGGAGCCATGCTGTTATGCCTTAGTTGGTTTTTGATTCATTGGGCGTGCCTTGGTGGGAATCCTTGGAAGAATTCTTTTTAATTCTGTGACCCAAGGGTGGTCTTTTAAAGCCTTTGAAGCTTAACTTGTGATGTCTTGTGCATATTGGGGATTCCCTTGGAGGTTTACCAGTTTTGAGAGAGGAGCCAGTTGTGATAGTTCTTTTAGACGGTGCAGGAATGCGGTGCTGTGTGTTGGTAGCATCTTGACTAAATTCTCTGTCATCGTCTGAGTGATTCGTTGGTATGACTGTGCATGGTAGCACTGCTTGTTTGGAAGGCCCAGCTGTTTGTTCTGAGGGGAGGAGCTTGTGAGACTGTTTGAATGTATTGATTTTTCCATGAATTGCACTATGGGTGTGCTTCTTGCCTTTTTTGATAATTTCAGTAAAAAGGGGCGTGTCGTTGCTTGCCTTTTGTTTTAACACCTTTGGTGTAAGGCTAGCAGGGGTGGAATTATTTTCTGTTACTGGCTGGCTACTGCTAGTACAATGGAAGGCTCGTGGCCGAGATTTCTATACTTGTTTTTGCGGCACTAACCTGACATAATTTCTAGTTCCTACTAGCATTTGCTTCAGAGGTGTTTGTTACAGATTCATTTCAGCACGTTTTTCCAGCTTAATAAGCTTTGGGCGCATCTTATTTGTATTTTCATAGGTGGTTATATCAGCAGTTGGCATTAGTTGTTTAAGGAATTGTATTCCATCAGTTGCTTGAATTTTTTCATTTGCTAGTTTGTCTTCATTGTTGAGTAATTCAATCGGTAAGTCAGATTGGCGCATTGGTGAGCTTTTCTTAATCATTTCTTCACTTCATTTTCAACTTCAATGTTTAGTGGAAAGATTGGTGTTATTTTGGAGTTGTTGATTGCTTTGCATTTAGTATTAAGGTAATCAATAATGTTCTGGGCATGCAGCCGTGAGGGGAGTGTCCTGTTTATATAGCCTTTATTTCTGTTGCACCCAGAGACTGATTATCCACGGGGCAAATTCCTACTACTAAAAATAAACAGAAAATTTGGCCTCATTCATGGCAGATATTTTACATGAATACGGCGTTTACATAAGGCAAACTTTTCTTTTAAAATTTATTGGTGTAAGTTTGCCCCGTTGGTAATGAGACCCTGGTTGTACCAGATTTCCAATGTATGCGGAGTGCCAAAACTATCAATATAGTCTGGAAGGTCAAATCTGATTTTCATTAATTGGAGGCATTGTGCCTTTTAGTGGGTTTATGAAGCAATTTTGTAGAAATCCTGATAAGGGCGGAGCTATCAAGTTATTAAATTTTACAGTGCAATCAATTGGAAATAATATTTGTATATATACATATATATATATACATATATATTTATATCTTTGAATGCGAAAAATACTTATTTCAATTTTAATTTTCAATTTATTCTCACTTAATATGTATTATAGTATTTGATTAAATGTTGCTTGAATTATTTAAAGGCTACTCTTCTTGCAACTAATGAATTATCCAAATAGTCCTGAATAATATTCACTTTTCTTTTATTGTATATGTAAGTTCGAACTAAGTCGTTGACTATAAGACTCTAATTTTGTTCTCTTAATCAGAATATAAAATTTCTCCAATGAATATGCAAAGAATACACCACTAGTGGCACAGGAGAAGTGAAGAATGGTAATAGTCGCGAAAGAGGGCGGGCTTAACTAAAAGCAAACGACCCTCTACCAGGATGGGAAGAAAGAACGACGACGAGCTGGAGATGGAGAAAAGGAGATGGAGACAAGGAGGTGGAACTACCTCAATCGTGTTGTACGTTGGCAGAATGTTGTTGTAGCTTATATCAGCCAGTTATGATTAGATGGTGATGTTACTGCAGAACTGTAGAAACTTAATTAGATAGTTAAATACAGTGAATGAAGGTTACAACTGCTTCAGATAAACTACCATAAGGCCAGAATTAAACAAGATTTTTGGGAATAAATTTTGAGACTTGTAAATTTCCCCAAAATAAACAAAACCTAACCAAGGGACTTAACAGAATTTTTACAGGGTAAAAAAGCCGAAAAAAGGAAAGATTGCAAAGAATAAAGTTTCGTTTTAAGATAGTAAAATAGAAAAGTCAAATAAAAATTTTGAACCCACAATCGAAATAGTTAATTTTGAAGGCAAAAATAGAAAAAGGATGGTAGACAGGACGTACATACGCCAAAGGAGGCCGACAGGCACTGCCACGGGATCCCACGCCATTACTGGACGTGAGACGCTAATAAGATCTTTCGAAATTATTAGCGCCACCCTGTACCTGGAAGTGCCCGCCACCGTGGGGGGGGGGGGGGACAAACTCACCAACACGTGCTCCATCAGCCAGGATCCCATACTCACCAATTAGTGCATCTGTACATCAGTGGTTCTTTACTCTTCCATCACTGAAAAAATATAAGCAGAAAAAGTATTAGTTTTTCAGTCAATTTCCATTTTTAGTGTCTTTTTTGAAAAAGCATAAGAAATGGTGTTTTTATTATAAAAAAGCAAATGTTTTCATGAAAATCACTAGTTTAAATTTTTTCTTTACTTAATTCATCGTTTTTTTTTGCGAAAAATATGCAACATGTCCGTTGTTTTCACAAAATGAAGATACGAGAAATGATCAAAATCCTTCTGCATCCACTAGTAAATACTAGCAGAAATTGATATATTTATGGTGCTTTTGATGTTGACACAATGCTCATTCAATTGTTGTAGATATTTTTCAAAAATGTTGAAAATTAAAAAATTTTCTACTGTTTGCACTTTCATGTGGTTGTTGGATGAAATTCTCCAAGTCTGAAAATGACCTCGAACTGACCTTCAGTGACTGTCAATGATCTTAGACATTCTAGAACAAATTGAAAGATGGTCATTGAGCATCAGAGATACCATCGAAGTCATGCGGCAAAAAGCCGTGCTTGGGGCAGCATAAAAAAATCTGAACTCCCCGCTGAGCAAATTTTGAACAATGAAAATCTCTAATTTTTAAATAAATTTGTACATTCTAATTGAGCGCGTGACTGCCTTTCAGCCAATCGCAGTTAAGAGCCGTGGTCTACACTTCGATCTTAGCCGAAGGGCCGAGAAGCAATAACTACAAAAATTACACCACTTCCATCCAATAAATATACAAATTCTACGAAGTCGTTAATTCGTGATGCCATATTTCCTTCGAAAACAGCTCGTTTTTGTACCCTGGATTGGTCGAAACTGTTTATATGTCAATTCATTTTCTTATCATCTTGCAGTTTTTAAAAATATTACTATTTTTATTAATTCCTGCATTTATATTTAACTCCACCCTTGTCCTCAAGAATGACGCCCACCTTGAGAGAAAATCCGTCCGTCGTCGTCTCACCTTACGCACACCTCAGAGACTCAGAGACCACTGACCAGACCCTCCCTCCCAGGCTTGAGGACCCAGGTTTACGGGTTTGTATTCTGGTTCAGCGGGGCGCTGTAGAAGTACAGGCGCCAGATCGCCGCAGGCGTCCACCCACCAGCGGAGATCCCGACAAGCACGTGGGCCGACTGTTTGAGCTAAGCCGATGTTTCTAGTTTGAGGAGTGCTCTTTGTAAATCTTTATTTGGCGCCGTACACCACATACTCATCGTGCGAAGCGGAATAGGGCTGGACAATTTTGTGTCTGAATGTTGGCAGCTACCTAGCAGAGGGGGGAGAATTTTGAGGGAGGGTACACGACGAAAAAAATGCTCTACTTGAGAAAGACTCTAATTGAAAACTGTGATTTGAGGAACCAGGTTAAGAATATGCCGAGGTGCTAGGGGCTGCCAGAGAAGGGAAAATTTAGGGCCAAAATGCAAGGCAGACGAATCGCTGCAGAGGGAGACGGGATTTCGCCTTTCTACCGTACCCCACCGGAAAAAAACTGGCTCCGTAGGCTATCCTTTGGAGCGGGTCCGGTAGCTCGTGCGGACAAAGTCCAATTGCACCTAATAAAGAGGCGAACTGTCAAAAGAAAATAATAATATAAAAAAAAACCATAAAAAAAAGGGGGGGACTTAAGGCTCCCCCGGATGTGCGGCGAGCCACTCATCCAGGGGGGCCGAGGGGGAACCTGTAAGAGAAACTATTGTTAGACATACATTATTCATTCATACATTTTAAAACTATATTGGGTTCCAGATAATCTTTAAGATCCAGAAAATGAGGGTGGCTAATCTAGGAAGGTGCTGATTCCTAAAATTAAATCCTGAGGCTAATCTATGGGGACTGATAAAGATTGTGCTTAGTGGTGGGCCATTCCCTTGACTAGGGGGGCCGATGTCGTTAATACCCTCCGAATTACTAAATGCTGGGAGTGGCTGGCCTTAACTTAGCTTATAACTGCGCGAAACTGAGATGGGGACGTGGTGAAACTTATTTAAAAATTCTTAGTGGGGGCCAGGCACTTATATGAGGGATTCTGTCGTGACCCGGGCTCGAACCCACAGCCTCTCACACTGTGGTATATTGACTAACTCTCACTTAGGAATATAGAGCCCGTGGTTCGCGATGCTTGAGTTCTGCTAGAAACTTGACTCCTTACAGGGATAATAGGGATGCTAACCTGGTCTAGGGCCTCTTAAGCGGAATTAACTGAGGAAAAAAAAAAAAAAAAAAAAAAAAAAAAAAAAAAAAAAAATTACCATTAGAAGGGGAGCCGAAAGAAAGACTGCGTTACCAGCGGATGCTCTAGATAATATTGCAATTGATGGGTAGAGAAAGATGCGGCTGTGGACCCTGCCCAGTAGGGTAGCAGGCCGGGTTTCATTTCATACCCCCATCCCTGGCTGATCGCTGTCCACCGCTGCTAGTAGAAAGATAGTAGTGCTCGCCCGCACACGTGTCCCCTGGAGAGAATTTCTTTCCGGGCGACCGGTCGTTGAGTCCCTTCTAGCTCACGCCACTGGCTTGCGCCACGTGTGACCGGCCTAGAAGAAGAGAAGGCTGGGAGAGGTTTAAATTTTTACTTATGGTTGGAGAATAGGCGTTGCGAGGGTGCCATTCCGTGTCTCCGTCCTTAGCCCACCCCACCTCACAAACCTCTTTCGAGGCTGCTTGGTACGGATGCTTGCCCGGTGTCCCGCAGTACCGGCGCGTGGCTTTCGCTGCTAATGGACTAGATTCCCTTCCCTGCACCCCCTTCACGCTTGAAGGCGAAAAGGGATAGAAGTGTGGGGGTGCCTCCTCCGGTAACGCTGGGGGAACTGAGCTGATAGCAAATATGCTTAAAAGTTAGATTTGGAAGGGGGATGCTAGAGCGCCCTAGACCAAAAGTAAACTAGAATGGAAATCTTGCTGCTGGGAAATGGCTTGCTTGTCGCTGAAATTGGTTAGCTGAAAACTGGGTTTGTACTTACCTTGATATTCTTTTTTATCTTTTGTGCACTTGACAACACACGGACGGACGGAGATGTGCCGGAGGCGGGTGCCGCTTCTTGATTTGCCATTGTGTGTAGCTTGCTCGGCCGGTAAAGTTGTTGCATTTCGTCTGGTGCGGGGCTCCTGTTGAGGGCCGTGGCCAGCTGTTGCTACACGGCTACCGAACACACTCATAGGACAAAGACAAATTGTGCATTTTATAATTTTTATGTGGCAATAGGAAACCTAAGCCCCTTTTTTTTTTACACAGATTACATATAATACATATATCAATACATATATCAATACATTGTGAGGCGAGGTTCGTTGTCATGTTACTGAGTTGTGGTGTAGTTTCAGCTTAGTCCTGACAACCCCACAGGGGCTCTGTCATGCGGTCGTTATTTTAAGGATGATATTTCGTCGCAGTTGGCTTGGAGCCATCTCATGACTATCTTTGCTTTGTTTTGGACGTGCTTGTTGTTAGCTACTTGTTGATACCATATTTTTCTATTCTCTTGGGTGATTTGTGCTAGATGGTTGGATTGAGTAAGGGGACACTTAGTTAAGTAGTGGACTGGTATTCCTACGCCGCCACAGGCGCAGTCCGGAGTTTCCGCCTTTGTGCACCTGTGGAGGTATTCTGGAAAAGCACCGTGGGCTGTAAAAATCTGTGCTAGTAGGAAATCACTGATTAGCCTATTTGATTTTACCACTGGAAAATATTTGTATGTTTCCCTGCCTTTCTCCCCGTAGTCCCATTCAAACTGCCATTGCTTCATTGTCAGGTCTTTAAGTTTCCTTTTTAGGTGCGAGATCGGTTTTTCTAGGTAAAATGGTGCGTCCCTATTTACGTTGATAGCTGCTGCCTTTGCCAGCTGGTCTGCCTCCTCGTTTCCAAGGATGCCGACATGCGCTTTTACCCAGCTGATCTTGAATCTATCTCTTGACTCTTTGATTGAATCCTGTATATCGTCTATTAGACTGTTAACGTTAAACGGTTTACTTAGAGAATCAATTGCCGATTTGCAGTCTGAGCGGATACTATAGTGCTCACCCGTAGAATTGCCCCATTCCGCCGCTTTATAAATTGCCAGTAGTTCAGCTTGGAAGACGCTATTGCACTGTCGTAGTGGCACTGACCATGTCTTGATTTTTAACTTATCTTTGAATGCTACGAAGGCTGAGCCCGTTGCGCCCGATTCCAATTTTGAGCCGTCTGTGTAAATAACTGTGTCTTTTGTATTGTAACCTATTCTGGGTTCGGAAATGTTTGCCGGGTGGTTCTTCCAAATATTAATCTTTTTCGTATATTCATGGTGGTGCAACGTTGTGTTGTGAATATGCGCATTTAACCTTAGTCTTGATACTGTTCCGTATGCCGCCTCATACTTTACTTTCAGATGGATTGGAATCAGGCCTGAAAGGACCTGAAGTGCCGAAGTTGGGGCTGTTCTATATGCTCTTACTATGGCCAGTGCGAAGTGCCTCTGGCAACTGGACAGAATCTCTATGCTTCTCCTATCAAGTGAGTGCCCCCATATTGGGGCTGCATAGGTTAGCGTCTTTTCCACTACTGTGATGTACCACGTTTTGATTATTTCTGGTCTGAGGCCCCAGCCTTTTGCTGTCATTCTTGCCATGTTCTTGAAGTTGTTCCTCACCTTGTCCGCCTGTGCTTGACAGTGTGGTGACCAGTTTAAGTTCTTATGCAGCGTTACCCCTAGGTATCTAATCTGTTCTTTGACTGACAGGGCCTGGCCCTCTAGCTCGATGCCTTCAAGTACATTGGAATTCTGTGTAGGCAGGTTTCCTGTGTAGCCCCTGTTTAGAAATAGTAATTCTGTCTTTTCTTTATTCAGTGTCAGCCTGTTGTCTTTTATCCACTTATTAAATTTTTTTAGGATCCTGTTTGCTAGTCTTCTAAGCTTGTTTGCTGTTTTTCCCTTTAGTATTATTATGAAGTCATCTGCGAATGCTTGTATCCGAACGTGCCTCCCCCAGAACTTTTTGAGGGCTGTTTCTGCTATCAGGAGCCAGAGAAGGGGGCCCAGACAGCTGCCCTGCGGACAGCCTCCATAGGTTTGCTTTGTTACTTTAATCCCGTTTTCCTCCAAGGACACAAATCTGTGTTGCAGGAAGCTGACTACCCAGTTGACTAAATAGGCCGGGCATGGGGAGTCTTTCAGGTTTTTGATTAGTAGTGGCCAGCTTATGTTATCGAATGCCCCTTTTATGTCCAGTGCGATTAGTAGTGTTTTGTACTTATTAAGTTTATCTTCCCTAATAATTTTTAGTAGGTTCGCGAGGGCGTGCTCTGTCGAGATGCCCTGTTTAAATCCATATTGCTTATTACTCCAGAAATTCAGACTAGTTAGGTGGTAATTGATTCTTCCATGGATGATTCTTTCTATTAGCTTACCCAGTGCTGGGAGGAGGCATATGGGGCGGTAGCTTTTTGGATTTCTTGGGTCCTTACCTGGTTTGTGAAACAGTACTACTATACCTGATTTGAGAGATTTGGGGAAGTGTTCCAATTCTAGGCAACGGTTTGCTAGTTTTAGAAGTAGGTTTGGTGCTGCCGCGTGGAATCTTTTTAACAGGTTGTAATCTAACAGGTCGAAGCCGGGAGCTTTGTTTTTCTTAATGCCATTAATTATCCTATTTAACTCTGCTTTGGTTACCGCTGGGGGAATAGGATCCCCTGAACTATCTTTCCCTGTCACTGTATGTGGTGTTAAGCAGTCCGTTATGTAAAGATTATCGAGAAACTTGTTGAGGGTATCTTCCACTGTGAGTTTACTGCCCTGTGGTTGAATATTTGCTAGTATTGCTGGACCTGTGTTCTTATTGCTTGCGAACTTATATTGCGAACCGTAGATATCCGTAGCGCCGCTACAATATTCCCTCCAGGTTTTTGACTTTAATTTGCGGATTAGCTTTTTTAATTTCGCTTTTTCTCTATTAAACTGTATGTGCTGTTGCTGTCTTAGTTCCTCGTCTTGTTGTTTTTGGTACCTCCTTCTCAGTGCCCTAACTTTATTCCTAGATGTTTTGATCTCATCTGTCCACCATGGCGGGGCCCTGGGTGCCTGGGATCTCTTTTTCTTGTAGCAGCTGAGGGCTATTGTTGTTAACTCATTTTGGAGTCTTAAAACTACTTTATCGAGTTGTTCTGTAGTTTCTAATCTATTGAAGTCCCTTATGTATTTATTTTTGATCTGTCTGACTTTTCTTTCAAATTTAGCATGTTGTCCTATCTTAGTTTGGAGTCCGTGTCTCTGGTAGTCCTTATTCTTAAAATTCTTAATTCTAAACTTTATGTAGAGGTGATCACTGAGTGTGGCTTCATCGCTAACGTGCCAGTCTGTTATTTCATTGCTTAGTGCTACTGATGTTATCGTTAAATCTGGCCATCCTTTTAGGTGTCTCTTGCCCCTCATGGTGGAGAAAGATGCATCTGCGCCTTCCGGGTTGTGGACGAAGAGGGACTTTGACAGCAAAAAGTCCGACAGATCTCTACCCCTCTGATCTATGTCCGCGTACCCCCATTCTGTCGAGTGGGCGTTAAAGTCCCCCACTAATAAAATTTCCCCGTCTGCCAAGCCCAGTGCCTCGTCTATCTCATTTAAGATTGAATTAAAATCCGCTTTCGGGGGGGCGTAAGTATTAATTATGGTCATTTTTTGATCTTTGTTTTCTAGCTTGATCGCTGTTGTAAACGCTTTTTCTAACAGAGTGATCGGTTTCGAACCTAGGTTGGAGATTATTGCTGACCTATTGCTATTGGTTCTTGCTATATGCCAATTGGAAGAGATGAATCCTGATATTTCCTGGGTGTGTTTGTTTTGGTGGAAGTCCTGCAGCAGCGCCACCTGGATACCGTTCGCTGCTACGTAGCCTGCCAGCTTTTCTGTGGCTCTACAGCCACCGTGGAGGTTTATCTGGACCAAGCTGAGTATGTCTGTGTGCTGTGGACTGGCTTGTGTGGTGTTTGTGTTTGTGTTGTCTGTTGGATGGTGGTGATGTGTGGGTTGGAGAGTGACAAGTGGAGTGTGTGTGGCTTGTGATGCGCTCATAGAGCGCGTGGTCCTACGACTATCCACCTCCGCCATTGCGGATTCTGCGTGCGTAGTCATATTTCTGTTTGTTGACTAAGTCTTGACGAGTTCTTGTCTCAACCCTATCTTTACCTTGCCAAGAGGCTACGGCCACTCTCCCTGAAATCATGTCCCAGCCTGATGGGCGAGCCAAGCCTCTTTCTTCTTGGAGTTGCCTCGCTCGTAGCAGTAATCGTCGAGTTTCGCATTCCCTTGCGTTTGAGGTGTGATTTGTGTCCCTTCTTTTTCTTAGCCAATCTTTATTCTCTTCATTGTAGCGGGTGCATGCGTAGCAGCACTTAACTGGGCTTTTACTTCGGCATTCCGTGTACTTGTGGGGTCCTGAACAGATGGTGCATCTCTGTGTGCCTGTGCAGTTAGCTGCCAGGTGGTCGAAGAGCAAGCATTTGTGGCACCTGGTTACACTGATGAAGACCTTGACTGGACATTCCTTTAGGCCCAGACAAATTGTTTTCTTCCTGATTAGTTCGTCTGCTAGGGACTCGGGTAGTAGGAGCGGCTGATGTTTTTTCCCGTCTTTTGCTGGCATTGTCTTCATCAGACTGATTGCTTCGTCTTTCAGTGTCGGCAGTTGCAATGTCTTCCGTATTTTCTGTATTACTTGCTCGGCTGTGACTCCGTCTGGGATGTTGAAGATAATAATCTTCTTCCTTCTAATTGTCGCTGTTTTGATAGTTACATCCTCGCTTGCTTCTTCGTTTTCCGTTAGCTTCTCCTTGATCTTCTGTGCTTCTTCTTCATTGTCGCAAATTAGCTTGATTCCGTTTCTAATGCCTTTTACCTTCCTTATCCCTTCATGGTGATCTCTTATTTTTTCCGTTATCTGCTTTTCTATGTCTTCTGTGTTCCTTGGAGTTTTCCCCTGTATGATGAGTGTAGATGCCGATGCCTTGACCGCCTCCGCGTATGCCTTTGGCGCTTTTGCACTGGATCTGGTGGCTGCTTTCACTCTTGTGGCCTTGATTCCTTCCGTTTCTTCTTTGTCTTCTTTTCCTTCGTCATCCTTTGCTGTCAATATATCCAAGGCTGCCTTCTTGGCATGGTAGAGGATTTCCAGCTTTACTACACTTTTCACCACTATGTTGATTGTGTCTTCTATGCACTTCTTTAGCGTTCCTGTGGTTCTGGCGCACTTCTGTTGGTTTGCATGCAGGAGCATGAGTGCCTTTATTACTGATTCTGTCTCCGTGCTCATTTCCGATTTCATCTCCGCTTCTTCAAATCGTCCCATTATGTCTTCCTTGAGCTGTTCCAGGAAAGCTTTGTGGGCTCTATCTTCTTCTCTCTTCCTCTCCCTTTCCTCTTCTCTTTTCTTTTTCTTTTCTTCTGAGATCTCTTCCGTTTTCTTCTTCCTTTTCTTTCTTGCGGCTGGTTCCTTGCCATCCTGATCACTTTCTTCTTCGTTTGAATCTCCTGATCCACTGTCTGTCGAGTCGCTGGTGATATCTACTATGTCTGCGTTGTTTTCTTCTTGTATTTCATTCATCTTCTCTTTTTCCTCTTTCGCTTCTTTGGCTGTGGCCTCCACTGAGCTCGATCTTGTTTTCCTGTCTGTTTCCGCCTGAGAGCTCGACTCGCCCTTGTACTTCTTATTAGACCTGGGTTGTGAGCCTTGCTTAGAAGGGGATAAATTGCCTCTACTGCCTGGCGGCATGATAGCAAATCCGCGTGGAGTGATGTGGGTGAGGTGTGTGGAGAATGCTGTTGTGGGTGTGAAATAAACTGCACCTGCTGGGGGAACCGACCCCGAGCCGGCGCCACCGGACCATCGTCCGGCACCAAAAAGCCGCAAAATAACTAGTGAGAATTAAAAAAAATAAAATAAAAATACCGGGGCTAAATAGTCTGAAGACAAAATAAGTAAATTAAAGAAAATGACTAAGCATTAAGAGGGAGGCGTGGCCTCTGCAAATGGGGATAGCTGTCACGTGGGGCCAAGGGAGAGGGAAGGCTAGAAGTGGGAACCTGCTAAGCTAAAAAGCTGTAAACGAGACGGGGCACTTCAGCTGTGAGGGACGGAGAGTTTCCCATGCCAAACCCTAGCCGGCGAGGAAAAAACTGCGCCCACCAAGCCACTCAGCGTGCTCTGGAACCATCGAATAGGGAAGGCAAGCCAGAGTTCTCAATTGGTTAGAAGATACTTCAAATCATGTTAACATTGTTTAATAATTAATTAATTATTTAATAAACCTTAATTAAGCTCATAATGCTTAGAAGAGATGATGAGTGCTGATTAAAGTAACAAAATCGTGATGCTTGCGCCGAACCCTAACCGGCGACAAATTGCAAGGCTTGATATAGAAAAGGAATTGACCCCCCTCCCCCCTACTGACTCCCCCCCTAATTAAAATTTTGAAAAACTGGGCGCGCCAATCGACTCAGCGTGCCCGGAAACCTACGAATAGGGAAGGCAAGCCATAAAACTCAATAGATTAGGAGATACTTCAATTCTTGTAGTCATTAATTAATAAATCGTAATTAAGCACATAAAACTTAGTAGAGATGTTGAACGCTGATAAAAGTAACATATTCGTGATGCTTGCGTCAAACCCTATCCGGCGACATATTACAAGGCATGATTATGAAAGAGCTAGAAATTGACCCCCCTCCCCCCTACTAACTCCCCCCCTAATTAAAATTTTGAAAAACTGGGCGTGCCGATCGACTCAGCGTGCCCGGAAACCTACGAATAGGGAAGGCAAGCCATAAAACTCAATAGATTAGGAGATACTTCAATTCTTGTAGTCATTAATTAATAAATCTTAATTAAGCACGTAAAACTTAGTAGAGATGTTGAACGCTGATAAAAGTAACATGTTCGTGATGCTTGCGTCAAACCCTATCCGGCGACATATTACAAGGCATGATTATGAAAGAGCTAGGAATTGACCCCCCTCCCCCCTACTAACTCCCCCCCTAATTAAAATTTTGAAAAAGTGGGCGTGCCAGTCGACTCAGCGTGCCCAGAAACCTACGAATAGGGAAGGCAAGCCAAAATACTCAATAGTTTAGGAGATACTACGATTCTTGTATTCGTTAATTAATAATACCTTAATTAAGCACGTAAAACTTAGTAGCGATGACGAACACCGATAAAAGTAACAATTTCGTGATGCTTGCGTCTAACCCTATCCGGCGACATATTACAGGGCATGTTTATGAAAGAACTAGAAAATGACCCCCCTCCCCCCCTAATTAAAATTTTGGAAAAATGGGCGCACCAATCGACTCAGCGTGCCCAGAAACCTACGAATAGGGAAGGCAAGCCGAAATACTCATTAGTTTAGGAGATACTTCCATTCTTATAATCATTAATTAATAAATCTTAATTAAGCTCTTATAACTTGACTGGGAAAAGGGACGCTGATTAAAGTGACAGAATATTGATGCTTGAGCCAAACCCTATCCGACGATATATGACAAGGCATACATTGAGTAAAAATGAAATAAAAATGAAAGGGCCCCCTCCCCCCTACTAACTCCCCCCCTAATTAAAATTTGAAAATCTGAGTCCACCAACAGACTCAGCGTGCCCCAATTACTACGAATAGGGAAGGCTAGCCAGAAAACTCAATAATTAAGGAATGGGCTTGATAACTTACTTAGTTGCCTTAATTAATATCCTAATTAGTGCTTTGGGCCATAATGAGAAGAGGAACTCATTGGTAGGTGTCATGATTGAGTTGCTGGGGCCTAACCCTATCCAGCGAGGTCTAACATGAAATTGTTGAAGTGAGAAGTAACGGAGAGGGCCCCCTCCCCCCTACTAACTCCCACCCTAAATAAAAAAATTAAAAACTGAACACGCCATGCGACTCGGCGTGCCCAAAATACTACGAATAGGGAAGGCAGGGCATAAAACTCTAATGATTGAGAGATAAATGAAAATTAAATGGGGAGGTGAGCTAAAATTAAAACTTAATTGCTAAATAAGAGGAACAGAAACTGTAAATTAAAGATAGTAGGCCCACGTGATCGGCTAATAGACAAATGAGATTGAAACAGCTGTGGCGGTGGGCGGGAGGCACTGAACATGAAATGGAATCTAACTGAAAAATAATTATATTGAATACCTAGGGTGCCTCCACTCCACCCATAAATTCCCTGAAATAAACTAATCTAAAATACTACTGTACCACTCCATCATGTCGAGTCTCCTTTTTAAACTGATATAAATCCGCCTTGAAACTCTTAATCAATTAATCAATCTACCAAAAATACACAAAAATACCAAAATTCAAACTTAAATAAATTATACTTGCAATTAAAATAATAGAAAGCTGATTACGGCGGAGCAAAGATTGGAGCTTTATCTTTCTGAAGAGCTAGGCCACTAATTAATCTGATTACTAGAAGTAATTAATTTAAATTTTTGAAAAAAGTTCACTCGTAATGTAAACCTATGGGGAAAGTAACATAACGTGGAAAAAAAACATGTCATTTTAAAATAAATTTTTAAAATACTTAAAATAATGGTAGAGACACATAACTGGTGGCGGAGCAAACTAGACGTCCTTAGCTAATTGAATCCACTGATTAAAAGTTAAAACTGAGTGATTAAAGTGGACTAGCGGAGGTAATTAAAAACGTAAATAAACCCACGTGGTACCACGTGCACAATGGCTGATAATTTTAAAAGTTCTTATAGAGTGTGAAAATCTGCATAAAACTTAACAAAAAGCGTATTAAATTAAAGATAAAGCTCCGAATGACACATATATAACATCTGAAACAGGTTATTACACTGAAAAATATATCTAAATTGTACATGAAAACATAGTGGTTTTTTAAAAGTGGCACGTGATTGCTCTCTGTTTTCGTAAACTTTAAAAATTCATAACTCGTTAAATAATAGTCACTGAAAAATTCTATGCCACTTAAAATGTTCGTAATAACATGGAGAACAACATATCTAAAATTCAAAATGATGGGGTTGATAGGAGTGGTACAACTGGGATTATAGTGCAGAGGCCAATATGGCCCGGGGAAGGGCAAAGTTAAAAATACATTTTTACATATAAATTACTGAAAAAATAGTCTAGAAACATGCAGCTTACCTTGAATTGAAGGTCTCGGTGTCCGGCATCCGAATAATCCAGGGGCGCCCGGGCCCAGGGTCTATTTCCGCTCTTTAGCCCCTCATTATTAAGAGCTCAAAATACGCGACCAACACACACCACTCGATCTATTGATCTCCCTTACGCACACCTCATGCTTTTACTAGAGTCGAGCTCAGAATAGGCTTCTTTCTCTGCGGATTTTACGAAGCTGCGTTTCATCCACTATTTTTCTAATGGTAGCAGTTTAGTAAGTGCTTAGAGATCCTTCTCTCCCCCCCCCCCCCACCCAAGTCTGTAAAAACACAATGAAAGTAGTCATATTTCACTCACAGGCCAAACATCTACCACTTGTCTTTACTAGAATCAAGCTCAGAATAGGCTTCTTTCTCTGCGGATTTTTCCAAGCTGTATTTCATCCACTATTTTTCTAATGTTAGCAGTTTAGTAAGTGCTTCATGATCATTCTTTGGCTACCGAGTCTGTAAAAACACAATGAACGTAGTCATTTTCACTGACAGACCAAACATCTACCACTTAAACTACACCTCATGTCTTTATTAGTCAAGCTCAGAATAGGCTTCTTTCTCTGCAGATTTTTCTAAGTTGTATTTCATCCACTATTTTTCTAATGTTAGCAGTTTAGTAAGTGCTTAATGATCATTTTCTGGCTACCGAGTCTGTAAAAACACAATTAAAGTAGTCATATTTCACTGACAGACCAAACATCTACCACTTAAACTTCACCTCATGATTTTACTAGAGTCAAGCTCAGAATAGGCTTCTTTCTCTGCGGATTTTTCCAAGCTGTATTTCGTCCACTATTTTTCTAATGTTAGCAGTTTAGTAAGTGCTTAATGATCATTCTCTGCCTAACGAGTTTGTAAAACATTTTATTCTTTCCATATTAAATAAGACAAAGGAAAATCTTTAGAATTAAAATATTAAAATTCTCATAATTATTGAACTAATTAACCAATTAACACCATCCTAACACCAAATTATAGATAATTAAGAGAGGAAAAGAATGGTATAAGTCCGGAGACACTCACCCATCGGGAACCAGTGTCTTTAGCCTGCCATGACGGAGCTCGAAAACATACGTCCACACACCTCCATTGCCGAACTGAGAGTCTACAGCAAGATGGTCGTAAGTCAAAGATGGGGGAGCAGAACTAGCAGCTTGATGACCCATGCGAATTCTGTAATTCACTGTAGAGCGTAGATCCTGCCATGCGCATTCGAACACTGCTTCATACTTAGAGATAAGGACCTTGAATGCGCCATCGATTAATACGATGTCTGAGTCCTCAGCTGACAGGGGAAGACCCTAAAGACAGTCAGTTAAGCTCCCATAAAGGTATTCCGTGGCAGCTCTATCCGGAACATTGAGGATGTCCTTCTTAATGATATCACGAAAAGCTTCTGCCAAGGGGTAAAGAAGGATGATAATATTTTGTATGCCTTCTCGTAAAACTCCTTGATCAGACTATGGTCGTTAACCAGTTGGGATCCAATAGGTTTTCCTAGGAAACCAATTGGGTCCATTTCCATTTTATGTTGAATTGGTGACTGGTTAAAGGAAAAACTGTTGGACTGGAAGGCACTCGCGAGGGCTACCTCCGAGATGGAGTGTAGAGCACTTGTCAATGTTAATTTGAAGGGAGATTTTGGAACATTCAACTAGCAAGAGATCCAGGGCCGCTTGCAATGCTTCTGGCGAATCAGCTAAAATGAGGATATTATCAGAATAAACCAGAACTGTGATGCCCTTGAGGGAATTCAATGCATTAATAATTGGGTCGAAAGCAATGTTGAATAATATTCCTCTCAAGGGATCACCCTAACGGACTCCTTTTCTTATTGGGACGGGGCCGGTATCACCCGCGGCAGAAAGAACATATGTATTGATGTCCTGGAGTAGCTCAGAGACAATTTTGACGATATCCTTTCCTGCACCAAATTTCTTCAATGTCCTTTTAAAAGCTTTATGAGGCATACACCAAAAAACATTGGCCAAGTCAATAGAAGCTTGGCAAAGCTCTTTGTTTGGATTTTTCTTTGTATCCTGGAAGACTTTAACCCCTTGGGGACGAGCGACACGTATACGTGCCGGAAATAGGCCTAAGAAACCCCGTTTATCCTCACCAGTAAAATTTTACTATAAAATTTGCCTTATTTAATCCGAGCATTTTGCCGATTTGAATAGGCACAAACTTATGTTTTTTAAAACCGGTAGCAAAGTAATAAGCATTTCGTAAAAGGCTCCCGTCGCGAAGGGGTTAAGAAACATAGTTATTTTCGAAGGTAAGAAGCCCTTTTGAGCGGGACAGAGGAACTTGTTGGTGGTGAGCCAGTCAAGGGTACATTTAGTCAGACATCCAGTAAAAAGTTTCGAAATCGTATCCACTAACGAGATATGACGCCAATCCTTCAAGGTAGTGCACTCCTCTTTATTACAGGGTCAAGTGCAAAATTGAACAGGATTCCACTAAGGCGGTCGCCTTGGCGACCACCACACTTAATGGGAACCGGATCAAAAGTGCCTTCTGCAGTAGACAAAGTAGTTGTAGAATTTAGGATTAAATTAGAAATTAAATTTTTTAACTTTGTTCCTGCACCAGATTTGGTTATAGCAGAAACTATGGAAGAGTGGCAGACGCTGTCAAATGCATTTAAAAGATCTATAGAGGCAGAACACAACTTGAGCGAAGGAGACTTGCGCCTATGTTGCAACTTTTGACTGAAAGCATAATTATTCTTAAAAGCCCTGTTAAAAGACATAAATCCCTTTTGAGCAGGGCATAGGACTTTTTCACCAGTTGCCTAATCTATGAGGCATTTGGTAATGCAACCGGTGAATAGCTTAGTGATCGTATTGCATAATGAAATCGGCCTCCAGTCAGATAGTGAGTTGCAATCTTCCTTTTTACTTTCTTCTATCTTTACAAGAAGAAAGTATTGGATTCGTGAAAATTTTCGACTTCCGGTTTTCGACTGATTTACACGTTTTAGAATGCCCAGAACACGATTTGATGGTTTTTAGAAAATGTCTGTCTGTGAGTCTGTCTGTCACCCTGTCACTCTGTCTGTGAGTCTGTATGTGACAAAAATTTTGTGGGCGCTCTATCTCAAGAACTAGTGCACAGAATTTCACAAAACGTATTATTTAGTTATACCTTGATATAAACTAGACCTGATTAGTTTTTGGTGAAAATCGCCCGACAGGTGGCGCTGCTATGCGGCATTTTTCACGATTTCTGCAATAGCTATATCTCAAGAACTACTGCACGGATTTTCATAAAACTTCAGATTCAGTTAGTCCAGGATATAGTTTGGTGCTGATTACTTTTTTGTGAAAATCGCCCAACAGGTGGCGCTGCTATGCTGAATTATTCATAATTATCGCAATAGATCTAACTCAAGAAAAAATGCACAAATTTTCCTCAAACTTCAGATTTCGTTAGTCCTTGATATAAATTAGTACTGTTTAATTTTTGGTGTAAATCGCCCAACAGGTGGCGCTGCTGTGCTGCATTTTCACGATTTTCGCAAGAGCTGTATCTCAAGAACTATTGCACGGATT
Organism: Maratus speciosus; assembly: GCA_963932465.1. Lineage (NCBI taxonomy): Eukaryota > Metazoa > Arthropoda > Arachnida > Araneae > Salticidae > Maratus > Maratus speciosus. The sequence continues at coordinate 639,449,031 of OZ010789.1, forward strand.
TTCATCAAACTTCAGATTTAGTTAGTCCTTGACATGAATTGACGTGTAAATTGATGCTGTTTAATTTTTGGTGTAAATCGCTCAACAGGTGGCGCTGCTATGCTGTATTTTTTGCGATTTCCGCAATAGCTTTATCTCAAGAACTAACGCTTAGATATTCAACAAACTTCAGATTCAGGTATACCTTGATATCATTTAGTGCTGTTTATTTTTAGTGTAAATCGCTCAACAGGTGGCGCTGCTATGCTACATTTTTCAGAATTCCCGCTGTAGCTCTATCTCAAGAACTAATGCACGAATTTTCATCAAACTTCAAATTCAGATATACTTTGATATGAATTGGTGCTAAATTCATGTAATTTCTTGTACTATTTAAATGATTTAATTGACGTGATTTATATAGAAGAAAGTTTTGTGATGGCCACAACATACTAGTTTTGGAATGAAGACATTTTTCGATGTCTTCCAATTCTCAGGAACATGTTGGAACCTGAGGCACAGCGAGTGTATGTTCCTCAGGATCAATTGATCTCCAATGTTTAAAAGTCACAGTTTGTTCAGACAAGAAGCTCTATTCTAGGCCATTGATAGATGAGATCAAACCTCATCAAAGGAAATAGACCGGATGTTAACTTCATTGGCAACCGCCTCCCAGTTATCATAAATGGTATTATCACTTGCTAGAGATTCTTTATTATAGAAATGATCAGTAAGGAAATTTGGTTCCACAATGCAAGCCTTGGTATTTTCCCCAATCACCTTCCGAACCGTACGGTGCCTGTTACGGCGAAATAATGCCTGGATATATTTTGCATTAAGTGGATTATCTTGTTTGTAGATTGCAGGAGATACATAATCTTTTTTTAGATTAACATCTCCTTGTGAGAAATTCACAAACTCGTCAACAAGTGATTCAAATGTTTTCCATGTGGGAAGGAGAGTTGCAAAAAGTATATTTTTGAATTTCTCAAGAAAAGAAGCTGAAGGAGAAGGGCTGTCAGGATTAGGAAAAATCATGCAGAACATTGGGAACCTCAGGAACTGGATGTAAAATTATATGCTGGGAATCTTCCAACTCATTCAATGAATTTCCTACATTATTTTCAAATGATGAGGGAAATACAGTATTCAAGTTAATTGATGGGTTTTCAGGTCAGTAAAAACACAATGAAAGTAGTCATATTTCACTGAGTCCATACACCTACCACTTAAACTACACCTCATGACTTTACTAGAGTCAAGCTCAGAATAGTCTTCTTTCCCTGCGGATTTTTCCATCTGTATTTCATCTGCTAATTTTATGTTAAATGGTTTAGTAAGTGCTGAATGATCATTCTCTGCCTACCGAGTCTGTAAAAACACAATGAAAGTAGTCATATTTCACTGACAGACCAAACATCTACCACTTAAACTACACCTCATGTCTTTACTAGAGTCAAGATCAGAATAGGCTTCTTTCTCTGCAGATTTTTCCAAGCTGTATTTCATCCACTATTTTTCTAATGTTAGCAGTTTAGTAAGTGCTTAATGATCATTCTCTGCCTATCGAGTTTGTAAAACATTTTATTCTTTCAATATTAAATAAGACGAAGAAAAATCATTAGAATTAAAATATTAAAATGCTCATAATTATTGAACTAATTCCAATTAACATCATCCTGGCACCAAATTATAGATAAAGGGGACAAGGGACCTTAAAATCCTTAAAAATATTTTTTTTTATTTTTTGTAAATTTCACCTAAATATTATTCAAGGGTACATTATATGCATTATGGCATGTATTTAGCACAAAAAAAAAATTAAAAAAAAATTATTTTTGAGAAAAAATGGAATTTTATGCGTCGCCTTAGAAATCTTCGAAATGCCCCCTGCGTTCTCCATATCAATGAAAATCCCCAATATTTTTTATAAAAGTTTGTTTTATATATATAAATAAAATAGAGCATCGAATTTTAAATATTTGAATTTAAAGGTAAAAAAAAAAAAAATTAAAAATTTTGAAATTTTTTCGAAAAAATTTCAAAAATTTTCAATTTTTCATTTTTTTTAACTTTAAAATTCAAATATATAAAACTTGATGCTCTATATTATTTATATATATAAAACAGACTTTTATAAAAAATATTGGGGATTTTCATTGATATGGGATGCGCAGGGGGCATTTCGAAGATTTCTAAGACGACGCATAAAATTCCATTTTTTTCTCAAAAATAAATTTATTTTTTATTTTTGTGTGTGCTAAATGTATGCCATAATGCATATAATGTACCCCTGAATAATATTTTAGATAAAATTTACAAAAAAATTAAAAAAATGAAAATTTTTGAAATTTTTTCAAAAAAATTTCAAAATTTTTAATTTTTCTTTTTTTTTTTTACCTTTAAATTCAAATATATAAAATTCGATGCTCTATTTTATTTATATATATAAATCAAACTTTTATAAAAAATATTGGGGATTTTCATTGATATGGGACGCGCAGGGGGCATTTCGAAGATTTCCAAGACGATGCGTAAAATTCCATTTTTTTCTCAAAAATAAAATTCTTTTTACATTTTTTTTGTGATAAATGCATGCCATAATGCATATAATGTACCTTTAAATAATATTTAGGATGAAATTTACAAAAAATAAAGAAAAAATTGAAAAACTTTGAAATTTTGGAATTTTTTCGAAAAAATTTCAAAATTTTTCAATTTTTTTTTTTTACCTTTAAATTGAAATATATAAAATTCGATGCTCTATTTTGTTTATATATATAAACCAAACTTTTATAAAAAGTATTGGGGATTTTCATTGATATGGAAGACGCAGGGGGCATTTCGAAGATTTCTAAGACGACGCGTAAAATTCCATTTTTTTCTCAAAAATAAATTTTTTTTTAAACTTTTTTTGTGATAAATGCATGGCATAATGCATATAATGTACCCTTGAATAATATTTAAGGTGAAATTTACAAAAAATAAAAAAAATTATTTTAAGGTCCCTTGTCCCCTAAAGAGAGGAAAAGAATGGTATAAGTCCGGAGACACTCACCCATCGGGAACCAGTGTCTATAGCCTGCCATGACGGAGCTCGAAAACATACGTTCACACACCTCCACGGCCGAACTGAGAGTCCGCAGCAAGATGGTCGTAAGTCAAAGATGGGGGAGCGGAGCTAGCAGCTTGATGACCCGTGTGAATTCTGTAATTCACTGTAGAGCGTAGATCCTGCCACGCGAATTCGAACACTGCTTCATCATTCCATAAAGGTATTCCGTGGCAGCTCTATCCGGAACATTGAGGATGTCCTTTTTAATGATTGCACGAAAAGCTTCTGCCCAGGGGTAAGGAAGGATGATAATAATTGTATGCCTTCTCGTAAAACTCCTTGGTCAGACTATGGTCGTTAACGAGTTGGAATCCAATAGGTTTTCCTAGGAAACCAATTGGGTCCATTTCCATTTTATGTTGAATTGGTGACTGGTTAAAGCAAAAAACTATTAAAAGGCACTTGCGAGCGCTACCCCCGAGATGGAGTGTAGAGCACTTATCAATATTAATTTGAAGGAGGATTTTGGAACATTCAACCAGCAAGAGATCCAGGGCCGCTTGCAATGTTTCTGGAGAATGAGCTAAAATGAGGATATCGTCAGCATAAACCAGAAGTGTGACGCCCTTGAGGGAATTCAACACCTTAATAATTGGGTCAAAAGCAATGTTGAATAATATTCCAACTCACCAACAAGTGCCCATCAGCCAGGATACCATATTTTCCTATTAGTGTATCTGTGCATCAGTGGTTCTTTACTCTTCCATCACTGAAAAAATATAAGCAGAAAAAGTATTAGTTTTTGAGTCAATTTCCATTTTTAGTGTCTTTTTGGAAAATGCTTAAGACATGTAGTTTTTATTATAAAAAAGCAAATGTTCCCATGGAAATCAGTAGTTTCTATTTTTTCTTTACTTAATTCCCCGTTAATTTTGCGAAAAATATGCAACAAGTCCGTTGTTTTCACAAAATGAAGGTACGAGAAATGACCAAAATCCTTCTGCATCCACTAGTAAATATTGGCAGAAATTGATGAATTTAGGGTGCTTTTGATGTTGAGACAATGCTCTTTGAATTGTCGTAATTATTTTTCAAAAATGTTGAAAATTAAAGAAAATGTTCTATTGTTTGCACTTCCATGTGGTTGTTGGATGAAATTCTCCAAATCCAAAAATGACCTCCAGTGACCGCCAACGATCTTAGAACATTCTAGAACAAATTGAAAGATGGTCATTGAGGCAACGGAAATACCATCGAAGTCACGCGGCAAAAAGCCATAATTGGGACGGTATACAAAAATCCGAACTCCCCAATGAACAAATTTTTAAAACTCTAATTTTTAAATAAAGGGCATAGCCGGATAAGCATTGGAAACATGCCTTTTAATCAAATTTCCTGATTTTTTTCCCAGACGTAGCTACATATCTGACAGTATATTTCCCCTATTATCACCCTATAAATATTGATATTTAATGACATAAAAATGTTTTTTCGATTTTTAAAAAAACGGATTTTCTCAAAAACTTCTGAATGGAATTTCATGCCATTAATTGAGGATATATAGATACCAAAGATGCATAACTGGTAATTTTTGTATAATTTTCTGTTTATAAAAACTGTGTGAAATAGCGAAATAAAAATTTAAAAGAATAAAAATCATATCTTATGGTTATCCGAAAATTACCATTTTCTTGTAAAAAATTCTCCATATGTGCCCGTATATTCTATATAAATGCCGAAAGTTTGCGTTAGGTACTACATATAAATATTTACAAAAATGTATATTAAAATTATGGAAATTCATTTTAAGGCGTTATTTTGGGCGGAGCTACTCAATTTCCACACCCGAAGAATTTTTGGAATAAACAGTTACAGAATTGCTGTATTTTAAATTTTAATGAACACATTAGTAACATTCTCAACACTGTCGATTTCAAAATGAACATGATGTTGAAAAACATAGCTTATATGCTAAATGGAATCTAAAATACATCCATTGACATATTGTCTGCTGACTTTGTTCCAAAAATTCTTCGGATGGTGAAGTTATGTAGCTCCGCCCCAAATAACGCCTTAAAATGAATTTTAATAATTTTAATATACATTTTTGTAAATATTTATATGTAGTACCCAACGCAAACTTTCAGCATTTATATAAAATATACGGGCACATATGGAGAATTTTTTACAAGAAAATGGTAATTTTCGGATAACCATAAGATATGATTTTTATTCTTTTAAATTTTTATTTCGCTATTTCACACAGTTTTTATAAACAGAAAATTATACAAAAATTATCAGTTATGCATCTTTGGCATCTATATATCCTCAGTAAATGGCATGAAATTCCGCGCAGCAGTTTTTGAGAAAAACCGTTTTTTAAAAAATCGATAAAACATTTTTATGTCATTAAATATCAATATTTATAGGGCGATATTATGGGAAATACATTGTCAGGTATGTAGTCACATCTGGGTAAAAAATCAGTAAATTTGATTGAAAGGCATGTTTCCAATGCTTATCCGGCTATGCCCTTTGCTCATTCTAATTGAGCGCGTGACTGCCTTTCAGCCAAGATCGCAGCTTCAAAAATTAGTTTAAGGGTTATATTAGTTATTTCGAAGGGAAGCAATGCTTCCCGTATCAGATATTAAGCTGATAAGAATAGAGGGGTTCAGAGAGCATGTTAATTCACACATCATACTGCAAATTAAACGCTTCATCATTTTTTACTAACCCATCGAGCAGCCTGGCGTTGACTAGGAGGTGGAGAGAGTCCCACAGGGGACGCGAAGCCTCTGGGTCCGTAGGGGGTCTCAAACTGGGTCCGAACTTAGTCCTTGACTAGTGGGTGGCGGAGTCCCCCACGGGACGCGTAGCTCACGGGTCCCCATAGGTACGGACCTACTTTGTAAATATTATTTATTTTTTGTAGTGTATTTATTATGTTGTCTTCCTGTGGGTTTGGGTCTTCCTCGGTAGAGTCAAGGGGTGGACCGATCAGGTGCGTCGTGTGCGGTTCGTCTGCCTACGCACGTTTCAGTATTCTGCCTTGACTCTGCCCGGGACTTCCTGGGCTCTAAGGCCTATCATCGCACCGACATTGACCTCGTCCGGGGTCGTGAGGTAAAGCCCCTACTTCCGTTCTTGGTCCGATGACGTGTTTGTGTTTTAGGTTAGTTGTCTTGATTGTTCACTGTTGGCTCGCTGCGTTCCATAGGGCGTTCTGTAGGATTGCACTCCCTCCTCAGAATAATCCGTCCGTAGCGTGGTGGGTCTAAATGGTGGGTAATGTGTTTGTGTTAGGTTAAGTTTGTGTTTCTTTTCTTCTGCCTCATGGCTTCAGTCTGCCGGTTGTTCTGATCTGGTCGGGATTCGGGTGGGGTCCTGACCGGGTCGGCGCAGGTGGCCGCCGGGAACTAACTTTCCTTTTGTTTTGTCTTTTTACTAACCTTTCATCCGCGGGCTGAAATCGCAGAGATAACCTTTATAGGAGTTTCTCAGTTTCGGCACGCGGTAAAGTAAGCTGGTGTGGAGTCCCCCTCATTAGTTTCCGAGCACGGGCTCTTCCTATGAAGTGTTCCGCGATTAAGATTCGATGATGTGACGGTGGCTCTGCATCAGGTCGAACCTGTTCGACCCCTCTTTCGAGATTTATTGAGCCGGGTTGCTTGGTCAGCGTTCGGACTTTGGTAATGGGAAGTTCGGGGGATCGTCATTGACCAACGTGAGTGTTGGTCCGTGGTTCCCCGTTTTGTGCAATGCTCCAGAGGAGACTAAAGCGGGACAATCCTGCTTGGGATGCCCTACTTATGAGACACATCGGTGCACGGTCAGAATGACTGGCCCGGTCTTGTGGGGACCCCCTTGCAGTGGGTGCCGTGGCGGTCCTTTTGGAGGGCACCGTGTTGTGGCCAGTAGTGGCCGGGTACACGTACATAGTCACGCTTTACCCCTCAAAAAATGAAGGAAACAGAAAAACATGGGAAAAAGTAGCGGTGCCAAACACTACTTAATCCCACTTACAACATAAAAAACTGACAGGAAAGTTGGTAGAAATGAGAAAACTCTTTAAATGCTTAAGACAGGACAGCAAAAAGGTAAAAAATTTGGAGCGATTCAAATATGATAGGCCCGAAAAAACTAGAATTTTGAAAAAATAAATGTTGCTGTTAAACAACTCTAAAAACAATAATAAATGAAAGTGCTATTTCTTAAAATAGCGTTAAAATGTTGTATGTTAATTCAACCTAGTGTTGTTTCTTAAAATAACGACAAATAGGTAATTAAATCAAGACTAACTAGAGTTAATTAACAGTAAAGAACTTAACTAAAAATAATTAAAAAATTAAATGTTGTTCTTAAACTACAATATGCCATCTTAAGACATCTGTAAAAAGCTGGTAGACGGGATAGAAATAGGAAGAAACGAGACCTATACACATGAAAATTATCAATTAAATAATAAAAATACCATATAACTATTTTCAAAATATCTATAACTAAAATTAACTAAGACTAAAATTAAAATTAAACTAAGGATAAAATGAATAATATTTAAAATGTAAGACACAGATGGATAGAAGCTCTGGTACATGCCAATCAAGATTCACCCGAGGGTGACAAAGAGGTTCGGCAACAGGGCTCGAGAGTACCGCACAACATCAACAAGATGTTCAGGAGGGGGAGATAGATTGACAACAGTTCGCTGCTCTGGCAAGATGGCTCGAGAGTCCAGCGTATCAATAACATTCTCAGTAACAGCAGAGTCAGGGCTCTTGTGCAGTGCCGATGTAGGATGAGAAGACCCTTAAGAGTTAGCGCAGTGCTCAGGCGAACGAGAGTCCCTACGTTGAGCACAGGTGGGAAAAGAACTATTTGATGAGGAGCCGGACTCAGGCTGGCGAGAGTTCCTGGAAGGATTGACAAGATGACCAAAGGCAATTGCAGGACTAGCTTGAGAAACATTATGTGAAATGCTATGAGCCACAGGAGTAGAAAGCTCGATAGCAAAATTCAAAGCCGGATCGGAAGCAGGATCAGAAGCAATAGGCTGAGCAATGATCACAGCACGAGATGAGGAGGAAGAGGAGCAGAGGCAACCTGAGAGGAGGTACCAGCGGAAGGCGAGGAGGCAGAAGCTTCAGCAAGGAGAACTAAGTCAGCAATACGACTGAAGAACTGACGGTACCTCGGGGGTTGGAACTGAGTATTTTTTCTGTTTAAATGAGTAATGTAAATACCTCTGGAGGCACGAAGGGTGTCTGAGACTATGAGTTTTTTCATTAGCTTTGTATAGTTATGGGAACAAAGTCTATGGCAAATTCTGTCATTTTTGGGATCCCAACTCCCCAAGCAGGGTCGTACTGGCCCACCGGGCAACGAGGCAAATGCCCGGTGCGCCCATCGTCTTTTTTTTTTTTTTTTTTCTTTTTTTTTTTAAAGCACGCTTAAAGTTGTGTATTCTGAAAGGCATAAAATTTTCAAAAATTTTCATTTGGAAAATTAAAAAGTAATGCTTTTTATTTTTTAAAGTATAGCATAAGCAAACTATGTGTGATCAAAGACAATTAGATAACCCAATTTCGAGATATCAGAAGTTATCGACAATCAGATATGCCATTATTACACATGGTATCCTGGACCAGACTTTGTTTCAAAGCTTGTACTAAAGATAAATTCTAAGAAAAATAATATTAAGTATTAACTTATTTAGATATACGCCTAAATAAGTTCTGCTCTAAGAATGCTTCTAATAAGTCTGCGTCTAATATGTTTGCATATTTTCTGCGTCTAAGTATTTAGCGACCCTGGTGTTGTCAGGTATTTTTGTATTTCTGTCCTTTGTGCAAGTATAAGCGACGAAACACTGTATAAGAAACATATTCTCATTTTAAATGGATTCATTGGCAGAGAATTTGATAGTCATGGCGCCCTGGTCCAGATTTTATTCAGTACCCCGAAGAATAGTAACTTCCACATAAATTAATATTAGTATTAATAACGTATTTAGCATATTTTCTGTCAAATATTAAGCGCCCGGGGATGCTGCCCGGTAGTTTGATATTTCTGCTTTTTGTAAAAGTACAAAAGACAAGAATAAAAAGGGAATGACAATTTAAGACAGCATATTTTTATTTTTATTTCATTTGGTCCCATTGTCAGAGGCGGCTTTGGTAATCATGACGCCCTTGTTCTGATTTTTTAAAGCGTTTCTGTAAAAATAACTTTCAAAAAACTAATATCGTGTTTTTGTAATCATGGCGCCCTTGGTTAGATATTTTTCAGTGCCTCTTTAAAAATGCCTTTCAAAAAGTTATTATCGTGTTTTTCTAATCATGCGCCCTTGGTCAGATATTTTTCAGCGCCTCTGTAAAAATGCCTTTCAAAAAGTTATTATCGTGTTTTTCTAATCATGCGCCCTTGGTCAGATATTTTTCAGCGCCTCTGTAAAAATGCCTTTCAAAAAGCTATTATCGTGTTTTTCTAATCATGCGCCCTTGATCAGATTTTTTTCAGCGCCTCTGTAAACCTGCTTTTCAGAAAACTATATCGTGTTTTTGTAATCATGGCGTCCTTGGTCAGATTTTTTCAGCGCCTCTGTTAAAATAAGGTAAAAAAATAACTAATATCGTGTTTTTGTAATCATGGCGCCCTTGGTCAGATATTTTTCAGCGCCTCTGTAAAGATGCGTTTCAAAAAGCTATTATCGTGTTTTTGTAATCATGACGCCCTTGGTCAGATTTTTTTTCGGCAACTCTGTAAAAATAAATTTCAAAAAACTAAATCGTGTTTTTGAAATTATGGTGCCCTTGGTCAGATTTCTTCAGCGCCTCTGTAAAAGTAACTTTCAAAAAACTAACATCGTGTTTTTCTAATCATGGCGCCCTTGGTCAGATTTTTTTCAGCGCCTCTGTAAAACTGCTTTTCAGAAAACTATATCGTGTTTTTGTAATCAAGGCGTCCTTGGTCAGATTTTTTCAGCGCCTCTGTAAAAATGCCTTTCAAAAAGCTATTATCGTGCTTTTCTAATCATGCGCCCTTGGTCAGATATTTTTCAGCGCCTCCTTAAAGATGCGTTTCAAAAAGCTATTATCGTGTTTTTGTAATCATGGCGCCCTTGGTCAGATTTTTTTTCAGCACTTCTGTAAAAATAAATTTCAAAAAACTAAATCGTGTTTTTGAAATTATGGTGGTGCCCTTGGTCAGATTTCTTCAGCGCCTCTGTAAAAATAACTTTCAAAAAACTAACATCGTGTTTTTGTAATCATGACGCCCTTGGTCAATTTTTTTTTCAGCACCTGTGCAAAAATCAATTTCTAAAAACTAATATCTTGTTTTAGTAGTCATGGCGCCCTTCGTCAAATTTTTTTTCAACGCCTCTGTATAAATAACTTTCAAAAAATTACTATCGTGCTTTTGTCATCACGCCATTCTTGGTCAGATTTTTTAAGCGCCTCTGTAAAAATAACTTCTAAAAAACTAATATCGTGTTTTTGTAATCATGGTGCCCTTGGTCACTTGGTCAGACTTTTCAAGTGCCTCTGTAAAAATAACTTTCAAAAAACTATTATCGTGTTTTTGTAATAGCAACCTCCCCCCCTCCCCCCACAGACACGCACACACATACTTACATACACGTTCACTCTTCACAAACAAACACATAAATTGATACTCTTGTTCTACTAAAGTGGAGCATTCCATAGTTTCCTAATGATAATATAAGTGTTAGACCGTCAAGACTAATTCTTCACAAGATTTTGCAATGGAAACTTATGTAAATTTTGCTTTCGAAAGAAGAAAACGTTAATTTTTCATATATATTTAAAAATTCGATTATACTTTTAGCATCCGAAAATGCCAATATCTAAAAACGTTTTTTTAAAACCGGATCTGCTTAACCGCTTTAAACTTCAAACACTACCTCGATTTATAAATTGAAAAATACACATGTAATGAAAATAAATAGACAAACCACTAAAACTGTAAAATATGTTTTACAAAAGAATGGGTGAATATAAGTAAAGAGAAGTGCAGTTTGTGTTCAGTTTTCAATGCTGTTAGTCAATAACGTGGGATGGGATCTTGTTCCTAAGAAGACAAATTACCATTTCTGCGGGGTTTCGAGTTAACTAGATAATGGGTTCTATAGACACCCAATGGTTTCAGTAGTAATACCAGATGTGACACTTTTTATTGATTATACTGTATTCTGAGATTTCTGGTGCTCAATATCTTTCTGCTGGAGGTATTTTCCCATGAAATACTAATTAACGCACGACACAAGATTCTTCTTCTTCTTTTAATTTTTTTTCCACATTAAGCAATTAATGGGGTTGGTCACCCAGCTTCCGATTTCTCCTCACTAATGTAAAGTCTATGGACATTGGATAGATTCATATATTTGAAATATCTCCTCGGGAAATTAATATTTTTAACTTCTATTTTTTGTGTACACTTCCTAAAAGTTTCTTTTTTTTTTCTTAATTCTCAAGATATTTCTAAAGTATAGACTTAATTTTATATGAAGTGTTAAAATCTTACGAGTGTGTCAAGTGTTAAAATTTTAAGAAGAATTCACAGAAAAAAAGATGCTAAAAATGTGAATTTTCCGAGAAGATATTTTAAATATACGAATGCATCAAAAGTTTATAGACTTAGCATTACGGAGGAGAATTTGGAAGTTGAGTGACGAGCCCCCTCAAGAATTTCTATTTTCTTTGACTTTGTTTTTTATTTTGTAATACAATGCTTAAATATAATTTTGATACATATTACTTTTGAAAAATGTAAATATATTTGAAATTATTGCCTCTTTTCTGGTGCGTTTTTTGTGCGTGTGAGTTGCGGCGAACATTGTAGTTTAAATTTAGCTTATCTGAAATTAAAATATACAGTAATTTTTAATTAAATATGACTTATTTTAGTGACTAGACGGGACAAAGAGTGGAAATTACGAAAAGCTTTTTTTATTATTATTTTATTTTATTTTATTTTTTTTAATGCTGATTATTTGAAGAGGGTATTCAACTTTTACCGTAGAAAAATACTGATTTATGATGATAAAAAAAAAAGTCCTTAATGCACTGCATAATTATATAAGAAAAAAAGCTGACAAAAGTAAAACAATTCATTATTATTAAAGTAATCGTGTCGTAGTCAACAATTTAAAAATGCAATTTTGAGAAAATTTTTATTAGTTTAAATTTTATGTTATAATTATAATATAATGCTTATTGTTTTTTTTTTTTTTTACTTACATAGAATCGTCTATTCCAGATTTTGGCCACATAAAGAAGTTTTCCGTGGATAAAGCCGCTAAAATAAAACTCGATTTTCTGAAATTTATAAGTTATGATTACGTGGTAAATCCTTAAAGCGGTTCTCAAAGAAATATTTTTTAACGTTAAATAATGCGAAAAATTCTGCTCATTTACAAACATAAAAATAGTGTTCGACAGAAACCGAATTTCGTTTACCTTCCTAGTTTCGACCGAAAACGAAAGCGAAACTGTTTTAAAAATAAATTCAAAGTAATTAACATAAACATATACATATATGCATGTTATCTGAATAATGTTTTGAGTAGAAACAGCAGTACATAATTATTAATTAAAAAATAATTTGATTGAAACAAAAATAATTCAATATAAGGTGCTATAAACATAAAAAATTATTAAAAAATAATTTAATTTAGAAATAACGATTAGTAATACCTTCTAAATTTATCCCCTTGTATGTGAATACATACTATGTGCGGCTCAACAGATGGGAGTGCCGTTTGGGGGAGGCTAGGGAAGGGCAGTTATAGTAATATCGAATATTCGCCAGTACTTTCGCCGAAACTAAGACTTTGGGCTGAAAACAAAAATGAAACCGAATATTCGGCCAAACTGTACATAAAAGAAAAGACTTGTAGTAGAGGTCTGCACGGGCCGACATTTCCAGGTCCGGGCCCGGCCTGACTCGGAGAAAAAAAAATTCGGCCCGGCCCGTAAAAAAAAAAATATTGGCCCGGCCCGGACCGGCCCGGTAAAAAAGTTAAAAGTTCGGCCCGAGCCCGGCCCGGCCCGTAGCAAAAAATTATTGGCCCGGCCCAGCCCGGTATAAAAGTTAAAATCTCGGCCCGAGCCCGCCACGGCCCGAGTGAATTTCTACAAAACATTGATTTTTACGTCGATTTGGTTAAAAATTTGTCTCGTACGAGGAGTTCAAGCCAAAAATATTTATCTTAACTTTTCTTTTCATGTTTATAATCTTCATTTTTATAGAAGTGCCGCAGGGTGCGATATTTATTTTTTTAATGAATCTCTATTTCTTGTATGTAAATGTTTCAGTTATCATTAATATTGTTAATCCATATTCCATGTATTGAAGCGTTAAATATCTGAAAAATGCTATACAGTAAAATCTAAGACTGAATTTCATAGAAAAGGAAAAAAAAAAAATGCGTTCACAAGTTCCCTTCTTAGCAAGTGTAAATGTATTACATATTATTTTCTTACGTAGTAGTATATTAATTTTGCATGGATCAACACGTTTTTCAGTTTAAAACGAGATCCGTCATAGACAGGTTCTTTTTCATACGTTTTACTATATTTTAATTTAACTGTATTTTAATAAGCGTAGAAATCTACTACTCTTTAAAAAGAATGAATTTGAATGTTTAATTGTAGGATAATGGCGATTTAAAAATGTATGCATTTTTTGACAAAAAATTTGTGCCAAGCCTAATTTTACTGACATTTGAACGGACCAGGCCACGCCGAGACAATGATTTTCATACGGGCTGGGTGAAAACTAGGAATGAAAATTTTGGGCCATGAAGATTAGGAATGAAACCAGTACCCGGGTGTGTGCAGACAAAATAAGTTAGGGCTGGCCCGACCCGAAACTTCAGGGAAAAAGTAAGGCCCGGCCCTTAAAGAGTAGGCTAGACCCGGCCCGATTGCCGTGAATGAAAATAGATGCTCGGCGCGCGGCCGGGCCGGGTGTTTATTAGTTTGGATTTTTGTGAAATCTTCAAAATTTGTCTAATGTATTTCTTTATTTTCTCTTTATAACTGTTGCGAAAAAATAAAAAATCCCTGCCGGCCCGGCCTACAGGCGGAGGTAGATTTCGAAGTCAGGTATACTAATTTCACAAACAAAAACTAAATCATGATTAGAGATAAACCCACTTTAACAATTTTGTCTGGCCGCTTTTGACAAGTTTTTATTTCATTTTTATATAATGGCTAGTTTTAGCAGAATCATGTTAGGGTGGTATTCAAAAAAATACTTTTCCATGCTCAACAACTCGAAATTTTCTGGCATAACTCCAGATTCATTTTTAATAAAAAAAATATGAAACTTGCTGACGCGATTTTTGAAGAGATTTATAAGCGACCTGTATTTTTATTTTTCGTTCAATTAATTAAAACTTGATATATAAAAAATTACTTTCTTAGAAGGACAATATTTTTCGTTTCTAACACAATCGCTTCGGGAAATTCCGTTCAAAATGCCCACCTTGTCATCATTTTTTGAAATATATTCCGCCTCTATCAAAAAATCGATCATTACGATAGATTATATAGTTTCTGAATAAGCGAATCTACCAATTAAATTCGTTTGAGAGCAAAAATTAATTTAAAAATGAGTCAGAAAATAAGCAGTTTGGATTTGAGTGCATCCTTAATACAATGATTTTTCCAACACAATCCGCTTCGGGAAATTCGGTTCAAAATGCCCACTTTAACAGCATTTTTTAAAATATATTCTGTCTCTATCAAAAAATCAACCATTACGGTACATTACATAGTTTCTGAGTAAGAAAACGTACCAATTGGAAGCCTTTGAGAGCAAAAATGAATTGTAAAATGAGTCAGAAAATAAGCAGTTTGGATTTGAGTACACCCTTACTAAGATGATTTTTTCTTCAACCGCTATTTGCAAGACATTATTAGAATGACACTTTCATTTTCAGAACTGGTTTTGAAAGTGAAAGTAACTTTGTTAAAAATATCTGTGACAAAAATCGAAAAAGTGAAAAAGGTGCGCTGTAGAGATGGACCTCGGCTATCCAATGCAAAAAAAATTATTTAAAAATGTCAAAATGCAAACAAGATATTAGAAAAATCCCTCCCCATAGGATTAGCATTAGCTCGTGAGTGTCTTCGTGAGTGCCGGCAGGGACAGGACCCTCAAGTCATCAGTTCGGGTTTCAGTTGTTGATATAGAAGTTTTCTAGTGAATTTGGCGCCAGTTTGTCTTTGATTTTCAATGTTTCTCTTATTTTAGCCCTCCTAATCTGTCCCATATCTCTTAATATTAGAATGCTATTGTTAAAACAAAATTGCACTGCAAATTATGTGTTTTCAAGATTTTAAGTGTCGCGCCTCAGGGAAGAGGATTTTTCAAAATTATTTTACCCCACTCATGTAACGTATTAAAATAAGGGTAATCTCATAACCTTTCTAAATCTGCCTTTCTTTTGTCAATCCACCGTTAATTTTAGACCTCTGGGCTTAAAATGTTCTAAAGGAATATACTTAGCGGCGGTTTTTTTTTCGTACTCTGGTACGGTATCTTCCACTCATAGGAAAATTATAAGGCTAACATAGAATTGTGTCTAAAATCGAATAAAGAATATGGACATATGTTTCTTAATTTTAACTCCCTTCTTCGCCTCAAGAGGGCGCTTTAAAGTTTTGTTTCTTCAAACCTTTAGTATACTGTTTGTGCAAAAATTATAAAATTCCCAAAATAAAGTCTGTTCACTCTTCCCTATCTTTTCGTATCAATTTTATTTTTACTACCACCAGGGGACGCCGCCCAGTGAAACATTTTACTTTTAGCCTCAGGCTATTGGTATTTTTCATCTGTTTTTCATAATATTTTGTCTCATTATTTTTTCTTCATTGTAGATACTATTCTCCAAGTTCTTGACACATTCTGACAACTCGGGCACTCATTCTGGACCAGCTGTGGCCCATCGGGCCCCTCTCCATTTGTTTGGCTCTAATCACACGCTTCACTTGTTCTTTTACCATTTTTCTTTTTCTTCAAATTTTTTCTTATTCAATGGTTTGGTTTTTTTTACCATTCTCAATTTCCCTAGTCCTCTCTTACATGAAGTTAACTTTCATCCTTGGTCTGCCCTACTGTCAATTTGGGGCCTAATGCCGCTTCGGGGGAGGGGGGGGGGTGGCGTTTTTTCTACCTTTTCCAGACCCATCATCTAATACCATGTTGGTAAGGATTGGAAGATTAAAATTATCCAAAATACCAAAAATGAAGTCCATTGAAGTTTTATTTTAGTTATAGAATTCCCTATTAGCGGATATATTTGTCTGTTTACCTTTCTATTTTTCGATAACGCTCCTTTGTCTTCGATAAACGGAGAAATTCAACATCATTAGACACACTTTAGACATTTAGGGAACTTTAACATGTATCAAACCTTCTGCCTTTATCGAAAAGAAGAAAATGCTAATCGATTCTAGCTAATGCGCCTAAAATAAAAAATGAGCTAGTAAATGTGTCAAAAACTAGCTACTTCGGATTTCGATACAGACTTGAAGAGTCATGTTGGAATCGCTAGGCACTGGAAAACAATTTCCGTATGAGACAGGCTCCCTCTTAGCAGTTATATATGTCTGGTTATCCTTCCGTTTTTCGATAAAGCTGTCTTGTTTTTGATAAACGGAGAAATTCCACAGCATTTGATACACTTTAGACATTTAGGGAACTTTAACTTGTATCAAACCTTTTGCCTTTATCGAAAAGAAGAAAATGCTAATCGATTCTAGCTAATGCGCCTAAAATAAACAAGTTGGAAATTGCTCGTCAAACGTGGCAAATGAGGTGCGTTCGTACTGTAACTATTTTTATAAATATTTTTTGCACCGCATATTGTACTGAATGTATATTTTAGTGCACTTCATAAGTGCCTATCCATTTCATTCTGTTCAAAAGGCTATAACATCATTAATTTGCACTTGAAATAATTTTTTCGCATTGGCCGTAATATAAAGGAAAAATTTTGACGGTCCCTGTAATTAAACTGTACGTCCGATTTTCATAAAATCTGAAATGACTCGACAAAATCTTGAAGCAATTATATATTTAAAATTTCAGACCCTTCGGAAGGCTGTAACATCATTAAAATGCACTTGCAATAATTTTTCCCATTGGCCGTAATGTAACGGAAAACTTTTGACTGTCCCTGTAATTAAACTATACATCCGATTTTCATAAAATTTGAAATGACTCGACAAAATCTTGAAGCAATTATATATTTAAAATTTCAGACCCTTCGGAAGGCTGTAACATCATTAAAATGCACTTGCAATAATTTTTCCCATTGGCCGTAATGTAGCGGAAAACTTTTGACTGTCCCTGTAATTAAACTATACATCCGATTTTCATAAAATTTGAAATGACTCGACAAAATTTTGAAGCAATTATATATTTAAAATTTCAGACCCTTCGGAAGGCTGTAACATCATTAAAATGCACTTGCAATAATTTTTCCCATTGGCCGTAATTGCTACATACGAACTAAAGTGAATAATAACGAAACCTGTAGTAATAATGTTAAATAATATTTTCTTTCATGCAATTTCAGACTATATATATATATATATATATATATATTTAAACTGTTTAAATAGCGGGATTCAAACCAAATGCTTCTCTATGATAATTTTTTAATGTTGAAAAAATAAAGAAATAAAACAATTTTTTAAAATAATTCACGTAAAATAGACGTCATTATTGCCCTAAACCAAAATTAATTTTCTGAAATTTTTTACACCATAAATAGTATTTGTATCCTAGAGATTGTATTATATAAAATGTTATTCAATTGTATAAAATAATGTTTTGCACTTTTGAGTTTTGACCCAACGAAATTGTTTTTGTTTGTTTTATTTTAATATTTTATTTTCCATTTGGAGATAATTGTATGGAGATTGTTATTCGGATATTCGGGGTAAAGTATGAATTAACTCATTAGATAAGGTGAGCAGATTTCGAAAATAGAGATAGCTTTTTTAGAAAAGTGTGGTGGAAAAAAAATACCTCTAAGTTGGCAACACTGGTCTAACATCAGAAGTGCAATGTTTTGCGGGGAACTATTTTTGTGTAAATTACATTTCTATAGTATAAAATACTAATTTGGTTGTCATAATTATTTTAGGAATAAAGTTTTCGCTATAACAAAATAGTCGTATATATTTTTAAAGTATTTTTTTACACATAATTTGCATAGTATGTATGTGTGTGTGTGTGTTCCATTAAAAATTGGTCGCTCCAAGAGGTGGTCTCTTAAGGGAGATCATGTTTAAATCTAGATTTTAATTGTTGAAAAAAGGTAACAATGTTACTAAAATTTATTTTTCACATTAGGAAAAAAATATGCAATTAACTTATGTTTTGATACTTAAACTTTTATAAGTTAATTACTGGAGAGTGTAAAAAATGAATACGTTGACGTTTGCTTTGATTTTACGGTTTTATCTTTTATAACTTTTATTTCGAAATCCTTTCGAAGTTCAGTAAATAAATGCTTTTTTTTTTTTTTTTTTTTTTTTTTTTTTTTTGGATGCCAACAAATAATGACGATTTCATTCATTTATCTATTTCCTTGAGAGTTTCCTGACAGAATTTGGCAGGGAAGTGTATTGACCGTCATCCTTAATTTGTCACCAGAGTTAAATTCATTGTCTAAAAAGGCACACAGGAGTTTAAATACTTAAAAGTTACCGGAATAAAAAAAATCTAAACTTAGTTTAGAAGTTTGACGACTAATGCGCTCTCCGGAATTATTTTTCTAATAAAACCTTCTTCAGGCGACCAGGAAAAAACGGAATTTGTTTCGTTTTCTTCAAAGAAATGGGTCGCTCATGGAGGGAGTTCAACTGGGATAGTCTCTGACAGGGAGGTAAAATTAGTATTGAGCCTATGGGAATAAATTTTGTTCTATGCAAAAATGATCGTTCGGGGAGGTGGTCGCACAGGGAGGTTTCACTGTAAGTGTATATAAGAGGTGTCCCACCGAAATAAAGCCACCGTGATTGTGTGCTGTAATTGGACACGAAAAAAACCAATAAGAACGAAACAAATATATAAAGGAAAAATATATATACAAATACATATTTACAAGGAGTAACTCACTCCCTGCCTTACTTGGGCAGGAAAAAAAAGTATTTGTAAAAAAAAGAGGGGGGGGGGGAGTGTCCCGCCGAAATAAAGCCACTACTGTTAATAGACAATATATCCGCCATGGTTATATATGACGTGGAATATACGATGCGGCATACCATTTACCAATCCTTGGAAGAAAATAGCATCAATATTCTCCCACGCTTCAATGATGACGACCTTCAATTTTGTCACAGACTGAAACTGTCTGTTATTGGCATATACAGCCCTACTGAGGATACCTCATACATTTTCTTGGGGATTGAGATCAGGAAAAATGTACAGGTGATTCCATGACATGTACCCGATTATCCAAAACCCATTCCCAGGAGGATTTTTGAACGTGAATGGAGGTCTTGTCCGCCTGGAAGATCCAACTTAGTCTACAAAGTCTCTTTGCAAATGACAGTAAATGGTTTTCTAGCATTTCTTGGTAATCGGTAGGCTTCATGCGGCCTGAGAGAAAAGCCAGGTTATGTTTATCTCCATAACCGATGCCTCCCCACACCGTTAATGAGCCTCCACTTTGCTGTCTTTTGGAAAAAATTTCTCTTCTTTCCTCATGTCATACCAATAGAAAGCAAGGTCGTCTGGCCCATCCAAATTAATGTTTTTCTCATCTGAGACTATAACACGATGCCACTGGTCCTTCCAGGTTCGATGATATTTGGCCTAATCGACTTTCCATTGCATGTGGATAACTTTCAACATGGGCAGCTGTTTCCTTTTCTTGTGTTGCAAGATGCCTATACGTTTTTCAATTCGTTTCAAGGTTGATTCTGTCACAGGGATGTTATCTTCGTTTGTCAACTGTTTTAGGGAAATACCACCTCGTGAAGACGACGCAAAACTTCTCTTTTCTGCCTGGAAGTCATTTTTCTGCATGTACACCACTTTTTTTTTTATACCCGTACGTATTTCCCTGATTTACAAAATTGTTTGTTACGGTTTTAGATCGTTTGATTTGCTTAGATATTAGTCTATGTGAAAGACCTTTTTCCTTAAAAGTTGTTATTTGTCCTTTTTCGAACTTTGATCGGTGGGTTTTCATTCCCATTCCAATACTGAAGGAGAAATAGAAAATTCAGCCTTCTAAAGTCTGCAGAAATTCCGACTGGCTCAGAATAAGTATTTGACAACTTCCTGACATCATAAAAATGTTGACCTGCAGCAGCTCGAATGTCGGTAGTTACCAATACGTACTAATATTGACTGTGGCTTTATTTCGGCGGGACACTTTTTCCCCTCTTTTTTTACACATTCATCTTTTTCTCCTGCCCAGGTGGGGCAGGGAATGAGTTACTATGTATTATGTATTTGTATATGGACTTTCTTAATATATTTGTCTTGTTCTTATTTGTTTGTTTCGTGTCCAGTTACAGCACAGAATTAGGGTGACTTTATTTCGTTGGGACACACCTTATATATATATGCATTTGGGCCTTTTTGTAAGGCAATCGGCGCCCTTTTTATCCATTTTGCCACCGCCCTAACAGTTATGCCAGTACGACCCTGTCCCCAAGGCACTGACAGCGACTGCTTCAATAGATACATCCTTGAATTTGGAAGCTAACGATTTCTTCAGGAAAGAATACTTAATCTTATTCATACGAACTTTATCAAACGCCGCTGGACCATCCTCAAAGGTACAGGCTACATCGATAACAATTGCGGCATCTTCAGTATTATGAGTTACAACAAGATCGGGTCCCTCGGAAGAACCCGCCAGAGGTTGATTCTGTTTGTAAACTGACCAAGTTCGAGAGGAACAACGAACCAGCCGATCAACAATTCTGTCGTGCCTTTCTGTAATCATCTGCATGTTAGGCTTGCAGTGGCATAAGACATGCGGGAGACCTTCAAATGGGTCCTCGCAATTACGACAACCTTGAAGAGGCTTTGGATTATCAGGTTTTACACCATTAAGGGGAAGGAGATTAAGGCGAGCTGAATGGATGAATCTCCAGTCGCAGAACCGAATGAAGTCCCCCGCTTTGTGATAATGAGCAGATGCCTTGGACCTCTCGAAGCAAGGCTGAGTCTTACCTTGGTCAGGCTTACACTTGAGCGCGTATGAACGGCCTTTCCTTAAATTTTCTCTAATAGATTTGAAGATCTTGTAGCGATCGTGAATGGTAGATCCACGCCGTGTAAGTGAAATAGTCTTGTCTCTGTTGAAATTCCACCTCACCCCGACGCGGCCTGAAGCAATCCTAGCTTGGGTAAATAAAGTCATATTCTGGTTGACTCCCAACATTCGGTCACCAGAGAGAAAAGTTGATAGATGGTCACAGGAAAGTATAGGTGGTACTCAGCCAGCCTCACGGTGGCCAGACCTAATTCGATAATTTACGGTTTGGCATAAGTCTTTCCACGCAGCTTCCAGGACTTCTTCATCGTTGGATGTGAGCACCTTGAACGCACCATCGATGAGGGCAATATCTGAGTCCTCAGCTGACAAGGGAATACCCAATAAACAGTCAGCCGAGGCTCCATAAATATACTCGTTGGATGCACGAGCGGGCACCGATAAAACATCTTTTTTAATGATGGCTCTAATTGCCTCGTCCAACACAATCCAGTCCTTCTTGTCAATTTGATGTGTTCTTTGAGCATATAAAAGGGAGGGATAGAAGAATGACTTTAAAGCGTGAAGCTTTTGCCAAGGGGTGAGGAAGGAGTTTAAAATTTTATAAGCTTTTCCATAGAACTCCTTCACCTCGCTGTGATCATTCACTAGTTGGAAACCGATGTGTTTCCCCAAAAACAAAATCGGATCCATTTCCAATTTATATTCTATAGGTGTCTGGTTGAAGGTAAATACGGTGGGAAGACATGCACGGGGACTGCCACCCAAATGTAAAGTTGAACATTTTTCAATATTATTCTTCAAGCAAAGCTTAGAGCATTCAACTAGTAATAGGTCGAGGGCAGCTTGAAGAGCTTCTGGGTTGTCATCTAGGATGAGGATGTCATCCGCATAAACAAGCACCGTAACACCGTTAAGGGAATTTAGAGTCCTAATGATCTGATCAAACGCAATATTAAAAAGGACTCAACTTAGCGGGTCACTTTGACGAACACCCCTTCTGATTGGGATGGGACCAACCTCACCACTAGCCGAAACAACATAAGTAGAATTATCATCTATGAGGCAAGAAATGATTTTAGAGAGGGGCGCACCAACGCCAGACTTCTCGAGAGATTTCTTAATAGCCGCATGGGGCATACACGCAAAGGCATTCGCTAGGTCTATGGAGGCAACACAGAGTTGGCGATTTGGGTATCTTTTGGTATCCTGAAATCATTTAAAAACATATAGTTGTTTTCGAATGCCCTGTCAAAAGGAAGAAAACCCTTCTGAGCGGGGCAAAGAACTTTATGATCAGTAATCCAATCTATGATTCTTTTCGTTAAACAGCCAGTAAAGAGCTTTGATATGGTGTTGACAAGAGATATTGGACGCCAATCTTTAATGGAGGAACAAGTTTCTTTTTTTGGAATGGAAACTGTACGGGGTGCCTTCCAAAAGGCTGGAATTCTTTGATATTTTACACATAAGGAGAATACAGAAGCCAACGCGTTCGTCTCCGGATCAACTGAACTCCAATGATCAAAACGTCAGACGATTCAGACCAGGGGCCGTATTTTCAGCAGAAGATAATTTGGCCCAAATTTCACTTGGAGAGAACTTTTCAATATTAATTTAATCAGAAGCCGTCTCCCAGTTATCTAGAAGAGAGAGGTCGCAATCGGGAACAGAATTTTCGGAATAGTGTTGTGGAAGAAGGTTGGGGTCTTCAGTGCAAATTTTTGTACATTCCCCAATGACTTTCCTGACCGCCCTCCTGCGGTTACGACGGTATAGAACTTGTATAAACTTGGGATTCTCTACATTTTGTTGTTTGAAAATTGTTGTAGTTTCAGGTGGATCTTTAATTTTAACTTTGAGTTTTGAAAAAGTTATAAATTCGTCGAGGAGATTTTGAAAATTTTCCCAAAGTGGGAGAATATCAGCATCAAGCATTTCTTTGAATTTCAGGTTAAAAGGATGTGAGGGCGGTGGATCATCAGGATGAGGAATATCATTAGAAATAGTTTGATCTTGTGCACGGCCAGGGGCCGGAGAAAGAGGACGTGCAAAATCATCTGCAGAAACAACACCATCACCTGACTCAATCGTAGGAAGAACCGGGAAGGAAGCAGTTATAGTAGAGCCAACAAAAGGATTGTTATGCGAAGGAGAAGCATCCTGTGATGGGGAAGTAGGAGATCCATTATAAAATTCATCAGGAACCAATTTTCTTTTCCTTAAATCTTCTTTCAACGTAGAAGCACCCATTTGTTGGTACTTCTCTCTGCTATTGTGAGCATTTGAGTGACTAGTCAGACTAGTGGCATTAGGAAAAGACATCTTGCAGATAAGACAAAAATACTGGAAGGATTGTGATTCAATAACCTCGCGGGGAATACGGAAGTATCCTCCGCCACGAAAAGACGTATGACTAGAGATCTTCTGTGGCATAGTTATATTGCAGGCTCCACACCATCTAACAATCTCAGGTTCCGGGATTTTATGTACTTCGAAGATGGCGAAACAGGGAACTATGAGCACCCGACCAATCCGTCTGAGTGATAGTAGCATCACACCCAGACTCAGTACACCTGAGGAAGTCCTTTATCGGGAATACAAAATGAACAGTATTAGATTCTTCAAGTTTACAACAGGTACCCTGAATAATAGGTGGGTGGGAGGAACTTGCATCAGGGATCACTTGAAGATCGTTATTAGAAGATGATGCTACAGGCATAACATCGTCAGGAGAGTTGATATCCTCTACCAACGATACAACAGAAGGGAAAGATTCTTGGGAAGCATTTTCCTGTTGCCGACCCTCAAGCGACGCCGCTGGCTGAGAGCTATGCTGGGATGCAAGTTGAGGCGAATGGCCTTCAAAAATAACATGCGGTGGAGTAAAATTGTCTTGTGAACTTGGAAAATCACGGTGTATTGGCGTCCGATAACAAGCATGATTCCTCATTACAACTTTTGAGTTTGAGCCAAATCCACAGTCCTCACACCTGTGTCTGAACTCATGCTTACAGAAATCAACGTTGCACATCTGAATATGTCTAAAGCATGAATGGGATCTTGGGCTGTCAAACATGTATTTGTTGCAAAGACCACACCAATATTCTGTGGCCAGAACTGTCCTACGATGAAAGTTCCTTAAATGCTTTTGTAAATAGAAAATGGATTTAGAGTAGATTTGACCAAAAAATTTGTAGTTAAAGCCTGGCTTAGGGCAAGATGGAAAATCTGAGATTGGGACTATGAGCTGGAACAAACCATTAGTTAAGTTATCTTGTATAGGAAAAACTTTCCTTGTCTGGACAGCCGATACAACCGAATGAAGCTGAATAGCTGAAGCCGATGAAGGAATTTCAGTCCGAGAGGTGGCAAGGAGCTGCGGTTCCGGAATAATGGAGACAGACGTTTCCCCAGACTGGGAAGAATCCAAAAAGTCCCGATCGTCAGGTTGAGTATCAAGGACTAACAAATCGTCCGATGAAGCAGATTGATTTTTGTCTTCAATATTCTGAGAAGAAGGGATAACGTTTACTTCAGTATTATCGGAAATTCATAAGACTTGTGAATTCTGTGAGAAAAGAACTTGACTCTCCACATAATTTCCAGTAACCAGTGCATCCGACGCATTATTTAAATCACTCTTCTTTGAGGGAGGAATAATATCTTCATTTTTGCCAGAATTATCAGAATTTAAGTTCTCTGATAGCTGCGAGACCAATTTAGCCAATGTTTCTTTAGGCATGTCAGAATTTGTTTTTGGAACTTTGAAAGGGCTACATTCTTTACCCATGGATGAGAAGAACTTCCTCTTACGTATGTCAAAGGAAATAGCTAAAGGATGCGAATTGGCATCAGAAGATTTTGATGAATGGCACTCTATCGGATGTGTAAGTCTTTGTGGGCTATAGTCCTTGTCAGGAGCAGGAATTTTTGAGCATAGCTTAATGAGTTTATCTCGAAGCATAGATGGTGAAGAAGAAAGACAAGGTTTAATATAATCTGCACTAGAC
This sequence comes from Maratus speciosus, assembly GCA_963932465.1. Classification (NCBI taxonomy): domain Eukaryota; kingdom Metazoa; phylum Arthropoda; class Arachnida; order Araneae; family Salticidae; genus Maratus; species Maratus speciosus. The sequence goes on from OZ010789.1 coordinate 639,474,355, forward strand.
ATTGATGAACTAGGTGAAGGACTCCGAGCAGGAGACAAATCAGGGATCGGATCCAAATTAAACCTAGGAATTTTATTCAAATCAGGACAACTAGTCTTATTTTTCTTCGGAGTGGAACTCTTCTTTTGAGGAGTTTTAGCTTTTTCGAGGGCTACTATTTTACGAAATATTGGATTTCTTTAAGTGAGATTCAATGGTACGCGTAATCTTAGGGTTTTCAGAAATTCATTTGTTAGCTTCCGTACCAATTTTGGTATTGCTACTTGGAGGAGAATCTGACTGAGTTGCTTCATTTTTAATTTCCAAACTTTTGTGGGCTGGCTAAATATTTGATTAAGAGTTTTTCACTTGGGAGGATTCCACAATATCTACTACCTTATCAATTAGTTCTTCCAAAACTTTAGAAATCAAATCAGATTCAGTATCCTTAATATTACAAGACAATATTTCATCCGAAATTTCAGTATTAATATTTTCTGTCCCATCTCAGCTAGTATTTTCATTTTCTGCAGCAATTTTGCCCTGAGTGAAGAGATTAATACCAGTCAAGTTAAATTTCTGCTTTATTTTCTGCTCTTTTTCTGCTTTCTGCTCGCCTGTTGAGTGATAATTACATGCTAAAACCGGAGAGGACTTCGAAACAACTGCAATCGGCACTCCATGGAAGTGCCAACCACCAGGCACACCACTAGTTCTATTTTTTATGTCAAGAGGATTATTTAGACATGATTTGTTCATTTCAGTAGAAACTAGTATGTTGTGGCCATCACAAAACTTTCTTCTATCTCATACATGTCAATACTACAAAATTCACTATCTCAGTTCCAAATTAAATGGCAATCTGTGTCATCATGAGAATTCTAAAAATATGAAATTCCGTGCATTAGTTCTCGAGGTATGACCGTCACTGAAATCGTGTAAATCCAGCAAAATGCAGCATAGCAGCGCCACCTATAGGGTTATTTACACCAGAACCTAATTATCACCAACTTATGTCAACGTCTAACTGAATATGAAGTTTGAGGAAAATTCTTGCATTAGTTCTTGAGAGAGAGGTATTGCGCAAATCATGACAAATGCAGCATAGAAGCGCCACCTGTTGAGCGATTTGCAACAACACATAATCAGCAGCAATATTAATCAAGTTATACTTAAATCTGAAGTTTGATGAAAATTCGTGCATTAGTTCTTGAGATAGAGCTATTGAGGAAATAGTTCGTAATGCAGCACAGCAGCGCCACCTATTGGGCGATATACACCAACACGTAGTCAGCATCATTTCACATGAAGGACTAACTAAATCAGAAGTTTGAGGAAAATGTGTGCATTAGTTCTTGAGATAGAGCTACTGCGAAAATAGTGTAAATCCTGCAAAATGCAGCATAGCAGCGTCACCTGTTGGGCGATTTACACCAAAACGTAAGCATCATCCATTCATGTCAAGGACTAACGGAATCTGAAGTTTTATAAAAATCCGTGCATTAGTTCTTGAGATAGAGCTTTTGCGAAAATTCTGCAAAATGCTACATAGCAGCGCCACCTGCCGTGCGATTTACACCAAAAATTAATCAGCACCAATCTATATCAGGGACTACCTGAATATAAATTTTTATTAAATTCCGTGCATTAGTTCTTGAGATAGAGCGCCCACAAAATTTGTGTCACATACAGACAGACAGACATTTTGTAAAAACATTTTTTTTTAATCTCTGACCTCTAAAACGTGTAAATCCGTCGAAAACTGGAATTTCAAAAATTTTCATGAAACCAATACTTTTTTTTTGTAAGGATAGAAGAAAGTAACTAGTTGGATGTGCCAATCCCAAAACTTTCTTCTATCTTATACATCTTAATATTTCAATAAAAAAGAAAAGTGCCCAGCTAAACTGATGGCATTGAGCCCACAGGCTTTTCGCACTAATTGTATATTATACTCTTATTTTAAAGAGTAATGCCCCTCAAAAAATAAGTGAAGGGGAATTAGCCCCTTTATCCTTAACCAATGAATCCCCAAAACTAATCAGGGAAGTTCCTTAACATAATAAACCTGTATACCAAATTTGGAGCAAATCGAATAATCCTGCATGAAAAACCCATTTATCTAAATTAAGGGGGGGGGGGGTGGACTAGCCCCCCTTTATCCTTAACCAATGAACCCCCAAAACTAACCAGGGAAGTTTCTTAACATAATAAACCGGTATACCAAAATCGGTAATCGAATAATTCTGCATGAAAAACCCATTTATCTGAATTAAAAGAGGTGGACTAACCCCCCTTTATCCTTAACCAATGAACCCTCAAAACTAATCAAGGAAGCTCCTTAACATAATAAACCGGTATGCCAAATTTGGAGCAAATCGAATAATTCTGCATGAAAAACCCATTTATCTAAATTAAGGGGGTGGACTAACCCCCCTTTATCCTTAACCAATGAAGCCCCAAAACTAATCAGGGAAGTTCCTTAACATAATAAACCGGTATACCAACTTCGGGGCAAGTCGAATAATTCTGCATGAAAAACCCATTTATCTGAATTAAGGGAGGGGTGGACTAACCCCCCTTTATCCTTAACTAATGAGCCCCCAAAACTAATCAGGGAAGTTCCTTAACATAATAAGCCGGTATACCAACTTCGGAGCAAATCGAATAATTCTGCATGAAAATTCCATTTATCTGAATTAAGGGGGGTGGATTAACCCCCCTTTATCCTTAACCAATGAACCCCCAAAACTAATCAGGGAAATTCCTTAACATAACAAGCCGGTATACCAAATTCGGAGCAAATCGAATAATTCTGCATGAAAAACCCATTTATCTGAATTAAGGGGGAGGGGGGGTTGGACTAACCCCCCTTTATTCTTAACGAATGAACCCCCAAAACTAATCAGGGAAGCGCATTATCAGAACGAAACTAGAAAAAAAATTTGAAGCAAATAGGATGTTTCTATCAAAAGTTATCGCGTTACGTACGTACATACTACATACGTACGTACATACAGAACCGGCGGGCACATAAGCTCTCAGGCTTTGATAGCCTGTGAACTAAAAACTAGTTACCCATGTTAATACTTCAATATTATTGGTTCATTACTGTACCAACTTTGATTTTCATCTTAAATTTCTGCTTCAGTCAATTAAATGAACTAAAAACGAGTTAATCTATATCATATTTGTTAAAATTAATAGTTTTTCCTTATTATGTTGTTATCAGATGTTTGTGAATAGCCGGCTTAGCAGGAAGTGAGTTCCCGTCTTTGCACGAGCCGCCGATGGACAATACAACTACGAAAAATCAAGAAAAGTATACAAAAATCGCTATCACAGAGCCCCATTACCGCGCGATATTTCCAAATTCAAGAAGGACCTGCTGGCCAAAGGAAACCAGTCGGATGCACCAATCCCAAAATTTTCTTCTATCTCATACATGTTAATACTTCAAAATTCGCTATCACACTGCCAAAATTAAATGGCAATCTATGCATGTCATGAGTATTCTAAAGTTATGAAATTCCGTGCATTAGTTCTTGAGATATGACTATCGCTGAAATCGTCTAAATCCAGCAAAATGCTGCGTAGCAGCGCCACCTATTGGGTGATTTATACCAAATCCTAATCAGCAACAATTTATGTCAACGTCTGACTGAATCTGAAGTTTCGAGAAAATCCGTTAGTTTTTAGAAAAAAATTAGTTTAATTAGTTAAAATTCGTTTTTGAGATAGAGCTATTGCAAAATCGTGAAAATTCCAGCATAGCAGCGCCACCTATTGGGTGATTAACACTAAAACCTAATTAACAACAACTTGTGTCAACATATTACTAAATCTGAAGTTAGATGAAAATTCGTCCATTAGTTCTATAGATAGAGCTATTGAGGCAATCGTGAAAAAGGCAGCAGAGAAGCGCCACCTGTTGGGCGATTTACACCAACACATGATCTGCAGCAAGTCATATCAAGGACTAACTGAATCTGAAGTTTGATGAAAATCCGTGTGTTAGTTCTTAAGATAGAGCTATTGGAGAAATCGTGTAAATCCAGCAAAATTCATCATAACAGAGCCACCTGTTGGGCGATTTACACCAAAACGTAATCAGCATCATTTCATATCAAGGACTAACTAAATATGAAGTTTCATCAAAATCCATGCATTAGTTCTTGAGATAGAGCTATTGCAAAAATCGTGAAAAATGCAGCGTAGCAGCGCCACCTGTTGAGCGATTTACACCAAAAACTAATCAGCATCAATTTGTATTAGTGACTTACTGAATATAAATTTTTATTAAAATCCGCGCATTAGTTCTTGAGATAGAGCGCCCACAAAATTTGTGTCACATACACACAGACTCACAGACAGGCATTTTCTAAAAACATGTTTTATGGAATCTCTGACACCTAGAACGCGTAAACCCGTCGAAAACCGGAATTCGAAAATTTTCATGAATCCAATAATTTCTTGTAAAGATAGAAGAAAGTAAAAACATGCACAAAAAATTTGGTTCAATTGTATGCATAATTTTATACACTTTTCGATTGTACAATAAAGAAAATGGTACAGACATCGTAAGCGCCCCTTTCCAGCGGAATTTTTCCAAATTCAGGGAGGACCTTCATGCCATGACCAAAAAGAAACACAAAAAATTTGGCTCAATTCTCTGCATAACTTCATACACTTTTCGATGGTACAATATTCAAAATGGCACAAAAATCGCTATTACAGCGTCCCCTACAGGCAAATTTTTCCAAATTAAGGAAGGACCTGCTTGCCATAGCCAAGAACTTAAAATAAAAATTTGGTTGAATTCTATGCATAACTTCATACACTTTTCGATGGTACAATATGCAAAATCGCTATTACAGCGCCCCCTAGCGGCAATTTTTTTCCAAATTCAGGGAGGTGCTGCTTGTCATAGCCATAAACTTCAAATAAAAATTCCGTTCAATTCTATGCATAACTTCATATACTTGTGGATGGTACAATATTCAAAATCGCACAAAAATCGCTGTTACAGCGCCCCCTACTGACAAATTTTTTCCAAATTCAGGGAGGACCTACCTGCCATATCCGAAAACTTAAAATAAAAATCTGGTTCAATTCTATGCATAACTTCATATACTTTTTGATGGTACAATATTCAAAATCGCACAAAAATCGCTACTACAGCGCCCCCTACTGGCGAATTTTTTCCAAATTCAGGGAGGATCTGCTTGCGATAGCCAGAAACTTAAAATCAAAATTTGGTTCAATTCTATGCATAACTGCATACACTTTTTGATGGTACAATGGCTATAGACAGACGGACACACGGACAGACAGACATTTTCTATAAACATGTTTTTTGGGATATCTGACCCTTAAAACATGTAAATCCGTCGAAAACCGGAAGTCGAAAAAGATTTCGATCACAATACTTTCTTCTATTGAAGATAGAAGAAAGTAAACAAGTGGGTAAGTGAGATCATACATCGCACAAAGGGTTTCGTTTAATATTCCTTTCAAAACACTTTCTTTCAAAACGTCCAGTACATTTATCGCCATGGAATACCTTCTAAATTTTGGCAAACACATCCTAAACTATGTTAAAGTTTCAAACATATTCGCCTTGTTATATTTCCTAATTTTGTTCGCCCCCCCCCCCAAATGCTACGATATATCACATGACGGGTATCTCCCAAATTTAGAAAAGTGCCCCCCTTGGGGGGGAGTGGGCAGATGGTCACCATGATTTTTGACGCGGCCTGATTTTAAAAATGTATGTTATGTTTTATAAGCCATATTAAAGTTTCAAACAGATCGTCCAGTTATATTTCCTAATTTTGTTCGCGCACCTCCCTCAACCCACCCCCCCTCCTCGAAACGCCCTTCTTCTTTATAATTTATTATCGTGTGTTATAAAGTATCTTAAAGTTTAAAACAGATTGAATTGTTAGATTTCTTACTTTAAATGAAATAGCGGCCTGTTAATTCCACATTCCACCACCAGGGAGCGCACTGTATTCTTAACAAAAGCGTATCTGAACGAAACTCCTTTACACAACCCATTAGTAGATATGTTACTCGAGGGGGTGGCGGTCTTCATCAAGAATTTAAGATAATTGTTGAAATTACTATTCGGAAATAGTGGTAATTTAACTTTTGACATATTTATATTTAATAAGTATAAGTAGCATGTATCTTAGGACTCTATCAAAAAACGCACCTGAAACGGGATGAAACAAAAAAGAAATATTTTGCCCCTCCCCACCTTCCCGAAATTTCACGCGCCATTTTTTATAAACTTTTTCTAATGTGTTATAAACTATCGTAAAATTTCAAACAGATCGCCTTGTTATATTTCCTAATTTTAACAAAAATGTTAGTTCCACATTCCACCACCAGGCAGCGCACTCTATTCTTAACAAAACTGTTTCGGAAGGAAACTCCGTTAAACAACCTATAAGTAGATATGTTACTCGAGGTGGTGGCGGTCTTAATAAGAGTTTAAGATATTTGCTGAAATTACTATTAGAAAATAGTGGTAACTAAACTTTAGATAATTTTATATTAAATAAGTAGCATATATCTCAGGACTCCCTCAAAAAGTCACCTAAAGCGGCCAGAAACGCTAATTTTTTAAATAGAAATCTAGCGCCCCCCCCCCCTCCCCGGAATTTCGCGTGTCATTCTTTCTTACACTTTATCTTATGTGTTATAAAATATCTTAAAGTTTCAAACAGATCGACTTGTTAGATTTCCTAATTTTAACAAAATCGCGTTATGTTAGTTCCACATTCCACCACCAGGGAATGCACTCTATTCTTAACAAAAGCATATCTGAACGAAACTCCTTCACGCAATCTTTCCGTAGATAGATGTATCGGGATGGTGGCGGTCTTAAACAAGAATTTAAAATATTTGCTGCGGTAACAAACGCTAAGATTTTAAAAATAATTCTAGCTCCCCACCCCCCCCCCCTTCTCGAAATATCACACTCCATTTTTTTTTTTTTACACTTTTTTCTGTGGCCGCCCCTCCGGGTGGTTCCGACCCGACCCCTTGAGTGGGGGAGGTGACCGGAAGCTCGGCAGAGTTCGTTGTGTACGAATGTGAAGGGCCGGATGGGGACGAATCGCCACCTCCTCGAGAGGCTAATCTCCGACAGGCGTTGAGCACGGTGGCCACGCTTAGCGGACGTCGTGCCTGGTGCGTGGGGCTTTCGGACCCGTGTCTCCTCGCACCACCGGCAGCCGGGTTCTCTGGCCAAGCCGGGTAGCGACGCTCCATAGTCTGATCCCAGAGCCGGCGGTGACCGGGTGGTGACTCTGGGCAAAGGATAGCTAAGGCGATAGGACCCCATCCACCAATTGACTAAGAGGGAGCCTGAAGTATGAGTGAGGGCTTTGTAGTGGAAAGTCCTCGGTGCTCGCTAGTGACGACGGGGCTCGCGGGAACGCCATGCAGGGACTCCCGGAGCAACCGAAGGGCGAGGGTTACGGACAGCGCCCAGGTTACTTTATGACTTGGGTGGCTCATCCCTCCGAGGACCTCAGCTGGAGCAGTTGTGAGCCGACCCTAAGGGTGGTAGGGTTTGGCGGTGCCCCCGTTGACCAAGGAGCGGTCGCGTGGGGAGGCCAGTATGATTCTGGTTGCTCCATGTCGTGCCGTGACCCATGGGAGGGGGTCGGCCGGCAGGTCCACCATCGAACACTATTCCCGCAGGGAAACGGGCCGGAGGCTCGCCGGTAACGCGGCGGCTCATCGTGCCTCAGGTGAACTCTTGATCCGATCCAGGTCCTCCGTGTCTATGCGGTACCGGAGTTTTCCTCGCCTGGTGATGAGGACCTAGAGGTGTCTCCACCTAATTTTCGAACGCACTAACAAAGGTAGCGGTCGGTCACTGCACGGGGTCAGGGGCCTTCGGGCCTGGGTACCCTCGACGGCCGTGAAGTAAGGTAGTGGCGGGCGGGCTTCTGTCGGCCTCCACTGGCTTCTCTGTCCTAGGATGGGGTCGAGTCGGTGGGGGCTGGCGGGACTCCGTTCCGTCCGACCCCCTAGCGAGGGGGAGTCTATTCCGTCTAGGTGGAGCTTTCCGTGCCCGCCTGGGGTCGCTAACGGCACCTAGTCTGGGCCAACTGGTTCCCGGCGTGATCCGCGAGGGGTTCCGTCGGTTGAGCCGGGTGGTTCGGGCGAAAAGCCAGGAGCTGGGTCGCTTTACGGCCGGAGGGACTTTCCCCGTCCTCCCTGGTCTTCAAGTTAGAGGCTCTTCAATAACTTTCCTATCGGCTGGCCCACAAAAATGTCTCTGCCGGAAAATGGTATCTGATCTTGGGGGCCTTCCGTAAATTAAATTCGGGTCGGGAAGCCTCGGTTCAGTCCGTGGGCCCAGCGTCTTTATAGGCGTCTGGTTCCTGCGATGGCTTGCGGGGTCTACCGGCTCGAGTAACCAAGTTTAGGGACCACTTGGTTTTTCTAGCTGGGTGGTGAGGACTATCGTAGCGATTGTTCACCAACTTGGGAATAGTCGGCGTGACGTGCGCTAGGCAGTGCGTCGACCTGACCGGAGTTTGCGTGGGGTTCCGCTCTGTTGGAGCTTGACTGGCGGCGACCTTCGGGACGCGCCGCGGGGCTTGCTTCACGGGTGGTTCCCTGCGTAGACAGATGGGCCTGGGACCGGAAGATGAACCCCTCATCTGTACACTTTTTTCTATGTGTTATAAACTATCTTAAAGTTTCAAACAGACTGAGTGGCGGTCTTAACCAATAATTCAAAATATTTCCTGAAATTACTATTAGAAAATAGTGGTATGAAGTAAACTTTCTGATGATGTATGAGTTATCTCATATCGCTGTTCAAAAAGCCCAGGCAAATTATTAGATTTCCTAATTTAAGTTAATTCGTGGTTAAATAAGCGCGTCTCTTCATTTTAATCGACGCATTTGATAGGAATAAACCGATTAATTAATAATTAATATTTCAGCTTGTAATTAAGATACGACTTAGATATGGGTATCAATGAAATCAGCGAGAAATTTGACATCGGGATGCCAAAAAATTTAATATTTAAAAAGTTAAAATTTCGTATTAAAATATACTATTATGGAAAACCGCAGCGTCGTCATGTCTACCTGCTTTCCCGCCAAATTGAAATCTTTTTATTTCCTTGTCTTTCCAATTAAAGAAATTAAATTTTTATCGATCGATTTTCAGTGGATATTTTAACTTATACACATCGCAGAAATGTGAACTTTATACCAAATGAAAGTAGATTTTTTTTCTGCGTCTGTGTATTCCATTTATAAATTTCTCGGACCAATATTTTCTGATATACGATTTCGCTTTAAAATCTCCACTTCACTTTTCGGCTTAATTTCCTCCGTGGTAGCCGTGCATTCGGCTGATTTTACTGGCAACCCTTAGGAGAAACACGGATGATTTCGAGAAAGTCCGTTTGAATTTGCGTTAAAAAGGTGGATTGGTTAATTTTAGAAGTTAATTAGCCTGTAATTCGGTTAATTACCAACTTTTTCAAAATTTTATGATTTGTTGTTTGATGTGAGGTGTTCAGCTATAAGTACCCAAAATTTCAAGTCTCTAACATGTATAGTTTCTGAGAACGGGCTCTGTGACGGACAGACAGAGGAGCGAGACGAATAGTGTTTCGTGAGATGAACGAAACCCTAAAAAGCATTTTCACAATGACCCTCTACCGGGGCCACGTCCCTTCGGGAAGCCGGAGAAGAAGGAAGAACAGTCGAATCTTCTAAACGACCCTCTATCGGCGCCAATGACATGACTGGGTGACGGGGATTTCCCTTTACTGTTCTGACGTATCTTGAACAAATGTAGCTGGGGCGGAAGGATTCGCTGAGATTGGGGTGGCAGACCGCCGAGACATATCCAAGCTTTCTTTACTTATCTTCAAAAATTTCTATTTTTTACTGACACTTTCCAGGTTTGCCAACAATTTTTCTTTTTTCTTCTTAAATAATTTCAGGCTGGACTAACTTAGCCCTGTCTTGATGAATTCTCTTTTTTACTTGGAATTAAATCAGTAAAACTAATTTCTCTTCAAAATCTCAAATTTCAAAATCTAATCATAGGATTTCATAAACAACATGTTTATTCAAAAGGTAACTTCCTATTTAACAGATTTATCGAGCAAAATACGTTTATCACAATCAGGAAAAATTTGAGCTTAAAACTCGCAAAACTTCTAGGAGTACTTACAAGTCCTTCTCTCTTAAAAATTTCGTAACTCAGGTTCTATCAATAATAATTCAATAAAACAGTTTTGTTTGATAGATTATTTCTTATTTAAGAATTTTGTCGAGTGGAATTAGATTATCTCATTCAGGAAAAATCTGAGCTTAAAACTCGCACAACTCTATGAGAGTACGTACAATTTTCACACACTGAAAAAATTCAGAACTTAAGTTCTAATTATCGGATTTCAAAAAATCAAGTCTTATTCGATAGAACTCTTCCTATTTAACAATTCAGTCGTACAGAATTTTAATATCTTTTGAGAAAAAATTCTATCTTAAAAATCGCAAAAGTTTTTTCTTGAACAATGACACTTTGTCTAATTCAAAAACTCAAATTTCAAGTTTCACTCATACGAATTTCTTCAAAATAGGTTCAGATCGAAGAGAATACATTGTTTTTCAATTCTGTTGGACAGAATTTTAATAACTTTCTCAGAAAAAATTCTATCTTTAATATCGCAAAACTCTTTGCTTGAACAATGACACTTTGTCTACTTCAAAAACACAAATTTCAAGTTTCACTCATACGATTTACTTCAAAATAGATTCAGATCGAAGAGAATAGATTGTTTTACAATTCTGTCGAGCAGAATCTATACATATATTACGCTAACGTACGTGGCACAGAAATCGCGATTATTCGTTATTGTTTAATGGCAACGCCCTAGAATCGCATCTGATTGGCTATTGTGTAAGAGTCCTTGGCAGGATTTATGGCGATCGGGTTTGTTTACTTTTCGCATTTTCGGTGCGATATCTTTCGCTGCAATTATGTAGCTTCAAAATGTCATTTGAAATGCCCATAAAAAATCTCGGTAAATGCTTGAAAGTAAAGAAGAAGTCGAATTCGAGTAGAATAGAAATAGATTCGAAATCCAAATAGGGAACGCCGTTAAGCGATCGGCAAAATAGGCTTAATAACTGTAGCATGCACGCGTTGTTTCTGAAATCCAAATTACTGATTTAAACGTTCCGGGCATGCATAACATAACTGTGGGTGAAACGTGCAATTTCTGCAAAGCACTGTATTGGAAATGCGAATTAAACAGCAGCAAGAAGTTTACAAAATGTTGTCATGACGTAAAATGTGATTTTGAACGGACAGGTAGTTTTGACTGTACGGACAAGTAGTTTTGACTGTACGGACAGGTAGTTTTGACTGTACGGACCTGCGATACGAATTTCAGGTTCATTTAAGAATATTATTACGCCGCCCCCCCCCCCTCCCCCAGAAATAAGAAACAATAGAACCTGCTTAGACGAAAACGACCAGTGATAAATTTCGTTTTATGCAGGTTATTTAAATGGAACAAAGCATAATAGCATTTTTTTTTTGTGGGAGGGGGGGGGGGGAGCTGGAACTTTTTTTTCCGTTTATTTCAGAATTCCGTTATAAACAGGCTTTACTCTATTAAAAAATAAATTTGCTGGATGGTACTTTTAAAAAAAATCTATATAGTAATATTTGCTTACAATTTTATTATTTCTTTTTCAGTATTACACTTTATGTTGTATTTGTAATTGCTATTCCATGTAAAGATTTTAAATAAAAAATTAAATTATTGAAAATATAATTACATTTTAATTAAATTCATCAGTTAATTTGGAATAAAAAAGTTTAAAGTATGAGACATATAAAAATTAAAAAAATTAACCTTTGACTTTACACAACTTTGAGACTGAACAAGAGTCGGGTCCTGGTAATTTGCACTGTCTCCACCCAGCCCTTTCTGCACGGACCTGCGATAAAAATTTCAGATTCATATAAGAAATTATTACGGGCCCGGGCAACGCCGGGCGGGTCAGCTAGTTTTAATAACTTTCTCAGGAAAAATTCTATCTTAAAAATCGCAAAACTTTTTGCTTGAACAATGACACTTTGTCTACTTCAAAAACTCAAATTTCAAGTTTCACTCATACGATTTACTTCAAAATAGGTTCAGATCGAAGAGAATAGATTGTTTTACAATTCTGTCGAGCAGAACTTTAATAACTTTCTCAGAAAAAATTTTATCTTAAAAATCGCAAAACTTTTTGCTTGAACAATGACACTTTGTCTACTTCAAAAACTCAAATTTCAAGTTTCACTCATACGATTTACTTCAAAATAGGTTCAGATCGAAGAGAATAGATTGTTTTTCAATTCTGTCGAGCAAAATTTTAATAACCTTTCTCAGAAAAAATTCTATCTTAAAAATCGCAAAACTTTTTGCATGAACAATGACACTCTACGTACTTCAAAAACTCAAATTTCAAGTTTCACTCATACGATTATCTTTAAAATAGGCTCAAACCGAAGAGAATAGATTATTTTATAATTCTGTCGAGCCAAATAATTTTATTTCTTCCTGAAAAAATTCTATGAAAGATTATACATTACTCAAATTCTGTTATTTTCCTTCCAATCAGAATTTTTGCTAATTTGGCTTTACTCTTCAATACACCGCGGGAATACTCAACTGAAGAGACAGAAAAATAGCTGACACCGACAGAATAGGAACAGAGCAAGGAAAAAACAGGCTGAAAAACATAAAAAGACCACAAACAGTTCAAAACCAAACAAGAAAGAGCAGAAATTTAGAAACAACTACGGCAAAACGTGAAGAAAAGCCAAAAAGGGCGCTGGGGGGCAAAGGGATAAAAACCATAAAATTTAGAAAACCAATACCCAAAACAGGTACAAAAAGGTGTCAGCTAACTTTTAAGACCAAAACCTAAGAGAAATAACCAGAGTGGAATAAATTACAAGTAAAAGGGGTGAGAGTAACGGTCCTGCATCGCGGTGAAACGCTGGGATAGACCCCAACGCCTCGAAAGTAGTCACAAGTAGGGCTGGGCGATGTCTAAAATGAAATATCGTGATAAATCGGCAGCTTTATATCACGATATTCCGATATATCGATATTGCGACATATGAACAAAAAAATATATGTACATTTATAATATATGTATAACTTCAATATACATTATATATTTTATTAAGGATTAAAAAAAAAATATATATATATATCATTCTCAAATAGATTAATAAAAAACTATGTATAAATAAGCAAATCTAAATAAATAAATGCTAAAAGAAACTAGTAGGATGTGTTAATGGCAAAAATTTCTTCTATTTCTACGTGTTATTACTTCAAAATTCGCTATCACAGAGGCAAAATTAAATAACAATCTATGCCCATCATGAATATTCTAAAGATATAGGTGCACTAAATTGTATGCAGTTAAAATGAAATATAAGCATCGCATCTTTCAAACAAATCATTGAATTTCAGCACCAACCTTATTAGATGTCTGTATCCAAAATTCCTAATCTAAAAATCATAAAAGCAATACCTGTTGGACAGAATACACCCAAGCCTAAGAAGGATCTACTTATGTGAAACCGTAACAGAATAAGGTGTTTGATTAAAATTCGTGCATTAGTTTTTGAGATACAGATATCGCTAAAATTGTGGAAAATGCAGCATAGCAGCGCCACCTATTGGACGATTAACACTAAGACTTAATCAGCAACAAGTTATGTCAACGTCTGTCTGAATTTGAAATGTTATGAAAATACGTACGATAATTCTTGAGAAAAAGCTATAAGCGGAAATTTTGAAAAATACAGCATAACAGCGCCACTTATGGGCTATAAACACCAAACACTAATCATTAAAATTTATGTCTACGTCTAACTGAATCTGAAGTTTGATAAATATCAGCGCATTAGTTCTTCAGACAGAGCTATTGCTAAAATCGTGAAAACTCAGCATAGTAGCTCCGCCTGTTGGGCCATTTACACCAAGAACTAATCAGCACCAATTTACAAGGTATAACTGAATTTGAAATCTGACAAAAATCCGTGCATTAGTTTTTGAGATAAAGTTATTGCGGATATTGTAAAAAATGCACCTACCTGTCAAGTAATTTACACTAATTTATAACGAGATATAAAAGAATCTAAAATTTTGTTAAATTCCGTGCATTAGTTCTTGAGATAGAGCGCCTACAAAATTTGTGTTACAAAGAGACAGACAAAGCTTTTTAAAAATAGTCAAATCGTGTTCAAGACTTTCTAAACATATAAATCGGTCGAAACCCGGATGACAAAATTTTCATGAATCCAATACTTTCTTCTTGTAAAGATAGTAGAAAGTAAAAGAACTAAAAAGAAAAAATCGTTAACAGAGAGAGAAAAATAATAGTTTGGTTAAAGTCAATTTTTGAATTGTTTATATTTTATAATTGTTAAATAATATTTATATTGCTGTTGTGCTTAAAATTGTCTTACTATATGCATCGGCGTCCCCGACAAAAGCTCTTAGTTTATTTTATTTCATTTTTATATTCTCCATTTTCTTTTAAAGAAAAATAAAACTCTGCGTGATCTGCGAATCATAATTAAATGTGTTTCAAAATTTACCTTCCCCTTAATTTCGTTTTTCCACCGTCCATGTGTGCTGTGTACATGAACCGCAATAATTAACTTTTTGGACTCCGGCGTCTCTTACACAAATTTTATTCGGTCGGCACCACTTTTATAAAAGAAGTTTCCTTCAAGTACACAATTTCAAAAATGCTAAGATTAAGTAAGGAAATTTTATTATCCTTTATTACAGGTGCCAAAAACAAATTTTGAAAGGAAAGATGGTGTCGCCACAGCGGTGACAACGGAGTGCAAAGGGTTAAATAACTTTATGCAATAGCGGATAAGGATTTTAATGAGTTACTGTCACTTTCAACTAATTTCTTGCTATTACATTTAAAAAATCCGTGAATGTGCTAGAAATTTTTGCGTGAAATAATATTTTTTTGAGAACAGCCCTAAGAGTTTAAACTTAAAAATTCTGAATTAAAAAATATTTTTTTTCTTAACCTTTAAGACTATCTCTTATGCTTGTTCTATCGGGGAACTTGGATGAGGATCTCCTGCGTTTCGACCAATGTCCGCTAAATGAAGAAATAAAAACTAACCCCCCCCCCCCCCCACACACACACCGAACTATTTACGTCTTTCCTCTTTTGATTGTCAGTACACAAACTTTAACTGCTTAATTTTTCTGCCCTGTTTGTTATTTTGAATTCTAGTGACATTAAATAAATATTGACATCTAAATATTCTCCCCCACTCCCCACAAACAAACAATGACAGAGGCAGTAAATACCAAATACTCACATATGTCAATTTTTAAAAGAAACTACCAGGAGAAAAAAAAAAAAAAAAAAAAAACGAGCTCCAGAGAAGTAAAAATATCTGCATAAAAAAAGAACCTGGAATAAACATTAATATATATTGCTATGGAAGTATTTCATTTGTCCAATTTATTTCATTTATTTATCTCCCTGATTCACATATTGTTCATTAACAGCGAACAAATACAGTGGCGTAGCTACATATTCAGCGCCCTGGAGCAAGGAAAGTTTGTGCGCCCTCTTGTGACACGAAAACGTTCTGCGCAATTTTGTTTTCAAGTACAAAATTTATATAATAACCTTAATTCAATTTAAAACTTTACTTTTATTTGAAAGTCAAAGTATTTTAACAACGTATTAAATACAAATAATTAATGAAATGAATTATAATTCTTTAAGTACGGACCTACCAATATTTTCTGAGAATTGGGCGGGAATTTAATTTTAAATGCGCCAATGAGCCTAATGCAATCTGCTGTGCTTAATATCTATTTTTTCTTTTCAAGGGTTTCGAAGCATTGTAGAATACTAATAAAAGAAAACACTATTGTCAAGATTTTTTTTTTCGCATATGGATGAAACAGGTTTTCTGTTTTTAGTGCCAAAAAATTCTAAAATTCCATAAAATTCAAAGTATCATAACTCTGTAAATTTTGGTCGTACATTTTTTTTATTTTATTTTACCTGTTAAAGTATGGAGAAGATTTTTCTAAATGTAACGCGAATAAAAATGTAAATCTCGTAATTTAAAAAAATAAAAATTTTAACGTAAATTACTTTTAAGAGGATGAAGAACAACTTTGAAGCTTTTCTACAATTATAAATATATTTCTACAGTTAATGGTTTAGAAAATGAGCCAGACACCGGGGTCCTCACTGGCTTTTCACTAATCTGAGCAATTTGGCAAATCGTTAAAGAAAAACTATCCAAATTCAAATAATGGTAGTAATAGATTCGTCGTGAAATACTAAGAATATCAGAACACAAATATCGAGTTGCATAGGAAAGGTTTAATTGTGGAATAACATCAATGAGAGTATCGACGAAAGAAAAAAAAAAGATCTCCTGCAATTTATCGATTTCAGTCATTTTCTCGCCAAATGAAACGTTTTGGTGCAGTGGCGATCGGCAGCGAGAACCCTGATTGACACCCTTACATATTACTTAAGATTACAGTTTTTTCACTTTTCATCAAAATTAAAGGAATGGAAAAAATATGTTCACTAAGTTAATGTTGCAACCAATGCCCAATGCTGCAATTATTTATCTTAATTAAATACAATTGAACAAAAAATTGCACTTCCGCACATACGTTACAGTCGAAAATATGAAAATTAGATGATTGACAATGTGGTGCGCAATGGACGCATGCTGCAATTCTGGTCTGTAGTGTTGTTTAAAATGAATGTGGTGTCTGAGAGTCAGTATTCATTAGCTATGGCTCAAAGGCATCATTTAAGTAAAGTTCAAAAGTGGTGAATAATTGGTAGAATCGAGGGAGATGAAACACAAATGGAGGTCGCCCAAGATTTGAATATCCCTCACATTGCCATATCAAGAGACTGAAGCCGCTTTTTAAGTACTCGATCCATTGATAGCCAGCCTGGTCAAGGGCAACCAAGAGCACCAACTGCATCCGAAACCCGTTTTCTGACATTGTCGGCTCGAAGAAACCGCGAAGTGACTACAAGAGATTTGGTTTCAGACTTTCAGGCTGCCACAGGAACTCGACTTAGCAGTTCTACTGACTGTATGAGATAAAACCAAAAGTTTGTGTCCCATGCACTCCAGTTTCCAAAGGCGTCGTTGTGATCAGCGGAGCCAAAAAGACTGGGTCCGAGTACTATTTACTAATGAGTCCAGATGTAGTCTGAACACGGATTCTAGACGTGTTTTACTCTGCAGAGAAGAAGGAACACGCAACTTGCCTTCCCTTATCCGTGAAATATCCCGTTTTCGCGACCGCCAGAAAGAGGAATCATGACAAATGGCCACACCGAGCTGCATATCTTTCAAGGACGTTCTGTAACCGCTCGAAGATATGTGGAGGAGGTATTGGAACCCCAAGATAGACTGTTTAGGGGTGCTGTTGGCCCAGAGATTTTTTTTAATGGATCACAATGCTCGGCCACAACGAGCATATGTGGTGTCAGAATACTCGCAAACAGAAGATATCATTCGAATGGATTGGGCACCTTACTTACTTAACTTGAACACGATTGAGCATGTGTGGGATGACTTAGGGTGCTGACTTACAGCGCACCAAATCCCTCCACGGACCCTCCAGGAGCTCAAAAGTGCACTTTTAGAAGCGTGGAGCGTGGAGTGCAATTCCACGAGACTTGATCAATACTTTGGTAAAATCTATGAAATCAAGATGTGAGGTATGCATATTTGTCCGAGGTGATTACAAACCATATTAAGAAAACATTTTTCCACAAGAGAAACATTGTAGTTTATGTTAACTAATGCTTTTGCATAAATTTTCATTAATAATTTTTCATTAACTGTCATTATCCTTTAATTTTGATGACCAGTGTACTTTCCACGCACATACAATGTAAACTAGTCAGAAGTGGCAATCCCAAAACTTTCTTCGATCTCATACAGGTTAATACTTCCTGAAAAATGCAGCATAGCAGCGCTACTGGCTAGGCGATTTACACCAAAATCTAATGAGGAACAACTTATATTAACTTCTAATTGAACCTGAAGTTTGATGAAAATCCGTACATTAGTTTTTGAGATAGAGCTATTGCGGAAATCGTGAAAAATTCTGTGTAGCAGTGGCACCTGTTGGACAATTTACACCAAAAACGTATCAGGATCAATTTATATCAGAGACTAATTGAATCTAAATTTGGATGAAAATTCATCCATTAGTTCTTGAGATACAACTATTGGGGAAATCGGGAAAAATGCAGCATAATAGCGCCGCCTGTTGGGCGATTTACCCCAAAACTAAACAGCATTAATTTATATCAGGGACTAACTGAATCTGAAGTTTGATGAAAATTTGTGCTTTAGTTCTTGAGATAGAGCTATTGCGATAATCATGAATAATGAAGCATAGCAGCGCACGTATTGGGCAATTTACACCAAAAAGTTATCAGCACAAAATTATATCAAGGACTTACTGAATCTGAAGTTTTTTGAAAATCCGTGCTTTAGTTCTTGAGATATAACTATTGTGGAAATCGTAAATAATGAAGAATAGCAGCGCCACCTGCTGGGCGATTTACACCAAAAAGTAATCAGCTCCAATTTATATCAGGGACTAAATGAATCTAAAGTTTTATTAAATTCCGTTCATTAGTTCTTGAGATAGAGCGCCCACAAAATTTGTGTCACATACAGACTCACAGACAAGCATTTTGTAAAAACATATTTTTCGTCATCTCTGACTCCTAAAACGTGTAAATCCTTCCAAAAATTTCACGAATCCAATACTTTCTTCTTCTAAAGATAGAAGAAGTAAAAAGGTAGTAGGAAAGCATTGTAATCACAATAAAAATCTAGTCCGATGTGGCAGTCCCAAAACTTTCTTCTATCTCATACATGGTAATATTTCCGGAAAAATGCAGCACCGGTTAGGTGATTTACACCAAAATCTACTCAGCAAAACTTATGTGAACTTCTAACTGAATCTAAAGTTTGATGAAAATCCGTGCATTAGTTCTTTAGATAGAGCTATTGCAATAATCATAAGTAATGTAGCTATTAGGGAAATTGGAAAAAATTCTGTCTAGCAGTGCCACATGTTGCGCGATTTAGACCAAAAACTAATTACGACAAATTTATATCAAGGATTAACTGAATCTGAAGTTTGACGAAAATTCATGCATTAGTTCTTGAGATACAGCTATTGCGGAAATCGTGAAAAATGTAGCATAGCAGCGCCACCTGTCGGCATTTACACTTCAAATTAAACCGCACTAATTTATATCAGGGACTAAAGTAGTTTGATGAAAATTCGTGCATTAGTTCTTTAGATAGAGCTATTGAAATAATTATAAATAATGTAGCATAGCAGCGTCACCTGTCGGATGATTTACACCAAAAAGCAATGAACACCAAATTATACCAAGGACTAACTGAATCTGAATTTTTTTGAAAATCCGTGCCTTAGTTCTTGAGATATAACTATTGAGTAAATCGTGAATAATGAGGCGATTTACACCAAAAAGTAATCAGCTCCAACTTATATCAGGGACTAACTGAATCTAAACTTTTATTAAATTCTGTTCATTAGTTCTTGAGATAGAGCGTCCACAAAATTTGTATCACATACAGACTCTCAGAGCGGGGGGACAGGAACAGAGCATGATTACGGCCCAAGCAAACGCACAATCCTAAAATTTTGTGATTAAATAAGGTTTAATACGTAAAAATACATTTCGATGGTGGTGAAAGTGATGTAAGTGTGCATAGGTGATAAACAGGTTCTAAGAAACACTTACTTAATTTTTTCTCCCTTTACGATCAAAAAGGCTCATCAATTCTGCATTTGAGATTTTCCATATTTTCAAAATCTCAAAAACAAGGCGCACAAAATTTAATTTGCCGCTTCCCCCTCACCCCCCCCCCCCAAGTTTTGTCGTCGTGGACTGATGAGGAATGTGCCTGCCTCTTATTATTGGTTTATAATCATCTGTACTGATGCATGTTTAATTTCCACACACACACAAAAAAAAAAGCCTTGAAAATTTTTGTTTTTTGGGGGGTTTTTTGTTTGTAAAATGGTCAATAATTTCAATAATTTTTTTCAGCTTGTCAAACTTTTTTTTTTTAATTCCAAATCGTAAAATAACTAAATAGCGAAGTCATTGCTGTTACATCGTAAATATAGGTTTCACAAAGGTGACTTCTTTGGCTACCATTATTTCCGCACAGTAATCATCATGATAAATTTCTAAAACATTTTCAAAAGAAATGCACCAGAAATATTATTTTTTGAAAACAGTGGTACCCAATAAAGTGACCGATAAGAACCCTGTAAACAAATTTTGATTATAGATTTGAAGATCTTCAACTGTCGTCCAAGGAACAGTTACAGAAAAAAAAAAAATCCCTGCCGGCTCGGCCTACAGGCGCAGCTAGATTTCGTAGTTAAGTATTCATTTCACCAACAAAGACTAAATGAAGATTAGAGATAAACTCAGTTTAACAATTTTATCTGGCTGCTTTTGAGAAGATTTTAATTTCATTTTTCGGTAAGAGCTGTTTTTTTTTTCAGAATCATGTTAATACGATAATTTTTTCTTTAACCGCTACGTTTTCTTAATTTGCATTTGGTGTAAGATTCGGTCCTATCAAAGGCTTGTCAATATAAAAGTTGTAGATAACATTAAGAAAATTTATAATAAATTTAATTGGATTTGATATCTTGCGAATTGACGAAATTGCGTGAATTATTTTCTCCCTAAAACCCTACTTTTATTTTCCCCATTTCCACCACCCTTGGGCGGATTTTACCCATTTACAATCTCCGTCCAGATATTAGCCATCTGAATGTTTTTTGTGAGTTTGAAGACGATCCGTGCATAATTGCGACTTTTATCATGCGGACAAAATTTAGCACATGCATATATATAAACTTTTTAGGCGGGGTTGGTTTTGGGTTTCTGGGGTCATATAATGAAAAGTTATGAAGGAATTTTTCAAAAGTCGCACCATGGGTACACCGACTGTAATAGGTAGTATTTCTTACGAAATCTACCTAAAAACAGGCATGCTAAAACGGTGCTGGAGAAGTCACTTGAGGATTCAATATGGTATGAATTTAAACTGAAACTTCACGAATAGAAGTAATTTCTTCTAACATTGTATAAAACATGTTTTCAATCGAAATAGTTGAGGTAAAACATCATAGGAATATGCTGATTGCAACAAGACACAATGACACGCGTCATTGTGTCCAAACTACATGAAATGTATGAAAAAGGATAGTTTGACGCAAATAAACCATTTACATAAATCTTACTCACAATTTTGAATAGCGTGACACAAAAGATAAATCAATTTATTGAAATAAATACATTTCAATGCATAGTATAGATTCAATGAAAGTGATATATTTAACAGTGAATTGGAAAATTAAAAGTATTGTGTAGATGTAAAAAATTATTTTAACCAAGTCAAAAACAATTTAAATTGAATTTTAAAACAAACCTTTTAAAGTCAAATCAAGGCGTCACTTAAATTTTATATCATATCTTTTAAAACTCATATTTTGAATTTATGAGAGATGTAAATGATAAAGCAACAGCGAATAAAATTTTATGCAGCTTTTCATGTTGAACATAACTTTTGCACATGCGATTATAAATAAAACAAAAATAAAATGATGAAATAAATACAAATATATTTTTTAAGAAATAGCATAACGTCACTCAAAATTTGATATCAGTATTTTTAAGTTCCATATTTAAAATTCTTAGAGCATAAGATAAAGTGCTGCGTCAGAAACTTTTAACCCGTCAAGGGTTTTTGCATTGATATCATTACTTTTTTGAGGTTAGTGATAAAATGATTAAAAAAAAGTCCTTCCGGCCAGTGCCGGGAGGAAGAGGTAGCTTTCATAATCCTTATTTAAAAAAAGCCAACTTATATCATGCAAACACACGAAGCTCAATTTAGTGGAAACCGAATATAGGAGATTCAATACTAATTTTTATCAATATAATGAATGAGAATTTCGCGAAATTAGTCAGCTTTATCCAAGCTGCTTTTCTTTAAAGTAACTTATATTTGGCTGCCAAATTCGGCAATTTCTTAAAGTGCCTGTCATTTTAAGACAACATGGTGGATGAGGCTAACCAGTGAACTTGGTCGAGACCTTAGTAATTGCTGTGCACATGCTCACTCACATCGGAATCGGTTAATATATAGGAGTGCTGTCGCATGGAAAAAATCAGATTTTTCAAAATGTCACCCACAATAGAAATTGAAACTGCTATATCTGAGCCATTTTTTAAGGTAAAGACAAACAAAAAATGATCCTGAATCCTTATATCAAGATCAAATACTTAAGAAAGAAACCTTTTTCAATTTCTAATTTTTTTGCACCTCACTTTAAATATATATATATTTTTTAATTTAATGGCCGCCATTTTGAAACAAGTCGGCTGATGAATCTGGCCAGCGAACTTGGTCGAGGTGTTGATGTATACTATCCACATGCCTTCTTACATCGAAATAGGCGAATACGTGTGTTATCGCGTGACAAATACAAGATCGTTTCAAAATGTTAGCCTTGCTAGAAATTCAAAGTGCTATAAATCAACCATTTTTTTAAGATATCAACAAAAGAACAAATTTTCAGAAACGAAAACTGCTCCGGAATCTTTGTATCAAGGCCAAACACATAAAAAAAATCTTTTTCATTTTCCAATTTTTTAATACCTCATTTTGAATTTTAAATTTAATTTTTTTTTTAAATGGCAACCCTTTTGAAACAAGATGGCGAATGAAACTGGCCAACGAACTCGGTCGAGACATTGGTATGTACTATGTACAGACCAAGTTACATCCAAATAGGTTCATAAATACGCCTGTTATCGCGTGACAAAAATCAGGTCGTTTTAAAATGTCAGCCACAAGAGAAATTCAAAATGCTATTACTCAGCCATTTTTTTTTTAGATATAGACGGAAGAAAAACTGTTCCGGAATCTTTGTATTAAGGTCAAACACATACAAAAAAATCTTTTTAATTTTCCAATTTTTTGGTATCTCATTTAAATTTTTTTATTTTTTTAAATGGCCGCCATTTTGAAACAAGATGGCGGATGAAGCTGGCCAACGAACTCGGTCGAGATATTTGTATGTACTATGTACACACCAAGGTACATCCAAGTCGGTTCATAAATACGCCTGTTATTACGTGAGAAAAATCAGGACGTTTCAAAATGTCAGCCACGCTAGAAATTCAAAATGCTATAACTCAGCCATTTTTTAAGATATAGACGAAACAAAAACTGCTCCGGAATCTTTGTATAAAGGCCAAATACATAAGAAAAAAATATTTTTCCATTTTTAATTTTTTGGTATCACATTTCAAGTTTTAAATTTTTTTAAAAATTTTAAATGGCCGCCATTTTGAAACAAAACGGCGGATGAAGCTGGCCAACGAACTCGGTCGAGACATTGGTATGTACTATGTACACACCGAATTACATCGAAATCGGTTCATAATTACGGTAGTTACAGTGTGACATAGGTCATATATATATATATATATATATATATATCAATTTTGAACGGAGGTTGGTTTCGGGGTCTGGGGGTCATGATCGATGAAAATATACCAAAATTTTTTGAAATCGCTTTCCTCCGAACGGCTGCAATAGGTAGCTTTTTTGTAAAGAAAGCTACCTAAAAGATACTTATGGAATTTAATGCAGATTTAATTTTAGGTAGCTTTCTTTACAAAAAGCTACCTATTGCAGCCGTTCGGAGGAAAGCGATTTCAAAAAAATTTGGTATATTTTCATCGATCATGACCCCCAGACCCCGAAACCACCCTCCGTTCAAAATTGATATATATATATATATATATATATATCAATATATATATATATATATATATATATCTGACCTATGTCACACTGTAACTCTCGTATTTATGAACCGATTTGGATGTAATTCGGTGTGTACATAGTACATACCAATGTCTCGACCGAGTTCGTTGGCCAGCTTCATCCGCCATTTTGTTTCAAAATGGCGGCCATTTAAAAATTTAAAAAAAAAATTTAAAATTTGAAATGTGGTACCAAAAAATTGAAAATGGAAAAATATTTTTTTCTTATGTATTTGACCTTTATACAAAAACTCCGTAGTAGTTTTTGTTTCGTCTATATCTTAAAAAATGGATGAGTTATAGCATTTTGAATTTCTGACGAAGCTGACATTTTGAAACGTCCTGAATTTTGTCACGCGATAAATGGCGTATTTATGAACCGATTTGGATGTAATTCAGTGTGTACATAGTACATACCAATCTCTCGACCGAGTTCGTTGGCCAGCTTCATCCGCCATTTTGTTTAAAAATGTCGGCCATTTAAAATTTTAAGAAAAATTTAAATTTGAAATGTGGTACCAAAAAATTGAAAATTGAAAAAATATTTTTTTCTTATGTGTTTGACCTCGATAAAAAGATTCGGGAGCAGTTTTTGTTTCGTCTATACCTTAAAAAATGGCTGAGTTATAGCATTTTGAATTTCTAGTGTGGCTGGCATTTTGAAACGCCCTGATGTTTGCCACGTGATAACAGACGTATTTATGAACCGATTTGGATGTACCTTGGTGTGTACATAGTACATATAAATAACACAACCGAGTTCGTTGGCCAGCTTCATCCGCCATCTTGTTTCAAAATGGCGGCCATTTAAAAAAATTAAAAAAAATTAAATTTAAAATGAGATACCAAAAAATTAGAAAATGAAAAAGAGTTTTTTCGTATGTGTTTGACCTTAATACAAAGATTCCGGAACAGGTTTTGTTTCGTCTATATCTAAAAAAATGGCTGAGTTATAACATTTTGAATTTCTATTGTGGCTGATATTTTAAAACGACCTGATTTTTGTCACGCGATAACAGGCGTATTTATGAACCGATTTGAATGTATCTTGGTCTGTACATAGTACATACCAATGTCTCGACCGAGTTCGTTGGCCAGCTTCATTTGCCATCTTGTTTCAAAAGGGTTGCCATTTAAAAAAAAATGTAATTTAAAATTTAAAATGAGGTATTAAAAAATTGGAAAATGAAAAAGATTTTTTTTATGTGTTTGGCCTTGATACAAAGATTCTGGAGCAGTTTTTGTTTCTGAAAATTTGTTCTTTTGTTTATATCTTAAAAAGTGGTTGAATTATCGCACTTTGAATTTCTATCATGGATAACACTTTGAAACGATCTTGTATTTGTCTCGCGATACCACACGTATTCACCTATTTCGATGTAAAAAGGCATGTGGATAGTATACATCAATATCTCGACCAAGTTCGCTGGTCAGCTTCATCAGCCATCTTGTTTCAAAATGGCGGTCATTAAATTAAAAAAAATTATATTTAAATTGAGGTGCAAAAAAATTAGAAATTGAAAAGGTTTCTTTCTTAAGTATTTGACCTTGATATAAGGATTCAGGAGCATTTTTTGTTTGTCTTTATCTTAAAAAATGGCTCAGATATAGCAGTTTCAATTTCTAACGTGGGTGACATTTTGAAAAATCTGATTTTTTGCCTGCGACAGCACTCGTATATATCAACCGATTCCGATGTGAGTGAGCATGTGCACAGCAATTACTAAGGTCTCGACCAAGTTCACTGGTTAGCCTCATCCACCATGTTGTCTTAAAATGGCAGGCACTTTAAGAAATCGCCGAATTATGCAGCCAAATATAAGTTGCTTTAAATAAAAGCAGCTTGGATAAAGCTGACTAATTTCGCGAAATTCTCATTCATTATATTGATAAAAATTAGTATTGAATCTCCTACATTCGGTTTCCACTTAATTGAGCTTCGTGTGTTTGAATAATATAAGTTGGCTTTTTTTAAATATGGAATACGAAAGCTACCTCTTCCTCCCGGCACTGGCCGGAAGAACTTTTTACTATTTTATTACAATTTTCCTTATAGCAGTTTGTATATAAAAACAACTGGGTAAGTATAATCGCAGATCGCACAGAGGGTTTTATTTGATATTCCTTTAAAAACACTTTATCCTTAAATTAATAAATCCAAAATGTTAATTTATAATTATTAAATCCTTACATAGATGGTGTTTCATAGATGGATAGTTACATAGATGGATAGACGTTTTTATCAAACATTTCTCTATAATACTACGCAATTGCGTCAAAAGATGGCGACACCAGAAGTCTGATATGCTTATTAGGTAGCTTTCTTTACAAAAAGCTACCTATTGCAGCCGTTCGGAGGAAAGCGATTTCAAAAAATTTTGGTATATTTTCATCGATCATGACCCCCAGACCCCGAAACCACCCTCCGTTCAAAATTGATATATATATATATCAATATATATATATATATATATATATATATATATATGACCTATGTCACACTGTAACTCTCGTATTTATGAACCGATTTGGAAGTAATTCGGTGTGTACATAGTACATATCAATGTCTCGACCGAGTTCGTTGGCCAGCTTCATCCGCCATTTTGTTTCAAAATGGCGGCCATTTAAAAATTTAAAAAAAATTTAAAATTTAAAATTAGGTACCAAAAAATTGAAAATGAAAAATATTTTTTTCTTATGTATTTGACCTTTATACAAAGACTCCGTAGCAGTTTTTGTTTCGTCTATATCTTAAAAAATGGCTGAGTTATAGCATTTTGAATTTCTAGCGAAGCTGACATTTTGAAACGTCCTGAATTTTGTCACGCGATAAAAGGTGTATTTATGAACCGATTTGGATGTAACTTCGTTTATACATAGTACAGACCAATGTCTCGACCGAGTTCGTTGGCCAGCTTCATCCGCCATTTTGTTTAAAAATGGCGGCCATTTAAAATTTTAAGAAAAATTTAAATTTGAAATGTGGTACCAAAAAATTGAAAATTGAAAAAATATTTTTTCTTATGTGTTTGACCTCGATAAGAAGACTCCATAGCAGTTTTTGTTTCGTCTATATCTTAAAAAATGGCTGAGTTATAGCATTTTGAATTTCTAGCGTGGCTGACATTTTGAAACGCCCTGATTTTTGTCACGCGATAACAGGCGTATTTATGAACCGATTTGAATGTAACTTGGTCTGTACATAGTACATACCAATGTTTCGACCGAGTTTGTTGGCCAGCTTCATTCGCCATCTTGTTTCAAAAGGGTTGCCATTTAAAAAAAATGTAATTTAAAATTTAAAATGAGGTATTAAAAAATTGGAAAATGAAAAAGATTTTTTTATGTGTTTGGCCTTGATACAAAGATTCTGGAGCAGTTTTTGTTTCTGAAAATTTGTTCTTTTGTTTATATCTTAAATAGTGGTTGAATTATAGCACTTTGAATTTCTATCATAGCTAACACTTTGAAACGATCTTGTATTTGTCTCGCGATACCACACGTATTCGCCTATTTCGATGGAAGAAGGCATGTGGATAGTATACATCAATATCTCGACCAAGTTCGCTGGCCAGCTTCATCAGCCATCTTGTTTCAAAATGGCGGCCATTAAATTAAAAAAATACATATTTAAAGTGAGGTGCAAAAAAATTAGAAATTGAAAAAGGTTTCTTTCTTAAGTATTTGACCTTGATATAAGGATTCAGGAGCATTTTTTGTTTGTCTTTATCTTAAAAAATGGCTCAGATATAGCAGTTTCAGTTTCTAACGTGGGTGACATTTTGAAAAATCTGATTTTTTGCCTGCGACAGCACTCGTATGTATCAACCGATTCCGATGTGAGTGAGCATGTGCACAGCAATTACTAAGGTCTCGACCAAGTTCACTGGTTAGCCTCATCCACCATGTTGTCTTAAAATGGCAGGCACTTCAAGAAATCACCGAATTTGGCAGCGAAATATAAGTTACTTTAAATAAAAGCAGCTTGGATAAAGCTGACTAATTTTGCGAAATTCTCATTCATAATGATTTAGTATTGATAAAAATTAGTATTGAATCTCCTACATTCGGTTTCCACTAAATTGAGCTTCATGTGTTTGAATAATATAAGTTGGCTTTTTTAAAATAAGGAATATGAAAGCTACCTCTTCCTCCCGGCACTGGCCGGAAGGACTTTTATGTAAACTGTAATCAAACTTCATTGATATTTATAAATAAAACATTTCAACTAAATTATTTATTATAAAAGTATTATTACATCACAATAGCTTTTATGCAAGGAAAATAATAATTATAATAATAATAATATTATGGATGTCAGTGATTATATATTGATTGACCGTCATAATAATAAAAAATGATATTATAAAAAGAAGAGCTGAAATGAATTGTTTTTTTACGTTTCTGATCGTGTGATTTATATTCAAATAATAATTATTAATGTATATTTTTTGTAAAGTGATTGAAATTAAATATATTTATAAAATTTGTGGTAATATTTTTATTGTTGAAAAATTGCCAAGAAATATCATCAAATTGGCGTCATTATAATTGTAATTTTATTTAACTTAATAGGAATTAAAAAAATTACAAAGGAACTGAGAATAATGGTCAACTAGCAGACTTTAAAAAAAAAAACACATTCACATGTGAAAACACGTATCAGGGAGTATCGAACTGCCTATCTTATGATCAGTAAACGATGGCCTTTAGCCACTCAGCCAGTTGGAAGACAAAATTTTTCTCCCCAAAAGTGGTTAAAAAGAAAGCATGTGTATGAATACAGTGTCATCCATTTTCGGTGAAATTTCCATAGAATGGCAAAGAAATATAGTCCGATTTTTCATGCGCATTATAAAACGAACAAGAGTCTTGCTGGAAACAAGTAAATTGTTATTTGGTTCATCTGAAACATATTTATTTGATTTTTAAAAAATCGCCCGTGTCATTTTCGAGAGAAAAAGAAATCGAATTATTTAACGAACGAGAGTTTTCCCAGAAAAAAGAAAAGTGTTATTCACCTCGCCTTAATCACATTTATATTATGTATCAATTTAAAAATAATCGTTAGAACCGTTTTCGAGATTTTCAAATTAGGAACTTCCTCGATATGATACCAACGTTTTCACTTTAAAAATGGCTATTTAGATCTCAAAATATACTGCACGTAGAAATGTAAAAATTTCAGTATACGATTAGACTGCAGATATAAGACTGTTCTAGAAAATTCAGAACAATAAGACATATATCTGCTGAGTTATTAAAAGGCGGCTTTTCGCGTTTTCTTTGATGTCGAGTTAGCTGTATATATGAGTTCCGCCATCTACGAATTCTATGATACGATACGATACGATACGATACGATTTTAGGCTTAAGGCTGCGTCACTCGGAATACTACCGTCTTCCATGATAGGTTTAAAAAATGGCTACAAAAAATTCAGAGAACCTTAAAGTGTTAAAATATGTTAATATTTCCATAGTCGGGTTTTTATCATGTTTTAATACGCTTCTTCAAACTCACATGGCGTTACATATTCACCTGCTGAGATCCATTATATTTCCAATATGACGCAATATATATATTTTTTTAATTCGTCAAACTATTTTTTTATTTTGAGTTTTCATGCTGAAATTTTGCTGTAGAAAACTTATGACGTAATATTCAATTTATTTTCAATTTGTCAAACTATTTAATTTTACACGTGAAAATTTTACATTAGAAAAGTAATTGTTGTGGTGAGAATTTTATTGTTTGTTTTTTTTAATTGTTGGCAACTGCTATAACGAAAAACTTTTATTTTTTTTCCTGCCATTGTTGTGTAAGAGCTGGTAATATCAGAATCATGTTAAGACAGTATTCAAAATTTTGAACCCTCCCCACCTCTTGGGCCGATTTCGCCCATTTTCAATCCCCGCCGAGATATTAGCCATATCAAAGTTGTTGGCGAGTTTGAGGACAATCCGTGCATAATTGCGTCTTTTATCGTGCGGACAAAATTTAGTACATACATACATACATATATATATATATATATATATAAACTTTTTAGGTAAGGGTGGTTTTGGGGTCCTGGGGTCCTACAATGAAAAGTTATGAAGGAATTTTTCAAAAGTCGCACCATGGTAACGACTGCAATAGGTAGTATTTCTTACGAAATCTACCTAACAAAACAAACAATATCATTTGCTGCCGGCAACTACATGAGAAAAACCAGCTGTATCATATTTATCGCCCGTCATCTGAACCTGAACACCGAAACTATCACTTTTTCCCCTTTTGAAAAACCGTTTACGCTAAGAGAAATCACAGCGTAATACCATGATAGTATCATGCTTATCGAAAATTGAGGGTTCGGTTAATATCACGTTTGAAGCTGGGAGAATCTTGAGGAGTGATCATGGTTTAGGGTGAGACGTATCATGATAATCGAAACCGATTATTCGGTATTTAATGTCATCATGGTTTAGGCAGGGATAAAATACTCCATTAGTATCATGGTCATCGTAATAACCTGCGGTTTAGAATGGTAGAATTTTGAGTACTCAAAGTTGAAAAAGCGCCGATTGCAGTTTAATGAAAAAGTATGATAATCGTGGTTTGCATCACGATTATGATAATCGCGGTTTGCATCACGATTATGATAATCGTGATTTACATCACGATTACGAGAATCGTGATGTACCGTTGTATAGGATTTTTTGATATCGTCATCGCGATTTATAATTTATATCGATTTTATCGATGTATCGCCCAGCCCTAGTCACAAGTCGAAACTGTACTCACGCCATAAAAGTAGCATGCGCGCAATTACTCCAGGTGGTCGCCGCACTCTCAAAGACCTAACAGGCGATACTTACCCACAGGTGCTCCATACCAGCCAGGCCTCCACACACGACTTTACATTCCTGAAACTAAAAATATAACTCAACTAGTATGTTGTGGCCATCACAAAACTTTCTTCTATATAAATCACGTCAATTAAATCGTTTAAATAGTACCAATTCATATCACAATATATCTGAATTTGAAGTTTGGTGAAAATTCGTGCATTAGTTCTTGTATAGCGCTATAGCGGAAATTCTGAAAAATGTAGTATAGCAGCGCCACCTGTTGAGCGATTTACACCAAAACATAAACAGCACTAATTGATATCAAGGTATACCTGAATATGAAGTTTGATGAAAATTCATGCATTAGTTATTGAGATACAGCTGTGGCGGAAATTCTGAAAAATGCAGCATAGCAGCGCCACCTGTTGAGCGATTTGCACCAAAACATAAACAGCACTAATTCATATCATGGTATACCTGAATCTGAAGTTTGTTAAAAATCCAAGCATTAGTTCTTGAGATAGAGCTATTGCGGAAATTGCAAAAAATGCCAATAGCAGCGCCACCTGTTGAGCGATTTACACCAAAATCTATAAAATGTCTATTCATGTCAAGGACTAACAGAATCTGAAGTTTCATGAAAATCCGTGCATTAGTTCTTGAGATAGAGCCATTGCGGAAATCGTAAAAAATCCAGCACAGCAGCGCCACCTGTTGAGCGATTTACACCAACACGTAATCAGCATCAAGTCATATCAAGGACTAACTGACTCAGAAGTTTCATGAAAATCCGTGCATTAGTTCTTGAGATAGAGCCATTTCGGAAATCGTAAAAAAGGCAGCATAGCAGCGCCACCTGTTGAGCGATTTGCACCAAAAACTAATCAGCATCAATTTGTATCAGGGACTAACTGAATATGAATTTTTATTAAATTCCGTGCATTAGTTCTTGAGATAGAGCGCCCACAAAATTTGTGTCACACACAGACAGACAGACTCACAGACAGACATTTTGTAAAAACATCTTTTTCGGGTTCTCTGACCCCTAAAACGTGCAAATCCGTCAAAAACCGGAATTCGAAAATTTTCATGAATCCAATACTTTCTTCTTGTAAATATAGAAGAAAGTAAAAATTAGTAAAGGTGAATTCTTCATAGTAATACTTGCAAAAATGACTGAAACCTGCTTCCGATTGAATAAAAACTTGAATAATTTCTTTCAAAAATAACTTTAAGGTCGGTTCTTCCTTATTACTTTCTTCTATCTTTACAAGAAAGTATTGGATACATGAAAAATTTCGAATTCCGGTTTTCGACGGATTTACACGTTTTAGGGGTCAGAGAACCCGAAAAACATGTTTTTACAAAATGTCTGTCTGTCTGTGTGTGACACAAATTTTGTGGGCGCTCTATCTCAAGAACTAATGCACGGAATTTAATAAAAATTCATATCCAGTTAGTCCCTGATACAAATTGATACTGATTAGTTTTTGGTGCAAATCGCTCAACAGGTGGCGCTGCTATGATGCATTTTTTACGATTTCCGCAATGGCTATATCTCAGGAACTAATGCACAGATTTTCATGAAACTTCAGATTAAGGTAGTCCTTGATATGTCTTGATGCTGATTACGTGTTGGTGTAAATCGCTCAACAGGTGGCGCTGCTATGCTGCATTTTTTTACGATTTCCGCAATGACTCTATCTCAAGAACTAATACACGGATTTTCATGAAACTTCAGATTCAGTTAGTCCTGTATATGACTTGATGCTGATTACGTGTTGGTGTAAATCGCTCAACAGGTGGCGTTGCTCTGCTGCATTTTGCACGATTCCCGCAATACCTCTATCTAAAAAACTAATGCACGAATTTTCATCTAACTTCAGATTTAGTTTGATGTTAACACAAGTTGTTGCTCATTAGGTTTTGGTATTAATCGTCCAATAGGTGGCGCTGCTATGCTGGAATTTTCATGATTTTCGCAATAACTCTATCTCAAAAACTAATGTACGGATTTTCCCCAAACTTGAGATTCAGTTAGACTTTGACATAAGTGGTTGCTTAGTGGTTTTGATGTAACATAGATTTTGGTGTAAAGCACCCTGTTCGGACCTTGTGCGCATGCCGAACGAGCTTCGTAGCTTTGCGTTCAGTTGTTCTTTATCTGCCATTGCGGCACGTTGTGTATTCGAGCGGGTCTTATCCCCAAGTATAGAGTATGTTGTTCTTGAGCTACCATTGTGGCACGTTATGTTATAGCGGGTCTTATCCCCAATTATTCTGTTTCTTATAGCGGGAGCATTCCCCAAAAATATGTTTTATGAATGTCACTTGTTCTAACAGCGGGTTATTACCCCAACGTCACTTCATCATTCTATGTTCTTCAGTGTTCGTGATTGTTTGTAACATTTTTGTGCTGTGTGTTATAAAAAATGTGAAAAGGAAACCTAATCGTCTTCATTCCTAAAGTTACGCACAGTATTCACATACAATGTTGTGGTCCGTCGATTTCGCAGCGAAATAGCTGCTATGGAAAAATTAAATAGAACAAAAGGTGCTCTAAAATGTGCTATAACGAAATTAGAAAATTTCGTAAAAGATAATACAGACGAAATTAATTACTCGAGTACCGAGCTCGAAATAAAGATTCGAAAATTACCTGAGCTTCAAGCAAAAGTATCGGAAATACGGGATAAATATTATGATATCCCTGATATTAAGGACTTACCAGAAATCGAAAACGAGTTAGATGAACTCGAAGATCGTCTCGAGAAACTTGAGGTAAGTCTCAATATATTTCTTAAAAATCTTAAAGTTTCCGAAATAAATGTGCATGCTGATAGTATTGAATCTATAAGTTTGAATAATATTAAAGTTAAATTACCTGAAATCCCACTACCAACATTCAATGGTAAATATGAAGAGTGGTCAATCTTTAAAGTACAATTTACAAATTTAATTATCAATAATGCCCAGTTAAATGACGCTCAGAAGCTGTTTTATTTGCGAGCATCGCTAAAAAATGAAGCAAAACAACTGGAGAGTCCAGACGATTCCTTTGAGTCATTGTTTACAGCACTTACTGAAAGATTCGAAAATTAACGTTTGCTCATTGACACTCATTTATCAGCCATAATTAATTATGAAAAAATACATTACGAGTCTTCTAAAGAATTGAGATCCTTTATTGATTGTGTAAATAAAAAATTGAGGGCCTTAAAAGTATTACAATATGAACAAACAATCTGTCTGATGCTATCCTTATCAATATTATATTGCAAAAGGTAGATAAGGAATCTCGAAAATTATTTGAATATTCGATTAAAAAATTAGAATACCCGCAATTTAATGAATTAATGTCATTTTTGGAAAACCGAAGTTCTACGTTAGAAAGCGTAAATAGATACTCTGCTTCAAAACCCTTAAACAAAAACATTCCTCTTTCGAACAAACAAAAAAATTTCATGCTAAATTCGAATGATAAATCGAATGGAAAAACTTGTATTCTGTGCAAATTGGCTTTTCATAATTTGAACAAATGTTCTCAGTTTCTAAAAATGAATGTTTCTGAACGATACGAGTTTGTGAAGAAAAATAAACTGTGTACCAATTGTTTGAATAATTCTCATTTCGTAAATTCTTGCATTTCAAAATATAATTGTAATACCTGTGGATTGCGACACAGCTCATCGCTTCATCGAGATAAAGAAAATAAATCCAAAAATGAATTGGCTTCCCCCCAAATTTCCCCCCCTCTTGCAGGTGCGGTAAATAGAGAAACGAAAAACATTTCGGTAAATAATGAATCTTTAAAGACCTTGAATAATATAAGTAAAGAAAGAAAATCAATTTTATTGAGTACATGCTTTGTTTTTATAGAAGATAATTTCGGAAATAAACGAAAGTTTAGAGTAATTTTGGATAATGCTAGCAATGTCAATATTTTAACTAAGGATTGCGCTGACATGCTGAAATTTAAAAAACGGATAATTAATGTACCCGTTACAGGATTAAACGGTTATACTTATAATGTAAAAAATAAAATTTCGAGTGTAATTACAAACGAAGATGGCTCTCTCAGGGAGAATATAGATTTCTCAATTGTTCCCAAAATCACGGATGTAATTCCATCAAAGCAATTAAATGTATCGGACATTAATTTACCGAATATTGTGGAATTGGCAGACCCCACATTTTTCAAACCGGGAAAAATTCACGCATTGGTTGGCGCTGAATTATTTTATAGAATTTTAAAGCATAATTCAGTTAAGATAAATGATAAACTTTTTCTGCAAGACACTGTTTTTGGATGGATCCCA
This sequence comes from Maratus speciosus, assembly GCA_963932465.1. Taxonomy (NCBI): domain Eukaryota; kingdom Metazoa; phylum Arthropoda; class Arachnida; order Araneae; family Salticidae; genus Maratus; species Maratus speciosus. The sequence goes on from OZ010789.1 coordinate 639,509,505, forward strand.
ACTGGGGCGCTAGAGGAGAACACGCAAACAAACAATATTACTATGTGCAATTTCGTTAGAGATTTCGATGAAATAAATGATAATTTAAAACAATTTTGGGAGCTTGAGTCTATAGGCATTAAACATGATTATCCGAAAATATCGGAAACTGATCAAGCACAATAAATATTCGATAAAACTGTCAAATTTGTAGGCGATCGTTATGAAGTTCAGTTACCGTGGAAAAAAGACTGGAAGGATTTAAACGATAATTTTAATGTTGCGAAACAACGTTTGGAAGGTCTAAAAAGAAAATTTTATCGAAACCCAGAGCTTTTTCGACAATATTCTGAAATAATCACGGAATATTTAAAGCAAGGAATTATAGAGCAGGTGCAAGAAAATGAACCTGTTTTAGACAGGGCAGTTTATTATTTGCCCCATCATGCGGTCTGTAAAGAAGATAAACTTACTACAAAGGTCCGAATAGTCTTCGATGCCAGCTCTCATGATAACAATGATTTGTCCCTTAATGATTGTTTATGGCCCGGTACCAACTTAAATCCACTTCTATTTGATATTTTAATCCACTTCAGATTATACGAAATTGCCTTTTCTTCTGATATCGAGAAGGCGTTCCTTCAAATCTCACTAGCTGAAAAAGATCGGGATTCTGTCCGTTTTCTGTGGTATGATGATGGTTTAAAATCTTTCAAGGTCTTCAGATTTAAACGTGTTATTTTTGGAGTCAATGCCTCCCCATTCCTCCTATCAGCTACCATAAAGGAGCCCATCAAGCGGTTTACGAACCTACACCCAAGAACTGTTCACCTACTCGATAAATATATTTATGTGGACGATTTTATATCTGGCGAAGATACGCTGCAAGAAGCTCTTGATGTTTCCCTGAATGCTAACAAAATAATGTCTGAAGCAGGAATGATTCTTCGAAAATGGATAACCAATGATGAAGCGTTACTGAAGTGCTGGCAAAAGGAAGGTTTAAATATTCAAGCAGAACATGCTGCAATAAGCCTAGGAAGCAATCTAAGCAAGGTATTAGGAATGTCCTGGAAAACAGAAGATAGTCTGATATTCGAAGTCAAAAGTTTAATAGAATTCTTGTCATGGCAAAAAAGCTCAAAACGTCTACTATTGCAAGCATTTGGTAAAATCTTCGATCCGTTAGGCATGCTGACGCCATTCACCATTAGAATAAAATGCCTGTTCCAAGAACTATGGCTAAAGAAGACAGCATGGGATGAACAGTTACCAACTAATGTGCACGAAAAATGGTTAAAGTGGCTCGAAGAACTTCCAAATTTAGCAGAATTAAAAATTCCGAGGAAAATTCTTGGTAGCTTGAATCAAGTAATAGCTGTAGACATACATGCCTTTTCTGATGCTAGTAAAATAGCGTATGGATCTGCAATTTATCTGAGAATAAAAAGAGAGAGTGGTGTGGAAGTCAATCTCGTGACTCAAAGAGTCGTGTTGCACCGATAAAGGAGATAACTCTGCCTCGGCTAGAACTTCTCGGAGCCTTACTAAGTGCAAGACTGACCAATAAAGTAAAACCCATCCTAGATCAAAAAATCACATCGAAAGTGTACTATTGGACGGATTCCAAAATAATCTTATTCTGGATCAAAGGATCATCAAAGCGATGGAAGCAGTTTGTGCTTAACCGTGTCATAGAGATTAATGCACTTTCAGATTCGAACTCTTGGTATCACTGCTCCAGCAAGGACAACCCTGCCGATCTCTTGACCAGAGGTGCGAGTGTTAATTCCCTTGTAGAGAATCCAATGTGGTTTAGGGGACCAAACTTCCTAGCAGCTGATGACTTAGTGACTGAGCAAGAAACTATTTCTGTGCCAGAAACAGATTACATTCCAGAGACTAAATCAAAATATAAAAATAACTGTAATGAGTTCAATTCTAATATTTCTCTTTCTCTTTTCAGGAATCCTGAAGAAGTAAATTTTTTTCTCAACATAAGTGGTAATTACTATAGTATTCTTCGCATACTGGCATATGTTTATAGGTTTTTTCACAATTGCAAATGTAAGTTAGCAGACCGGCGCAGAAGCAGCCTCACAACCCCAGAAATAAAAAATTCAGAAGTTTCTCTAATTAGATTAGTACAAAATGCAGAATTTCAGGAAGAGATTAAGGGTTTAAAACGGGAATCAAGGGTTCCCCCTTCCAGTAAAATTAAATGTTTATCCCCCTTTTTGGATCAAGATAATATCTTAAGAGTTGGCGGTAGGTTGGAAAATTCAGATTTAAACTTTGATAAGAAGCATCAAATCATTTTGCCGAAAGGCCATAAGCTCACAAAACTCATATTTGAGATTTTCACAGGAAGTATTTTCATATTGGTCCCCAAACTTTAATCCATTACGTACGTATGCGGTTTTAGCCCGTAAGTGGAAAAAATTTAGCGCGAAAAGTAGTGCATGATTGCGTTGTCTGTTTTAGGAACAACCCAGTTACTGCTAAACAAATCATGGGTGACCTCCCATCGGAAAGAGTAACTCCAAATTTTACGTTTAACCATACAGGAGCCGATTTTTGCGGCCCTTTTGAGATTAAATATAAAAATCAAAGAAAGGGGATTTTTCATAAGGTTTATGTCGCGATTTTCGTTTGCTTAGTAACAAAGGCTATTCATTTAGAAATAGTAACGGATCTAACATCTGATGCGTTTATCGCCGCACTTAAACGCTTTGTTTCAAGGCGAGGAAAATGCGCTTCTATTATGACAGACAATGCTACGAATTTTAGGGGTGCTAAATCAGAATTGCACAAACTTTATGAGTTAGTTCGTAGACCGGATGAAAAATTAGCTAATTACCTTACTTCAGAAGCTATTGAATGGAAGTTCATTCCTCCTAGATCGCCCAGCTTCGGTGGTTTATGGGAGGCTGGAGTAAAATCTTTCAAGTATTATCTTAAACGGACATTAAAGGGTGCTAGATTGACTATGGAAGAATTCCAAACAGTCACCACCCAAATCGAAGGGGTACTAAATTCGCGTCCCTTAACTCCGTTATCGACCAATATAAATGATTTTAATGCATTGACACCAGGCCATTTCCTAATTGGTCGGCCTATCGATGCCATACCAGAACCTCAGTTGATTGATATCACAGAATCGAGATTATCTAGGTGGCAGAGAATCACTAAATTCGTCCAATTAATTTGGAGAAATTGGCAATTAAATTACTTGAGTCATCTTCAAAATCGTTCAAAATGGCAGGTAAAAGGGGAAAACATCAAACCAGGGGCGATGGTAGTCATAAAGGAGGACAATTTACCTCCCTGTAAGTGGATGCTAGGACGAATCTTAGTGGTTATACCAGGAAAGGATGGTAATGTTAGGGTTGCAAAGGTTAAAACAGCCTCAAATATCTTTCTTAGATCCATATCTAGATTGTGTGTCTTGCCCATTAATGAAACCTAATGTACATACCTTTTCTCATTGTCTACTTATTTTAAAGTGCACCTAAGATTTACATGTTATTTTACATTCAACTTTTCTTAAGAATATATCGAACTATTTTTAGAAAATAACTTAATTTTGTAACAAAGAATTTAATTTTATTGTATTGTATAGTCCTTGTTATTGCAACTTATTATTATTGTATTTGTATTGTAATATTATTTTATGGTATTGGTATTTTACTTAGTTCTTGTATTTATAGTGTATTTTTAATATTTTGAATGTGCTACGCACAATTCAACGCGGGCGGCATGTTCGGACCTTGTGCGCATGCCGAACGAGCTTCGTAGCTTTGCGGTCATGTGACCCAGTTCAGTTGTTCTTTAGCTGCCACTGCGGCACGTTGTGTATTCGAGCGGGTCTTATCCCCAAGTATAGAGTATGTTGTTCTTGAGCTGCCATTGTGGCACGTTATGTTATAGCGGGTCTTATCCCCAATTATTCTGTTTCTTATAGCGGGAGTATTCCCCAAAAATATGTTTTATGAACGTCACTTGTTCTAACAGCGGGTTATTACCCCAACGTCACTTCATCATTCTTATGTTCTTCAGTGTTCGTGATTGTTTGTAACATTTGTGTGCTGTGTGTTATAAAAAATGTGAAAAGGAAACCTAATCGTCTTCATTCCTAAAGTTACGCACAGTATTCACATACACACCCCATAGGTGGCGCTGCTAGGCTGAATTTTGCTGGATTTACACGATTTCAGAGATAGCCATATCTCAAGAACTAATGCACGGAATTTCATATCTTTAGAATCCTCATGATGGGCATAGATTGTCGTTTAATTTTGGCAGTGTGATAGCGAATTTTCAAGTATTAACATGTATGAGATAGAAGAAAGTTTTGGGATTGGTACATCCGACTAGTTTTTAAATGCCAGAATAGGCAAAATTGATGTCTTCACAATGACCCTCTACCGGGCGATGGAACTTGAAGTAGCCGAACAGTCGACGCAAGCAATGTCGGCCAAAAATAGATTTAATTAAAATTCACAAAATAAGTGACGTAGAGTACTTAGCAGCTGCTTTTGGCGAGAAACCTAACATCTAGAACTCCAAAGAACATTGGAGAAAGTTCTAGAACAATCGAACAATGCAGCCGTCAGGGAGCACGAAACTGCATACTAATATTGAAGCAAAAATAACATAAAATTCGGTAAAATTGAACTTTATGATAGCATTCTCAGGCCTTTGGCTAATACGAGTGCCGAAACTTTGCTTTTGGGGTCCTCAAATGTGATAAAACCTCAAGCACAGCAATCATACACTTTGATCTTACTACATCTTTGATCTTACTACTGATCAGAAGGGTTCAGAGAGCATGTTAATTCGCATTATTAAGTGCAAATTGCTTGCTTCATCACTACCCCTCAAAAAAGGAAAGCAGAAGTGAAAAACATGGGAAAAAGCAGCAGTGTCAAACACTGCTTAATCCCACTTACAACATAAAACTAGTATGTTGTGGCCATCACAAAACTTTCTTCTATATAAATCACGTCAATTAAATCATTTAAATAGTACAAGAAATAACAACGATTTAGCACCAATTCATATCAAAGTATATCTGAATTTGAAGTTGGATGAAAATTCGTGCATTAGTTCTTGAGATAGAGCTATAGCGGAAATTCTGAAAAAAATGTAGCATAGCAGCGCCACCTGTTGAGCGATTTACACCAAAAGTAAACAGCACTAAACGATATCAAGGCATACCTGAATCTGAAGTTTGTTGAAAATCCAAGCATTAATTCTTCAGATAAAGCTATTGCGGAAATCGCAAAAAATACAGCATAGCAGCGCCACCTGTTGAGCGATTTACACCAAAAATTAAACAGCACTAATTTATAGATCAATTCATGTCAAGGACTAACTAAATCTGAAGTTTGATGAAAATCCGTGCAATAGTTCTTGAGATACAGCTCTTGTGGAAATCGTGAAAAATGCAGCACAGCAGCGCCATCTGTTGGGCGATTTGCAACAAAAATTAAGCAGCACTAATTTATATCAGGGACTAACTGAATCTGAAGTTTGATGAAAATTCGTGCATTTTTTCTTGAGTTAGAGCTATTGCGATAATCATGAACAATGCAGCATACCAGCGCCACCTGTTAGGCGATTTTCACAAAAAAGTAATCAGCAACAAACTATATCCTGGACTAACTGAATCTGAAGTTTTATGAAAATCCGTGCAGTAGTTCTTGAGATACAGCTATTGCAGAAATCGTTAAAAATGCCGAATAGCAGCGCCACCTGTTGGGCGATTTTCACCAAAAACTAATCAGTTCCAGTTTATATCAAGGTCTAACTAAATATGAAGTTTTGTGAAATTTCGAGCATTAGTTCTTGAGATAGAGCGCCCACAAAATTTGTGTCACATACAGACAGACAGACGGACGGACAGACGGGCAGACAGACAGACAGACTCATAGACAGACATTTTGTAAAAACATGTTTTTGGAATCTCTGACTCATAAAACGTGTAAATCCGTCGAAAACTGGAATTCGAAAATTTTCATGAAACCAATACTTCCTTCTTGTAAAGATAGAAGAAAGTAAAAATGACAGGAAAGATTAGGAAAGGAAAATTTTTAAATGTTAAGTAAAGGAAAGCAAAAAGATAAAAAATTTGGGGTGATTCAAATATGATCGCCCCGAAAAAACTAGAATTTTGAAAAATAAAATTGTTGTTGCTAAACAACGTTAAGAATAAAATGTTGCTCGCTAAAGCAACCTAAAAAGAGCTACTTCTTAAAGTAGCACAATATTAATTAGAATTAAAATGTTGTTTCTTAAAACAACTTAAACTTCACTAAGAATTAACTAAGAAATTTAAAAATTAAATTTTAAATCAAATTTAGAAAGTTGCTCTTAAGCAACACTAAAAGCTGGTAGAAGGGACAGACTGAAGGGAGAGACGCGTCCTAACCACACATAATAAACACACTAAACACAGGTAAATACAAGCTAGAAATGCAATATTAAGTAATTAAAATATAAATGATTATAAAGATATTTAAGAATAAGTAAGGTAATAAACTAAAGATACTATAAAGACTAAATACTAATATAAAACTAAAATATATACAAAATTATTCTATTTACAGATGGAAAGAATCTCTAGATTATAATACAGGATCAACATCAGAAGAGTTACCTGGCCGCTCCGGCGATAAAGCTCGAGAGTCCTGCTCAGATAACAGAAGAGGCCGCTCAAGTAATAAAACTCTAGAGTCCGGCCGTGGCCTAGTGGAATGCTCAGGCGCACGAGAGTTCTCCACAGTACCACAGGGATGCTGATCACAAGAAGGTCCAACAGGATTTGGGCAAGTTAATTGCTGAGACTCAGGCTTGCGAGAGTTCTCAAGTGGAAGTTCAAGTTGGTCTGATCCAGAGGTAACAGAGTTAGAATTCGATTTATCATTAGTATTTAGAGGTGAGGCATTGTCCAATTCAATATTAAAATTGATGTTGTTTTGTACGGAAGCAGAAACAACTGGAGCAACGACCACAGTCAGAGAAGCAGGAGCAGAAGGGGGATGCAGAAACAGAAGAAGATGGACCCGCTGCAGAAGCTTCAGCTAAAACAGAGTCAGCGATATTGAGGAAAAACTGACGGAACCTTGGAGGCTGGGATTGCTGAGAAGGAGTGACATGCGAGACGTAAATGTCTCGGGACATCCGAAGAGTGTCCGAGACGATGAGTTTACGCATTAGCTTTGTATACTTTTTTGAACATAATCTGTGGCATACACGATCGTTCTTCGGATCCCAACTCCCAAGGGCACCTACAACGAGAGCTTCAACAGTCACCTCTTTATATTTATGTTTTAAGGATTTCGCAATGTGAGCATATTTTTGCGTTTTTTCTGTGCGAACCTTGTTCAGGGCAGCGGGCCCATTTTCAAAGGTGCAAGCTACATCCAATATCATTACTGCAGATTCATTTTTGTGTTCCAGTACCAAATCAGAACGTTTGTTGGAACCTTCTAAGGGCTGGTTTTCCTTCAGCACCGACCAGGACCGAGCTGAGCAAACTTTCAACCTATCGACAATCATGTTGTGTCTTTCAGTAATCTTGACCATGTTCTTCTTACAGCTGCAGGGGACATGGGGAAGACCTTCAAACTTGTCGTTACATTTGCGACATCGTTGGCGTTCGGGTTTGTCCTTATTTTCGGGCTTGGCACCATTTACAGGGAGAAGATTCAGCCGAACAGAATGGACAAAGCGCCAATCGCAAAATCTAATAAAATCCCCAGTCCTCAGGTAATGGGCAGAAACTTTGGTCCGCTCAAAACAGGGTTGTGTTTTGCAGCGTATGAACGAGATTTTCTTAAATTGTCTCGAACGGCATGAAAAATTTTAGATCTGTCTTGAGTAGTGATACCCCTATGGGTGATGGAGATGGTTTTGTCTTGGTTAAAGTTCCATCTTACCCCAAGGCGAGCAGTGGCTTGACGAGCTTGAGTGAAGAGGGATGTTCCCCTGTTGACACCAAGGAAACGATCCCCTGACAGATAGGCTGCGAGGTGGTCGTATGTTAGTGGGGGCGGAGTGGAACCAGCTGCACGATAGCCGGAGCGAATTTTGTAGGTGATTGTTGAGCAAAGGTCTTGCCAAGCTGCTTCCAAGACTGTATCGTCGTTTGATGTAAGGACTTTGAATGCTCTGTTTATAAGTGCAATATCCGAATCTTCGGCAGCAAGGGTGAGAGGAGACAATCCCAGGAGACAATCGGAAGAGCTACCATACAGATACTCGGTAGCAGCCTTCTCCGAAAGATTCAGGACATCTTTCTTAATGATGGAACGAAGAGCTTTGTCCAGCTCACGCCAATCTTTTTTCGGGATTTGATGTGTTCTCTGAGCGTAGAGTAAGGCCGGAAAGAAAAATGACTTGAGAGCATCTAACTTCTGCCAAGGGGTAAGACAGGAGGATAATATTTTATACGCTTTTTCATAAAACTCTTTAATTTGACTGTGGTCGTTGACCAGTTGAAAGCCGAAGGGTTTTCCTGAGAAAACAGTGGGATCCATATCCAATTTGTAATTAATGGGTGACTGGTTAAAAGTGAAGATGGTTGGTAAACACACTCGGGAACTACCCCTCCCCCCCAAATGAAGAGTGGAACATTTGTTAATATTTATCTGGAGTGAAATCTTGGAACATTCCACCAGGAGGAGATCCAGAGCTGCCTGAAGGGCCTCTAGGGATTCAGCAAGAATCAGGATGTCGTCCGCATATACTAAAACTGTGACCCCCTTGAGAGAATTCAAAGCTTTTACAATAGGGTTAAAAGCAATATTAAACAATATTCCACTCAAGGGGTCACCCTGACGCACACCCTTAACGATGGGCACAGGGCCAGCCTCTCCAGCAGCAGTGACAACTAAGGTGTTGATATCTTTCAGCAATTCAGAGACTATTTTCACTATGTGCTTCCCTGCACCCGATCTTTTGAGAGCTCTTTTAGTGGCTTTGTGCGGCATGCACCCGAAAGCATTGGCAAGATCGATAGAAGCTATGCATAACTCTTTGTGCAGATTTTTAATGGTGTCCTGGAAAATCCTCATGAACATATAGTTGTTTTCGAACGCCCCATCAAAAGGTAAATATCTCTTTTGAGCGGGGCAAAGAACTTTATTTGTGACGAGCCAGCCAATTATTCTATTCGACAAGCAACCAGTGAATAATTTTGATATTGCGTCTACAAGTGAAATGGTACGCCAATCACGAAAATTAGAACATTCTTCTTTTTTCGGGATGAAGACTGTGCGGGAGGTTTTCCAGGCTGCAGGAATTCTTTTGTACTTCAAACACAAAGTAAAGATACTAGATAAGGCATGTGCTTCTGGATCTATTGATCTCCAATGCTCGAAGGTGAGCCGGTCGGGACCTGGAGCCGTATTTTCAGCAGAGGACATTCGAGCCCAGATCTCTCCTGGGGACATACTTTCTAATTGAATCTCCTCCGCAGAGGCTTCCCAGTTGTCAAATAAAGAGAGATCGCACTCGGGAGGGGAAGAACTGAAATACAGTTCCGCAAGTTGGTTGGGATCTTCTGAACAAAGTTTGGTGTTCTCCCCAATCACTTTCCGAACTGCCCGTCTTTGATTACGCCGATACACGGACTGAATAAATTTTGGATTATCGACGTTCTGTTGCTTAAAGACTGTCGTGGCAGCCGGAGGATCCTTGATATTGACCTTCTCCCTCGAGAATGCGATGGAATCAGACAATAATGTGGTGAAGTCCTCCCACGGAGGCAAGGTTTCTGCGTCGAGAAACTCTTTGAATTTTTCATTGAATTTATGAGAGGGCGGAGTGGCCGCCCCTCCGGGTGGTTCGACCCGACCCCTTGAGTGGGGGAGGTGACAGGAAGCTCGGCAGAGTTCGTTGTGTACGAATGCGAGGGGGCGGATGGGGACGATTCGCCACCTCCTCGAGAGGCTCATCTCCGACAGGCGTTGAGCACGGTGGCCACGGTTAACGGACGTTGTGCATGGGTGCGTAGGCCCTTCGGGGTCCGCGTTCGGACGCACCCCCGGCAGCCAGGTTCTCTGGCCAAGCCGGATAGCGACGCTCCATAGGTCGATCCCGGTGCCGGTATAAGGGCCAGACGGTGTCGCCGGGCAAAGACTAGCTAAGGCGATAGGACCCCATCCACCAATTGACTAAGAGGGAGCCTGAAGTATGAGTGAGGGCTTTGTAGTGGAAAGTCCTCGGTGCTCGCTAGTGACGACGGGGCTCGCGGGAACGCCATGCAGGGACTCCCGGAGCAACCGAAGGGCGAGGGTATCGGACAGCGCCCAGGTTACTTTATGACTTGGGTGGCTCATCCCTCCGAGGACCTCAGCTGGAGCAGTTGGGAGCCGACCCTAAGGGTGGTAGGGTTTGGCGGTGCCCCCGTTGACCAAGGAGCGGTCGCGTGGGGAGGCCAGTATGGTTCTGGTTGCTCCATGTCGTGCCGTGACCCATGGGAGGGGGTCGGCCGGCAGGTCCACCATCGAACACTATTCCCGCAGGGAAACGGGCCGGAGGCTCGCCGGTAACGCGGCGGCTCATCGTGCCTCGGGTGAACTCTTGGTCCGATCCAGGTCCTCCGTGTCTATGCGGTACCGGAGTTTTCCTCGCCTGGTGATGAGGGCCTAGAGGTGTCTCCACCTAACTTTCGAACGCACTAACAAAGGTAGCGGTCAGTCACTGCATGGGGTCGGGGGCCTTCGGGCCTGGGTACCCTCGACGGCCGTGAGGTAAGGTAGTGGTGGGCGGGCTTCTGTCGGCCTCCACTGGCTTCTCTGTCTTAGGATGGAGTCGAGTCGGTGGGGGCTGGCGGGACTCCGTTCCGTCCGACCCCCTAGCGAGGCGGAGTCTATTCCGTCTAGGTGGAGCTTTCCGTGCCCGCCTGGGGCCGCTAACGGCACCTAGTCTGGGCCAACTGGTTCCCGGCGTGATCCACGAGGGGTTCCGTCGGTTGAGCCGGGTGGTTTGGGCGAAAAGCCAGGAGCTGGGTCGCTTTACGGCCGGAGGGACTTTCCCCGTCCTCCCTGATTTTCAAGTTAGGTGCTCTTCAATAACTTTCCTATCGGCTGACCCACAAAAATGTCTCTGCCGGAAAATGGTATCTGATCTTGGGGGCCTTCCGTAAATTAAATTCGGGTCGGAAAGCCTCGGTTCAGTCCGTGGGGCCAGCGTCTTTATAGGCGTCTGGTTCCTGCGATGGCTTGCGGGGTCTACCGGCTCGAGTAACCAAGTTTAGGGGCCACTTGGTTTTTCTAGCTGGGTGGTGAGGACTATCGTAGTGATTGTTCACCAACTTGGGAATAGCCGGCGTGACGTGCGCTGGGCAGTGCGTCGGCCTGACCGGAGTTTGCGTGGGGTTCTGCTCTGTTGGAGCTTGTCTGGCGGCGACCTTCGGGACGCGCCGCGGGGCTTGCTTCACGGGTGGTTCCTTGCGTAGACAGATGGGCCTGAAAAGGGCCTGGGACCGGAAGATGGACCCCCCATCTTATGTGAGGGCGGAGGGTCGTCCGGATGTGGTAAATTATTACTAGAGGTTCCAGATTGAACAGGAGTTGAGGGGCGAACAAAGACATTATCCGAATCAGCAGGAATGGATTCTTCTGGTAAAGGAGAAGACGGAGTGAAATTTACCCAAGGACTAAGGAGACGAACTTGCCCGATTCGCCTCAGGAGACTGTTGACTAGAAATAAGATCAGGAGGAACTAATTTTTTCTTACGAAGAACTTGCTTAAGTATAGAGGCCCCGAGCTGCTCAAGCCGTTTATGTGCATTCCAATGGCTTGACATTTGGCAGATTAAACATTTGAAATCAAAGTTCTGGGAGGCAATCGTTTCTTGAGAAATTTTAAAGTATCCACCACGATTGAAACAGCTGTGACTTGATATTTTTGGCGGCATGATCACGTTACAATAGCCACACCACCGAGCAACTTCCGGCTGAAGAACATTATGAATATTACGGAGATGTCGTTTAAGTCCTTCAAGGGCCGGATACCAAGAAGTTTGAGAAATCTGTGCGCCACAGTCCTTCTCGGTACAAGTAAGGAAGTCCCGGATTGGAAAAACGAAATGGATGGTGTTGGTATCTTCAAATCGGCAACAAGTGCCTGTAAAATCCTGAGCACCATGTCCAGAAGGACGAAAAGAAGGAGTGGCGATTTCAGGTTCAACTTCCTCGACCAAGGAGACTTCAGATGGTAAATTACAGGCTGGAGGAGAAGGCTGTGAGATTACATGTTGTGTAAGTGGAATGACTTCATCAGACTGCGACGCCAAATCGGGAGACTGACCCGCAAAAATTTGATGGGGGGGGGGGGGGGAGGTCAGCTCAGGATTTGAGGACGGAAAGTCTCTATGGATAGGAGTGAATTTACACTTGTGGTTCTTCATGTGGGTTTTGGAATTTGTGCCAAATGGACAATGACGACAGTGGTGGTTGAATTCATATTTCGTGAAATCAACATTGAATAACTGAACATTCCTGAAGCATGAGTGAGACTTTGGGTTATTAAACATATACTTGTTACAAAGGCTGCACCAGAACTCTGTGGCTTCTAATGATCTATGATGTAGTTGAGTAAATGTTGCTGTAGATAATGTATTGCTTTTGAGAATACCTGGGCGAAAAATTGATATTCGCAGTCAGGTTCCGGACATCTGGGAAAGTCAGTTAGTGGGACAATTATTTGTAACAAACCATCAGTTAAGTTATTTTTAGTCGGAAAAGATTTCTTATGAACTTCGTGAACAAGACTGTAAGCTTTGTATTGGAGGAATAGGTGAATCATCTATCATCATCGGAGGAGATGGGTGAATTGCCGTTGAAATTTGCTGAGTTTCTGGAACTATGTTAATTGAATTATCTTGTGAATTCGAATGATCAAGAAAGTCGTAATCTTCTGGTTGAGTATTGAGTACTAACATCATCTGATGAAGAGCCAGAAATATTACAATTAGAAACTTCTTCAATAGAAACTGACGTAGAAGTGATTTCAGTAGCAGTGGCGGTAGAGGGCACAAATGATGGAGCTTTAAAAGGGCTTGTTTTTCGACCCATTGATGCAAAGAATTGTTGTTTTCTGTAATTAAAGCTATCATACAACTAGTATGTTGTGGCCATCACAAAACTTTCTTCTATATAAATCACGTCAATTAAATCATTTAAATAGTAAAATAAATTACATCAATTTATTCATATAAAAGTATACCTGAATTTGAAATTTGATGAAAATTCGTGCATTAGTTATTGAAATAGAGCTGTAGGAGAAATTTTGAAAAATGTAGCATAGCGGTGCCACCTGCTGAGCGATTTGCACCAAACAGTACTAATTCATATACCGGAATCGTAAACCGGAATCGCCAAAACACAAACAGTACTAATTCGTATACCGGAATCTGAAGTTGGATGAAAATCCGTGTATTAGTTCTGGAGCTAAAGCTACTGTGGAAATCACAAAAAATGCAGCACAGCAGCGCCACCTGTTGAGCGATTTACACCAAAAGGTACAAAATATCAATTCATGTCAAGAACTAACTGAATCTGAAATTTGATGAAAATCCGTGCATTAGTTCTGGACATTGAGCTATTGTGGAAGTCGAGAAAAACGCTGCATAGCAGCGCCACCTGTTAAGCGATTTACAGCAAAACATAAACAGCACTAATTCATATCCAGGTATACCTGAATCTGAAGTTTGTTGAAAACCCGAGCATAAGTTCTTGAGATAGAGCTATCGCGGAAATCACAAAAAATGCAGCATAGCAGCGCCACCTGTTGAGCGATTTACACCACAAGGTGCAAAACGTCAACTCATGTCAAGCACTAACAGAATCTGAAGTTTGATGAAAATCCGTGCATTATTTCTTGAGATAGAGCTATTACAAAAATCGTGTAAATGCTGCAAAATGCAGCATAGCAGCGCCATCTGTTGGGCGATTTGCACCAAAACGTTACCAGCACCAATTCATATCAAGGATTAACTAAATCTGAAGTTTGATGAAAATCCGTGCATTAGTTCGTGATAGAGCTAGTGCAGAAATCGCGGGAAATGCAGCATAGCAGCGCCGTTGAGCGATTTACACCAAAAACTAATCAGCATCAATTTGTATTAGGGACTAACTTAATATAAATTTTTATTAAATTCCGTGCATTAGTTCTTGAGATAGAGCGCCCACAAAATTTGTGTCACATACACACAGACATTTTGTAAAAACATGTTTTTTGGAATCTCTGACCCCTAAAACGTGTAAATCCGTCGAAAACCGAAAATTTTCATGAATCCAATACTTTCTTCTTGTAAAGATAGAAGAAAGTAATAAATCAGCCCGAGATGGAGATGGGCTTTGGGAGGTTTAATGACCCTCTACCGAGCCAGATCTTCGAGAGATTGCCGAATATTTCTTATCGGGCGGCGGCGTCCCAGCTGCTAGTCTCAAGAGCTTGTCTCTGAGTGAAGAGGGAGTAGGAGAGAGCTGTTGGACGACAAGATCTAGATTTGAGGATCCTGCACCAGAAGATGAAGGGGATACATCATGAATAGTATCTAGTTTAAGTTTTGGAATATTTACTGCAGGAATACCAGAAGAGCTAGATTTCTTTGGAGTAGTATGTTTCTTTACTGGAGTTTTAACATTTTCTAATGCAATAATTTTACGTAAGACAGGTGCATTTGTGGATTTTAATTGATTTTCTAACGTTCTTGTAATTTTAGGATTGTCCTGCATCCACTTTTTAGCTTCCACCCCCAGCCTAGTGTAGCTGCTGGGAGGGGATTCTCAATAAATTTGAATTGTTTGTTGCTGGACACGAGAAAAGGTCAGCTTTTTATGTTGTACAAAATTTAATTTTGCAGACGATGATGAGATATCATTCTTTACTTCTTTTTCAACTTTACTTGTAAGATCATTCAGTAATGGGTTGATTTGATCGATGTTGGATACTATTTCATTAAATGCATCTCGAATAATTTCTGAATTATTATTTTCTAGTTGTTCCTCTTCACCATCAGAACCCATTTTATCTCTATCAGGATTTTCCATTTGATTGCTAATTGTTTCTTCTTTTTCAATAAATGATTGAGTAACTAGGTCTACTTTCGTTAATTTATATTTTCCTTTAAATTCATTACGAACTGTTTCTATATCAAATGCCTTAGATTTAGTTATTGGGACACCGTGAAAATGCCAACCGCTTTGTTGAATAGTGGAACAAGAAAATGATGTAGTTGACATTGAGCCAAAAGACGTAATTGTAGAGGAAGCACATGTGCTAAATAGATTAGCTGAGGACTGAACAGTATTCAAATCAGGGTTTAATATGTTAAAATTATGCGGAGACGATGTCTCTGAATGACCCCCTATCGAACTACGATTTTGCAGGTACGCAGTTCTACTGGCACAAGAAACAAATCTTCAATGACCCTCTATCGGTTGAAGATCTGGGTTGTTCTGACGTACATCGGGTAGTTGTAGAGCAGAGGAAGTTTTTCTGATAACATTAAATTCAGATCTTGAACGACCCTCTACCAGTTGGTTATTCTGTTGTACATTGGACGATTGCAGATCAGGGGCAGCTTGCCGCAATTGATCAGGATTAGCTTCGTTATTAACTGAATTAGCTAATTTATCTTCCATTTTGTCAAAATAAAAAAAAAATAGTTTCTTTACTAATTTTCTTGAATATTTATCCAAATTTTATAATTTTACTTCGGAATTTTAGATATTTTTGAGGATTTATGCACTTTTTTTCAGGAAACTGCAAATTCGTTATTTTCTTATAAAACTCAAATCTTGAAAAGTTTTCAACCGAATTAAAAAATTTCGGTATCAAATTGTCCGTAAATTGTCCTCCTTAATAATTCTGTCGAGGCTTTTTTAGATATTGCAGTTAGAAAAAATTCTACGAAAGAAGTCGCAAAACTTAAAACCGAGAAAAGTTACTTTTTCTTCTAAACTCTTTCAAAATAAAATTTCTTGCTTTGAAATGTTCTTTTTTACTATTCAAACTTGTTCTTTATGTCTTTAGCGACAACTTTGTCGAAAGAATTATTTTTAAACCGATTATTAAAAATTTTACGAAACAATTCGCAGAAGTCTTGAAATCGAAAGTTTCAAATTTCACAGTTTTTTCAAATTTTAAAATATAACCAGTCACCCGAAAATTTTTCTGTTGTGCTTGAATTTTACACTAAGTTCTTGCGAAAAACAAGCCGTAATTATATTTTCAATTTAGTTCAATACCAATTTATTGAGTAGAAACTCGTAAAACAAACTTCAAATTCACCACTATCTCTATTAGTAACTTTACTTCCAATGATACGATTTTGATAATTAATGGCTCAAAATATTCAGAGCGAAGAGTTCTATCTTTCTATCGAACGATTTTTCAATACTATTTTTATTTCAAGAGTTATGATCAAAAGTTTCGTAACTGCAAATTTCAAACTTGCAATTTGACGGTAAATTCACAAATTTTCTTAATTTCAACGATTGTTCTTGATAATTTTGAGTTTTTTCAGAGTAATTTTCTATTTTTTAGTAAAATTTATCTTCTTTTTAAATTTCTTCACTTTTCAACGAGACCTACCAGCCGAAACACAACAGGCGCGGACCGCGGGAAAACTGAACCGAAAAGACAGCGGGGACAGAAAAGCTAGCACCGAAACAGGGGAAAGCATGAAGAAAAAAGTACGAAAACGTTAAATAGAACCTATAATAACCAAGCATTAAAAGCCAAAAAGAAAGGAGAAGAATTTCGAAAATGAAATACAAAACGAAAGCACGATGCCAAAAAGATAGAGACCTCACTCATTAAAATCCATCTAGCCGTTGGGATGTTTCGAGGGTATAAAGAAATCCACATACACAGATACGCGTGAAACACATAACCCTTCTTTTCAGTCGGGTAAAAACGTTCTAAATGGCGATTTCTACGCAATCTCAGAAAGTACCCAACCGATTTCAAAAGTAATGGTTGGAAATTGATGACGACAGCCCTTGCTCCAATATAGGATCTACTTCATGTCAGCGTCACTACTACCTTGCTGTTACATTTTTAAAAACGTTCTAAATTGTGATTTTTGGGATACTGAAGGGGCTAGCAACTTGAAATTTGGCATGGTAATTATGAGATATAAATGCTCTCTGAGAAGAGTTCCATAAAAATTTGAAATTTAAATGGGGTGAAAATAAACAAAATGCGTTCTAAAAAGGTTCTAAATAGCGATTTCTACGCAATCTCTGGAAATATAAATTGATTTCAGTAGTAATGGTTTCAAAATGACGGTTACAGTCCCCACTCCAACATAGCTCATATTTTATGTTCTTGTCACTACCACCTGGTGGTTACAGGACCAAAAGATGTTCTAGATTGCGTTTTTTGTGTTAATGAGGGGGTCTAACATTTTAAATTTGGAATGGTAATTACTTCAAAGATTCAAATGCTTTCTAAGAATTGTCGAAAGAATATTCCAAATTTAAAAGGATGAAGTGTGCGAAAAGCGTTCTAAATTACGCTTTTATGCAGCCGTATGAAATACGAAACTGATTTCAAACATAATGGTTGCAAATCGATGGTGATAAAACCTGCTCAAACATAAGCTATATTTTATGTCGGTGCCAAAACCCCTAGAGTGTTGCAGGAGCAAAAACTTTCTAAATTCCGATTTCTGTGGTACTGATGATTCTAAAAACTTTAAATATAGTATGGTAGTTACTTATAAAATACAAATGGCCTCTAAGAACAGTCGAAAATAAATTCGAAATTAAAAAGGGGTGAAGCGAAGGGAAGGAGCGAAAAGCATTCTAAAAGAGTCCTAAATTACGATTTCTATGGAATCTCAGGAAATAATAAACCGATTACAGAAGTTATTGGTTTGAATCAAAAATGATCCTATACGGGCTATATTTTATGCCGGTGTCACTACCACCTGGTTGGCAGGAACAACAAGAAAGCCTTTAAAAACATCTAAATTCCGTTTTCTATAGAATATTAGGAAATACCAACCGATTTCAAGGTTAATGTTGGCAAATTTATGGTGACAGTCTCTGTTTCAACATTTTTCGAGACATTCTATTTCAACTCTGTTTCGGTATTTTATGTTAGGGCCACTAACACCAGAGAGGTGGTAGGCTGTTAGACAAGAAGCTAGGAATTTGACATGATGATTAATTTTAAGATGTAAATGTGTTTAGATGGTTTCTAAAAAATTCAAAACTTCAAATGGATACTGAAATGAGAATAAATGTCTCCAAATATTTTCTAAATTATCATTTATTTGGAATTAGTTTTAGATCTTCTTATTAATTAAAATCTCATTTCTGTCCATTGCACTTTTATAATGAAATTTAGTCAAACTGTGGCTTAATTTGTAATATTTGAATTATTTCAAAAAGTGTTCTTCTAACAAAAAATAATCATGCAAATATCACTTGGCATATTTCAACTATTACGCGAGCAAAGTCGCGGTGTTTGCTAGTATTTTTATAAAGATAAAATTAATAATAACATTACAGTCATTAATATTATTAGCAAAGTAGAAAGTAAATGGATAAGTAAGTAAAATTTATAGAATAAAATGAAAAACTAAAAAGTTAACTAAGATATGAATAGGCAGAAATAAGATTTAAATAATATTTACAAATTATGTACAGATGTAGAGAAGCTCAGGTACAAACAAATAAAAAAGCAGAAGGGATGTAGCGAATGGTAAAAGACACTGGCAAAAAGTCCATCAGTGTTAGGAAGTGTCTGAGGGATCTTCTGATGCTACAGCAACAGGGCCAGGTAGTCCATCAGAAGATACAGAAATATTTTGAGCGGCCGATGCTATAGCAACGTAGCCAGGTAGTCCATCGGAAGGCCCACATTGCAAATTAATATTGGCTTCAGCAACAGTTTGTGAAGGCAATGAAAGGTTTGTCACCTGAGTGGCTACAGACGTACCAGGAATACCATCTGTTGAGCAAGGAGCAGAGATAGAGTCATTTACTGGATCAGGAGCAAGTTCGATATTGAAATTCAAAACATTGGCAGAGGCAGGACGAGGAGAAGAAGAGGATGACAAGGCAGAAACCGAATCACAAAGGGGGACAACAGGAGGAATTAATGAAGCAGTAGGAACTTTGGAAGCGGCATCAGCAATCTGAGTGACAAATTGTTGGTACCGCTAGGGCTGAGACAAGGGTTTCCTTGATGGTGGAGTAGTATGCGAATAATAGATATCACGTGATGAACGAAGTGCGTCAGAGACAATCAGCTTACGCATCAATTTTGTATACTTCTTTGTACACAATCTATGGCATACTCTATCATTACGGGGGTTCCAGCTGCCCAGGGCACCAACAACGATGGCTTCTACAGAGACAGTTTTATATTGGTTTGATTTTCTAAGTTTTGAGGCTATTGACTGATATATTTTTTTTATTTCTCGGATTTCATCAAAAGCTTTGTTCCCATTTTCAAAGGTGACCGCAACATCAAGGATAAGACAGTTGTCACCTTTGGCAAGAACAAGATCTGGATGCTTTCGTGATCCAGCAAGTGGTTGATTTTTCTTGAGGAGGTTCCACGAACCGGAGGAAGCCTTGAGGAGCCGTTCAACAATATTATCATGTCTCTGCGTGATCATCTGAAGATTTTGCTTGCAGTGGCAGAGAACATGATGAAGGCCCTCAAACTTATCCTTGCACTGGCGACATGCCTGCTCATGTGGTTGTTTTTTAGGATCTGCGCCATTTAATGGGAGGGGATTCAATCTGGCTTTATGGATCCACCTCCAGTCCGTGAAACGAAGCGGACACCTTTGATTTGCAGAAACAATGAAGTGGTCCTTGGTCGGGATATTCTTTAAGTTGTGAAGTGCGAGAAGCACGAAGACTGTCTCGAAGAGATCTGAAGACTTTAGAGCGGTTTGTTATTGTTGTCCCCCGACGTGATATGGAGACTGAAAAATTTGTATCAAAAAACCATAGCACCCCGAGGCGATCAGATGCTTGCCTTGCTTTAGTAAATATTGAAGAAGCGGTATTTAAAATTTTTAATTTGTTTTCCACTTAAATAAGCTGCAAGATGATTAAGTGTTAATTGCGGAGGAGTGGAG
This sequence comes from Maratus speciosus, assembly GCA_963932465.1. Classification (NCBI taxonomy): domain Eukaryota; kingdom Metazoa; phylum Arthropoda; class Arachnida; order Araneae; family Salticidae; genus Maratus; species Maratus speciosus. Next base: position 639,529,612 of record OZ010789.1, read on the forward strand.
CCTTGTCGAGTACTGGTACAGAGTCGATGGGCAACCGTTGAAGTTAAATCTTTCCATGCTAGGTTCCAGACAATTTCATCAGAAAAGTTTAATAATTTGAGGGCGCCATCTATTACTGCAATTTCAGAATCTTCTGCAGATAGGGGTATTCCTAGCAATGTGTCTGCGGTACGACCATATAAGTAATGATTAGCTGCTCGTGCAGGAACATATAGAACATCTTTTTTAATTATAGGTTGCGAATTGCCACATCGAGCTCGATCCAGTCAGATTTATTTATTTGTTGGGTGCGTTGAGCATATTGAAGTGAAGGAAAGAAGAAGGATTTCATCGCATCTAACTTCTGCCACGGGGTGAGAGCAGACCGAAGCAAGGTTACCGCCTTGTCATAAAATTCTTTGATTTGTGAATGGTCATTTATTAGTTGAAAACCAACAGGTTTTCCTAGGAACATGAAGTGTTCATGATCCATAATTGGATGAAGGACCTCCTGGTTAATGGTGAAAGGAGTATCTAGACATTTTCTGGGATTGTTGCCTAAGTGGAATGAGTAATTTTTATTTATGTTAATCTTGAGGCCAAGGCGAATGTACTGTACTGCCAACAAATCCAAGGCTTTTTGGAGACCTTCCTGGTTATCAGCAATGATCAAGATGTCGTCGGCAAAAACTAAAATGGTGACGCCAGGAATGTTAAATATAGCCCTGATGACTGGGTCGAATGCAAAGTTGAAAAGGAGGCCACTTAAAGGGTCCCCCTGTCTAACACCATGAACGATTGGTACAGGACCTGTAGAACCCATGGCTGTTTCAAGAAGTGTAGATGCATCAAGTAATTCATCAAGGATTTTACAAATTTATTCCCAGCGCCAGGTGTAACAAGGGCTCGTCGAATGGAGCTATGGGAAACACTGCCTAAGGCATTGGACAGGTCGATTGAGGCTGCACACAGTTCTTGATTGGGGACGTGTCTAGCAAGCTGAAGTTTCTGCTGAAATACATAGTTATTTTCAAATGCCCCGTCATAGGGCATAAAGCCTTTCTCAGAAGCTCTACTGATTGGAACTGTGATCACGATTCTGATCGTTATGTAATGGATATACGTCTTCCAAATTATTTTCTAAAATGTACTGAATAAGTTGTTTTGCGTCGTTGATAGAGTCCAGTGAATTGGATCAGCGTTAAAAGCTGAATTGGTGTTAAAAGCTGGAGTTCCTCATAAAGTTCGAAAGACTGTATAAAGCGATTTTCACCTTCACGAAGTATTGTACCTAAATCATTACAATGCTTGAGAAGGTTCTCCTTAGATAAAGATTTAAAATAATTGATATCGTAAATAAAACCACACCGTTCAAAATATTCATTGAACGCTTTGAATCGACATTCGGTGTCAACTATTATAGCATCTATTATTGTGTTAAAAAAATTATTAGTTGATTGCATAGGTTCATCAATATGTTCATAACCGAACATTCGTTTTTTCTTTAAATTAAAACTCTATTTCGTAAATACATATTTCCCCAAACAATCGAGCTTCTGCAACGTTTGTTTCAAATCCTGTATTACGGAATTCTTGAATCCAGCCACGGAATGAACGTAAAGTATCAATAGTGACTTTCAAGTGCACTTGCACCGATTACCATAGTTTACTTATACTGTTCACATGTAGTAAAATCTCGTACCACACGTGTATTGCAATAATAAACTCAAAAGTTAACAAATTGGTCAAGACTGCTTCATAATCGCTAAAGGTTTTGGAATCATCAGTTTTATTTTTCAGGTCATTCACGCATTCGATGGCATCATCAAATTACAAAAATATAGCTTTTACTACTCAGAGTCTATTTTCCCATCGTGTTTCAAACAGAAATTTTAACGTCAATTTTAATTTAGTTTTTATAAGATCACAACGCTTGCTTGACTTTGCAAAGAGCGCATACATTTTATTGATGAAGCCGAAAAATCTTTTACCTGTTGTAGAAGAGTTAGCTGCATCATTTAAAAGCAAACTCCATCAATGGCATCACGGCATGAATAATGCTCGTGGTTAATTGTTAGTTCCTATTTATAAACACTGTTTTGATGAGGCCTATACAATACATGTCTATGAAGGTTAGAGTTGCAGTAAATCTAAAGATCGTACCTACACAACTTCCAGGTTGTGCAATATTTAAATGGAGCTTCTGACTGTAAAATAGTCAATGAAACATCGTCTTCATTTTGAATGACCTATTCAATGATATGCCACTCAATAGGGTGCGTAAATTTTTTTTTTCGTCTCAACCAACATTTTGTACTTTACGACCTCCATTTTGAATTTATAAAAACAAAAGCTAGCCTATAACCATCGGACGGTTAAGACGAAGCAATAGAGACCTCATTCATTAAAATCCATCCAGCCATTGGGATGTTTCGAGGGTATAAAGAAATCCACATACACAGATACGCATGAAACACATAACCCCTCTTGGCAGTCGGGTAAAAAGGCATATTAATACTCATTGATGAATAAAATCTCTGGTAACAACCCTCTATCCTGCCAGGCAGTAGATGATACGCCGGAAGAGTGGACGGGAGAAGACTGTAAAAGACTCTCTACTGATAAAGATCGCTGTAGCTTTGCCGGAGTTGAAGCATCTTCTTGCGGGATACTTGAAATTGATTCAAGCAATTTTTCTTGTACTGTCGATAGAGGAGTAGTCGTTAACTTATTTAGTATTTCATTCGGGCTGCGACTAGAGGAAACATTACCAGAAGAATTCATAGAAGTTACAGTTCTTGCAATGGGAGATGCATCTGGGATTGTTGACAATGCCATCTTTGGAATTCTTCGCAACCAGGGGGCCCACTCTATTCTAAAGAAAACCTCTATCTGAACGAAACTCCGTTTTACAACCTATCCACAGATATATTAGTGAAGCGGATCAGGCACATAGCACCTTAGATAGGTAGGCACCTCCTGGTGGTAAAAAGTGGAACTAAAATATGTAAGTCTATGGTGCATAATATGAAAGAGTGGTCAAAGGAGTGTCAGCTAAAGTTAGAAAAGTGCCCCTCCGCGTGAAAAGGGGCTAGGATAAAAAATTGCTTAAAATACACAAGTTAGAGACCGAAGGGGTAAATATCAGACTTTTTGAAATTTTTATGATTTGTCGTGTGATTGCAAGTGTTCAGCTGTAAGTATGCAAAATCTCAAACCTCCAACTTAATTAGGGACTCAGAAAAAAATTCTTAAAATACACAAGTTAGGGACCGGAGGGGTAAATATAAGACTTTTTGAAATTTTTATGATTTGTCATGTGATCGCAAGTGTTTAGCTATAATTATGCAAAATTTCAAGTCTTCAACTTAATTAGGGGCTCAGTTAGGAAAAGACACTTAATATACAGAAGTTAGAGCCCATGGGGGGTAAATATAAGACTTTTTCAAAATTTTACGATTTGTCGTTTGATGTGAGGTGTTCAGCTGTAAGTTGCAAAATTTCAAGTCTCCAACATATGTAGTTTCTGAGAACAGGCACTGTGACGGATGGACAGACAGACAGAGGAGTGAGACGAATAGGGTTTCGTCAGATGAACAAAACCCTAAAAAAAATGTTGTTGATGATGTCAACGATGTTAATTACTTAGTCGCTGAGGGATCTCAGGGACCAGTCTCTACTGACTTTGTATGTAGCTTGTGCAATAAGTCCTCCAAGAAGAAGGTTGGTTTGAGTCTCCATAGACGGAAAGTTCACCCTGTTGAATATCACAGTGAAACTAAAGAAGAACTGCAGGGAAGAAATGTTGTGAAAAAGAGCTGGTCTGAACTGGAATCGTTGAATCTTGCAATGGTAGAAGCCAGGCTGGTTAATAGCAGATTCCAAGGTAATATCAATCAAGAGCTTGTCAAACACTCTGATGGCAGATCGCTTGAATCCGTGAAGAGCAAGCACAAAGGTGATAAATATAGGAAGATGGTGCAAGATATGTGCAAGAATCTGACAACTCATGATGCTGGAGCTGGAGCTACTGCCTGTGTGGAGAGCGGCACCCGTCTTGTCGTCAACTTGCCTAAAGAAAATGATATCCTAAGTACAATCAAGGAAGAAACCATTGGTGATCAAATGGTTTATGTTCAGCAAACAGTGAGGGAAAATATTATTGTTGCTGTTGAAGACGTTGCTGAAAAGAGCTCTGGAAGAATTAGCTGGAATCTGAATGACTCCACAATAATATATGAATCTACTGAAACATATTTGTACAATCTGAATAACAATATCAGATTCAGGCCCGCTGATAAAGATGAGATTAACTTACTAGATCGAACATTTGACTTCTTGGAAACTGATCATGAAAAAGCTAAGAACCTAGTAACTGCCTTTTTAAGTCTCTTTCCTAGACTTAGGGAAAAGAAGAGCTATAAATCAAGGAGATCTGAGAAGGTTCCTTCTAAGAGGAAGTTGAAGAGGCAAAGATATGCCCGCTTCCAAAAGTTGTATAAGAAGAATCAATTGGTTGATTGGGGTTTTATGGCACAAAGTCCCTTTAGGGACATGCTGCGCCAAGACATGGTTGAAAAACAAAACACAGAAATATATTTTAAAATGTTAAAAAATGGTCATAACAATATGATATGGAAAACAAGAAAGAGTGGAAAACAGTAGTGAGATGACATGAGTTAAAACCACATATTAAAAAAGTCAAATTATCTTAGTTAAAAATACAAGAATAGAAGTAAAAACTGTAAAAGTAGTAAGGTAAAATAATGAAAAGAAAGCAATGTGATGATAAATATAAAACCAGTGAATGAGACAAAGAAAGTATTAACAGTTACAATCCGTATGGTCAATAAAGTAATCTATCTATATTATAAAAGACAAACATATCTGTGCGTAACGCATACGTCATTCTGCGAATGGCAACACTTCAAATTTGAAATGAATTTTCGTTTTGCAATTTTCGCTACTGAAAAATTTTAAACTTCTACACATCGCACATTTTCAGTTTTTATACCGTCGTATAAGGGGAAAAATGTACTTTTAAATGCATTTTGTTCGAAAGCTGTATCTCAATTTATTTTTGAGATATTAATTTTTTTATAGTTTTTAGTACCAATTTTGTAATTGTGGTAACAGAAGGAGTACTCCATTTCTATTAAAAGTAAAGGGAAAATAGCAGATTATTGTACTTTTTTGTTACCCTTTCCTCATAAAAATTGACATGAAAATACATGCTATGTCAAAAATACCGCCTGAATCCAGTGAATTTTGGTTTTATTTCGTTTCTATTCATCAATTAAATGTTTCTTAGTTTATAGCAAAAATATTTTACAAATGATATAACACTTTTTCTTTAAGAAAACGTATTTTAAATAACTGTGTGACATTCCTTCAAAATTACTTATTTCGTATCAGAAAGCTGAAAGAATGCAATTTTATTTATCCATTTAATATTTTAATTTAAAAAATATTTTATGAAATTTCTTCAAAATGATCGTAATTAGAATGCTTTCATTATTGCAGAATTGAGAAAATAATGACGTTTATTTATCTTTATTCATGCGATTTTTTGATAAAAATTTTAAAAATATATTTTTTCTTTCTTTCTATGATTTAAATTTTATTGTATAAGGTTAAGTGGCGCAAAGTCCCATTAGGGACATATTGCACCGAAATATTTTGAATGGAAAATGACGTATACTGCTTTTGAAAACACGCATTTTTCCTTATAAAGTTTCCATATTTTTTTTCTTCTGGATGAGTGCTGATACTAATTTTGAGACACTATGCAAAGGCTTAAGTATGTGAAATTGACGTCAGATTTAAAAGAAAACGATCAATATCTTTGATAATACTAAACATTTTAACACAAATGCGTCTAAAAAACATAAATTACGGCAATTTTTATTCTTCGGTATTGAGATTAGTATCTGAAGTTAAGAGTGCGACTGTTCACATGCAAATGTGTTCTTGACCATCGTGACATCAAGTTTTGAGTTAAAATGAATTTAAAATGGTCAAATTAAAATACTATTTTTTAAAAGATGTTGAATACGGATATGATAAGTAGATTATGAGAAGGTAAAAATGATGCCGGGTTTAGATTTTAAAGGGGCAAAAAATCTGATTTTATCAAACTAGAATAAATTCTATCGTTTCGATTTGGGTTGGGTTGATTTTTGACGGCTGATTATCTACACGGGGGATAGATAGGTCCGGGGGGAAGTGCCCTCCAAGGGGGTCTTTCTAAGGGAACCTAATCCATATTTATGCATGGAAAATCCACGGCTCGAAGAAACCACGCAAACTCCGAACGATTAGGCCGACGGGCGCGATTGGTTTCGAACCCAGTACCTCCCGTCTACCAGCTTCGAGAGCAAAACCTCTCGGCCACTGGTGGGGCCCGTTTCGATTTGGAAAAACAAGCATAAGAGACTTAACTGACAGCTTCATCATAATAACTGTTTTCTATTATATTTTACTGATTACATGTGCGATTAAGCTTAATTTGAAAAATTCAGACAACCAGGGGTCGCATGCCATAAGGGAAATTTTATTGTTCCTACCAGAACTATTAATCAATAATCTTCAATTTTTTTTAAATTTAAAAGATGCTGTAGAAAGATAGTATGAACATATTATTTTCGAAATAGTGGTAGGAACAATAAAATTTTCCCTGTAGAAAAGGCCTTGAACAACTGAGTTTTATAGAAATAGTATTTTGTTAATTTTAGGTTAAAATAATATTTGTTTGAGAGTTAGACTAACAATTTAAGATGTATTTTCTATTGTAACTAATTTTGTAGATTTATTATAATTCAATGAAACAGTTCCTTCTTAAACATTTTCCTTCGTTGAAGTTCGACGGGTTCCACCTCGTATTAATAAAAGAACAAATCGCTCTGTGTGTGTGTGTCTGTTGGCGATGGCTAGCGAAAACTACCGCACGTAGAAGTCTGAAAATTCAGGTGTGATTAGTCCAAGACAGGTCCTGATGCACCTGAGGCTCAGATTTTTAATTTTTTAAGGGCCGGGGCCCCTGGGCGACTTTCAGTTTCAATGCACTAAAATGTTAATAACATGCCTTTTTTCTATCCGATCTTCTTTGTTTTAGGGGTAAATTCTCCTTTCAGTTTCTGCCCCATTTCTACATTTCACTTAAAACCCTGGCACCCTTGCAAGGGGCCCAGTACAGGGCCCCTTGAAGTTTTAGTGCACTAAATTGTTAATAACATACATCTTTTCTATCTGATTTTCTTTGTTTTAGGGGTAAATTCTTCTTTCAGGCCCCTTTTTAAGCATTTCCCCAATTTTTTGCACATTTATTTTAAATTATATTCTAATGATTAATTCATACCCTATGCTTAATCTCGACTAATCAAAGATCTAAAACGCTAAGTACTAAAACGTTGTAACACGTTTTCAAATTAGGACCCTGTTCTCAACTATCAGTTATTATAACTCCCTTAAAAATTGTCCGATTCGCTAGCTTTTTTTTTCTAACAACATCTGAGGTTCTCCAGCTATTACATGAACAAAAAAAAAAAAAAAAAAAAAAAAAAAAAAAATTTCAGGCTTCAACTACCACCAATTTTGAATATAAATCGTCTTCTTAGGGCCCTTGGAGCATCTTCTTTAAAAATGATCCGAATTCCTAGCAATTTTCTTTACCATAGTTCTAGAGTCCTCAGATTACATTGAAAACTTCTAAAAAGTTTATTTATACCAAACTACATGCCACTGGTATAAATACTTACCCAATAAATACCAAAACTTAGTCCCTTCCCCCTTGGGGCCCGGTACAAGGCCCCTTCAAGCTTTGCACCATAAATTATTAATAAATTGCCCCTCTTAATCCGATCTTCATTTTTGGAACCATTTTTCCAGTCAGTTATTCTCCATTTTCTATATTCCAGTTAAAATCCTGGGTCACCTTAGGGTCCTGTAGGGCCCGATCCGGGGCCCCTTGAATTTTTTGTGTGCTATGCATTTTTTAAACCCTAATTTTCTCACCTTCTTATTGCATAGTTTTAAAATTGAGTCTTGAACTCTTCCCCTTAGACCTACACCTTCATATTTTTATTGGAGCTCTAGGGCCCCTTTTTAAGCATTTATCCCATTTTTGCACATTTTTTTAAAATATTACTCTAATGATTATTTCATACCCTATGATTAATTCTGACTAACTGAAGATCTAAAATGCTAAGTACTAAAACAATTAAACATGTTTTCATGTTAGGGCCCTGCTCTCAACTATCATTTGGGCCCTTTTGGGCCCCCTGTTATAGCTCCCTTAAAAATGATCCAATTCACGAACTTTCTTTTCTAACAACTTCTTAGGTTCTCCAGCTACTACATGAACGACAAAAAAAATATTGCAGACTTCAGCTACCACCAATTTTAAATATTAATCATCTTCATGGAGCCTTTGTTGCAGCTTCTTTAAAAACTATCCTATTCTTTTACAATTTTCTTTAACATAGTTTTAGCATCTTCCAGCTACTTTAAAACCCCTAAAAAATTTTGTTATACCCAACTACATTCCAGTTAAGACCCTGGCACCAAGGGCCCAGTCTTTCTTTATGCCTCAGCTACCACCTTTTCAAACATTAATCTCCTTTTTCAGCATTAACTTACGTCTACTCACTACAGCTGTAAATTAAAAATCGCGTTACTTTAAAGGTAACTTTAGGTAAGGGATTTCATCCATTTATTAAATATCGTGTTAATGCTAACAGTAATTCATGAAATTTACAAGGTTGAGGAGGCATCTTCCACCGCTTGGTAGCGCATTATTTCCTCGCGTTTAAGGGCCCAATTTCAACGGGATTTGCATTCTTCAACTTAGATTACAATTCAGCTACTTTCTGTATTATGAAATTTTATCTTAGACTTTAGTTACCAACATTTTCTAACATTAATGGTGCATTCTTTTTTTTTTTTTTTTGTTTCTGTGGGCTTGATTCCTACGAGGTTTGGATCACTCAACTTGGTTTGCGATTGTCTCCAGCACGTGTGGGCACTTCCGGTAAATGTTGCCATATGTAGTGGGGATCTAGATTACACGTTCGTTCAGAAAGAAGTTTGATGGAAACACATTAGATGCTGTGGAAGGCAATGGGGCCTCCAAAATGAGGTTCATTTAAAAGAATTTCCAAAGTTATAAAATCATACAAACTTAAGTTTTGTTTAAGGTTATTATTTACAAACCCCGGGCAACGCCGGGCGGGTCTGCTAGTGTATAATAATAAAGAAAGAAGTTTGTGTGTGAGTGAGTGTGTCGGCGGTGTTCTGAAGAGACCACTGCATGTAGAGCTACAAAATTTGGGGAAAAGGTACGTACGTCTATATAGGAAGTTTTGTACCTCGAAGCCCGATTTTTGATTTTTTTATTAGATTTTTTTTTATTTAATTTTTTATGCGATTTTTAGCGCTTTTTTATGTTTCGAGGTGATTTTTCCACATAAGTGAGAAGAATATGGTTTCTTTCTTTTAACCCAATATAGTAAATTTTGTTCTCTTTTTAAAAAGTTTATTCGGAATTCATGCAGCGATTTTTGAATTTTTAGCGAATTTTTTATTCAATTATTGAACAGCCTTTAATGCATTTCCATACCTATAAGGAGGTTACCGTAGAGGGACATAGTTCTGTCGCCAAATGCAGCAAGTTTGTCGCCAACTTGGCGGTATATCGCCAAATTTGGAGACCAAAATGAGTCGCCAAAAGTGACGCCAACTTGGCGATATCTCTAATATTTTGCCAAATTCCCATAGACTTCCATTGTAAACCAATATGGATTACTTTCTTACAGAAAATCAACAAATTGAGATATTTTAATGCAACAAAAACTAATATTAACTTAAGGGATTATATTAATTCAATTTTTTCACATTAGGAAAAAGAACGCGGTTTCTTTCTTTTAACCCAATATAGTAATTTTTGTTCTCTTTTCAAAAAAATTTATTCGGAATTCGTGCAGCGATTTTTGAATTTTTAGCGAATTTTGTATGCGATTATTGAACAGCATGTAATGCATGTCCATACCTATAAGGGGGGTTACCATAAGGGGGATCCAGTTCTGTCGCCAAATAACGCCAATTTTGTCGCCAACTTGGCGATATATCACCAAAAGTGACACCAACTTTGCGATATCTCTAATATTTCACCAAATTCCGATAGACTTCCACTGTAAAACAATAGGGTTTACTTGCTTACAGAAAATCAACAAATTGAGATATTTTAATGCAACAAAAACTAATATTAACTTAAGGGATCATATTAATTATATTTAAGGGAGTCCAAGTAAAACAATTACGAATAAAAGTAACATGATCTAATGCTTAACAAGATTTCCAAAACATAAATTTTAAGAGAGCCCATAGGTCAAAGGAATTAGATTTGAAACTTTTATCCAATTATAGTAAATTTTGACTTTCGTGATTTTTAATGCGATTTTTAAGTTTCTTCGCGATCTGCTGCAATTTTTTGACATTCCATTTTTGATCTCAAGTACATTCTGCCCTCATTTCAATAAAGTTTATTCGGATTTCGTATATCAATTTTCGAATTTTTCAGGAATTTTGTATGTGACTTTTAGTGTATTTTAGCGATTTGCTACTATTTTTCCACATTAGTGAAAGGAATCAACTTGCAATCTTCGAACATAATATATATTTCTTTTTTCTCGTTTCAGAATTTGAGAAGCGATTTAAAATTTTTTTGCGATATCTTATTGTGATTTTCAGAGCTTTTTCGTAATTCCTGCTATTTTTTGACGTACCCAAGCGACGCCGGGCTAATTTGCTAGTAAGTCAATAAAAACAAAGTAGAAAATGTCCAAATACAAGATAAAATAAAAAATAAAGCACAGATTATTAAAAAACGTACATTCAATTAGGCACATATTCATTGAACACAGTATTTTTATCATCTAAATCCGAGTCATTACTGTATGACTGATTCCATTGTCTCTTCCACGTATTGCTGCAATTGTTTACGGTCCTTCATTTTGGTGATACATGAGCGCATAGATGATTTTTTCTTTCTTTTCTTCACACTCTTCCACTGTGAAGAAGCTGTAGTTGATGATTTCCTCCTCAATTTCCTCATGCAGAATTGCCCTCACTTCCGAAGAGGAAACCACAATGAGAGTGAAACAAAGAGGAAACAAAGGCAAGAGAAATACGAGGAAAAGGAAAAGAGAAAGATCGCTCAGGTGCCCGGGGTTGTGAAGCCCGTGAATACCTAAAGAAGGTGCCCCCCTGGGGAGATAAGAAGAATCGCAAGGCCACTTTCGAGTCTTTGTACAGCAAGAGTTCTATCAATAACGATCTGGGTCCTGAGAACCTGTTTAGCTACAGGAAACATCTACTAACGCACTCTTCTATAGTTGATCACCAAATATTAATACTTCTACTGATTTCAAATATAGTTTTGATCCAAGTTTATTAATATAATATACCCTGAAGAGGTTGCTGGTATTCGTCTGACAGGGCATTCAAGATCGCAGCATCCCGAAGCATACCATCAAAGAGCCCTGGAGGAATTGAAGAGCAAAAAAGAGGTAAAGAAGAGATGGTCCGAAGAGGAAGTCAACAGGATGGCATGTGAAGAAGCAAAAATTATGATTAGGCTGGGGCCTATAAAAAATATGAATCAGAAACTTCACGAAAAATTTCAAGACCATACAATAGAAGCAATCAAGGGAAAAAGGAGGCCTGAGAAATATAAGAGAATGGTCTTCGACATCTACAGTAGTCTTGCACCGGAGGCTGCTGGGGATGTGAGCTTCAGTCCATCTAGTAGTAATACGGGAGATGGGAGCATTATTATAGATCAACAGGCTCCGACAGAAAGCAGAATACCTCCAACTGTAGACCCAAAGGATTTTAATATGTTAGAAGATACTGTCATGTATGTTTCCCCGGAAACATACATACATGAGTTACTGGGATTGGTGCATACGGGGTAGTGCTGGCCGAAAATGAAATCAAGTATATTGATAAAGCATTTTTAAACCTCACAGATCCAGAAAAATGTAAGAACTTTATAACATCATACCCTGATTAAAGACAGTAAGGTGAGGAAGAGGAATGACAAGAAAAGTACAGTTGTGAAGAAGCTCTCAAATAGAAAAATGAAACGAATCAAATACATCGAATTTCAACGCCTATAGCAAAAGAAGAGGAAAGCTACATTCGATAGCCTGTACAACAACAATAGCCTTAATGAAGACCTTGATTCTAACACAGTTTTTGACTATTGGAAACACTTGCTTTGCCATACATCCATTAATGAACCAGATCTGTCAACTTTTCAATTTGAAGATACACCTATTACTTTTGATCCTGACTAGCACATCAACCTTGATGTGGTCATGAAGTTCAACACAAAGGGAAAATCAGCGGCAGGCCTTGATGGTTTGTCAGCGTACGACACCCTCCGGATCAATAGCAGAACCAAAGCACAACTTTTCAGTCTCTTTCTAATAAATACTTCATTGGATTCCAGATGTTTTGTTAAACAGCTACACTATCTTTATCCCAAAAAAGAACAATACCAATGAACCATCCAACCTCCGACCTATATCCATAGCTTCTAATTTAACAAGGCACTTCCATAAAATATTATGCAATTGAATCTCTAATATAGTTTCATACAGTACAAATCACTATGGCTTTCAAAAAGTTGACAGTATCGCTAAAGGCATCGACCTCCTAAATGCAATATTATGTTCAGTACAGATTTAAAACCTCTAGCCATTGCAATCTTAAATTTACAGAAGGCATTCGACAGTGTTTCCTATGAAGCAGTATATAAAATAACTGATAATCTAAAGATACCAATAAGCATGAAAACCTACTTGAAATACATATATTTTTACTTAAAGACCTCTCTCAGGGTTCATACTCTATTTGAATAACAAAATTCCCTGACTTTTCCAGATTTCCCATGCTATATTTCCTACAATTCCCTGACCAAAATTCATGACATTTTTAGAAATACAAATTACAATTCAAGATCTTAATGATTAAACTTACATCTTAAAATTAATATAACGTATAAAATTGAAACTAAAAATCTATATCATTTGATATTTACAATATATATATACAGTAAAACCTGGATATAATGCTCTTTCGGGGGACCGGGCTAGTAGAGCATTAAAAGCGGGAAAACGTTAAATGCGGGAAAAGGTTTTCGGCATTTTAAAATTGAGAATATTGGATTACCTGCTTTAAATAATGCGGGGAATCATTTTTGTGTATTATTTAAATTCGAAACTCCACAGGAGAGGTACAAAAATGTTCCCTTCATTTAAAATATCACAAATTTACATAGTGTTTACAAAGTGTATTATTATTTAAAATCAGAATAAGTAAAAGAATTGTTAGCATTAAAACAAAAGTTATAAAATATATTTAACATTTCTAATAGGAACCTTTATCCTTATATTAAACATAAAATAAAATTAGGAAAGAAACTAATAATAATATTTTGTTTTTGTTTTTTTTAAAAATGTAACATTTGTATTCATGAGCACCACTATGAGGACTATACACTTTCACTTACTATTTATTCAGTTTTAGAGAAAAACTCTTCGAGTTTCGGCTGACAGGTGGATGAACGACCACATAAAAGAGTGTTTTCTGCTTTGTTTATGTGTCTTAATATATCTTCATGTGAAGTGGCGGTAATTACTGATTCGGTGTATAGGCAGATAATGCTAAAAGTTGCCATTACTTCAGCTATCGTTGGGATGCGCTCTTGAACATCGCCATCAGCAACTTCATCAGGGTCCTCTTCTTCCGTGGCATCCAGTACAGTGACCCCTATAATGTCGTCAATGCTCCTAACGTTGCTTGTGTTGCCTTTATAAATGTTAAGGTAGTTCTAAAGCTGTGTGCGTTTTCTGTAAGATGCTCGCAAACAGCTTGCCAGTCCTCATCGTCTATAGGATCCGACCCCTCTTCAGCCGCATCCATATCATCGTCGGCATCCGTTATGAAGCCCGTCTTTTTAAAGCAAATTTGAATTATCTTAGGTTTGATTGCATCCCAAGAAGCGCTAAGATAGTTCATGGCGTCGAGGAGAGTTACAGAAGATCATTTACTTTTAATTTCCATTTCATGTAGAAATCATTTCACTATACGTTTGCGATAATGTTGTTTTAAAACCTTTATGATCCCTGGATCCATCGGTTGAAGTATGCTTGTGGTGTTTGCAGGAATAAATTACAGTGAGACATTTGAAATATCTGGTATTTCTTGGGGATGCGCTCGCAATTGTCTACGAATAGTATGACATGCCTATTTTGCTTCCGCATCTCGACATCAAAATCAGAAACATATTTAATGAACTGGGTACCCGTCATCCAAGCCTTACGTTGATGTGCATAGTCACAGGGCAGTCGCTTGATGTTCTTGAAACAGCGAGGTTTGGCTGATTTTCCAATCACCAGAGGCTTGCGTTTGTCACTCCCATCGGCGTTGGAATAAACAAGCACAGTCACACGTTCTTTACTAAGCTTCCCTCCATCGCACTGCTCATCTTTTAATGTTAAGGATTTATCAGGCATCGCTTTAAAAAATAAGCCAAATTCGTCGGCGTTTTAAATATCACAATTGGCATAGTTTTTACTAAGCCTTGGAAGACTGTTCTTCTTCCAAAATTCTGCACATTTTCTATGTTCAAGGCAGATGATTCTCCGCAAATCTTCTTGTACACAATGCCGTGGTGGGTTCGAAATCAGTCTAACCACCAATTAGATGGAGTAAAAACTTCAATTCTTAGCTTTTGGGCTACTTCTGCAGCTTTTTCTTTAACTATGGATCCGCTAATAGGTATATTACTGTGTCTTCATTCAAGAAACCACTCATACATAACTTTTTCTAAATCTTCATATTTTCATGTTTTCACTCTCTTTTTCTTTGAGCCACCAATCGCAGCATTTTTTTCAATATCTTTTCTGTTTTGAAGAAGAGTTCGAAGAGACGACGGCGTGATAGTCATCTCAAAATCTTTCCGGCTCAGAATAGGTGATTTTTTGTCATAATTTTTTAGAATTTCTAATTTTTTCGAAAGTGTCAGCGTCTTTCTTTTCATACTCTTAGCTTGCATGTTGCGCCTTAATTGGAGTCGGCAGCGATGCTACTTATTTATGTGCAAATGAGAAAAGCGAAAACATATTGTGTGAAGTAAGAGACAGTCAGGTGCTGCTGAGATGGGCGGCATAAATTCTTTTGTTCCCTGATCCAATGAGAAGAAAACCGCTGCGCCGGCCGATTCTCTCTCTCTTTGTACGGGCGAGAAAATGAGAATTCCGGATGTAAAGCAAGCACCAAAGCGTAATATCCGGATTTCTTTGTTCAAAGAACCAATAAAAAGCGCGTTAAAAGTGGGAAAGCGTTAAAAGCGGGGAGCGTTAAAAGCGGGGAATTTTTACATTGTCCTTATGGGTATGGTTCAAGGGATCAGGACAAATGAGCGTAAAAGGCGGGAAAGCGTTTTAAGCGGTGAGCGTTATATCCGAGCTTTACTGTATATATATATATATATATCTACCCTATCTATATTATAAAGGACAAACATATCTGTGCGTAACGCATACGTCATTTTGCGAATGGCAACACTTTGAAATTTGAAATAAAATTTTGGTTTTACAATTTTCTCTACTGCAAATTTTTAAACTTCTAAACATCGCACATTTTAAATTTTTACACCGTCGTATAAGGAAAAAAATGCTCTTTTAAATGCAATTTGTTTGAAAGCTGTATCTCAGTTTATTTTTGAGATATTAATTTTTTTGTAGTTTTTAATAACATTTTTCCAATCGTGGCAACAAAAGTACCCTATTTCTATTGAAAGTCATTGAAAGTAAACGGGAAATAGTCAAAAATAGGAGATTACTGTTATCTTTTCGTTGCCATTTTCTCATAAAACCAGAAATAAAAGTTGAAATTAAAATACGGACTATGTCAAGAATATTGTCTGTTATTCCGCGATAATGATGTCATATGCATACTTTTCTATAGACAAAGTTTAAGATTGGATTGTAAAAGTGGATTGCTTTAGAGGCTGCAAATGACATCATTTTATAAAACAGCGTGTATTTTAATTCTTAATACTGAATTATGTGTTGTAGAAGTGCGTCATTTTCACAGCCCAGCTGCTTTCAAATTCTTCACAGGTTAAAATGCTTCACTTTTGAAAATAATGTAATCGAAATTACACACTGATAAAATGCAATGTTTAAAAAAAAATTAGAGTGTCTTTATAAAAGAGAGGTGGCATGCAAAAAATAGAGATTTATATTACAGAAATTAATGATTCTCGCCTGGATAGATTTGCTTCGCCGAGTTAGATAAGCAATCAAATAACTCGAGGTTTAAAATAATATCATAATCCTGAAGTTATTGTCCAAAATTCTCTCGAATTGACATTAATAATAATTGAAATAAGTTAAGAAATAATAAATAATTGAATTAAGACATTCTACTATAATTTTATCAAAATAACATAATTTGCTTAATTTAATTTTTCACAATTTTATATCATCTCTATACTTGAAACACAAGTGTGTTTTTTAGTCATCTGCCCTGATCTTTCTGCTGAACCAATTTTACTAATATTTTTTATTTTTCAACTGAAAGCTGTTCATTTGTAGCTGTGTTCGCACTATCTTTCTTTTTTTTTTTTTTATATCCCTGCTTTTATATTTTAATTTTAAAAGCATTTTATGAAATTTCTCCAAAATTATGAAAATTAGATTGTTTTGATTATTGCAGACAAGAGAGAAAGAAAAAGAGGTATTTTTATCTTTATTCATGCCATTTTCTGATAAAAAATCAAAATTGTTTATAAAAATTGTTGTATAGGGTTTAGTGGCGCAAAATCCTATTAGGAGTATAATATTATATTAGGGGAATAATAACGGAAAATGACATACTGCTTTTGAAAACACGCATTTTTCCTCATAAATTTTCTATATTGTTTTTCCTTCAGCATGTGTACTAAGTTTCAGACACTAGGCGAAATGTTTATTTAAGTGAAAATGAAGTCTTATTTAAAAGAAAACGATCATTTATTAGATAAAACTAAGCATTTTAACACAAATTCGTCTAAAAAACATAAATTACGGAATTTTTTACTCTCCGGAATTGGGATTAGAATCCCAAGTAAAGAGTGCGTCTGTTCACATAAAAGCTGACAATGGTGACTTCAAGTTTTGAGGTAAAATGATTTTAAAATGATCTAACAAAATACAATTTTTTAAAAAAATAATGAATATGGATATGAGAAGTGCGTATGCAAATTTTGAGAAGGTAAAAATTGTTGTTTTTCATTCCGGAATACCAAGCATAAGAGCTTCAATTGATAACCACATCGTAATAACTGATCTTTGTTATATTTTACTGATTACGTATCTATATTATAAAGGACAAACGTATCTGTGCGTAACGCTGACGTCACTTTGCGAATGGCAACACTTCACGATCAAATGTCGGTCTTGAAATTTTCGCTACTGCATTTTTTTTAATCTTCTGACCATCATACATTTTCAGTTTTCGTCGTATAAGGAAAAAAATTACTTTCAAATGCAATTTGTTTGAAAACTGTATCTTAATTGACTGATGTATTATGTTTTTTAAAGTATTTTTTAAGCATGATTTTTTTAAAGTTTATCTTATCATGTGCCTGTTTCAACACATAATAATAATAAACATTTTGTACATAAAGCAAAAACATTGTTCAGCATTTGTTTCTGACTATTTTTGCATAACGAAATTAATACTTCCTTTATAAACAAATAAAAGAATAATATTAAAAAAACCCCTAATCTAGCATATTTGTGAAAGACAAATTAACGAAATTAATACTTCTTTTATAAACAAATAAAAGAATATTAAAAAAAAATCTAACATATTTGAAATCATACAATTTAAATTTTTAGATCATCAAATAGGATTTTTTTAATCAAATGGAATTTGTTTGCAAAGTTAATCTCAGTTTACTGATTGGCTATGGTTTTAAAAACAATTTTAATGCGTGAAATATTTTTTTTATTTATCTATATCGTGCGGAGCTCGATTATGAAAGATTAATCCGTTTGCCCTTAAAACAAAATAAAGAGTTCATCATTTTCTTACGGCTAATATCCTTTTAAAAAAACTTCCCTATGAATAAATAAATAAAATAATATAAATAAAACACAAATTTAACAGACATATATAAGCTCTGAAATTATCAGAATATAAAAGGTTGCCATAAGCAGCAAAATCTTGGTCAAATAACTCTTAGCATGTGGTTAATAAGAAAATAATGCTTTTGATAAATTTCAAAAATTTATTTGGTTGTATAATTCGTATTTTTCATATGAAGAATGCTTTTTTAATGTAAGTGGGCAATCGAAAAAAATTATTGCATATTAAAAAGAATATTAGTTTTCAATAAAAAAAAAATGGTTTCACCTATATTCTGTAACCCGGGAAGCTCGGGTACGATCCCCTAGTATATATAAAATCCTAATGAAACGAATTTATGAAACGAATATATGAAACGGCTGAATGTGTATAGATTCTTTGAATCGACTGATTAAACAACTGATTATGTTTCACGGAGATTTCTCCTAAAATATGGAATACTTTGCGATGAAATTAACACCAAAAATCCGTATTGATCCACAGATCTCAAAACTGGTATTAGAATTTTTAAATTCGAATTAGTTTTCGAAATATTAATTTTTTTCTAATTTTAAATACATTTTCTAATGATGGCAACACAAATTTTAATCATAATAGATATTTGTTTTGCATAATTCAGAAAAGTTTACTATTTTAAATTAATTTGGCGACCAGTTTGGCCTCCTTTAAATCTATGCTAAGAACAATGCTTTTTTTTGTATTTCGTTATCATTTTATTTAATACAAAACTTTCATTTAAAAATGAAACATTTAAATTGATGGCTTTCACTTCTTTCTTATTTTTTAAAAAACAAAACGAAAAGAAAAATATTAGGCACAGAAGTCATATACGCACTGGGGTACCTAATTGGCGCAAAAATCGCATTATTTTGATTGACATGGCTATTGTCGTTTATTTAATAATAAATGTTTATTTATTAATTAATTTTTTTAATTTATATAAATTATTTTGTTCTATAGTTATTAATTATTTTTTTGCTATTTCCTTTTGAAAATAATTAAAAAATATGGTACAACGTAGTTATTTGGTCAACCAATTTCGCAAATTATATAAATCGCCAAACCACCCGCCAAATTGTACAGATTGACAAAATTTTTATTTTAAATAATGAAAGAACAAATAAATTAGTATAACATTAATAAATATAAAAATAAAATGTCAAAATAAAAATCACTTGATGACGTAAACATGTGTAACTTGCTAAAAGTCAAGTGAATGTGACATTTTTGATCAACCGTTATTGGCATTTAATCTTATAGTTCGCGATAGATTTTTGGTCGACGGGATAACTAAGTAGTACCAAAAACACATATGTAACTGGTATTCGAAAACGAGGTTTTCGCCAAATTTTCGTAAAAAAAAAAAAAAAAATCATGCCAAACATGGGGTATATGACATCTGGCGAAATATTAAATCATGTAACAAACTATGACATTTAATTTAAACTTCAAATCAATGTTTTAATTTACCACTCAAAGAATAAAAAAATTCTAACTGGCGAGTTGCAAAAAAGATATTGGCGAGATTTGTGCCCGGCTTTTTTTCCTTTCGGCACAGGTGTCATTCGGCACAGCCCCATATTGGCGCAATTTTTTTCTGACGCCAATGTCATATACGCAACGGGTACTTACCTGGGGCCAAAGTATCGTTATTTTGCTTGATATGGTAAGCCGGATGTTGTTGTTTATGCTGTTGATGCGTTCCCCAAATTGGCGTTGGAAAAAAAATCTCGCCAATATGGGTCGTATATGACATTTGTGCCAAACCTTCATATGAAAGGCAAAGGGATCAGACCGTATTTGTTTATGCCATTTGATGACTTGAACTATTGTAATATAGATGAAATGATGGGGATAGAATAATATTTGGCGACTTATCACCTGTGCCTGGATAACATTAAACTATCAAAATGGCACCTAGAGTATAAAAAACGAAGTTTTCCGCCGGGAACTGTTGATGATAGTCACAGGATTTAGGCTATTGTTATAGAGATTGTTTTAAAATATCGGGAGACAAAGACTCTGAATACTTAATTCATTTTATTTTAGCTTCTTTTCAAATGTTTAACTGATCCTCTTAAAACAAAAACAACAATTGGATGTCTTAAAAGCAACTGATTCGCCCTTAAATTTTTGCAATCAAAGGGAATTGAATGGAAACCCATTTACAGGGAGATCTGCATAGCTTTTTTCAGTATAATTTAATCGTCTCTAATATTTTTAAATCCCATCAGATTAGCATGTTTTTTTATTTTTAGATTCTGCGGTGTCTGAACGGGGGTTAGCGAGCGTAGCTCAGGGGGTAGAGCCCCCTAGTATATATATATAAAGCAAAACTAAAATAATCTCAGATGGATTCAAAGTAACTTTTTATTTACACATATTAAACATTTAACTTTTTTTAGACTTCTACTATCATGTCAATTATTTGTGTTTTTTCAGAAGCAGTTTGTTGTGTAAAAGTTACAATTTTTTGTCTTTTAACATTTTAACTTCAGTTACAGCTTTCTTTTATCTTTTTTTTTTTCCCCGGCTTGCTTTATAATTTTCATTCTTTTTCTTATATAATTATATATGGTATCTCATCCTAGCCACCTTGGCACAGATGTCATATTCGCCCCATATTGGCGCGATTTTTTTCTGTCGCCAATATCATATAGGCAACAAGTACTTAACTTGCGCCAAAGTGTCGTTATTTTGCTTGATGTGGTAACCCGGATTATGTTGTTTATGCTGTTGATGTTTTCGCCAAATTGGCAACCGAAAAAAATCGCGCCAATATGGGGCGAATATGACATCTGTACCGCCACCTTAACATGGCTCAACATTTCTTTCCCTTAAGTACCGACTATTTGGCGATAAATTTGTATAGCTAAAACATCTTTATGTTAAAAATGTGAATATAGCAAAAATTCTCCTTTTAAGGAAAACATCGGAATTTTTTTGCAGACGCACCATGAACTCAGGAGAATGTTGACACATGATAATGCATTAAAAAAAAAAAAACCCTGACTTTTCTAGGTTTTAGAATTTTTTTAAAAAATTTTCCCTGACTTTTTGAACACTTGTCATTTTCCCTGACAATTCCCTGTTTTCCAGTCGCGTAGGAACACTGTCTCTTGCCTTCAGAAACGACAATAGTGAACTGTTCCATCCTGTGAAGGGAGTTCGCCAAGTTGACCCCCTGTCACCTACACTATTTTTATTGGTTTTCAATATTATTCTAGATCTGTTGCCATCTGATTTGGGCTTTCTTTCTGATGGTGCTGCTCTTAATCATATCGCCGACGCTGATGTTCTGGTGCTTCATGGCCTACTCTGTGGAAGAGCTCCAACATCTTCTAAACCTTCTGCAGATTGGCCTTGAGAAGGTAGGACTCAAAATAAAGATGAACACGTCTTTTGCTTTTGCATGGGTGAAAGAAAAGAAGAAAAAGAAGAAGATCTATGATGGCCAGCACACTTTAAAGAACAATAACGTAGCTTTTAACAAAATACCAGTCAATTCTCGTTTCACCTATTTAGGTGCAGAATTTACAAACAGTGGACTTGCAAAATTGATCCTACTACTCTTAATGAAAAAATAGACATATTATTAAAACAGGGTTCATACTCTATTTGAATAACAAAATTCCCTGACTTTTCCAGGTTTTCCAGGCCATATTTCCTACAATCCCCTGAACAAATTCATGACATTTTTAGAAATACGAATTACAATTCAAGATTTTAATGATTAAACTTACATCTGAAAATTAAAATAATTATTAAACTGAAACTAAAAATCTATATTATTTGACATTTACAATATACATATAAACAAGCAAAACTAAAATACAGCTCAGGTGGATTCAAAGTAACTTTTTATTTACATAACTGAATTTACACATACTAAAACATTTAACTTTTTTTAGACTCCTACTATCATGTTAATTATTTGTGTTGTTTCAGAAGCAGTTTGTTTTGTAAAAGTTTCAATTTTTTGTCTTTTAACATTTTAACTTCAGCTACAACTTTTTTTTTATCTTTTTTTTTTTTTTTTTTTTTTTTTTTTCTTGCTCCATAATTTTTATTCTTTTTCTTATATAATTATTCATGATATCTCATCCTAGCCTTAACAAGGCAAAACATTTCTTTCGCTTAAGTACCAGCTATTTGGTGAGAAATTTGTATATCTAAAACATCTTTATGTTAAAAATGTGAATACAGCAAAAATTCTTCTTTTAAGGGGAAAATGGGAACTTTTTTGTGGACGCACCGTGAAATCGGGAGAATGTTGACGCATGACAGTGCATAAAAAAAAAAAAAATCCCTGACTTTTCCAGGTTTTAGAATTTTCTTTTTTAATTTTCCCTGAGTTTTTGAGCACTTGTTATTTTCCCTGACAATTCCCTGTTTTCCAGTCGCGTAGGAACCCTGTAAAAGGACCAGCAAGCCCCAACAGAAACTATATTATGCTCAAGAACTTTATACTTCCATCATTCTATCACTCATACATCTTTTCAAAGTTATATGCAAGTTACTTAAATAAGATTGATATATCAGTCAGAAAGATCCTTCACCTACCCCATGACCACCCAAAGGCTGCCTTCCATGCGAAGGTAGCTGATGGGGACATGGGTGTGCCTTCAACCCGTTATCTCATACCTTAAATACCAAACAACAGACTAGTTTACAACCGACCACACGAAAATCTACTAAAAATCGATGACTGCCATTTTACATCTACCGACCAGATCAGCCATTATTTCAAAAAACAGTTGTACAAGAGCATAGATGGTCAAGGACTTAAAGAATCCAGTAAATGCCCTAGTGCACATCATTGGTTAGATGACGATAGCAGTTTTCTCAGTGGCAAGAAATTCATCAAATGTATCCATGTCAGATTTGGTGCACTTTATAGTAGTAGTCGCTGCTCTCAGGGATGTGAAAGGAAAGACAAGAGTTGTAGGCAAGGATGTGGTGCCATCGAAACGGTGAACCACATGTTACAAACATGTTATGTCACCCACTTCTGCAGAATTAAAAGACACAATGCCTTAGTCAACTATATACACAGAGTCGTCCAGGACCGTGGAATCACTGCGCATAAAGAACATTTCAAAGTTAACAACAACATCTTGTACTCTACACCATCGACAAGGTGCACACGGTAGACATTCAAATTGTAAATGACCAATACTGAATGCAACAATTTAAAAATCCAAATCAGATAGTTTAAATAATGCTTTTTTTGTGTGTTTTAAAAAGAAATTGAATAAAAATTCTAGTACATTCTCTAATTTGTGCATTTTAACAAGCATAAATAAAAGCTGTGAATTTTTCTAATTGGAGTCAAACGCTAAATTCATGTTTTGTATGGGAAATGTTTCTGAACAACATGAATTGCAATCTTGAAATTAGGCATGATTTTAAAAATAAACATTGAATGCTTAAAAAAGCTTTTAAAGGAAAAAAAATCTAATTTTACTTTTATATTTATTATTTATTGGATGATAAAAATTGGAAAGTTTGAATCCATTAGTTTACAAACTAAGCATTTAATGCAACTATTTTAAGCTCACAATATCTGCATTTCATAAGGATGCAGAGATGCTATTTGTTATGAATTTATGAATGAAATATTATGATAATATAATGTTTTATTATGAATGAAAACATTGCAATTTTTAACAATCAATTAAAGAAATACAGAGAATGATTACTGCAAATCACAAATATTTTTATTGAAAAAAGGATATTAGCACCTCTGGTTAAAAAAAAAATAATAATAATGATTATAAAAAATAAACATAAAAAATGACATCTCTAAGGATGCTTATGAAGAACATAGATTAAACGTATATCAAAACAAAAAGTGATACAATATTTCATGAGAAATTGATACTAGAAGAGGAATATTGATACACATTAACAGTGTTGAATTCAGGGGGTGGCCCGGGGGGAACATTCCCTCCCGGAGCAATGAGATTCCCCCCCCCCCCCCCGGAAGATTTGATATTTTGTGTTTTTAATGGTCAAAAAGTTCAATTCCCCCAAGAGTAATTATTTATAGTAAATAATAAGTAGATCATTTTTTTTCTAGTGAGCTTGGTGTAATTGCAAATAATGAAATTAACAATGTTAAAGAAGCATAAACATAAATAAATTGTTAAGTTACTAGCATATATATAATTATCTTTATTGCAAATACTACATTTGCAGATTATAAGTCTTCGATATATATATTTTTTTAATTTCTTTCATATATTGTCAGGGTTGCTACTCATGTAGGAGAATGAAATTAACGACTTTTCCAGGTGCATTTTATGAAATTTTCAGTCTAGCGGTGTAATGTGAACTGGACAAGACGACAGTAAAATAAATATTGTACCACATGAAAATATAAAATTTTTCAACTATATATCACAATTAAAATTTTCACATATGCACCCCCCCCCCCCCCTCTCTCTCTCTCTCACACACACACACACAAAAATGCTCTTAGTAGTGCAATAGAAATTGCTTTCCTTAATAATTTCTGAGTATTTCAAAGTAAGTGTCCTGTAAAATGGAAAAAAATATCATGGAAGACGGTAGTATTCCGAGTGACGCAGCCTTAAGCCTAAAATCGTATCGTATCGTAGAATTCGTAGATGGCGGAACTCATATATACAGCTAACTCGACATCAAAGAAAATGCGAAAAGCCGCCTGTAAATAACTCGGCGAATATAGGTCCTATTGTTCTGATTTTTTAAAAACAGTCTCATATCTGCAGTCTAATCCTATTCTGAATTTTTTACAATTCTACGTGCAGTATATTTTCAGATCTGTAAATCCATTTTGAAAGCAATTTCGATGGTGTAAGTTTGTCTTTTTTTTTTCTCCGAAACGGTCTAGATTTTTTTAAAAACATTAATATATAAAATGAATCTGTTTTTGATTAAGTGGATAAGACTAACCTAGTATCTAGGAAAACTCTTAATTTTTATATAATCCGCATGAAAAATTGGACTTCTTAGGATCGCGGATTACATGTTATTCTATGGGCTAGCAGACAGAACGTTGCACATCGGTTTTGCGCGGTTTAGGTCACAGTTAAAAATCTGAATATTCGCAATAAATCTTTTTTTAAACTACAAAAACAGTTTATTATGTGCTTTTAAATACTTAGACTGATTTTTTAAAATGGAGCAGTATTTTGTAATTATATGTATTTTATTTCATTGTTATTCTTAGCAAGTAAACATTTTTTTAAGGAGAAAATATTTCACATTTTAAAAAAAATTCTCGTATCGAAATGAAAGTTCATCGCGTTCGCCATAAGACTTCGCCATGTATCACTACGCGATACTCGAAGTTGACTGAAGAAATAAGAACTATCAAAGATCTTAAAATGGTATTCCAAGGGGAGAAAGTGAGTACAATTTCTAATTATCCAGACAGCATTCTTTGCAACCGATCCTTTCTAATTAGTATAATGTTCTGAATTGTTTTTATTTTCAACAATACTTATAACTGTTTTCCTTACAAAATAACGTTCATGTGTGGCATAGGTATTTCTTGTGATATGTGAGTGTAATAATGATAGATTACTAATTTAATTTTGTGTTTTGAGTTTTCTTTTAAAGAAATTAAACAAAATCTTTCATTTTTAAAGAACGCACAATTTAAATAAAAGGTTTGACGAAATCAAAATTAAGATTTCCAATCCCGTTTATAAAATGATTCATTTGCGAATCGTTTCTAATAATATTATAAACGAAAAGTGACTTAAAATGACATCTTTTTCGAAATATGGGTATCTTTTGTTTATTTTTTTTTTTATATATAACTCTTTTCAGCTTCAAAAGTTAAAGCATCGTAGTATTTTATTTTTATAAAATTAAACCTAAAGGGGAAAAAAATTTCTTATTGTCGTTTATCTCTGTAACAAAAGAAAAACAGAAGAAAATAAAAACTAAAAAAACCCTGAAGCATTTCTTTTAGGCTAATTGATTACAGCCATGGGTGCTGCAAGACCTTCAGTCTCAGGACTGATTTCAGTCTTGGACATATTTTTGACTGATAGAAAATTCTACTTTATATACTTAAATTATCAGGATTAGCTCAAAATGAACCATTTTATCCTGACTGGTTGTTTTGAGCTCCTAAAAGTAAAAATTTTCATCATGATACTTTTCCTTATTTAGTAATTAAAGTTTATAGATAAATAAGATAAAACAGCTTTTTTTGCAAAAGTAAGATACTTGTTTTTATTTAATTTTAAAGTTAATATGCTTAAAAGAAAGCTTTAAATAATTTACTTTTAAAAAATATAAAAGTAGCCAGCTCCCTTATATGGTATTTGTGGCAATGAAGTATTATTGTAAATAAGAACAATTCAGGACATGTTACTATTTAGAAAAGATTGGTTTCACAAAATTTCATTAGCAGCTGCATTGTAGCTGTCATGATAATTAGACTTTGTATAAACTAATAAAGTGATTACCCAGTAACCATTTCAATTAATATATTAATCTGACTCGCATCTTAAATTAAATATTAAGTTTTTATTCTGCTTTCATTAAACCATTCACTATTCTTTAACATTCCGCATATTCCGACCTACAAAAACTCTTTATCAATTCCTCCTGTACACTGGAGGGTTGCCGTGCCACTTACAGAGTAGCGCGTTTATCGCCTAGTTGTGCAATAGCATTTGAAAAATCACCACACTAACATAAAAAAGTAGCAATAAAAGAAAAACAAAATTAATCATAGTTCAGGCAATAGAGACCGTATAGGGGCTCTACCTAGCAAAATTCATGGTAGTTCTGGAAAAAGGTTTACTATATGTTTTTTGGGTCGCTGAATCCGAATTTTTAACTTCCCACCAAAATTTCCCCCTGCAACCCCCCCCCCCCCCAAAAAAAAAGGTTTTTATTAAAGAAATCAATTTTTTTTATTGTTTTAGGGAAAAAGTATCTAGAAATTCAGAAAGTAGACAAAATTTGCAACAAATTAGATAAATGACTTAGGATGAAGGGGAAGGGGGAATCTGCCTCGGAACATGCGCGCGGTACTGCGTGAACTAAATTGCGCAATTCCACTTAACCACTCACAAGTTTACATTCGACCACACATCTCCCCTCCGAACTTTCTCTATAAGGTTTACTTTAAGTTTTTCGGGTCGCTGAATCTGAATTTTTAACTTCCCCCCCAAAATCCCCCCCCTCTAAATAGTTGTTTTTAACTTAAATTTCTTATAGTTTTAGAGGAAAAGCATTACGAAATTCAGAAACTAGACAAAATTTGCAACAAATACGATATATGACATTATGGAGTAGGATGAACGAGGAGGGGGACGGCTGCCACTGCGTTGCTATGTGCACTAAGTTATGAAGTTCAGGCAATAGGGGATTTTACATGGAAAAATTAATACTAGTTCTGGATTTCTACTCACTTTATGTTTTTTGGGTCGCTGAATCCAAATTTGTAATTTCCCTCCAAAATTTCACCCGGCAACCCCCAAAAAATTGATTTTTTGAAAAAATTTGGTTTTTGAGAAAAGCGCGCGGGGAATTTTCCGAGGTAGCCCCCTCTCTCCCCGTTTATCCTACGTCATAATGCCATATATCCTATTCGTTGCAAATGTTGTCTAGTTTCTGAATTTCGTAATGTTTTCCCCCTAAAACAATAAGAAATTTAAGCTAATAACAACTATTTTGGGGGGTAAATTCAGATTCAGCGACCCAAAAAACTTAAAGTAAACCTTATAAGGAAAGTTCGGAGGGGAGATGGGAGGGCGAATGTAAACGTGTGAGTGGTTAAGTGGAATTGCGCAATTTGGTCCACGCAGCACCGTGCGCATGTTCCGAGGCAGATCCCCCCTTCCTCTTCATCCTAAGTCATAATGTCATATATCTAATTTGTTGCATATTTTGTCTACTTTCTGAATTTCTAGATACTTTTCCCCTAAAACAATAAAAAAATTGATTTTTTTTTTGATAAAAACCTTTTTTTTTGGGGGGGGGGGCTTTTTACCAAAATTTGGGGGGTTGCCGGGGGCAATTTTGGTGGGAAGTTACAAATTCGGATTCAACGACCCAAAAAACATAAAGTAAGCCGATTTCCAGAACTACCATTAATTTTGCTAGGTAAAATTCCCTATTGCCTGGACTATACGCTATCCTGTAATCTAGCAGACTTCATAGACTGCTTGAGTGACGCTTAAGGTGCCTTGATCAAGAAGGGAGCTCTCTCGGTTAACAATCGAGTACCGAACTTCAATTTGGATACAGCCCTTAAAATACACTCGTTTTAAAATAATTAATTTCTCGGAAACTTATAGTACGAATTGCATAAAAAGTTGTTTTTAGGCTAATTAAATGGTGTAGAATTCATTTATGCTGTAAGAATTGTGTACTGCTATTGAAAAAATACAAAGTTATGGTTCGTTTTAATGTGTAGATGACCCCTTAAGCAAATTTTATATGCATCATTTAAAAGTAGACTTTATTTCCAATCGTTCGGTACCAGTAACTTTCTTCTACTGTAATTTGTTGAGGAGTTAGTAGGGGGTGTTTACTTTTTTTTTTCCACGACTGTACATTATGGAAGTTAGTGCTTATTTATTTATTTATGTTAGTGAGCAACAAATGTTGCAGATTTTTTTTTTTTCAAACTAATTTTGAAAGATTTTATTATTTAGGTAAGCTGGAGAGGTGGGTGCAAAAGCAGAAGTGGAATCTTCGGAGCTCAGGGGATTATTTTATATGATTTATTATTATTGTTAATAAAGAATTTTAAATAGGGATGGTGAAAGATTATTTTATATAAAATTAAAGAGTTTAGAATGTTTAATTTTTTTGCACTGGGAATGAGAAAAGGGAGAAGCAGAAATTTGTAGTTTTGGATTTAATATAAATGTATGTAATTACTTTTATAAGTGAGCGGTGATTGTTATATATATATATATATATAAAGGTTTAAAGAGTAATATTTCTTGCTATTTTTCTTAACAAAGTAAATTTTTTATATAGTAAAATTTAACATAGCTTTTTATAATCTCTGAAACAAACCAACAGAAATACCCTCTAAACATGCATGCTGTACATTACTTCTATATCTTACCAAAGAGTTCTTATAAAAATCTCATTGCACGGTGCTCTTTAAAATAGAAGTATGGTCATCCTTTTTTGCGGGGAGGGAGGGGGGAGAGATTTAAGGTGAATGGAAATCCTGAACTATGAATTCTTTGTATTGGTCTTTATTTTATTTTATTTTATTATTATTTTTTTTTCAATAACCTCAAAAAAGTAATGATATCAATACAAAAACCCTTAACGGGTTAAAAGTTTGTGACGCAGCATTTTATCTTATGCTCTAAGAATTTTAAATATGGAACTTAAAAATAATGATATCAAATTTTGAGTGACGCTATGCTATTAATTATAATCTCTCTATATATTATTTATTTCATCTTTTTATTTTTTTACAATCGCATGTTCAAAAATTATGTTCAATTTAAAAAAAAAAAAAATGTATAAAAGTTTATCCATTGATGCTTTAACATTTACACCTCTCATAAATTCCAAGTATGAGTTTTAAAAGATATGATATCAAAATTTTAGTGACGCTTTGATGTGGCTTTAAACGATTTGTTTTAAAATTAAATTTAAATTATTTTTGTTTTGGCTAAGATATATTCACACATCTAAATAATAGTTTTAATTTTCCAATATACTTTAAATATGTCACTTTCACTGAATTTATATAATGCATTTAAATCTATTTATTTGAATAAATTGATTTATCCTTTGTCCAATGCTATTAAAAATTTAAAATAAGATTTACGTAAATAATTTTTTTGCGTCATTGTATCCAAACTAAGTGAAATGTATTCAAATGGATACTATGAGGCAAAAAAATTATTTACGTAAATCTTATTTTAAATTTTTAATAGCATTGGACAAAGGATAAATTAATTTATTCAAATAAATAGATTTAAATGCATTATATAAATTCAGTGAAAGTGACATATTTAAAGTATATTGGAAAATTAAAACTATTATTTAGATGTGTGAATATATCTTAGCCAAAACAAAAATAATTTAAATTTAATTTTAAAACAAATCGTTTAAAGCCACATCAAAGCGTCACTAAAATTTTGATATCATATCTTTTAAAACTCATACTTGGAATTTATGAGAGGTGTAAATGTTAAAGCATCAATGGATAAACTTTTATACATTTTTTTTTTTTTTAAATTGAACATAATTTTTGAACATGCGATTGTAAAAAAATAAAAAGATGAAATAAATAATATATAGAGAGATTATAATTAATAGCATAGCGTCACTCAAAATTTGATATCATTATTTTTAAGTTCCATATTTAAAATTCTTAGAGCATAAGATAAAATGCTGCGTCACAAACTTTTAACCCGTTAAGGGTTTTTGTATTGATATATATACATATACAATATTTTTGCATTGAATGATAATTTACTTCACCATCTATCACAATCTCACTTAAATTCAACTAAGGCAAAGGCAGTTGAGATAGTGATGCAACTAATAGTGGTTTGGCCAAATAACCGAATGCCGAATATTCGGCCAAATGACAGCCGAATATTCGGCCTATTCGGCCGCCGAATAATGAACTTATTTTTTCCTAAAAACAAAATGTAGTATGCACTATATGCACAATTCTTGTATATTTCACAATTAAAATGTATTGTTTTCTTTAAAAAAATTATTTATATACAAATTTTTAATTTTTAAAAGCATTATTTTACTCTGAAAAAATATTCGGCTATGTTCGGCCTAAACATTGCCTCAATAATATAATTCAGCCAAAAAAAGAAATTCTTAGCAAAAGTTCCTCTTCAGGTACTGTCTAGTTACATTTTAATAGATATTATGTGTGTTGTTACATTTTAAAATAATGACAAAATTTTAAAAGTACTGGGAAACATAAGTATTTCAGATGAAATAAAATAAAAAATAAGAAATCTTAATGTCTTAAGAAAAACCACTGATAGAAAGGAAGAAAGGAATATCCTCGAAAATGGTGGAAAGAGATCATTGTAGACTTTATAAAGCTCACAATTAACATTTTTTTTTTTTTTAATCATTATTATTATCATTTTTTTTTCTTTGCTGTCAGCAGATAGCACTATTAAGAAGTGTATAGTGAATGTTTTCAGATTCAGAGGAAGAAAATATCTGTAAGGAAAAGCAAATTACATTCATTGCATTTAACAGTATCTGATGCTCTAACATACCAAAGATCAATAAATGATTTAATTGTTGTAGGTAAAAAAATTGTTTACACATTTTAATCATTCGCCATTAGCATGTTCAAGATTGACTGATATACAAATTAATGAGCTAAAAATTCCTAAGAAGAAATTAGTTCAAAGTGTGGCAACACGCTGGAATAGCACCTATTACATGTTGGAGAGATTACTGGAACAAAAAAATGCACTTTCTCTATATGCAACTAAATTTGGAGAAATAAGTAATCTGACAGCAAACCAGTGGACTATTTTAGAAAAATTGCTCAATCAGCAGATTCAGCAGCTCAACAACCATTTGAAGAAATAACAAAACAAATTGCCTCATCGAGATCATTAATTTCTGAACTCATCCCAATAGTTACAGCATTAAAATCATATTTATTTAAATCTGGAGATTTTTTTGGTGTAGACACCATGAAAGACACTCTTCTACAAAATTTGGAGAAGCCTTTTGCATCGATTCAAGACAATGAACACTATTCCATTGCAACGGTTTTGGAACCCAGATTTAAAGTGTTCTTTTTCAACAAAGATGAAGCAAAGGATGTAGGAGTAAAGTCCAAATTAACTGCTTTAGTAAGACTAAGAAAGGCTAGTATGAAACCAGTAACAGAATGTGAACAAAATATTTCCAACATAACCATTCCATCTTCACAAGTTCCAAATTTTTTGTGGGCATGCTTTAATGAAATTGCAAGCCAATCGCAGAGTGAAGCTCTATAGAAAGTTCCTTTCAATGTGAAAAAGTAAAAAGAAATTAATAATTTTCTTTCTCAGCCACTACTAGAAAGACAACAGTGTCATTTGGAGTGGCGTGCAAAAAATTCAGAAGACTTTTTAAACTTTTCACAATTAGCCAAAAAGTACCTTTCTGCACCAGGAAGTACCATATATAGTGAGAGATTATTTTCAGAAGCAGCTAGCATTTACGAAAAAAAAAAAAGAAATAGACTATCACAGAATGCTGAATTATTATTATTTCTGCATCACAATCTACATTTATTGAAAACATTTTAACTGTTTTTTAAGGCAAATATAAACAGTACAATGCTATTCTTGAAAAAAATATGTAAAATGTAAATGCATACTAATTAAAAGAATTTAGTACTTACATTTCTTTCATTATTTAATAAGAAATAGTAACACACTTAAAAAAAATCACTTAAATTATATTTAACTTTTAAGCGTATTTTACTAAAAAAACCCCCTTAAGTATTGCATCATATACGACTTAAATACCTTATACATATAATACATCTATATCTAATCAATCATATATTTATGTTCTTTATAAGTATAATTCAAAATATTATTGAGAGAAATATTTTTTTTATCTAACAAGGGATAAATTTTAAACTTCCCATTATAATGAAAAAAAATTTGAATTTGCTTGTACTGTTGTTTTAAAACAATTTTGGATAGATAAATTTTAAGTTTAACAGATTATGTTAGCTTATTACAGGTACTTTTTGTACTTACTGATACAGCATAAATTTTTTTTAACATGATTCCTAAATTAGTATCTTATATAAAAATGGGTAGATAAAACCCATTCGGGGTATGAAAGTTAATGGGAAAAAAGTGCTAGTTAATTTCAAATAAAATTTTTGTTATACATGCTGAATACAAATTGTCAGATTAAAAAGTTATACTGTGTAAATATAAAAACATTTATTACAGTAGTATTCGGCCAAGGCCGAATAATGGACTTGATATTCGTTCGAAGCCGAATATTCGTTGCATCTCTAGTTGAGAAGCAAACATTTCAGGGTGGAGGTTAAGTAGACTTGAAATGATTTATTAGTTACATTAAATGTCAATAAAAATTATTGCAGAAAAACTTCAAAAAATTATAGTAAACAGTTAAAAATTTTAAAGTATGTGTGGAGATGACAGTTGGAAAAATGAAAAGAGGAAGAAAAAGG
Source organism: Maratus speciosus (assembly GCA_963932465.1). Classification (NCBI taxonomy): domain Eukaryota; kingdom Metazoa; phylum Arthropoda; class Arachnida; order Araneae; family Salticidae; genus Maratus; species Maratus speciosus. The sequence continues at coordinate 639,562,982 of OZ010789.1, forward strand.
GAAGAGGAAATTTTAAGAGGTGATTAAATAAAACTTCTAAAAATTGAGATTCACAAAAAAAGTTTGATTTTTCTCATTTGCCATGGGACAAAGGTTGTACTTATTTGGCGACCTCCATGAAATTTTATTAAATTCCCTGATTTTTCCAGAATTTTGGATAAAATATAGAAATGCCCTGACATTTCCCTGACTTATTAGACAAATTTCTGAATTCCCTGACTTTTCCAGGTTCTCCAAGTAGTGTAGCAACCCTGATTGTTGAACAAATTAGAATTATTAATATAAACATTAAAAATTCTAATTTGTTTTAACTATTCTTGAAAGAAATTTAAAAGAAAAATAAAATATGTAATGCCTATAATCTATAGATGTTTGAAATCCACAAAATCCTTGGAACCAAGCTGTGTGGAATTCTGGTCTTCTATTAGAGTTCAATTATATATATATATATATATAAAATTCTTTATAAAATGAGTTTTTCTGAGAGTCAGTTTAATAAAATGTAATTCTGAGAAAGAGTTTGCAGAATGCATCTAACTTTACCTGAGTTAATCCTCAACAGCAAAAAGATCCTGAGAGCAATTATAAAAGATATTGTGTTGTCCATCAGTTTTTGACCATATCCCTGTAGATGAATGAACAAAACAGATAAGATAAGAAGTTTACCATTTCTTATATCATAATAACAAGAAGCATAATTATCAAATAAAACAAAATAATTGATACAATTTTCACTGTATATAAACAAAATACATTTACACTAAAGGGTGTGCATATATAACGGTATTACTTTAGGGGGAGGGGCACATGATATCATAAAATATCGCTAGGGGAAAGGGTTTTTTTGTCTTTTGATATCGTTATCAATTTTGATACAATCAAACTTTTGTTAAAAAGCAGAAAAACCAACGTTTAAAAATGCACAAATAATACACGAAAAGCAGCAAACAGCTGTTTCGAATCTACTAGCAAGATTCTTCTTCAGTGCAAGATAGGGAAAGAGGAACAGCATGCTAGGAAAAGCAAGGCTGAGCAAAATGATAGATAGAGACACGCTGGCTTATATACTCGATGCAGGTTGCGAAGGTGCCAAAAACAACCAATGAGAGAGAAGCAGTGGAAACGACTGGGTGGACCAGTAGCGACATCTACCGGAGAAGGAGAGAAAAAGAAACCACATAAGGGGAAATTAAATTAATGCTTTCCAAATACTTGGAAAATCAGGAGTACTAGATAAGTCATTGACTAAAGAGTGAGAATTTTTAAGAATGTAATAAGCTTCCCAAAAATCAAGATCAAGGTTAGAGAAACATTTTTGGATAATGATGGCTGAGGAAAAATCGAACCTATGTTGAGAAGACCAAGAACGTTGAGCAACAGAAGAACGTTTGAGCTCCTGATTTTTAACATAACCTTCATGCTCTTTTAAACGAAATCTAAGAGCACGTTTAGTCTGGCCAATATAAGAAAGGCCACACTGGCAAGAGATTTGGTAAATACCCCAGTTTTCTAGGCGATCAACGGGGTGTTTGAGATTTGAAAAAGTGATTTTATTAAGAGGAGAAAAAATAACATTAAAATCAAACCTTCTTAAGATTTTAGCAACTTGCTGACTGATTTTAGGAAAAAATGGTAGCACAACTGAAGTATTAGAGTTGGAATCAGAATGCTTTTCAGAATGGATGGATTTCGTCAATTTCTTATAAATAGAATTAATAATATTACAGGAATAACCACGATCAACAGCAATAGCTTTAAGGTAATTAAGTTCAGCAGTAAGTAAGTGAGGAGTGGAACAAATATTGGTAGCCCGAAAAACAAAAGTATTGAAAGCAGCGAATTTCTGGTTAGGGGGATGAGAAGAATACCTGTAAGGTGGGAGACTGACAGCAAAAGGTTTACGAAAGACGGTAGTCTGAAAGCCATTTTCAAAACGAATAACAAGGACATCGAGGAAAGAAAGACAGTTATTGGTCTCAATTTCAGAGGTAAATTGAATGCAGGGATCAATGGAATTCATAATAGAGAGAATATGATTAATATCCGAATTCATTTCAATGAATTCATTGAAATGAATTTGTTCTTACAACGGTGCCTACAGTGTTGTGCCTATAGTGGTTTATTCTACAAGATTTGTTTATTCTACAAAATATTATCAACAAGTAAGTGATTTTTTAATAGAATGGATCCATTGTTTGTTTAATAAAAAGAGTGCATTCTTCGTAACATTATCGGTATTCTTCATATACTTAACATTATTAATTTTAATTCATTCTATTATTTTCTGTCATGTTTGTATTGCATATTTCCCCTTCCCCCCTCCCTCAAACATTATTCTGAAATTTACTTTTGATTTGTTAAAATATATTTATAATTTTTCCGCAATTCTCATAAAGATACATCTTTATTTATTTAATTTATTATTTTTTTTATTGGTTTCGTAAGAGAATTGATTACAATTTTTATTTTAAGTGTTTGTTGTTATTTAATGCTAAATGTAAGCATTTAATATTTGAGTTCCTGATTTACTGATGAAAAAAACCTTGAATGTGATTTTTAAAAAACAGAATGAGTAAGTTTTTGCATTTATTGTTTGTTTATAAAAGAAACTTTCTTTTCTTTTAAAGTTATATTGGATGAAACTGATATTAAGTAGTCTTAGTAAGATAATGATAATAATGGTTGAAAATTTAATTATTCATTATGTGTTTGATATTATTTAGAATATTGTTTGAAAGTGTTAAATATTCAGTAGCTGGTTTTATATTGGTTAGAATATTGTTTTGAATAAGTGTCGAGTTATGACAATCCAGTTTATTTACCAGCAGGGATTTAAAGTTTGTTTTGTTTTTAATATGAGTTTTGTTATGGCTAAAGCTTACTATTTTGTTTTGTTAAAGTCTTGTTTATATGAGTTGTAACGGTAAAGCTCACGTTGGGGAATAATTTAAACGAATTTTTGGCATTTGTGGGGTACTCGAATTGTTGGTTTGCTAAAGTTTAAAATGTCTGAACTTAATAAAGCTCGTAAAGAGGATTTGTATCAGGTTGTGTTAGAAATGAATTTAGATGTGCAACCCTCTATGACCGTTGTCACATTGCGTGATAAAATTAAATCCTCCGCATCGTACAAAGTTGATTTTGTAAATTCATTAGTCAGAAACCAAATTTCGACTCGCGAGGAAGAACAGCGCAGGCGAGACTTAGAGGAAAAACAAAAAGTAGCAGAGTTAGAACAGTGTAAACTGGAATTAGAAGAAAAGCATAGAGTGGAAGAGTTAGAGTTGAAAAAACTTGAGATGAATTTTGAGCTTGAGAAGCTCAAGTTACAGGCTCAGAGCCAAAGTGTTTCCAGTGGAGCGGTCGGTGGTAATGCAGCAGGAGTAATGTCTCACTCGGAGAATAAGATAGATATCCAAAAGCTGTTGCCTACATTCAGGCCAGAAACTGATGATGTAACCTTGTTTTTGGTGCTCCTGGAACGTCAATTAAAGCTCTCAAAGGTACCAGAGCATATGTGGGTTTCGTATTTACTCAGTGTTGTACCATCTTCTATCTCTACGCTTATCGCTCGTGAATCAGAAGAAAACGCTTCAAATTTCTCACATGTTAAAGATTTACTTCTAAAAAGGTTTAAAATTAGTGCCGAAAAGTTTAGACAGTTGGTCTTTACTCATCGCAAGGCCAAGGAAATTACTTGGCGAGATTATTATTTCAAACTTCGAGCTTATTTTGAAAACTGGCTTAAAGAATTAACTGTAATGTCTTTTGAAGCTCTTCAGGATCTTATCATAGCTGATCAAATGAAAAGGCGAGTGCCTATTGAATGCAAACAACATATGTTAGATGATTGGGAAAATTTAAATTCGGTAGTCGACCTTGCCGGAAAATTAGATGCGTATGATATTATAAGATCTACGTTCCCTAAAAGAGATCCGGTTGTACCCCAAGAGAAAAAAGAGTTTTCTCGTCGAGAAAATAATTGGAAGCAGAGTAAGCCTCCAAAAGAAGACAGATTTCTCCTAAGTTTGCTAATCGACGCTTAGAATCTGATATTGTTTGCTATGGTTGTGGTAAATTGGGATTTATAAAGAAGAAACACCCAGATTGTTCCCATACGGTTAAAAAACAAACTGTGCAAGCACATCGTCTTCAGCTATATAGTTTAAATACATCAGCAGTTTCAGCTCCAAATGTGCCTATCACGATCTGCAATAAGAAGATGTTGGTCTGTGCAGATACGGGAGCGAATCGTTCTATTGCGGGAGAACGTATGTATGAATTATTTTTAAAAATTGGTGTTGCCCTGAACCCTCATACTCATGAAGTAACACATGCTGACGGAATTACGGTGGTTAGAGAAACTTTGTCTGCCACTGTGCCCATAGAGATTGAAGGCCGAGTCTTCGAAACTGAGTTCATCGTATTACCAGATGCCAAGGGTAATAGAACTCTTTTAGGTATGGATTTCTTACATAATGCTAACATAGTGTTAGATACTGCCAACAAAACATGGCATTTCAGTGATAAACCCCGTAAAAGGTTTTATTTTGTAGACAAATACGAAGAAGAAAATAATACGTCAGCTAGTGCGGTCGAAGTCAGTCCGTACGCTGTACGTGAACATGAAGGCAAAAATCTAAATTCGGATGAAAGGAACAAAATTAATGATGTTCTGAAAAGGTATGAAAAATGTTTTCAACCAGGGGGAGAGACAACCCCGTTTGTGGAGCATCGTATCAATATAGGTGATAGTGCTCCTGGTCCTGTTGCTGTACCATCTTATCGGTTGCCTCCTGCTAAGAAAGAAATTCTTAAGAAGGAAATAGAATATGAACCTAGAAAATCTAATGTTGTGGCTGACATGCTGTCACGCCCTGTCTGTAATCATCAATCTGCTTTCTGTGAGACATGCAATTTTGTCAGCATAGACATGCCAACAAGAAGTCCAAAAGATATCAGAGAAGCACAGTTGCAATATGAAAACCTTAAAAAGATCATAGATTCTTTTGAAGACGAGCAGAAAAGCAAAGATTTCGCCAATTGGACTGATAGAGGATTCCTGATGCATCAAGGTGTGTTTTATAGGCATGCTCCTGAATCAGATGCCGAGGAAGCGCAACTGGTCATTCCAGTACAAGAGAGGCAAAATATTTTGAAACTTCATCATGACGACCCCTCAGCTGGACATTATGGTGAAGCAGGAACTTATCAGAGAATTGCAAAAAGATATTATTGGACAGGCATGAGAGCATACATTTCTGAATATGAGAAGAAGTGCCCAGAGTGCGCCCGTTATAAAGCAACAAATCAGAAACCTGCAGGTTTATTACGAACACCCGCTTATGCTCAGCGGTTTGAGACCCTCAGCATTGATCTCTTTGGACCATTGCCTCCTAGTAAAGATGGGCACTGACGGATTTTCATAGTAGAAGATTGTGCCACTAAATGGGTAGAACTATTTGCCTTAAGAACTGCCACTGCACAAGAATGTGCGACTACTCTGATTGAAGAGATCTTCCTTCATTATGGTATCCCAAAAAGACTCATAAGTGATAACGGCCCTCAGTTTGTGAGCGCTGTTCTACAACAAGTTTGTTACATTCTTGGAATAGACCAATCGTTGACACCTTTGTACCATCCTCAGGCCAATCCGGTAGAATGCAAAAATAGAGACTTGAAACCTCGAATAGCAATCCTTGTAGGGGATGAACACACTTCCTGGATTGATAAACTTCCTTTTATTAGATTTGCTATGAACTCTGCCAAATCTGATACAACAGGCCAAACTGCCACCTATCTGCAATTTGGTCAAGAATTAAGAACAATCGATGATGTGGTGAACGATTTTAGAGTTGTTGTGGAAAATGACAATTTTGTTCCGAAAATAACCCCATATCTTAAACGTCTTGCAAATATTTCAAAAAGTGTCAAAGAGCGTGTTGAAATGAAACAAGATCAGCGGAAGAAATATTACAATAAAAATCGTAGACGAGTGTATTTCGCACCTGGTGATAAAGTATGGGTTACCCTACACCCTGTGAGCAAAGCAAGTAAAAATAAAACAGCCAAATTATGCCTAAGAGAGATGGGCCGTACATAGTTTTGACTCAAAAGTCACTGGTGACATATGACATTGCTAGCCTGGACAATTCTACTGAGCACATTGGGTCTTACCACGTTACCGCCTTGTCACCTTTTCAAGAATCTGAAACTATTCCAGTTGCACCCTTAAGAAAAAGAGGAAGACCCAGAAAGCATCCTGTTTCCTCTCCGGGACGTAAATCAGAAACAGAGGGGGAGGATGTAACGTGTGCTCCCCGTTTCATAAATAGACTCATCCGGCAATCACGTGACTAGCTTGTGTGAGCTTTGGCGAATGAGAAATGCTGCGAGTTCGATGTAATTCTGTACTGTTTTGAGTTGTGCTAACATGTAAAAAGTTATATTAGCGCTAGTTATTATTTTGTGTATATGTGTTATGTGCCGTTCTATTTGTGATGTGCCGTCTTACCAAGAAAAAATAAAAATTATTTAAAAAGTTACCCCGAGAAGTTGATATTTTTAAATTATGTGAAATTTCTGTGTGAAGTGAATTTGAGCTATCCCAACAAAACTATTTTTTTTATATTTCATGACTATTTTTTTTATTTACTTGTATTGATGACTTTTAATTTGTGTTTAATTGTTAATTTCTATCTATAAACACTGTTTTGATGATGCTTATAGATGTCTATGATGGTTAGAGTTGTGATAAAGCTAGAGATCCTACCTACACAACTTCCGGGTTGTGTCATATTTAAACGGAGCTTCCGACTGTAAAATAGTCAATGAAACATCGTCTTCATTTTGAAAGGCATATCCAATTATATGCCACCAATATAGTGCATAAATTTTTTTTTCGTCTCTACTGCCATTTTGAATTTATAAAAACAAAACCTATCCTATAACCATTGGACGATTAAAACGAATTGATAGATACATCATTCATTAAAATCCATCCAGCCGTTGGAATGTTTCGAGGGTATAAAGAAATCCACATACCCAGATACGCATGAAACACATAACCCTTCTTTTCAGTTGGGTAAAAACCATTAGGCACACTTAAGATGATTAACACTATTAACAGAATGTACAGGGCTGCCACGGAAAAAAATTACAATAGTTGCAACAGCAAACCATTGCTTTAGAAGGTTAAAATCAGCAAAATAGTAGCTTTAAGCATATCACACACTAAACAGACAATTGATGAAAAAGCATAAGTCAAGAGACATTTCACGCTGATAACACAGAAGAAACTGGTTTGAACGCTACAATTTGTCTTGTGTCGCACACTTTTGTCTGCTTGTCTGTTCAGTGTGTGATCTGCCTTAGTGTCAAAAATAGTGACATACAAGAATACAAAACAGTTCTCACTAGTTTTTTAATATTTAATTACCCCATATTTAGAAAATTCAGAACAATAAATTTAGGAATGATATTAAAGACATAAAAAAGAAAAACAATCCATGAATAAAACTTCAACATGATTGGCTGCAAAGAAAGTCTCAAACTCCATACAAGAATAGCTGGTACCAAAAGAACTTTTTTACCATCTAGTTCTTAAAAAATTTTGTTACAAGTGGATTCGAAAATAAATATAAAAGCAAAAATAACTTATTTTTATAAAACATATAAACATTCAATGTTCATCTTCAAAATAACACCTTCTTGTCTGACTGCATTTTCATGTTTTCCCACCCAAAATTTCAGTACAATACATTTTTTTGACATGGGTACATAAATCGGTTATGCAAAATTAACCGGGGTTTTTTTCTGCTTTGTGGAAAACGTAAACAAGCGAATTTATTAAAAACTATATAATTTTTGCTCTACTTCTTTTTTAAGAGAAAATCACAGAATGTACAGGAAAGAAAAAAATTAAACTATCTCCTTAGGATTTCTAGACATATAATCATAAATTAATTAATATTAAAGTATTAATGGATAAAAGCTTTTTTTTTAAATATTACTTGTTCAATTTTTATTTATAATTTATTTTCTACTCTTTAGTCTTTAAAATACTTCATTATTATACATACACATGAGATTATTCACTCTCAAGAGATATCTTTCTCCCCTCAAGTATATATTTTGGCAACTAAGCAAAAAGACACGTCCTTTAAAAGTACACAGAAAAAAAAAGTTCAAAATATTAATTTCCCCAAGGAGATATTTTAAATATACTGATGCATTCTATGCCCATAGGTTTAACATTAGTTAGGGGAATTGGGAAGTTGATTGACTAACAACCTTACGGAGTGTATGAAAGGTGAGGTTATCAAATATTGCTATTCTGTATAACTCTGTTTTTAATCTTATCCTAATCTGTTTATGAAGAACTTAATTCGGTATTGACAATAAAAGTAGTGCATATTTAAACTTCATTGTGGCATTTTATAAAACTAAATTCAGAGTAGTATTAAATAATCTTTTCTTTTTACAGTGCAGCTAAAACAAAACCCTTGTCCAAAGTTTAGACTTGGCATTGCGCTAAGCACGCTTCGAAAGGAGGTCGCAAAGTTGCAACGTCGCCTTGGTTCGTGCTGCGTTTTACCAGATAGGGTTTTAATTAACTTTTAAAGACACGAGAGGCGTATTGAGAGATCCCCTCAATGCAAACTAGTCGTGAATCCCATAATTTTTATGTGATTAATTCTAATTAAATAAGTCTGTTTTTAACAATTTGACATTTATTGCTTTTATATTGCTACTGGGCATTGCATTACACAAATACATCATTAAAAGTTGCTGTCTAGGTTTTAAAAGCCAATGGTACATAGAGTACGCTGCCCCTGTCAATATGTATGTCCAAACCGTCCATATCTTTAAGGGTTAATATCTCGGCTAATTACTGACAATTTTTTTTTTGAAAATCATTATCAACAATGCTTTTATACTTCTGCTACGATAGGTACCTCAACAACTTTGCTTAATGGCCGCAAATCAGAATTTGTGTGCATAACGGAAAAATGCGATTTTCTCAAAAACAATGTGACCTAGGGTAATCGCTATAATTTTTCTGCAAGATTTAAATTAACCTCTACTTCCCCTATTTTTTTCATAATTTTAGTTCCAGTAGAGGGAGGGAGGGGGAGGACATATTTTTGTACTACATTTTCAACAATATCTCTGGATATATATAATACCTAAAATTAAAAGAAAAGTATTTTTTAGTTCAGCACTGCGAAAGCTTTCACACGATATACAACGAAAAGATTTTTTTTTCAAGTAACATAATTAGCCCCTCTACATTTTTTCTAAATATATTTGTGAATGTTTAATAATCTGAAAATATGTGGGTCAATAGTCTTTATTACTTCCTCTAATTTGAACTTTCCATGTCCCTTAGTTTATGAGTAAGATGGCTGTGACAGACAGAAACAGGAATGATCTTATAATGGTTCCGTTTTTACTTTTTAACCATCTGAGCAGTTTGGATGTATTTTTCCGTTTCCCAAAACAACTTCAATCTGTTGTAGACAAAAATATTTTCAACAGAATTGTATTTCAAGATGTCTATCAAATAAAGGGGCATGAAGTGTATTTTACAAACAAACAGGGAAAGAAAATTTTAATTAAGATTATTTTTATAAGTTTTTTTATGTAAATGCAGGAAAGCCCTCCAGACGCTCGGAGGGTTGAGTACGGATCTCTAAAAATAATGTAAATAAATAAATATCAAAGATTATTTTTATGAAATCCCAGTAGCGTAGTGACCTGTCTGCCATGCTATAGGTCTCAAGTTCGTCTCCCGGCTGGGAAAGGTTCACTCAACCATTCATTCTCCCGTGGTCCATAAAATGAGTACCAAGCTTGCTTGGAAATTAAACAACGAGGATCTCACATCAGGCTGACTACATGACCAGGAGGACATATGCTGTACCTTGGGTCCCAGGGTCAAGTAAACAGGATTGGGCACCGTAGGCCCTGATCCTTCTTCGATCGTGTAGCTACAGGTTTAGTTTTTTTTAATGAAAAACTCAATATATTGTAAAATTTATTGTTTAAAGTTACTAATAGTTGACTCTTTAATGAGCAGGGAGTTTCTGAATTTCTTGTACGTTTTTGTGATTCCAATGGCAACATTCTACCATTTGTTTATTCAGAGTTAAATAATCTGGCTAATAGTTTTTTTCTTTTTTTTTTTTAATGGAAAGTGGTTGAAACGATAATGGAGAGGTACAAAATCTTCTACTTTGAGAGAACTTAATCAATACTTCAACAATGCACATTAAAGATTGCCTTTAAAATTAGGCACACAATGTTAAAGTAAACAAATTAGATTTTCTGTAAGAATGTGATATTGATACTTTTTCAAACTAAGCAAAAAAATACAAGGAATGGAAAATATATGAAAAAACATAAATTTATGGAAGTTTCGACATGACAATGTATTATAACTCAACACTTTCTTTGAAGATACAAAAATCTAAGTAAAAAAAAATCAATAAAATTAAGTAAAGAGTGTAATGTAATGTAAAACATACATACACATATTATTACTCAAATGACAAAACAAAGTTGGAAATCAATGTAAGATGTATATCAACAGAATGCAAACTTCAACAAAAATACATATAATTCATGTAATTTGCAAAATGCTTAATGATAATTAAAATAAAAATCCAAGTTTAAACCATATAAACATTTATAATATTCTTTTTCTAACAGAAAAACACCAGAAATCAAAATATGAAAAAATAATATCAAAACCAAGCAGAATATTTTAGAATGTTTTTACAAAACTAAACATTAGGTAAAAAATTTTTATTAATTACTATTAAATATTTGTACAAGTACTAGAAGTTTGTATCTTACAAAAGCAGAAGAACGCTAAAATGCATAGGCGTTCAGTTTTGAAAATTATTGGTAGGGCTCAACTCGAATATAATTCTTTTCTATATAAGCATGTGCAGACTTGTATAAAACCAAAAACTTTCTGTGCACATAAATATTGGGTCAAAAACTTTCTGCAAATTAATTTAATGTTTAATAAAATAACGTAAATTACTTTCACGGTATGAATTTCAAACAGTAGTTTTAAAATCATTATCATTATCATTTAATTTAAAAATTAATATTAATTATAGAATAATTATGTTGGCTAAAAAAATAATAAAGCTAAAAATCCATGATAAGAAGGGGTGAATTCTTATCAGTTATTTTGTCAATGCATTTAGAAACAGCCCAATCATTAATATTGGGACCTCTTCTCACAAAATGCCAGTAACTCTCTTCTCAGAAATAAAGGACATTGCTTCTGAAACAACTGAATCACATTTTGTAAGGAGAGGTCCATTCATAGGTATCATCATTAAAGAGACCGATGAGTTTTTATTGCGGCCCTTTGACGAAATTCTTGTTTTTTTCGTGATCATTTGGCAAAATTTCTATTTTCCGTGATTTTTTTTGACGAAATTTGCATTTTTTTTTCGCGATTCTTTAGACGAAAATTGCTTTTTTCCCCTCGATTCTTTGGACGAAAATTGCGTTTTTTCCAGGGTTGTTGGCTTTTAGCCAGGCCAAAAAAAGCCGGCCGGCTTTTTTTGGTTTAAACCACTTAAAAAAAGCCGGCTTTTATTTTTTTAAGTTGGTTTACAGTTAATTCGTTTTAAATTTGGATCAATTAATTTTTAATACACTTATAAATATTTTCTACTAAAAGAAGTTATGGATTTTTATTAAATTTTGTTAAATAAATAAGTCAAATAAATAACTTCTAGAAGGCAGCTGTGAAGGCATTATGTCTGAAAAAAAAAAAAAAAAAAGAAAAAAAAAATATATATATAAACATTGAAAAGAATATAAGTTAGGCTCCAAACTGGTGTTTGAAATTCTATATTACATAGCTCCACATATACTACACATTTTAAAGATTATATTTAATTAATGACAAAATGTAGCACATCAAAATGGAAATACTCTTATGTGTCCATATGGAGAGATTAAGTTATAATATATTAAAAGAGAAATTAGAAAGGATGTAATACTTGAGGAGAGTGGTACATAAGTGTATAAAAAATAGAGCATTTAAACAAGAGAAAAAAATCTAAATAAAAATTTGAAAAGTTTGTTGCTAAGCATATTCATACATATGCTATTCATAATGTTTTTAATAGTGAGAAATGGTGTTTTTATTAATATGACTACATATAATTTTAAATGTTTACTGGAAATAAAATAAGACTTGTATATTAATAGCTCTTAAAATTAATTAAGTAATACAACATGTAACTAAGAAACCATTGTCCTCTTTAATTATATAAGCAGTAAAAATGAAAAAAAAAAATGGCAGTTGGTATGGCCCTTTTAAAATTTATCTGACATATTTGTAATTCTGACTACAAATTACTAGCAAAATTATCTAAGTTTTATTCCAGTATTAATGTCCTCATTATTGAGAAATTGGGTTACTTATTAAACTCTAAATCAATTAAATGTCATTAAAACTAATTAAAAACACTTTAAAATGTGTAGTTTATAATTACAATGCTTCATTGTATAAAAGCCAATTATGGCCAAAAAAAGCTGGTTAAAGCCAATAAAAGCCACCGGCCTGGCTTTTTTAAATTTTAGCCGGGTTTTTTGCAACTCTGGTTTATTCCCTCGATTCTTTGGACGAAAATTGCGGGGTTTTTTTCGTGATTCTTTGGACGAAGTTTGCGTTTTTTTTTCCGTGATTTTTTGGACAAAATTTTCATTTTTTTCGCGAATCTTTGATGAAATTCGTGCTTTTTTTTCCCGATTCTTTGACAAAATGTGCTTTTTTTCTCCTATCCTTTGACAAAATTTGTATTTTTTTCGCGATCTTTTGACGAAATTCACGCTTTTTTTGCAATCTTTTGACAAAATTCATTCTTTTTTCGCGGCGTTTTGACGAAATTCGGGTTTTTTTCGCGATCCTTTGACAGAATTAGTTTTTTCCGCGGTTCTTTGACGAAATTTTCATTTTTTTCGCGATCTTTTGACAAAATTCGTGCTTTTTACACTATGCTTTTACGAAATTCGTTTTTGTCCTGCGCTTTTTTTACGAAATTTGCTATTTTTTTGCGATCCTTTGACGATATGCGCATTTTTGTGGCCTTTTGACGAAATTCGTGTTTTTTCGCGATCCTTTGATGAAATGCGCGCTTTTTCCATGGCCGTTTTACGAAATTTGTGTTTCTTTCGCTATCCTTTAACGAAATTAGTTTTTTTCCGCGATTCTGTTACGAAATTTGAGTTTTTTTTCGCGATCCTTTGACAAAATTCGCACTTTTTCCGCTATGCTCTTACGAAATTAGTTTTTTTCCTGCGCTTCTTTGACGTAATTTGTTTTTTTTTCTGCGATTCTTTGACAAAATTATTTTTTTTTCCCACGATTCTTTAAAGAAATTCGCGTTTTTTCCGCGTTGTATTGACAAAATTGGTTATTTTTTCTGCAAACGATTGACGGAAATGGTTTATTTTCGGCGACCATTAGTCGAAATCTGCAATATATTTTAGTAATATTTCTTTATGTCTGAATTTTCGGACTGATGGCCAATTTTTTTTTTTTTTTTAAATTTCGGAACTGAATGCCTTAAATTTTCGGAAAATTCGGAATGGAATCACCCAGCAATAAATAAATCGTATATAAAATTGGTGAACATTTTTAATTTTTCGGTATTTAAATTAAAAAAAAAAAAAAAAAAAAAAAAAAAAAAATTACATTTTTTTTAAAAAGAAATTTTCTGCAAAGTTCCGAATTTTGCAAAAAATTTTCTGCGCACGGCGTGCATATTATACAACTGAGCATGTGCATGTAAAAGGGATCAATTATCAATTTAATGATACTTTTTTTTTTTAACTCCCTAAAGAAATTAAACAGAATCATATATTGATAAGTAAATCACAAGTTAAATACAATATCACTATGTAAACATTCGAATGTACAGACCTGTTTATAAAATGATAATATGCTGTCATTAGCAAATCATTTATAATAAAATCAAAATGACTTTGAATAAAGTTTCTTTTCTAAATATGATGTTTTTTTAATTTTCATTTTTGATATGGCCTCTCGGCTGCAAAAGTTCAAATGTTTAGCATTTCTATTTTAATAATAATATAAAAGATTTTGTATATTCTTCTCATTTTAAATTTTAGATAATGATAAATAAGTACTTTTAAATATTCAAAAGACTAATAAATAATAAATTTTAAACAATATACAAAACAAAATGAATAATCTGTCAAGTACAAGTTTTACTCGTGCACAAATTGTTCCATACAATACATTTATTATACTAATTACTAACTGCAATATTAAAAAATATCACTGGTAAAAAAATAAGACTTTGTTTAAAAACTTAGAATTACTTTTCAATAATTGCCTTCAATAATTTAATTGGAATGAAAAATGTTGACTATTTAACAAAATGATTTACCTTACCTAAAACAAACACCTTGTACAAAGTTAAAAATTGACATTGTACTAAGCATGCTTCAAAAGAAGGTCGTAAAGTTGCAATGGCACCTTGGTCCACACCACGTTTTTCTAGATAAGTTTTTAATGAATATCTCAGCTAATTACCTACAAATTTTTTAGAAAATTATTATCAACAATCCTTGAATGATTCCACATTGATAGGTAGCCCAAGCACTCCTCAACTCTTAAAAAAAAGAATTAAGAAAAAGAGGTTTTTATATAATATTTCACAGCAATCTGATAATGGGGGGAATAGCGAATTCACAATAAGCAATAAAATTTTTTATAAATATGAAATGCTTCAAGGATGTTAAGGCTCCTGTCCCTGCCGGCGAAGACACTCACGAGCTAATGCTAATCCTATGGGGAGGGATTTTTCTAATATCTCGTTTGCATTTCGATATTTTTAAATAATTTTTTTGCATTGGATAGCCGAGATTCGTCTCTACAGTGCACCTTTTTTACTTTTTCGGTTTTGGTCGCAGATATTTTTAATAAAGTTACTTTCACTTTCCAAAACCGGTTCTGAAAATGAAAGTGACTTTCTAAAAAATATCTGCGACCAAAACCGAAAAAGTAAAAAAGGTGCACTGTAGAGACGGATCTCGGCTATCCAATGCAAAAAAAATTATTTAAAAATATCGAAATGCAAACGAGATATTAGAAAAATTCCTCCCCATAGGATTAGCATTAGCTCGTGAGTTCCTTCGCCGGCAGGGACAGGAGCCTTAAGTTCGTGTATAGTGGGTTTGAGAGATTATTTTAACAGAACTGAAGTCAAAAGTATGATTCATCTTCCAGCAATATTTTGCAATAAAGGATTTATTGGTTTCTTGTTTGCTAATAGGGTAGATGTGCCAGTAATGGACACCCCTTGATATTTTTGGTTCATAAAAAAATAACTAACAATTATTTAGCTTTAATTATTTTTTTTATAATTCCCCCTTGTATGTTTTATAAAACTGGGTTATTGTTAACACTTTTAATCAAACCATTCAGGAAGCAGAAAATAGTGTTTCAAAGTTTCGCTGTTTTTCTGTGAAAATCTTAATGAAGAGGCTAAGAGCTGGCCTCGTTTAATTAATGTATATATTATTTATTTTCTTGCAAAATTTGAATGTTTTTGTTTGAGTAGCAATAGGAAACTTAGAATTTTATATACTAACAGCCATTTACAAAATGTCATTTATTTTTAAGGTTTTAAGAAGGGGGGGTGTCCATTACTGGGATGGTTAATTAGTCATTTTCCAGTAATGGACACGCCATGTAAACATTGCTAAAAATGCAATTTCAGTAATGTTTATAGTGCATAAAATATTTTGACTTAACTGCAAACCTAAATAATCAAATTTAATTTTTAAATTATACTTATCAAAATGTAATAACACCAAAACTTTTATAAATAGCTGCTGTTAAGTTTTTTTTATGCGATTAATAAAATTTCAATAACTTATTATTTATTATTATTTTAATGTGTATGTACCTCTCATATTTTATAATCTGGCAATCAAACCAGCCAGGAAGCAGAAAATATTGTTTAAGAGCACAGTCAAAGAAGGGCTCATGGGGCTTAATCCCTCTCTGTTTAAATAAAAACAAGTTACAGAAGGTATTAAAAATCTATTTTCTGTCTTAAACGTTTCCTTATTCACCTCTGACAGAAAAAAAATAAAAAATGTAATATTAATTAATAATTAAAGTAATAGGTAATATTCATGAAACTAGTACATCTGCAGATCAATGGCCTCAAACATCAGTTCTACAGTTTAAAAAAAAATTATTTTACTTAGTATTTAAAATATTCATTTCACAATATCATTTCTTTCATATTTGTAATATTAATTAATGATTATATTGATGACCTATTATAAATGATATCAAGTAGTCTCTGTAAGATTTTTAAAAATAGTGAGACAAAACTAAACACTAATATTCCAATTTTCTTTTTATTACCTTTTAAATCCTCTACTGTTTCAATAATTTGATAGCTGTAATTGCCTGATATTTAGTATTTTAAACTATCCATCTAAAGTAATTAAAACATCGATCTTCTGATAATTACAATAATTGATGCAAACAGTAAATGATTATCACAAATAATTTATTAATTACTGGTATCCTAATTGTTAAATTTATTTGAAAATAACTATTTTGTTTCATTAATATGTATTTGTTATCGGCCAAACCCGATTTTAGGCCAAATTAGTTTATCCTAATGTGCATCGGATAAACTAGTTTATCCTAACGCCCATAGGATAAACTAGTTTTTCCTAGGCCAAACTAGTTTATCCTAACACCCATAGGATAAACTAGTTTTTCCTAGGCCAAACTAGTTTATCCTAACGCCCATAGGATAAACTAGTATTTCCTAGGCCAAACTAGTTTGACCTAACGCTCATAGGATAAACTAGTTTAGCCTGCTATTCATTGGTCCGAACTAGTTTATCCTAGGCCAATTCAATTTGGCGTGATTTTATTCATCCCAAAGACCGCAACGGCGCCAACTTTCTAGTTTATCGTATTCCAATGCAATTTGAAGTGCTTTTATTGATCCCAACTACCGCTCCGGCACCAACCTTGTGCAAAGTAGTACTGCTGTCACACCCCGTATAATAAAATTTATTTGATGAGTAGTAGGATACTGTCCTCCTATCTCCCCCATTTCACCACCGCTGGTAGTTACAAAATATGTTCCATATGACAAATTGTGTGCTGGAGTACCAAAGAATGGGATGACAGGTTATCATAAAATTTAGGAGAGGAAGAATTTACAGATTTTTTTTACTTAAATATCACTTGACTTTGAATTATTTTTGAATAAATGCATCATTAAGATATCAGAAGTACATTTGATATTCTTTCAGAAATCTGGAATTTTCAAAAATCCGGCGAAGTCCCGGCATCAGTTTGGCCTAAAATACATATATTTTTAAGCTACCATTATTTCACAATTTAAATTCTCTTTAAAGAATAGTACATATACATTTATACAATGGGGATACAGTACTGTGAAACCTGTTAGAAGAATCTGTGTATGACGAAATTCTGTATTAAACGCAATTTTTTTTTTAATCGGTGCAAATTGGATACAATAATGCGTTTGAAAAAAACATAATACATTTGCTAGAGACGATTTGCCTGCTAAAAAAGGAACTTAACTATAACAAAGTTTTTTTCTCTCCTATGTGATTCCGACTTTGAAGGTTTTTCTACACTATTTTTTTCAGATTTTCAAGTCTCCAAGCCGTGTAAAAAAATTAGTGGTAAGTACTCAGATATTTACATACAAATAGATATTCATTAACAAGTGGGTAAGTGTGATCACAGATCGCACAGAGGGTTTCGTTTAATATTCCTTTCAAAACACTTTATCCTTTTGAAAAATCTGTTAGTTCCACATTTCGCAACCAGGGGCATACTCTATTCTAAACAAACCTCTATCCAAACGAAACTCCATTTTACATTCTATCCGTAGATATATTAGTCGTGGGGATTGGACCCATAGGACCCAAGATAAGTAGGGCCCCTGGCGGTAAAAAGTGGAAATAAAATATGTAAGGCTATGGTGCATAATATGAAAGAATGGTCAAAGGGGGGTCGGCAAAAGTTGGAAAAGTGCTACCCAGGTGAAAAGGGAGGAGGTCAGAAAAATTGCTTAAAATACACAAGTTAGATCCCGGAGGAGTAAATAAAGACTTTTTGAAAATTTTATGATTTGTCGCCTGGACTCAGGTGTTCTGCTATAAATATGCAAAATTTCAAATCTCCAATTTAATTAGGGGCTCAGTTAGAAAGAATTGCTTAAAATATGCATGTGGGAGCCCAAAGGGTTAAATGTACGACTTTTTCAAAATTTTATGATTTGTCGCATGATGGTGTTCAGCTATAAGTATGCAAAATTTCACGCATCCAACCTAAATAGGGTCTCACTTAGGAAGAATTGTTTAAAATACACATGTGGGAGCCCAAAGGGTTAAATGTACGACTTTTTCAAAATTTTATGGTTTGTCATTTGATGTGAGATGTTCAGCTATAAGTATGCAAAATTTCATGCCTCCAATCTAATTAGGGTCTCACTGAGAAAGAATTGTTTAAAATACACATGTGGAAGCCCAAAGGGTTAAATGTACGACTTTTTCAAAATTTTATGGTTTGTCATTTGATGTGAAGTGTTCAGCTACAAGTATGCAAAATTTCACGTCTCCAACCTAAATATCGGCTCACTTAGAAAGAATTGTTTAAAATATACATGTGGGGGCCCAAAGGGTTAAATGTACGACTTTTTGAAAATTTTATGATTTATCGTTTGATGTGAGGTGTTCAGCTATAAGTACGCAAAATTTCACGCCTCTAACCTAATTAGGGGTTCACTTTGATAGAATTGTTTAAAATACACATGGGGGAGCCCAAAGGGTTAAATGTACGACTTTTTCAAAATTTTATGATTTGTCGTTTGATGTGAGGTCTTCAGCTATAAGTATGCAAATTTCACTCCTCCAACTTAATTAGGGCTCACTTAGAAAGAATTGTTTAATATACATGTGGGAGCCCAAAGGGTAAAATGTACAACTTTTTCAAATTTTTATAGTTTGTCGTTTGATGTGAGGTATTCAGCTGTAAGTATGTTAAATTTCACGCCTCCAACATAATTAGGGGCTCACTTAGAAAGGATTGTTTAAAATACACATGTGGGAGTCCAAAGGGTTAAATTTACAACTTTTTCAAAATTTTATGATTTATCGTTTGATGTGAGGTGTTCAGCTATAAGTACGCAAAATTTCACGCCTCTAACCTAATTAGGGGTTCACTTTGATAGAATTGTTTAAAATACACATGGGGGAGCCCAAAGGGTTAAATGTACGACTTTTTCAAAATTTTATGATTTGTCGTTTGATGTGAGGTGTTCAGCTATAAGTATGCAAATTTCACTCCTCCAACTTAATTAGGGCTCACTTAGAAAGAATTGTTTAATATACATGTGGGAGCCCAAAGGTTAAATGTACAACTTTTTCAAATTTTTATAGTTTGTCGTTTGATGTGAGGTATTCAGCTGTAAGTATGTAAAATTTCACGCCTCCAACATAATTAGGGGCTCACTTAGAAAGGATTGTTTAAAATACACATGTGGGAGCCCAAAGGGTTAAATTTACAACTTTTTCAAAATTTTATGATTTGTCGTTTGATGTGAGGTGTTCAGCTATAAGTATGCAAAATTTCACGCCTCCAACCTAATTAGAGGCTCACATAGAAAGAATTGTTTAAAATACACATGTGGGAGTCCAAAGGGTTAAATGTGCGACTTTTTCAAAATTTTATGATTTATCGTTTGATGTGAGGTGTTCAGCTATAAGTACGCAAAATTTCACGCCTCTAACCTAATTAGGGGTTCACTTTGATAGAATTGTTTAAAATACACATGGGGGAGCCCAAAGGGTTAAATGTGTGACTTTTTCAAAATTTTATGATTTGACGTTTGATCTGAGTTGCCCAGCTATAAATACGCAAAATTTCATGCCTTCAACCTAATTAGGGGCACATTTAGAAAGAATTGTTTAAAATACACATGTGGGAGCCCAAAGGGTTAAATTTACAACTTTTTCAAAATTTTATGATTTGTCGTATGATGTGTGCTGTTCAGCTATAAGTATGCAAAATTTCAAGTCTCCAACATGTATAGTTTCTTAGAACGGTTTCTTAGTGACGGACAGACAGACAGAGGAGCGAGACGAATAGGGTTTCATCAGAGGAACGAAACCCTAAAAAATCAATATAGTTTACAATAAAATCATTAATACACATTCTGTGGCTTGGAGATTTAGAAAATTTTAAAATCCTATACAATAAAATCATCTAAGATGGAATTGCACAGGGAAGAAAAAAATCCGTTATAGGCAGGTTCCCTTGTTAGAAGGTTCATCGTCTGTTGTAAATGCATTATATTCTTTTGACAAGTAACTAATATCCTCATTTTACAGAGATCAACATATTTTTTTTTCTTAAACACGGGATTCCGTCATAGGTTGGTTATTTTTTCTCAGGTTTTACCGTACTTTAATTGTATTACCTAAAAATGCATCTACTCATGTTAAAACTAGTAGGATGTACCAATTCCAAAACTTTTTTCTATCTCAAACATGTTAATACTTCAAAATTCGCTATCACAGCGAAAAATTAAATGGCAATCTATGCTCAGCATGAAGATTCTAAAGATTTGAAATTTCGTTCATTTGTTCTTGAGATATGACTATGGCTGAAATCGTGTAAATCCAGCAAAGTGCAGCATAGCAGTCTGTGAAGTAATTTACACCAAAACCTAACTAGAAACAACTTATGTTAACATCTAATTGAATCTGAAGTTTGGTGAAAATCCGTGTATTAGTTGTTGAGATACAGATGCTGCGGATATCGTGAAAAATCCAGCCTAGCAGCGTCACCTGTTGAGTGATTTACACCAAAACATAATCAGCCACAATATTAATCAAGGTATACTTGAATCTGAAGTTTTATGCAAATCAGTGCATTAATTCTTGAAATACAACTACTTAGGAAATCGTGAAAAATACAGAACAGCAGCGCCACCTATTAGGCTATTTACACCAACACCTAATCAGCATCAATTCATATCAAGGACTAACTGAATATGAACTTTGTTGAAAATCTGTGCATTAGTTCTTGAGATAGAGTTATTGCAGAAATCGTGTAAATCCTGCAAAATGCAGCATAGCAGCACCACCTGTTGGGCGATATGCACCAAAACGTAAGCATCACCAATTCATATCAAGGACTAACTGAATCTGAAGTTTCATGAAAATCCGTGCTTTAGCTTTTAAGATAGAGTTATTGCGTAAATCGTCAAAAATGCAGCATAGCAGCGCCACCTGTTGGGCGGTTTACACCAAAAAGTAAGCACCAATTTATATCACGGACTGCCTGAATATAAATTTTTATTAAATTACGTGGATTAGTTCTTGCGATAGAATGCCCACAAAATTTGTGTCACATACATACATTTTATAAAAACATGTTTTGGGGAATCTCTGACCCCTAAAACGTGTAAATCTGTTGAAAATTTTCACGAATCCAATATTTTAATCTCATAAAGATAGAAGTAAAAAAAAAAAATAATAATAAATATATAAATTTTAATTGTGGAATAATAGCGATTTAAAAAAATATGCATAAAAAAAAAGTTTGGACGTGCCAAATGTTACTGATATTTTTACTGAAGAGACCAGAGATGTTTCGAAATGATTCTCATATGAGCTGGGTTGGAAATTGGACTTAACATTTCAGCCTGTGTAGACATCAAGAAGAATGCAGTCCAGTCCCTACTTAAGCCGGAAAAAAAAATTGAGTCCCGGTCCATCTCGGTCCGAACCTCTCGAAAAAAGTAATCCCAAACCAAGCCCGGACCGAGTGTCGGGAAGGAAAATCTGGCCCCGCCAGTAAAGACCTTTACATCGAATAACCAAAGGCCAGCTTACAAAATTTTGTAAATTTGGTCTCTAAACTTCTATTATATTAATAAATAATAGGGTCAGGTGGGGGAAAGTGGTCATAAAAACAGGCTTTTCAAACTTTCAGAGGATATAAACATCAGAATTTCTGTGATGTTTTCTAAAATTTTGGGTGTTATTTTACATTACATTACTCTAGAGTACATCCATATCCATTTCAGAAATATTTCTGGGGAATAACACTTTTTTATAACATATTTTTTCAGGCATGTTTTTATGACCACTTTACCCCAGGGGGTGGGGTAAAGTGAGTAGTGCATGGGGTAAAGTGGTCACATTGAAAAAGTGTAATAAAAAATAAACTAATGAATAAAAAGTGACATTTTATTATTTACAAACATTTTAAACAACCTTTATAATAAGTTATCTGCCATTTTGTTTTATTAAAGTGTATATTTGTAATGCTAAAATCAGGGGCGGATTTAAGGGGTCGCGATGGTCGCAATCGCGAGGGGCCCCGCATCCCAAGGGGCCCCCAAATCTTCTTTTGAGTTCAAAGAGAAATGTGACGTTTTGATAAAAAGATTTTCTAAGTGTTCTTTTTTTTTTATTTTTCAGTTATTATTACGATATTTTCATGTAATAAATATAATTTTTTCTTTTCAATTGCTACTACAAGAAATGCTTTAGTTTTCCCTCATCTTTTTTTGCTTTATGAATTATCAGAATTATGACTATGATCATTTGTGGACGGATAGGGTGAGATTCAAAGGAAACTTGTGTCTGAGCCGAAAGGAGCACTGTTAGAGACATTCTATGACGATTTAATTATACAGATTGAGGGACTAATTAAATCAAGGGCCGGCAACCTGAGGCACCTGATTTTGGGGGCCCCACATTTGGTATGCAGTTTTCATAAAGCTGATATTTTAAGTGAATTTTTACTTTGTTACTGATTATCTATACTAATAAAGCAAAGTTTCTGCTCTGTCTGTCTGTGTGCGAATGGCTAGCAAAATCTACCGCACATAGGAGTCTGAAAATTTAGGTGAGGATAGTCCAAGACAGGTCCTAATGCTGGCTCAGATTGACAGCCCCTGTGGCTAAGATTTTTAATTTTTTAAGGGCCGGGGCCCCTGGGCCCTTTTAAGTATTTATATGCACTTAATTGTTAATAACTTGTCCCCTTTTTATCATATCGTTTTGGGTGACCTTTCTCCATTTAGTTATTCTCGCCTTTCTACTTTTCAGATAAGACCCTGACACCTTGTAGCTCGATACAGGGCCCCTTCAAGTTTTTGTGCAAATAAAAGGTTAATAAATTGCTTCCTTTTAATCCGATCTTCATTTTTGATATCCTTTTTCCATTTAGTTAGTCTCACATTTGTACATTCCAGTTTAGATCATGGGGCCCCTAGGGTGCCGTAGGATCCGGTCCAGGTCCCCTTGAACTTTTTGTGTGCCAAGAATTTTTCACCCCCTGATTTTCTCACCTTCTCAGTACATAATTTTAAAGTTGAGTCTTGGACTCTTCTTCCTGGATCAACACCCTCATATTTTTATTGGGGCCCTAGGGCCTTTTTTTAAACATTTACCCAATTTTTTGTGCATTTCTTTAAAATATTATTCTATGCTTAATTGTGACTAATTGAAGATCTAAAGTGCTAAAAACTTAGATCTTTTAACAAGTTTTCATGTTAGGGCCCTGCTCTTTACTATCAGTTGGCCTTTTTTGGGTCCTTTGTCCCCTTAAAAACGGTCCGATTCACAAGCTTCTTTTTTTAAACAACTTCTTAAGTCCTCCCGCTACTACATGAATGACAAAAACATTTCCCCGACTTCAACTACCACCAATTTTGAATATTAATCTGCTTCTTGGGGCCTTTGTTGTAGCTTATTTAAAAACTATCTGATTCTATTACAATTTTCTTTTACATAGTTTTAGCGTCCACCAGCTACTTTAAAACTACTAAAACAGTTAAGACACTGGTCCCCAGGGCCCGGTCTTTCTTTGTACCTCAGCTATCACTTTTTTCAAACATTAATCTCCTTTTTCAGCATCAACTTACATTTACAAACTACAGCCGTAAATTAAAAATCGCGTTACTTTAAAGGTAACTTTGGATAAGGGATTTGATCCGTTTATTAAGCATCGTGTTAATGTTAAAAGTAATTCGTGAAATTTACAAGGGGAGGGGGCATTTTCCACTGCTTGGGGGCGCATTCTTTCCTCGGATTCTAAGGACCCAACTGTATTATGAAATTTTACCTTAGACTTCAGTCACCAACATTTTCTAACATTAATAATGCATTCTTTTTTTAGATTCTTTGAGCTGGATTACTACGAGGTTTGGCTCAATCAACCTGGTTTTTGATTGTCTCCGGCACATGTGGATCACTTCCGGTACATGTTGCCTTAGATAACGGGGACCCAGGTTATAGGTTCGTATGGAAAGAAGTTTATTGGGAACACTCTAGATGCTGCGGAAGGCAATGGGAGCCTCCGAAATAGGTTCATTTAAAAGAATTTCAAAAGATATAAAATCATACATACTTGAGTTTTGTTTAAGGTTATTATTTACGGACCCAGGCAACACCGGGTGGGTCTGCTAGTCTATACTAATAAAAGAAAGTTTCGCTCTGTGTCTCTGTGTGCGATGGCTTTCAAAATCTACTTCACATAGAAGTCTGAACATTTCGGTGAGGATAGTCTAAGCCAGCTCCTGATGTACCTGGGGGTCAGATTTTTAATATTTTAAGACACGGGCCACTGAGCCCTTCAAGTTTTAATGCCCTAAATTTTTAATAACTTGCCACTTTTTTATCCGATTTTCTTCGTTTTTTAGGGGCTTTCGCCATTTAGTTATCCCCTTTCTACGTTTCAGTTAAGATCCTGGCTTCCTGGGAACCGATACAGAGTCCTGGAAGTTTCTGTGCCCTAAATTGTTAAAAACTCTCCCTTTTTAATTCAATATTCATTTTTGGTGCCTTTTTTCAATTTAGTTATTCCCCAGATTCTACATTCCAGTTAAGACATGGCCCCCTAGGACCCGGTCCAGAGGCCCTTGAACTTTTTGTCTGCCATGCATTTTTCACTCCCTAATTGTGTCGCCCTCTCAATGCATAACTTTAAAGTTGATCCTTGTATTCCTGTACCCGGGCCAACACTCTCATATTTTTATTGGTGCCCTAAGGCCCCTTTTAAAGCATCTGCCCCCAACTAGTAATCAATATTTTATTATTGCAGAAGTTTATTATTGCATCGTAAGTGTTCATACTTTTTCCCTCTCATAAAATTCTCCACATTCAGATCAAAAATGACACACGACAATCAAATATATCATGACTGCCAAAGACAATGTCCCCCATAGTTTTCCCTAATATGAATTTTTTTCCATTCTAGCAGATGTTTTGCTAATCGCAGTTGTGAAAGTTACAGTTTTACATTTTTGGGACTATTTTTTATAGCATTCGATATTCAAACACATACAATTACAAACTTATATGCAGATTAGTTAATTAAATTGGTGTTTAAAAAATATCTATCTATATGTAAAATCCTAATGAAACGAATTTATGAAACGATTTTATGAAACGACTGATTGTATTTCCCAGCTATTATTTCTAAAATATGAAATCCTTGGCGGTGAAATTAGTACAAATTGTCCGTATGTCAAAAATGGTATTAGAATTTTTAAATTCGATTTAGTTTTCGAGGTATTAATTTTTTTTTCTAATTGTTACAATATTTTTTTAATGATAGCAACTAAATGACTCCATTTTTGTGGAAAAAAAGGCAGGAAAGAGAAAAATATAAGGATTATTAGATTTATTTTCTTTTTCGTCATTTTCAAATTCAAATTGAAATTATCTTTCATTTCAATCCAAAGTGAAGACAATATTGTGATAATATTTTTAATATGTGTGCAATATTTTTCCAGAAAATTTGAAAAAAAAATCATTAAATAATAATAATAATACGATTAAATAAATAATATTTTTTTATTTATTTTAATCAAATTTTTCTCATTTCAAGATATATTTTTTTCATATTTTAGAAAATGTTACTATTTTATATTGTTGCCAATTTTAAAAACAGCGCAAAGCACAATATTTCATTTCAATTAAAAAATTATTTACACATGACTATTATACGTTTGCAGGGGCAGAGCCCCCTAGTATTTATATAAAAATGCAGTGCAGATGGTTATAAAAAAACTCGTGGAGCTTCGAATCCTTTTTATATCCATAAAGCATTTGCCATTTTTTGAGCCCAGCTGTGTAACGAAGAGGAGAAAAATATAATTTAATTTGGTTATAGTTGATGAATTTATTTGATTTCTGAAATTGTTTTATTAAAACATGAAATTAAAACTGCAAGCAAGATAAGGTCATGTAGTGCAGACCGCTGCAGCCCCAAGCATAAAACCCCATACATTTATATTTTATTTCGTGAAATAAATGAGCCAAAAACGAAAAGCAGCGAAAAGAGGTTTTGAGTTAAGGCTCAGCAAATGCTAAAATATTGTCTCCTTACTTTCTGATTAAGTTTGGTTGGAATTATCATTTTATGTTCTTAAAAAATTGAAAGGAAAATAAGCACATTTATGATAATACATAAGCACATAAGCACATTTTAGCACATTTATCCGTCACAGTATCTAAGTTCCTGTAAAATAATCTGATGTAATTTGAATATGAAATGAATTTCGTATAATTAATCGTTAACGATTTGAATACATTTTAATTTAATTGTTAGTAATTATTGCAATTAAGTTATGAACAGCTATTATTTTAAAACTAGCTGATCCGCCTGTCATTGCCCGTACCTGTGATGAATGACTCTTAAATGAACCTCAAATTTGTATGACTTTATATCTTGAACTCCATTTTTTCTGAATTTATATTTTTAAATGAGAAAATATTGAACTAAAAGTACATGCTATTTGGTATTTTATTTTCTGCGTAATTAGATTTTTTAGAGTCTATGCTCAACAAAAGCTAGCGAAACCGCGATGAAGCACTCAGGTTTTTACTGAATTTATCGCACTTTTCACACATTTTATTTTTACCGATTACATTACCGATTAGAAGAAGGTTTCAGCTTTAAGAACATATTTTTGCTTTGTCGGAACCTCTAAAATTGACACCGCGACGAAACACTAAAGTTCTACAGATTTCGCCAAAATTTTCACACCATTTTATTTTGTAAAAAATATTTCTACCCGTCCGAACGTTTCATAATTTTTGTAGGCGATCTAAATCTAGTCTATTGAGATTCTCTAAAAAGACTGTGTTAAAATACGTACGGATGCTTAGTTACTTTTAGCATACAAAAAATATCGTGTCCGTGAGGCGCGAAGTGACCCGAGTTCGGCGGTTATTTCAAAGGGTTAAAATTCGTATTTTTAAAAACCGATTGTACCGTCGATTAGAAGAAGATTTAATCTTTAAGAACATGTTTTTGGTTTGTTGGTACCTCTAAAATTGCACCCTCGAGGGGCGTTGCCATAAAGGAGAAAAGCTTTTTTTTTTGTAAAAAACGACCGTCTTTGAATTTTCTTTTTCAAAGGGCTAACCGCGATATTTTTTTTAATTGATTTTAACGGGATTTAAGACATAAGGGTACGATCTTTTAGAATATGTCTTCCGTTTTTAATTTTAGTAAGCGGTTTGGCCGATGTAAGTTAATATGACAAAATACGCCCCCCGGAATTCCTTCTTTTCGATGTTCATTTTCTCATTATGCGTAAATAAGGCTTGCTTTTTTCTCGTTGAACGAGATGAGTTTTTAATGAGAGTGCGTTGTGATTGTTAATGAATAACTCAGCTTATAAGAAGATATTTTAGAATTCTGAGTCTCAGATGTATCAGAAGAGGCCTTGGACTACCGCCACAAATATTTTCCGCTTTTTTATGTGGGGTAGATTTTGCTAGCCATCGCGAACACAGAGCGAAATTTTCTTTTATTAGTATATATTATAAATATACCCAATTTTTCAAGATGGAAGGGCCCCCAAAAAGTTCCAGTGAGAGGGGCCCCTCACTTAATAAATCCGCCCCTGGCTAAAATTGTTTGTTGTTAAAATTTGGTTCTTCAAGGATTTTGATCACATCTGATTCTGGAAAAGTATAATGATTGCCAAATTTGGATCTTTTTTTAACATACTTTAAGAAAAATAATCATGTTTTTTCCCAATAAATTGTTTTATTGATTTCTTCATTTCATATCTTAGCACAACCAAAATCAGTACTGCGTCGGATATGGCACCATCTGTTGTTAGGCTAACACACTACAATAAGAAACTAGGAAAACTCGAAATAAACACTATGAATGTATTTCTTTTAAAATATTCAACCAAACATTAGAAATTTGAAATGAAATATTGTCATTGTATACCTCGTTTTTTCTTAGACTTATTTCTATGGACTCATGGTGTTAATGATCAGTTACCGTAATGTTTTCAGTTGTGATGTCGTGAAAGTGAATGTGCTGTTGGAAACTTCGCTCCGAGGAGGTCAAGGACTCTCTCCCCTGAAGATGGCTCGTTAGAAAGAGCACAAAACGTTGGGAATAATTTGTAATGTATTTTTAATATAGTTTTTAGTTACACGTACGCTGATGAGTATCGTAAGATTTTTAAATATTAAATTTTGACAGCGCAAGTCCAAGTTTTTTTTATTGGGACCTAATTTATTAAAAGACATTTTGCGAAGGGGCTTGTTTTATAAAAAGGAAGTATGTGAAGTGGGTCTGTTTTATTAATGGATTTTTGTGAAGGTGCCCAAAATTTTGCCTAAATAAAACCATGATTAAAAAAAAAAAAAATTGCCTCTTTGATTCATTAATAAAATTTGAAAATGAAGCAGGATTTTAATCTTTTAAAGTTGCAATTTGGATAAGAGAGAGAGGGAGAATACAAAGAAATTCTTAGCAAAGTTGAACAACTTCAGAGATTGAACAGTTAGGTATAAACATTTACTTACATGATCTTTAACAGTAATTAATGGTGAAAGCATCTAGCACCTTCTTTATAATAATGTGAAGAAAAATTCTTTATATCTGAAAGGAAAATAAGAAAATAACTGAAAAACCTAAAACCACATGCATTTTTTAAAATTTTCAAACATAGAATATCAAATTATAATTAATAATAAAATCAAAAAGTAACATTATGAAATAAACAGAGATTATTTTGTGACAGAAATAAATATATATACAGTATACTCCCTCAAATCCGCAAATGCCTAAAATCCACACATCATCGTAGATGTAAACAATGAAATTTTCAGTTTAGATGTAGGGACAAAATTATAGACTTTTTTATTTTTAGATCTTTCTGTAAGGTATTTTAATATGTAATTCTTGTTAGTATGACTGAATTCATGCTTTTTTTTTATGAGGGAAGTATAAATTTATTTCTGAAAAAATCGACATATTATAAGACTCTCTGCGTGGCCTGTGAGAAAAGTTTATCCCGTCACAATGGACTTTGCAACAAACATACAAACAAACAGACATTTACGTACATTAATAGTAAGTGACATTAAAAAGTAAAAGTTTCAAACATGAAGCTGGGAAAAGATATTTTTCTTCTTTGCCTAAAAAAGTCACTGCCAGATACAAAAGTTGTTTATCTACAGAATGACGCAGTCAATAAGAAGTGAAAATTTCATTTACACTTGTTTTGACTGAAGAAAATATCCAAATTATCTTGCATGGTGATAATTTGAAAATAAATATACAGAATTTGAAAATATCGAAAATATCAAAAATCTTGATATTTTAGAAATAAATATCAGATATATATCTATTGAAATATATTAACAAACCCTGGGAACACATAAGCCAAAAAAAAAAAAAAAAAAAAAAAAAAAAAAAAAAAAAAAAAAAAAAATCCCTGCCGGTTTGGGCCTACAGGCAGAGGTAGATTTCGAAGTTAAGTACAGTCAACTCTGTGAAATCCGCACATTTAGGGACCGAGGATTTTGTGGATTATACATTTTAGCGGATTATAGATCATCCCTTTGTTTACATTTTATTTTTTAAAGTCTGACTATAAATTAGGAACAACTGTACAAAAATTACAATTACAATGGACAGGAAAAACATAATGTAACATTGGTTTAATAAATTTAATAATTAAGATTAAAGAAAAGTTAAATTATATACAATTTTTACTGATTATTTATTATTTTAAACATTGACACAACACAATGGTAGTTTTGGTTTGTTGTCAATAATTTTTTTCTGCAGTCTATGAGCATTCATTACTTTTTGATCCAAAATAAAATTTTGTTACTCAAGGCAATTTAAATATTTATATCCAATTTATATTTAAATATTTATTCACTGAAAAATTGATAAAAAAAAAAAGTACCAAATTTAGTTTTTGAGTTGAACTTTTAATGACAATTTTTATTGTTTACATTCCAACATGTAGTGTGGATAACAGACATTTGCGGATTATACATCGGCAGATTTCACAGAGTTGACTGTACTAAATTCACCAACAAAACTTAAATCAAGATTAGAGATAAACCCACTTCCTTCACTAAGAATGAGCTCTAGGGAGCTAAACTTTTCGTGAAAATTCTAATATACACAAATACACACATGCATGTATATGGAATAGGTTTAAAAATGGCTAAAACAAATTTAGAGAACCCCAAAGTGTTAAGATATGTTAATATATCCATAGTCGGGTTTTTATCATATTTTAATACGTTTCTTCAAACTCACATGACGTTACATATTCACCTTCTGAGGTCCATTATATTTCCAATATGACGCAATATATATATTTTTGGAACAGATGTCATAAGTTCCCCCCGGCCGCCATCTTGGAATTTTCTTGGCGTGAAAACCCTTTTTCCGCCAAGTAGTAAATGTCGCCAAGCACCGGTTTATACGCATGTTTGGCTTAACGAAAATAAAATGTAAATAATAAACAAAATTCGCTAAAATGGCAACCAGAAATCCTTGTATGTGCGCTTCACGCACATTTTCCGAAAAAAAAAAAAAACATCACTGCATTCAACACTTCTCGAGGTGTAGCATTCTCAAAATTCAGCAGTTTTCGCTTTCTAGCAATCTCATAATATAAAAACTTTTAAAGCAAAATTACACATAAAAAAACAAAATTCGCTAAAATGGCAACCAGTAATCGTTGTATGTGCGCTTCGCGCACATTTTCTGAAAAAAAACATCGCCGAATTCAGCATTTCTCGTGATATAGCATTCTCAAAATTCAGCAGTTTTCGCTTTCTAGCAATCTCAAAATATAAAAAACTTTTAAAGCAAAAATACATATAAAAAACAAAATTCGCTAAAATGGCAACCAGCAATCGTTGTATGTGCGCTTCGTGCACATTTTCCGAAAAAAAAACCATCGCCGAATTCAGCATTTCTCGCGATATAGAATTCTCAAAATTCAGCAATTCTCGCTTTCTAGCAATCACAAAATGTAAAAAACTCAAAAGCAGTAAAATACATAAAATTATCAACATACCTTAACAAACATCTGCTTTCTTGAAAGATCCAGCTCGAAATATTATCGCCGACATTTTCCTAAATAGGCTTATCAATACGTATTCACAAACTATAAACAAACCTTCTTTTCTTGTCAAAATTTCCTCATATTTCCTAATTATTTCAACAACAGCGTTTAAACGGACTACAGAAAACATAGTTAATCAAATACATTCAATAAATTTCACATAAAAATAAAAAGGCAGAACTATACAATACGATATCAAAATACATTCACAATATTCCAACATTAACTTCTCGGTTGCCAGAACCACACGTCACACGACATTCAACATATCGAGGTTGCCATATCCATAACCACCGTCAACACGCCAACAAAAAATCGCCAAACATTTCAAAACAACAACGGCGGAGGGAACATACGGCATCTAAGCCATATTTTTTAATGCGTCAAACTATTTATTTCATT
This sequence comes from Maratus speciosus, assembly GCA_963932465.1. Classification (NCBI taxonomy): domain Eukaryota; kingdom Metazoa; phylum Arthropoda; class Arachnida; order Araneae; family Salticidae; genus Maratus; species Maratus speciosus. The sequence goes on from OZ010789.1 coordinate 639,594,892, forward strand.
TTGAGTTTTCGTGCTGAAATCTTGCTCTAGTAAACTTATGACGTAGGTAATATTCAGTTTTCAATTCGTCAAACTATATAATTTTTTTTTTTCATGTGAAAAATCTTGCAATAGAAAAGCAACTGTTGTGGTGAGAATTTTATGGATTTTTTTTATTGTTGGTAATTGCTATAATGAAAAATATTAATTTTTTCTGTCATTGTTGTGTAAGAGCTGGTTTTATCAGAATCTTGTTAAGACGGTATTCAAAATTTTTAACCCTCCCCATTTCCATTCCCTTGGGCCAATTTTGCCCATTTTCAATCCCCGCCGAGATATTAGCCATCTCAAAGTTGTTGGCGAGTTTGAAGACGATCCGTGCTTAATTACGACTTTTATCATGCGGACAAAATTTAGTACATACATATATATATATAAATACAGTCCGACCTTTATTTTGTGAATTTCTCTATTTTACGAACTTTTCTTTGGGACCAAGAGCATTTCGCGAATTTCTTCGTAAAATAACCTCCAAATAGCGAAGTCCATTCTCTATTTAACGAACTTTTCATGGGATCTAAATTTTTTTTCTCCCTATTTGTCAAAATATTACTGGACATTTCAAACTTATTCTTTCTTTTAACACATTTTATGATAATCAATGAACAGGTCTTACCAGGCACCTAACTCACCGAGAGCAGTAAAATCGCTGTGATTCTTTGCTTTTCATCCAAGAAGTGCCTGCCTCGTGTCCTTTAAGGCTGTTCTCAAATCGAAAAGGGCAACTTTTTGACATAAATTTTAATTTATTTTTGTTCAAAAATGCATGAAACTAGCTGGTGTTGTTGTTCAGAAACTATGTAATTGAGCTGTTTTTTCCATTTTTTTTGCAAACGCTATAGATTTTTCAGAAAATAGTGTCAAAGTGGGCATTTTGAACCGAATTTCCGCACGAAGGGAGAAAGAGCACTCAAGAGCGGGCGAAAAACGTGTTTGTCACATGATCAAAATGGCTTATAACTTAATAGGTAATTGATTGATCAAAAAATGGAAAAAACAGTTCAATTCCAAATCGCTTCCATGGCTAGGCTTTCTAATTTTTTTCCTTTCCGTTAAAAAATGAATTTGTAAATGTGTCAAAATGTTTTGCGCTTGTTAAGCAGAGCAGTTAAGAACAGCCTTAACTAGAGTCTGTTGTTTTCTAGATCATTCAGTCAGGTATTCGTTTTTTTTAGCTTGAAAATGTCAAAGCGAAAGTGCTTGGCATAAAAAAAAAAAAAAAAAAAAAAAAAAAAATCTTGATGAAGTGGATAAAGGCATGAAGAAAAAGAACATTGCTTTAAAATTTGGTATTCCTCCAAACAGCTTATCGACCATAATAAAAAATCGTGATTTTAATGTAAAATTATTTTTTTAACTGAAAATACAATTTATTTTCAGACAATGTTTTGTTTCATTCTTATTTCCCTTGTAGGTTTCTTTTTGATGGGTAAAATATATAAAAAAAATAGATATAATTTATAAAAAAAAGTGTGATTAATTACTTTTTTTAATTATATGTAGTGTTTATGGGCTTAAAATATGTTTTATGTAGCTTAGAGTATTTTAAAAGGTGACTCTCTATTTAACGAATTTTCCATATAACAAACTTTTTTTTCGGGATTTAGAGACTTCGTTAAATAGAGGTCAGACTGTATATATATATAAACTTTTCATGTGGGGGTGATTTTAGGTTCCTGGGGTCATATAATGAAAAGTTATGAAGGAATTTTTCAAAAGTCATACCATGGTAACGACTGCAATAGATAGTATTTCTTACGAAATCTGCCTAATTATGCTTTTGAAACTAAATATTCCATAACTTGAAGATATGCCTCAATTGAATAAATTTGATGGAGAGAAAACACAAAGATTAACTTGTAATTTAAAAAATAAATAAATAAAACATTTGGTTAATAGCTGATAATATAGAATCAACAATTATCAAACATTTCTTTGAGGAGAGATGAAAAAAAAAAAAAAAACTGTGTCATGTATGGAAGGAAAAAAAAATTGTGTTATAAAAGAAAAATGAACATAAGATTACACTGGGAGTAAAAAACAATATCACTTTGACCTTCTTAACGTAAGGCTTTTTCTGGAATTTTTTTAATTAGAAATGTGAAGTCTTTTTAAAAATCCATTTACACAAAATTATTAATATATAATGAAGTAGAAACTGCATTTGTTTTTAGTGATATATGAAACTAGTAAGCTATGGCCATCACAAAACTTTCTCCTATATTTTTCTAATATATCAATTTAAACAGTGCTGATACATATCAACAATGATGTATGATCCATTTCTTAGAATTTAACTGGGATTTATAAAGATTGGGGAACAAAAAATCATAGTTTATCAGGCATCTCTTGATAGATATTCAAATACAAAACCGGATGACCGTACCTATATTTTTAATGCAAAATTTAGTTCATTTTTTCCTGGTAGAAAAATAATTGCACTAATGATATATGCATTGAAGAAAAAAAAAGCATTTCAGAAAGCAGCGTTAACAGTAGAATAACTAAGATTTCTTTTTGGTTTAAACTTTTACGGCAAAAGTAGCGTTAATTTCTTTCAGGGTGTCTACAGAAATTGTAAAAACAAGTTCCCAGAATATCTTTATCAGACTTCCCTGATTTCCGTTATTAACAATCAGGGGTCTTTCCAGACTTTTCACACAGAGTCCTGTTTCAGTGAAATTGTGAACAATTTTTTATATTTGTGAAAAATCTAGTCCTAATTTTATGAATTTGAAATAATCGTTATATTCAGGTTCTTGTTTATACATTCTTAAGAAGATATAATAATACATGTAAAATACATATATTTTTATTATATAGGTAAAAGTAATAGGTCAGATTTTACTTTTAAATGATTAAATTCGTAAAGAGTTTAATTCAGAGATGGAAAAGTTTTGTGAAATTTTTATCCCTTTGCAAAATCCCTTGTTCATTTTTAAGACAAAGAATTTTGTGAAGGGTCCTGTTTGAAGGTGAAAATTTTTGTGAAGTGTCCTGTTTTGAGGTGACAATTTTTGTGAAGGTTTATGTTTTGAGAGGGAAAATTTTGTGAAGGTTCCTGTTTTGAGAGGGAAATTTTTGTGAAGGATCCTTTAAAGAACCCAATTTCTTTCTAAATAGATCCCTGACAATACACAAACTGTATTTTTCATGTATGCTGCTTCCTCGGACAACACACTTATCCAGCTTGATAATACAGTAAACTTTCTGTAAGGCAGTCTCTGTGTAACCTGTGAATTCATAGACATTGAGTAAAATTTGTCTAAGGCAGAATAGTTTCTACTCTACTACAGAATATTTTCGCGGTCCCGATCGATTCCATCTTAGCCAGAGTTTACTGTATATCACCTGGGAGAAAAAAACAAGAGAAAAACGTAAAAATTTCCTGATATTGATAAAGTATTTGTTACCAGTTTTATAAATCTGAACTCAAAATTTAGTCTTAACAACTTGAGTCTTTAGTACAACTTCATATAGTGGCCAATGGATGTATGGTGACCAGAAAAATGTTAAATTTTAAGACATATCTACATCTGACAAGATAGCTAATTGCATTAAGCTTGGCTTCCTGGTCAGGTTATGCTAATGCATCAATTAAAATTATATTGAAGACAATTTACCCATTTTTGATAAGCGCTAGAAAACGAGGACATCTGATCACCTTAATTTGCGTTAAATATCAAAAACACAACCCATGTGCATCTTTTTAAAAATACTGGGAAAGATTAATCAGCATGCGAAAAAATATAGTTCATAAAATTAACCAATCAGTCTCTTTGGCAAGATGAAAATGCAAATACTTTTGCATATAGACAAATTTCCCTGATTTCCGAGTATTTTAGCAAAGTTCCTTGACTTTTCCAGATTGATAAACCTCCCTGATTTTTCCATGATTCCCTGATTGATAAACCTCCCTGATTTCCTGATTTCCAGATTCTGTAGGCACCCTGTTTTTCTTTTCAGATAACAATTAAAAATGCTGCATTTATTAGCTATTGCATTCTTCCCTCTATTTCCTTTTCTTCTTGCATCTAGGTTAAAAGCAGTATTGTAGTTGTAAAAAAACTCGGGTACATACGTTAGAGTATATGCTACAGCTTTATTTGAAAAACAGAATATATATAGAGCTTCGTAAAAAATACAGAAGGTATACAATGTATACCCTCCACTGCATCCCTGGTTAAAAGCGTTCTGCAATACAAAAATTCCTGAAACCATAACATTATTCGGATCTGCAGATAAAAAAATAAATGAAATGTTGTTACCGATTTTGACATTACTTTTTCATTTAAAGCATTTTGTGATGAATCCAAAAAGTGTCCTTAAGAATCCCAAACATGCTCTTTAGAATTAAAAAAGTGCCCTTTCTCACCGGCAGCATCCTGCCCTTTTTTAAACATATGGAAAACTATGGTTATATTATTGTTTTTATATATAATTTACTTCTGTTTGTATAAAAAAAATAGATAAATGGCATGTTTATATTAAATAAACAGTTAAAATGAACAACAACAAAAAAAAGTTCTGTATATGAAACAGTGGATAGGTTGCCATAAAACAAATTGACAAATTTACTTCTCATGCAAAGGCCATTTCTCTATCTCGCCAAGCCCCTACTGTAAAAGTATAATATCATAATAATTTATGTGTGCTTTAATATATATTTGTGGATCGATGGAATATCAATTTATTCATTGTATTTCCTGTTATCCTGTGCAGTCTGACTGCTGGCTAGTGATGTTCCCCAACATGGTTTATTAGGAGAAATTGCTGAGCAAGGGTAGCTCAGTGGTTAAAGCAACAGCAGGGTACGCTGTGGGCCCAGGTTCAAGTTCTGGCCCTGGCTAATTTTTCATTCTTGTTGGGTTATTGTATTCATTGTGTTCAAGTTTGTCTTAATATATGTACCTTTAATTAAAAAAAAAAATGATTTCAGACATTAATTTATGTATGCTTTAATACAATATAACTTACTACCATGAACCCTGGTAGCAGAAAATTCGAAACAGGAGATGGGCATCGCAGATTTTCTTTTCTCTTTTGCAGATTCTTTTTCACCAAACCTTTTATTTTGCTTCATATTATGTTTAGCTCTTTATAATTTAATACAAAAAGTTAAGATTATTATTAATAAAAATTTATAAACTGCCTAAAAACCAGGGTTGTAATTTTAACCGGTCAAAATTGATTTTGACCAGGACACTGGATAAAAGTGGTTTTAACCGTCCAAAATTGGTCAAAAGTGGTCAGAAATGGTCAAAACGGTTAAAAATGGTCTTAATTTTAATAATTTTTTATTTCCAATTAAAAGTAACTTAATAAGTAATAAAAGTAACAGGCAGTTAAAAAAATAATATACTGATAAGTTAAGGAGGCTCATTAATAAAATATGCTTATGCAATACAATAAGAAAGCTAGATCCATAATTGCCCTTTCATTGTTAATTGCATATCAACAGGGAAAAAGTCATTCTTCCTTTCAGCTGCTGATACAGGGATATCTAAAAAAGCTGCCCAGTATTGTTTAAAACTAGCAACTGATGCTAAAGAAGAAGTAGAAAACAAGTTTGTTTGTAAAGTAAAGAAGTTTTGTAAGTGACAATGAAAACAAGATGAGAGTAGTAGAGTTTTAAAAATGCATAATAGAGATGAACTGTTTATTTCTTATGGATGTGCTGCACATTACTTGAATCTTGTAGGACAAGATATTACAAACAAAGTTAGTTCAATAATGAAGATGTTATTGAAATAAAAAAATTGCAGATGAGCATGAAGGATGATATTGATGATATACAAAGAAGTAAAATATTTACAAAATCAATTTTTTCCCTTGCTTTAGATAAACTTCAAAAAGAAGATGCTACTATATCTGATGCATGCGACGAATGGTTAAGATTGCTAAAAGAGAAAGATCTTGAAACTTATTTTAAAATGATAGTCTCGATTTAATGAAAATGTTACCCCAGTTCATTTTCTGGCTTATATGCTGAATCCTGTCAGCATGGGTAAAAGTATTTATGAAGAGAAGCAAGAAATAGCAAGGCATTGATTACACGATAATATTGATCCTACCTTTTTGCCTCTTGTTATTGCATTTCAAGCAGAACCCTTACCATATCCAAAAAAGATACAATTGGGCCTGATATCTGGTGTGTAGCAATGAAGAAGGTTAAAAGAATTGATATAAAATTTGTTGAATCCACATTACATCTAATGAATTGTTGTGCCAGATCGTCATCAATTGAAAGATTGTTTTCTAAATTTGGAATAATCCAAAATAAATTACGAAACCATCTAAGTTTAGAGACAACTGCAAAACTTGTTACTTAAATCCTTTTTTAAATTCAATAAAAAATGATTATCTTGGTGTTATGTTATAACTTTTTTAATTTGGTATTTGCTGGTGTTATGTTACTTATATTATGACATTTTTAACAAATGTCAACTTAGTTTTTAACATATGCTAGTAAAACATATTTAATTAGTAGTAAATAAATTGAATATTCAATTTCAGTGGTCAAAATGGTCAAAATTGATTTTGACCAGGACGGTTAAAACCGGTTTAAACCACTGGTTAAAACCGCCATGGTTAAAACCGAGACAACCCTGCTAAAAACGCTACAGGTAAGTGATTGTTTGATTAATTAACACTTCAATTGTAAAAATATTTTACCTGCAGATTATTTTTGCCCTGACGTATCTGTCGCAGACACTTGGAGAAATTTCTGCTACTGGGCTATGAACATAGACCTCAGCAAGAGAAAGGTAATAATGTGGGACAATTTATAAAATTTGATCTGTGACTTAAATAATAAAAAGTCAAAGTCCTAATGCAAACCCTATGTACAACAATCTTCCACAATGAGCGAGCTGCATTGCCGTGCTGTAAAAAGACATTGGATGGCCCCTTCCACCCTCTCCCAACTACTGCCAAGAGCAAAAAAAAAAATATATATGAAAGGGATATATCCCTCACATTGCTGATAAATTATTAAGTATTTACAAGTGTTCACCTATGGAACAAAAAGTAGTTTCTTTGCAAATTCTTAAATTAATTTCTAATTCAGCAGAGCATTGATACTTGTAAACATAGCATAGGGAAATAACAGGCTATAGAATAAAATACATGCAACATAAAGATATACTAATTTAGACATTTTCTTATCTGAGCTAAAACCAAAAGTAAAATAGCAGTGGTTTTTAAAATGATGGCAACATTTTAAAAACTTCATAAATAAAAACACGATAAATCTAAAAGTAAACTTCATCATAAATATGCTTTTTAAAAAATTATAAATAGTTGTTCCAAGAATACCTCCAGAAACAGAAAATGTATCAGTCATACCTTAAAATCCCAATTATAAGCCCCTCACCCACTTTTAAGCAATAGGTCTTTCTTTTCCAGTGACCAAATATAATAAACTGTTGCCAAACTTTGTCATAATTGGTGTAAAAAATCCAAGGGAGAGAATTTCTCACCTTTAGACACTTTTAATATCATTTCACTGACAAGCCCTTCTCCTTCCTCCAGGATGAAATGTCAGACAAATTGTAGATGCTTGGTATCAGAAGGGGGATAAAGGAAAAAGCGACGTCTGGAGCTGAGGGAGACTTAGATGACTGATTATTTATCGTTATAATAAGTAACAAAAAGAGCGGAATAATCTGAAAAAAAAATAGATTTTAAATGTTATGTGCTTGGTAAAACAAAATTATAGAGGGATTTAGGCGATTCCATTTTTTAAGCATAAATCTGCTGTAATGCAGAACATTCTCACACCTGTAAACGTTTACTTACTACTAAATTAATGATAAAACATTTTTAAAAAAAAATCTCGGTTATAAAACTCCCTCCTTATCCTCCAAATTTAATTGCTTTTGCTTTTGAAGCAGGTTTTGTCTTTTCTTAGCTCCTTTTAATATATGGTTTAAAAAAAAAAAAAGTTATTAAATTATGCAATAGTTTTTATTTAAGTATGCTTGATAATAGTTTCAATATATTTATTGACTTTAAAAACGGCATGCAATAAAAGAAAGAAAATAGAAATATATGGCAAAAAATCAAATTAATGAACAACAAGAACCATTGTGCACTGTTAAGCACCCAATGTTTTCGCTACTTGTGAATCATTCTAATGACAGACTAATTAGTCTGAGTCTTACATGTGCCTGATAGTAAAGAGAAAGTGACAGAGAAGTTTAAAAATTACCGCATTACATCTGAGACATAAATAAATATAGACGAAAAAACGTGTGAGGAAACAGCTGAACAAAACTGAACAAAGACATTTAAAATGACTAGTTGTTTTAAATCGAATGTCTTCGATTGTATTCAATTCCCTAACCGCGTACTTGTTTGGCCCTTTTATCGCTACTTCATCTGGCGCCAAAAATATAATATTCCAACTACGCATTTTACTGAGCATACTTTCTGAATCTTTAGTAGCTCATTGATGTTATATCAGGTTTACCAGATTGGCTTCTTTATCGCACTTAACGTTATTTCCATATAGTTATGGCGCTGTTAAATTTTGTTTTGATGAAAATATTCTTGATGCGTGCTATATGTTCAAAATAACATTTAATTTGAAAAGTAAATCATTAACGCATTATAACATGGATTATTCAGTATTTCGCCAACTATATTTTTTTATGGATACGCACAAATTTTGCCTTGTTTTAATTGCTTTTAAGAATCGCGAAATGTTAACTGATCATCCAAAATATTTTTTATCAAACAGAAGCATTATCTAAGGTCCTTTTAAAATAAACTGACGATTGTCAATACAAATTGTATACAGTAAATGTTTTCTGCTGCCAGATAGCACGAATTTTAAATACTTTAATTTAATGTAAACCTTTTTTTCTTCTTATTACAAGTAAGGTAATATTTTGTTTGTAATTATGTATTATGTAGAAAAATAAATAAAATATTGTTGCTAGATTAATTACAATGTAATGTACTTTTATTTTAAACTGAAAATAATTTAGAATTATAATTGGTAAAACATTTTTTAAAAATGATGCTGTTTTTGAATTGAGGCATTTAGAAAGCAGATGGGGCCATTTGACAGATTTGAGATATTTTCACCGATATGTTGAGGTGTAACAGAGATTATACGCTGTACACCCTCTGATTTTTAGGAGATCAGTATACTAATAATTCTCAAATAAAGTGTATACCCTCTGCAGGGGCGTGCCTAGCGGGGAGGTGTAACACCCCCCCACACACACACTTATTTGGAAGAGTTGGTAAAATTTAGAATAGTTGGAAAGTTAAGAACGCACCCTGCAAAATGTCTCCTCTCCCGTCATGAGTATCATTTCAATTCTCTGTTGTCCATCTTTAAATGGGAAAAGAAAGAACTTCTCGCGGAAGATTGTGTATGATTCTGTGTGGGAAGGAGGGGTTGTCAGAGAGCGGAGGTGATAGATAGAGAGAGAGAATCGCGTTTCTGAGAATTTGAGACTTTCGTGAAAGGAAGGGGGAGGGGGGATTATTGCAATCTCTATTGTTAGTTTTCCCGTGTAGCATCTTTAATTGCTCCCTTCTGCCATGGACTGATTCTTAGAATTTGGTGACCTCTTGGCTCTGGATTTGGCGCTAGTTATTTGAGGTTGCTGCATCTAAATGATGAAGTCACGGACACAGCAGAAGAGTGATTTGCAAAAGTTTGTTTTTGTCGCATGATGACGGATAATTCAGTGAAAATTTTATGCACACACCGTGATCGTATACACACACATTTCACAGAAAAAAAAAAATTTAGATCGCCATATAAGAAAATTTTATCCGAATGAAAACATCGACCTCCAGAAAGGAAAACGGATTCAATGTACAATATGTAGATATTTCTGCATTTCTATTAGAGGCCTGCATAGTCATATTCAAACAGATCATCCAAATGTAAAATTATCTTTTGAAAAGGCTCCTGTATAGCCTCTTCCCTCCCACCCCCCCCCCAAAAAAAGCCGGTTTTGGGTAGATTTCGTATGAAATACTACCTATTGGGATCGTTCCTATGTTGGAATTTCTGAAAAATTTTTGCAGATCTACACCGATCATGACTCCTAGAACCCAAAACCACCCTCAGTAAAAAACTTTATCTATCTATCTATCTATATATATATATATATATCACTTTCTTCTGGACACGATAACTTTCGTAATTCTGCACCAATCTCTTCCAAACTGATACATAAAATCAAAGGGCATAAAATCTCGGTCAAGTTCGTTAATGGGCAAAATCGGACCAAGGGGATGGAAATAGGGAGGGGTTTTGTGAATATCGAAAACCCCCCATAACTTCTTAATTTTTGTACATATCAAATCAGTTTAAAGTTTTTATTACTTCTAAAAATAGGGCCAAAATTTTATGTATAACAGATTTTTGATAAAGTTAAAAATGGGCTCAAGGGGCACAAAAAATAGGGTTTTTGGGAGAAAAAAATTCATAACTTCGTCAATTCTCAAGATATCAATTCCAATTAATTTTATTATAAATCTCCTTAATATTATCTACAACTTTTATATTCACAAAATTTTGATAGGACCAATTCGTACCGCAAAAAAAAATTAAAAACTAAAACAAAAAGGGGGTTTGAAGAAGTAAAAGATCCATAACTCCGTCAATTCAAAAGATATAAAATCCCCATGAATTTATCATATATCTTCTTAATATTGTCTACAACATCTATATAGACAAGTTTTGGATAGGACCAATTCTTACAGCAAAAACAAATTAAAAATACATAGCGGTTGAAGAAAAAAATCATCTAAGTAAGGGTGTATTCAAATCCAAACTGCGTATTTTCTGACTCATTTTACAATTCATTTTTGCTCTCAAAGGCTTCCAGTTGGTACGTTTTCTTACTCAGAAACTATATAATGTACCGCAATGGTCGATTTTTTGATAGAGGCAGAATATATTTTTAAAAATGCTGTTAAAGTGGGCATTTTGAACTGAATTTCCCGAAGCAGATTGTGTTGGAAAAATCATTGCATTAAGGATGCACTCAAATCCAAACTGCTTATTTTCTGACTCATTTTTAAATTCATTTTTGCTCTCAAACGCATTTAATTGGTAGATTCGCTTATTCAGAAACTATATAATGTACCGCAATTATCGATTTTTTGTTAGAGGCAGAATATATTTCAAAAAATTATGTCAAAGTGGGCATTTTGAACGGAATTTCCCGAAGCAATTGTGTTATCACTTTCTTCTGGACACGATAACTTCTGCAATTTTGCACAAATCTCTTCCAAACTGATACATAAAATCTCGGTCAAGTTCGTTAATGGGCAAAAGCGGACAAAGGGGATGGAAATAGGAAGGGGTTTTGTGAAAACCGAAAAAAATCCATAACTTCTTAATTTTTGTACATATCAAATCAGTTTAAAGTTTTTATTACTTCTAAAAATAGCGCCAAAAATTCATGCATCACAGATTTTTGATAAAATTTAAAATAGGCTCAAGGGGTGCAAAAAATAGGGTTTTTGGGAGAAGAAAATTCCTTACTTCGTCAACTCTCAAGATATCAAATCCAATAATTTTATTATACATCTCCTTAATATTATCTACAACTTTTATATTCACAAGTTTTTGATAGGACCAATTCGTACCGCAAAAAAAAAAAAAAAAAAAAAAAAAAAGGGGGGGTTGAAGAAAAAAAATTTTCATAACTCCGTCAATTCACAAGATATAAAATCTCCATGAATTTATCATATATCTTCTTAATATTGTCTTCAACATTTATATGGACAAGTTTTTGATAGGGCCAATTCTTAAAGCAAAAACAAATTAAAAATACATAGCGGTTGAAGAAAAAAATCATTTTATTAAGTATCCATTCAAATCCAAACTGTCTATTTTCTGACTCATTTTTAAATTCATTTTTGCTCTCAAAGCATCCAATTGCTAGATTCTCTTATTCAGAAACTATATAATGTACAGTAATGATTGATTTTTTGATAGAGGCAGAATATATTTCAAAAAATGATGTCAAAGTGGGCATTTTGAACAGAATTTCCCGAAGCGATTGTGTTAGAAACGAAAAACATTACCCTACTGAGAAAATAATTGTTTATTAATCAAGATTTAATCAATTGAAAGAAAAATAAAAACACAGGTCACTTATAAATCTTTTCAAAAATCACGTCAGCATGTTTCATATATTTTTTTTTTTATTAAAAATTAATCTGAAAATGTGCCAGAAAATTTCGAGTTGTTGAGTATGGAAAAATATTTTTTTAATATCCCTTAACATGATTCTGATAAAACCAGCTATTTTATAAAAAGGAAATAAAAACTCATCAAAAGCAGACAGATAAAACTGTTAAAGTGGATTTATATCTAATAATGATTTCGTTTTTGTTGGTGAAATTAGTATACTTAACTTCGAAATCTACCTCTGCCTGTAGGCTGGGCCGGCAGGGATTTTTTATTCTTCAAATTGTCATAGACACATGAATTTTGTAGACAGGTACATCTGGAATAGTAATCATGCTTAAAGTACGTGTTACTTTTTTGTGAGTGGGTGGGGGCGACCATCTTTAAACCTCATTTGTTGAAAATTCCAAAATCAGAGCATTTAAGCATCATCACTCTTCAGATTGGTTCTAAATTTGGTTCTAAATCAGGTTGGTTCTGTGTCCAAAATTTTTAGTGTCTATGACTATTTGAAGACTCAAAGAAAAATATTATTTTTTGTCGCAGGGAGGGGGGGAGGGTAGACCATGTTCTCTAGAAATTTTCAATAAAAGAATACTTAATCTTGCTTGAATCTTTCAAGAAAGGAATACTTTTGCATGATTATTATTTAGCTCTGCTTCCTCTTGAATTCATTTCAAAACACCAACTTTGACAGTATTTTCTGAAAGCCTTTAACAAAAATAAATAAATAAATATATAATAATGGAAAACATATTTCGATTACAAAGTTTTTGAATAAGAACACCTGCCAGTTTCATGAATTTCCGAACAAAAATGAATTAAAAAATGTGTCAGAAAGTAGCTTTGAATTTGAGAACAGCCTTAATAATAGTCACATTTTTGGGAGAAGGGAAGCAATCAGGGGCTAATAATAAATTTTGAGGTTAGTTTACTATACACCTATAGAAGAATTAAGTGACTAAATTGATATTATTTATTAAAATATGAAAAAAAATTGGTAAATTGTTTTAGATATGCTAAGTTTCTTATTATTCGCCAAACTAGCAATACATAGCGAAATCTTGTTTTGATTGCACACCAGGCAGATTTCTTCATAAGGAGCGAAGCTATATCGAGACGGTAGTATAATATAGATGCTCAGAGTTTACGGGCTTTCTTTGATCAATTCTGTGTTTGCGATCATCATTGAGTGAATAAATTAGTATTCTAATTGTAATAGTAATTCTATTAGTAAATTAGAACTGAAGAACAGACGACATCTAAGAATAAGGTTAGTGAGTACCAATATTGAATAGTCTAAATTTGTTTACTTTTAACCCTTTCGGCACAGTGGTCCTACTCCGGGAACACCTAATTTTAATTCCAAACTTGCATTCGGCACCAAGAATATTTTAATAAAAGTTTGCTTCTACAATGAAAGCTTAAACTAAGGAGTTCTTATTTTCTAAAAAAGTCGTTTGTAAATTCCGGTGTCAGTCAGTAAATTCGCATTTTACGAACAGAATTTGTTTGTGCCGGAAAGGGTTAAGTGTTACAGCATTTAAATACTTATGAAAAAATTTAAAAAATTTTCCAATTGTGAATACTTTTGCTGTTAATTTTTAACCCTATATCTGCCCAGTGATTCAAAAACAAAACAAGAATAAGTACTTTCGCAATACCTTTTCTCAAAAAATGTGGAGTAAATTTGCATGTTTTTCGCATTTCATTTGTAATTTTAAGTAAAAATGTGTATGAAAATAGCAATATATAAATGGTACATCCATTACAGGATCTTTGTTTTATTTTGCTACGGTGAATGTAGAATATGTAGCTGAGGGGGGGGGGGGGGGCTATCACAAAGCCTTTCTCACCCCCAATCTTGCAGTTGGTAAAATTCACCCCCCCCCCCCCACTAAAACAGCCTTCGGCATGCCCCTGACCCTCTGGGATTTTTATGACTACAGCACTGCCAATATGTTACCCAAAGTGAAGTAAAACATAATGCCCAGTAAATTCAAAATTCATATTTTCAACATTTCTTTGGAGAATAGCTATAGTTGGCCAGTAACCGTGCAATGGAAAGGAGAAATAAAGTTGCTAATAAACATAAATGATCCAAACAAAACATTATTTAATTAAAAATTAGATTCTGTTGTTAGCAATGTCATCCTCATTAATAAAAAATTCATCTAAATTTGTGTTATTCATCGGCAAACTTATCATGCATGGAGAACGATTAGCGTTTTCCTAATGTTAAACATTTTTTCATGTAAATTTTCAATGCCAAAATGAACAGAGTCACAAAGATAATTGTTTTTATAATTATAGAAAAATAAAATTTCAATTTGTATTTTCTGAAAACAACTACAGAATAAAATGGTCCACTTTGGCTCCAAATTTCTCATATTTTTCTCTATGAAGTTCTACATTTTGTACCTACAAGTAGGGTAGATGCTCCAGTTGTGGCCACTGTACCAGTTGTGGCCACATTGGATAAGTTTATCCAATATTTAAGCAGTGAATTGATGCAGACAAATAATATGCATTTTTACACCTTAAGCAAACACCCTTTTATCATTTACAATCTCATTTGTTTATTTTTTGATAAAATGTGACTTTCAAAAAAAATAAATGTGTGAAACTGTAGTGTGTGCTCACATGCATTAAGATTTTTGCTTAGCTGTCAAGTTTTCCAAATCTTTCAATATTAAGCACTTATTGGGTTCTGTTTGTCCTGAAACAAATTACTATTAGGTTTTATGAGGTAAGCTTCCTCTCTAATGCAATTTCACATTTAAATTAATTATATTAACAGTTTAATGGGGGGTGGCCAAAACTGGTGCTTTAAATTTGCTATATGTACCAGTTGTGGCCATGGTAGTAGGAAGTGGCAAAAAAGGTACAACATATGTTCCACTTTTGGCCACATGATTCCTTATAGTGAGAATTTTAGCCATTAAAAAATTTTAAGAACATCAGGATAAAACAAAATCAATTTAGTTCTGTTTTATATGTAATGGCTTCAATAATTAAAAAAAAGCAAGGCTAATAGCAGTTCTATCAAAGAGATTTTGTTTTCTCTGTCCAATAGATAATTTACTTTAGAAAGGACACTGTGCTAGTAACTAAAGAATGATATATTGCTAAAAAAAATATGGTATATTGTGTTTAGTATTGATAAAACCAAAGGGGAGGGGCTATATGCCCTATATAATAAATTAAAACATAAATTTTGAAAGATTTTACAAATTATAAATTAAAAAGTTCAATAAAATTACAGCATGATTTCTTGTATTTTTCCTAAAGAAATGAAGAAGTTCCATAATTTTTGCCAGATTTCGGGCAAACGGATTTAGAAATACTAAATATTGCGAAAATCTTAACTAGAGATATCTAAATACAAGCAAGAATGTATTTCCCATTATTTAAAAAGAACAGCGTTCATTTTACCAAGATTAAAAAACACAGAATTCTGTGCTCTTAAAAAATGGCCTAGAGGGAACACTGTTCTAGGACAAGAAGTAAAATTAAGGCCATTCAAAATGTATAATGCCAGCACTACAAGCTAGCAAAGTTTTGGAGCACCAGAGATATAACTCTTTGGTGACGATTCACATGTTTTAATCAATCCACAATCCATTAGATAATTATAAAACTGATTTAAATAGTTAATCTTGATGTCCTACAGGCACTGTTGTCCCTTTTATGAATCAAATTAAATATATTTTTTGTTTTTTTAATTGAAATTTTCAGTTAAAATCAACATAAGTACATTTTACTTGATGTTTTTATCAATTCATAAAAAAAAATTGCAAAATTCTTTTAATATATTAACAAATATATGTGTGGTAAAATAGATGTTGCATAAAAATGCTTTATTTTTACTTATTATCAATTAAAATGTTTGTTAAACTACATGATATTGGTGTGGCCACAACTGGTGCATAGAGATGGCCAAAACTGGTGCAGGGGTGGCCACAACTGGTACAAATTGATATAAATTATTTAATGAGTTATTACTCACAATCTAAAATATTCTGTAGAAAATCATTATAATTCACAGAAAGATAATTAAATTTGCTAAATAATGATGTTATTATGATTTAATATGCTTCAATCGGTCAATAACTGTAAAATTTCTATTTCAAATTTTCTCTAAAGGTGGCCACAACTGGAGCATCTACCTACATTAAAAAGTTTTGTTGCTTGCATCAGCTATCTTTATTTGCATTTGTTTGACAATACAGTCAATTCATTTAGCTTTGTTTATATTTAGTTTTTATTAAGTATGTAAGTAAAGTCGCATGACAATATTTAAATTAATTTTTTTAAAGATGAACTCTTGGACAATAGACATTTTTTCCTTACTATTTAATTTATTTAATTTATTTTTATTCAGACGAAAAACGTGAGATGTTCGACGATGAGATTTATGTTGATATTATTGTTGGTTATTGTTTTTTATATGTATTTCGTAGTTGGTGTGATGTGATTGTCTAAATAAATGTTTTGTGTGTTTAAAGAAGTTATGTTTATAGTAAAATAATTATCATTATTTTAACAAAAATTTTAAAAATAAATAACAAAGTAAATATATTCAATTATTTTTTTAGTATTCATTAATTTTACTGTCAAACATAACTTTCCAAACAAAAGCATTGTTAAATTGTATAAGTGATTATGGTATTATAATATTTGGTATGCATTTGGCCTATTTGTTCATTATCGAATATTCAATAAGGCTGAATGCCGAAACTTTCCTTCTACTTTTAAAAATTGAATTTACATCAGGGGAACCTGGGGAGCATTGACCATGTTTTCAGAAAAAACATTTTTATAAATTTTATTTTGACAATTTAAAAAACATATGATAGTACATATTGAAGGAAATTTTGGTACTTTTTGGTTAGCCGGGCGTCAGTGTTATGTATACATGTATATATATGCATACATATATGTAGATATATATGTGTATATATACAATATATGCATATAAACATATATATGTATGTATGTATAACGCTGGTGCCCGGCTAACCGAAATTTTATTGTCAACAAATATATATTTGTGATAATGTAAATAATGTGTTTTTTCTTTTCTAAAATTATTATTATTTTTTAAAAGATAGACAAAGTATGGGAGGCTTCACCCAGGCAATAATGTATAATTTTAAAATGAGAAATAGTATTCTATTAATTATGTAAATATTAAGTAAAATTTTTAGTATGATAATTGAACGCTCTGAAATCATTTTAAGATCTTGTATTCTACCATTGTTAATATTTAGAATACATTTAGAATATTTTTGCTAAAATAAAAGTAATAAAGAAGAACATTGTCTATACAATCAAATAAATAGACCTACTTTTTTCTTATGTTAAGCATATTTTATTCAATTTCCACACACATTAAAATGTACAAGATGTGATAACCTTAGTTTATCTTAATGGCATAAACTGGGAAAAATCAAAATTAAATTGCACTTTCATAACTACTCTTTCAGTGCCATCAGATGACATAGGGCATGGCAGTTTAGTCACATCTATTAAATACACAACAGATGACTTCATACTCATAAATACCTAATTCGTGTGTCACCTGCCCAACAAAATAACACAAATATTTCTTTGTTGTAAATTTCACTACAGCAATGTTGCCAACATTATATTGATTACTCTCCTTTTCAAATTCTTCTGTATCTTCATCAGTGCAGCTGAATATTAGACTCCTTCGTACTACTTTGAACATTTTTTTTTCTTCACTTTCTGGACTCTCGGATGTTTGCTTTTCTGGATTTTACTCTCTTTCTGCTATTTCTGCTCTTCATGTTCAATTTCAATTGCTTTTTCATCTATGTGAAATACGATGACAAGGTGAGAAATGTTGGAAATTGTTACCATTCATATCCAGAATTCAGCTGACAATACATGTGGCATAATAGTCCATGTCAATTCAGGCAGCCAAAGAAAAAATCTTACCTTCATAGTCTCAGAAGTTTTTGAATTGAACATATGTTAAAATTCAGGAAAAAATAAGATAACTGTATATTTTTGTTTTGCTCAAAAAAATTCCTGGCCCGAGATACAGGCCCCCAAAGATGGCATCCCAGACACCATTTCCCATTCGCGATTTTCAATAAAAATTTTAAAGTGCTCTATCTCTAGAACGGTGCAAGATAATTTTGTTGTGTTTTTTTTTATTTTAAGAATAACATTTTTCGGTTTAAAATGATATACTCAATTTTGAAATATGTATTTAACTTTTCTTGTGGCAGCCTTTTGATTTTTTTTTTCTTTTTATCAAAAATATTTTTTCTTTTTTCAAAAATGCCAATCCCAAAAAATTTGATTTTTTTGCTATTGATCAATACCATTGATCAATACCAACTTTCCCTGTAAAGGAGAACTTCCACTTTTGATTTTGACAAGTTATACAAGGTGTGTCTAAAAAGTTCGGTGAATGGAAGCATAAAACAAAATATCTTAACTAATGAATGTGCTTAATTGAAGTGTACTAAAATATACATTCTGTAAAATATGTGGTGCAAAGAATATTAGTTATTCATTTACAGATCCACACAAAAGAATTCTGTTGGATAATGGTATAATGGGAATATTGTTTGATTTTAATTACGCTAAACTCTTTCACATATAATGAAATTGATATATGTTGCTGAGGTTTACAACAAGTTACTTCCCATGTAATAGAAAGTGCATAGTATTTACAGAGACACACAAAAGATTTCGGATACTTTACTGTATACAAAAAAAAATATCAGCGATGATTGTTAGAAGTGTTTTTTTAGTTGTGATATGAGTTTTTAAGTTTAACTAAATTTTTCCATATTACGTTGTGTGTATAAATGCAGTAGAGCATATACAGGCTACATAAAAGAAATCATAAGGGTTGCTGAGTATGAACGAAAGTAGTTTAAAGGTAATTTTTAAATGAGTTATGCATTTCTACGCTGAACTCCATTTAGTATACTAAGATATGTTTGTAGAATATAGATAAAATGATATACAGGTCCACGCAAAGAATTAGATATATGGCCAACTATGGATAATAAACTCTGGAAGTATGATTTCACTAGTTTTAAGTATGTTTTAGTCTTAATTAAATATTAGCTAAATAGTGGCATGCATAAAGATAGTACGTAAAGTACAGGGTTGTATGAAAGTATTCAAGTATGCTTCCATCTATTGATATAAATTTCTAAAAGTCAAATTCAAAACTATTTATGTGTTTTTAACACTTTCCAACATAGTTGAAAGTCTTTATGTATTCGGTTTGTCTGCCCATCTGTCTGAACTCTAATTTGCATTTAATATGGTCGTATTGCTGTGTAATAGATATTTGTTATTGAGATTGTTTTACTATGCAATGTTCGGTACTGAAAATAAAGTATGTATTACTTCAAATGTTATGAAAATTGAATTAAAACTTAAAAAGATATTAATAAAAGTTTTCTTCATTCTATTTAAAAATCCTATAATACATAATTGATTCAATAATATACCATGATAGGTAATGATTCTAGATTACCATGGTGATTAAGTCCTTTTTTAAGATTGATTCATATTACTTACATATTACTGAATTTAATATATAGAATCATGATAAATTTTGTATTCATGCCTTTTTGCTCAAGAGTGTAACATTTATTGCACGAAGATCTGAATATTTATAAAACTAGTTACAGTACGAATGCACCTCATTTGCCACATTTGATATTGCAATTTCCAACTTGCTTAGGATATACAGGGTGTCCGGTCTCAATGGTGTCCAATGGCTAATTCCTAAACCGTTAGTCATAGACATATACTTCCAATTACAAAAATGTTTAAAATCAGGTAAACAAATATTTTAAAAGCGATTTGTGTCACTAAAAACATTTCTTAAAAAATTACGAAATTTATATTTTTATACGGTCCCCCGGTCCTATAAGTTATATTTAGTAAAATTTTCCTTTTACACTTACAAGTAATACACAAAAAGTCCCGTTATCCTACGATTAAAATTGACCGAGTAATAGCTGTTTAAAGTTGGAGCATATTTTTTGCTGCAAATTGGGGGGTCATTCACAAATTTAGTCGAAATATAATTTCGTCATATATATTAAAAAATGGTTGAGAGTAAAATTAACATTGCAATATAAATTTGAAATCTTTAATCATTCTGCCATATTAATGCAAAATATACAATTTGTAATAAACATTTAAGAAGAAAGAAAAAACAGAATTTTTGTTAAATAAAATGATGCTAAATTAACAGCCTCAATTCTTTACAAAGGGATACGTATTTTAAAATATTATACTAGCCTGCAAAAGTTGGGTTATGTCATATTTTTTAGCTTTTGATAATTGATTCTTATGTATTCTATACCGCTGAATCTCAAATTGACCTTCATTTTTAACCATCACATCAGGGTTTTTCGCACATTTCAAAGTTAAAAAGTTCAAACTTAAAATTGAATCTCCTCCCTCATCTCATCGGGCCACTCAGCTATTTAGCTGTAAGAATCCCAGGATAAGAAAAAATATCGAATAAATTATTGAATAAAATAAAATAAAACAAAAAAGTTTTACATATGTTTTATAGTATGAGATTTTCGCTATATTTTAACTTACACATTTATGATTTGTAAAAAAATTCTAACGTGATGGTTAAAAATGAAGGTCATTTTCAGATTCAGTGCTAAAAAGTACATAAAAATCAATTATCAAAAGTTAAAAAACACAACCATCTCCTTTACTTTATAGTATCCGATTTTTGTTATTCTTTAAGTTTGACAATTTATGATTTGTGAAATATCCTGACATGATGGTTAAAAATTCATGTAATTTTCGGATTCAGTGCTAAAAAATACATAAAAGTTAAAAAAACCAACAATCGCAGTCTTGTATTATCTAATCTAAAACTTTTTTGTGCTATCCTGTAAAATAAGTATAAATGGTAACCACCGAAAATCATAATAATATTAGATTGTTATTGGATTTGTGCCAGTATGTAAAATGTAATCTCGATCGGATATTTAAAAGTGAGTTAAAGTTCTAGTACAAATTTTGAACTGGAAAAACATACATACGATAGTTGAAGTAACATAAAAACTTATAAAAATAACATAATTTTTGTTAAAAGAAATCGCAAAAGACAGTCTCAAATCCTGACAAAATAAAACATATGTTATTTTAGCCAATCTGAAACTGAATAAATGCTAACTTAATTGTAATACTTGTACGATTTTTTTCAAAGCGCCGATACACATGAAATAAGATCTTCGAATACTTTAAGCACTTGATATGTGAACCCTCAAAGCCAAGCTGAACTCATTTGTTTTCAGAGCAGAAAAGTGGCATAAGTCATGCATTTTTAAAGTTTCATAACTCGCTCAATTTTAGTGTTATATCAATGGGACTTTTTTTTGTCTTACTTGTCAGTGTAAAAGGAAAATTTTACTAAATATAACTTATAGAACCGGAAGACCGTATAAAAATTCAAATTTCGTAATTTTTTAAGAAATGTTTTTATTGACCCAAATCGCTTTTAAAATATTTCTTTACCTGATTTAAAACATTTTTGTAATTGGAACTATATGTCTATGACTAATGGTTTAGGAATTAGTCATTGGACACTGTTGAGACCAGACACTCTGTATAGTAGGCTTACCCTTACAAATATGATACAAATAAGCAAAAATTCAGTGACTCTTACTGGAAATGTATATTAGGGTGGGCCGAAAAAAACTTTTTTTTGATTTTCAATAATGGGTAGTGCGGAAAAGTGGCCACTAGTGGGATTAAGTTCACACAAAAAATTTGAGATTTTTAGGACAATTCCTATATTTGCCGCTTTTGGCTTGAAGTTTTGCTAAAATGCTGATTTTTGAACTTTTTTAGCAAAAATTAAAAAAATGTTAAATTAAATTTATTTTAATTGTATTTACTTGAAAAGGCATATTTAATGTGCCAAATGTTTAAATATGCTCTCATTATGCACTATTTTTGCGCTACGTGCTTTTAAAATGTACAGCTTTTAGCTTGTTTTGCGTTCGGTACCAACGCGAAACTACGCGGAACTCACCGCGAGGAGGTAGCTGTACTCCGAGTTCCACCCGCCCTCCTACCCACAGAATATTATATTCAAAGTGTATAGCTTTTTAGGTTACGAAGTCCTTCTTAGAAATGAATTTTGGCATCTTTTTCTGCGCTTGCAGTTTTACTCTAATGAAGGCATCTCTTCATTCACTCTCACATTTCTTTGATGCAGCTTCTGTCCCAATTTTAACGACTCTTTCCACAGCCTGGGAGTGACTTGGAAAGCAGATTAATGCTTTATTCAACATGGATCCTGAAATTATATTTCCTTTAATTTCTTCTAATGAAAGAATTTTTGTTATAGGAGGCTCGCTGATTTCGGTGGCTACCCAGTCGATGGAATCATAGTATTCCGTTGCTTTAAAGTTCAGCTTTGGAATCTGAAATTCTCGCATTTTGTTGATTTTTATCTTTTTTAAATTGAGGCATTTTTTTATTCTTTCCCATGCCATTCTTCTAATTTCTATGCTATCATTGGTTGCCATCGCTATCAGTAAATTCTCGGGATGGCCATAGTATCCATTTGTCTGTACGACTGAATGGACTGTCTCTTTTAGCTCATCTGGTAGAAACGTCGAAAGTTGAATAATCTTCCACAGATGTCTAGGCCCGTCCGCGCAACCTGGCCTTTTCCTTACAGAAAACCACACTGGTGCATAAACTTTTATCACGTACTGCGCGAGATATTTAAGCGCTTCATCAGGATTTGAACTACTAACGTACAAGCGTAAAATTCTGCAGGCAGTTGTGATCCATCTCGATTGCACAATTGGTCCAGGTTTTCTGTTTTTCAGCCCTCGAGGACACTGTCCGCTTGAAACTGCTGCACAAATATCAAATAAATATTTTTGATCAGTACTCAGATCTTCAGTCTTTTCCATTTCTGATGTCCATGAAACAGCAATAGGTTCGAACAAAGTGACAGGTAGATTTTCGCACCCTGTTAGTCTAGAACCGATTGGGCCGGCAAAGGACTTAGGTCCCGTGGTTCCGCCATCAAGTTTAGACAGTAGATGTCGGAGTGGAAATTCGTTCGTATGAAGAATACATATCAAATGTTGCAGCTCTCTTCTTAAATTTTTTTCAAGACAGGCAATAACACCATTGCGTTTTCCTGTATTAACAGCGGTGCCATCACACCCGAGTGCTATCAGTTCAAAAATGTCCACTTTGTTCTGACATAGAAAATTATATAAGGATTTTGCTATTTCTTTTCCGCGGCAGGAACGAGGTGTCAAGTGACCCAAATATTCCGAACCAGGTTCAAACAACACGGTGATATGTTCCTCGCTTTTCTCTCGACGGTGTCGCTTGTTCCCTTTTTTTTCTATCACGATCGTTTTATCCTTTCTACCATCAAAGAATATGCTTTTAATTTTCCTTCCTTCAAGAACTTCATCCTTCCGTATCTTCTGTCCAAGTTTATGTTTCTCTCTTCTGACCTTGTTTTTATCGATGACGAGATTCTTATCTTTTTCTGTCACAATTACTGCATCTTGAAGCACGGATGAAGCTATTAACGCAACTTCCCTCTCTGATACACCAGTGGCGAGCGCTGTGTGAGACAGGGATATGCGTTTAGGAGTGTCTGGCTTTGAAGGTCCTGGTTAAAATTCAGATTCAGTCGAACTGCTTGCTTGATAGCTCCCACTACTTGAATCTTCCAACAATATATCTGTCTTCCTTCTGCATCTAACTCCACTCGTTGAAGGCTTTGTCGCAGAACTACTATTCCTCGTTGAAATTGTATCCCTATTCATTTTCCGTGATATTTTATTTACAAGAGTTTTGCTTGTTTTAAAATCAATATTTCCGATAAACATTTTTCGAAAAGTCCTTTGATCCTTCAAGAAGTTCACCTCTCGATGTGGAACTTTACACCTGATGTCACAGCTACAATTGTTCAAGTCTCTACACTTACAAGCTGCAATGTCAAAAAGAGAGGTTTCCACATTTCGTACGAAATCTTCGCAGATCGTCTTGCCTTTAACGCCCATATGATTACAGGATTTCTCCAATGATCTACACTTATTGTAATAGTTTTTAATTTTTCCGTTAATTGTTCATTGGGAATCCATTGGTATGTAAGCTTTTATCCAGATTTCGGAAACTTTTCACCTACCATTTTAATAATATCATCCACTGGTTGAAGATAAATATCTCGATTTTCTTCTATATCGCTTCGTAACCAATAGTAGTGACGCATGATGTCAGCATAAGTAGGCAGTTGCAAGTCTTTCAATTTGAGGGGTTTTGGGGGATTCTGCTGCCCTTCACCTAAATGTATGACCCTTAAAGCATCGAAAAAAATAAGGAAGACCAAGGGACATAAACAAGACAAAAGAGAGAAATCGTTGAAAGATTCAAACAATACATGCAACTTTTGCTCACTTATACGCGAAAAGGCTATAAAAATCGTCTAATTTAAAATACACATAGCAATTAAATAATACATTATCAGAGCTTATTTATACATTTGGCACATTAAATATGCCTTTTCAAGAAAATACGATTAAATTAAATTTAATTTAACATTTTTAAAAAAATTTCTCAAAAAGTTCAAAAATCAGCATTTTAGCAAAACTTCAAGCCAAAAGCGGCAAATATAGGAATTGTCCTAAAAATCTCAAATTTTTTGTGTGAACTTGGTGCCACTAGTGGCCACTTTTCCGCACTACCCATCATCGAAAATCAAAAAAAAGTTTTTTTCGGCCCACCCTAATGTATATATACAATTCCTGTAAAATTCTCTGAATTTTTTAAATGTTTCTAAAACTTGTTAGACTCAAAAGTGGAAGTTCTCCTTTACAGTGAAGGTAGTTCCCAATGGTATTGATCAACAGCAAAAAAATCAAAATTTTTGGGATTGGCATTTTCGAAAAAAAAATTTTTTGATAATTTTTTTTTTCAAAAGGCTGCCACAAGAAAAGTTGAATACATATTTCAAAATTGGGTATAATCATTTTAAACAGAAGAATATTATCTTTAAAATAAAAAAAAAAAAAAGCTACAAAATATCTTGCACCGTTCTAGAGATAGAGCACTTTAAAATTTTTATCGAAAATCGCGAATGGGAAATGGTGCCGGGGATGTCATCTTTGGCGGCCTGTATCTCGGGCCAGGAATTTTTTTGAACAAAACAAAAATATGCAGGTATCTTACTTTTTCTTAAATTTTAACATATGTCCAATTCAAAAACTTTTGAGACTATGAAGGTAACCCCCCCTGCCTGAGTTGATATGGATTCAACCATATAGCATTGATTAAAACTCAGTCGCTTCATTGATGTCATGAGTTTCATCCGAGCAAAGTTTATACGATGAAAATCATGCTAAAATATCTTCATTATTGTTAAAGTTGTAAATCGAAATTTGATTTTAGTTTGCAGTGACACATCCTGTATTTTTGATTAAATAAGTGGATTACAATGCTGATTTCTTTTGCATAAAATACTTGTCTTGACTAGGGATTGATCACAGCAGCAATTTTGCCGAATACCAAAGCTTCGGTCAAAGTGTACCGAATATTCAGTATTCAGCAACCGAATACTTAAAAACTTTTAATAAATATTTTTGCATATGTTAGCTTTTTTAATAAATTTTAATTAAAATTAAATTCTTAATAATTTAATTCAGTTATATTTTTATTCTTAATAATTTAATTCAGTTACATTTTTATTCTTAAATCTAATTACACAAAAAAATTTAATGACTTCTTTCCACTCACAAATTCATTCATCCATCACTTATTTTTTATTATTTTATCACTAGTCAATACCCAAAATAACCTATGACAGTATTAATATATACAGGCTATAATTAGGGATAGGGATTGTCAGAAAAACAAAAGTTCATTCTAATGAAAAGAAACAATGTTGTCATTAAGCTGATTTACTGATTGTCTAATTATAAACATATTGAATAATGTCCTCAAATACAAAAGTTATCATATCAGTTTATACATTTAACTATTTTCTGTCAAATTATTGATATATTTTGATTAATATTTTAACATTGTGGACTTAACAAATTTGAGCGATTATAACTTGACAATTATAAAAGCTATAGGTTAGGTTTAGGGGTATACTTATTTGATGTGTATATTAAAGAAAATACACATTAAATAAATTTAAATAAAAAAAAACTAATGTAGAAATAATTAAATGATAAGGGAAAGATGTCCCATCTTTCCTTACTTTTTTTTTTCTCTCTCCATTGTAGACAGTTGTTTTGATTTTACCCCTATGTAGACTATTTTAGGAAGGAAAAAGTTTTTTTTTTATTTAGATTAAAAATGACCTTTGACTTGTTTTTTGTAGTGCAGCTGAATTCTGAACTCATGCACATAATATTGAAACTCATCATTTAGCCTATTCTACTTCTAAGTAAAAGAGAATTCTTCTACTTCTAAGAAAATACTTATCCGTAATTATTCAGCCCAAGCCGAATATTTGGTTTACATGCCGAATCGACTATTCGGTATTCGGTCAATCCCTAGTCTTGACCACAGTATCTCCCCTGAAAGTTTGTTTCAATATTTTAGGAACACCCTGTATGTTTACAACTTCTGAAAATGATCGCTCCCTCTAAGCACTGCTCTCTGAAGCATTTAAAAACTTCCTTGCTAAATCAAAAGAATCAGGAAAGTTATTCTTTTTTATCATCTGAATATATGTCTTTAACGTCTGACATGCAGACAAACTTAGTCAAAAAAGACAGTTTTATCAGCTTTACTACTTGTTGGATTGACAATGATTTTAATTGTAGTCTTGTTGTGTTAAATGCAAGACATTTTTCTGGAAGTCACAATAGTGATAATGTAAGCCGAATGTTAAGTAATATGATGATTGAATGGAATGTGAAAAATAAAACATCTTGTTATGTGTGACAGTGGATCAAATATTGTGAAAGACATGAATTTGAAGAATAACTCTTACTTTCTGCATAACTTTAATTAAAAATTAAATTCTTAATAATTTAATTCAGTTACATTTTTATTCTTAAATCTAATTACACAAAAATATTTAATGACTTCTTTCCACTCACAAATTCATTAATCCATCACTTATTTTTTTATTATTTTATCACTAGTCAATACCCAAATTAGACTATGAAAGTATTAAATTATGCAGGATATTAATAAGGATAATAATTGTCAGAAAAACAAAAGTTCATTCATATAAAAATAAACAATGTTGTCATTAAGCTGATTTACTAACTGTCTCATGCTCGTATTCACCATCTATCTCGACCTAGAAAGCCTCGGTCGAACGCTCAAATGAAACTCGCAATAACATTTGATTGGACATTATCAAGGAGACGTCCAACCAGGATTAAAAGTGCATATCGTTTGAGCGTTCGACTGAGGTTATCGGTATAACTCGTGGTCGAAGTAGTTGGTGAATACGAGCATAAGCCTAATTATAAACATATTGAATAGGAATGTTCTGAAATACAAAAGGTATCATATCAATTTGTACCTTTAACTAATCTCTGTCAAATTATTGATACATATTTATATTTTGATTAATATTTTAACATTGTGGTGATGAAGATAAATTTGAATGATTTTAATTTAATAGCTATAAAAGCTATAGGATGGGCATAGGAGTATACTTATTTGATTTGTGTATTTTCTTTAATATACACCTTAGATATACAGAGATTAACTCTGATATACTTAATTGAAGTGTATATTAAAGAAAATACACATTAAATAAATTTAAAATAAGAAAACTATTGTAGAAATAATTAAAATTAAATGATAATGGAAAGATGACCATCTTCCTTACTTTTTTTTTCTCTGTCATAGATAGTTGTTCTGATTTCACCCCTATGTAGACTATTTTAAGAAGGAAAAAGTTTTTTTTTTTAAATTAAAAATGGCTTTTGACTTGTTTTTTGTAGTGCAGCTGAACTCTAAACTGATGCACATAATATTGAAACTCATCGCTTAACCTATTCTACTTCTAAGAAAATACTTATCCACAATTATTCAGCTGAATACTTTTAAGTATTTGACCGAAGCCGAATATTCGGTTTACATGACGAATACCGAATCAACTACTTGGTCAATCCCTAGTTATGCTGAAGTTTTTTAAACTTCTGCATTATCGGTAATGAAAAAAGAATTTCAAATTCTGAATTTTGCCAATGAAAATGTTGTATCAGCTTCAACAGAATCACAGCTTTTAAGTCACTTTTAATCGTCAGCAGATAAACTATCATAAATCTTTCTGGGATTGCTTTGCAGAAATTACCACTGCCAATTCCACTACAGTGAATGTTCATGGAGTTGATCCACCAGTTGCTGAATCAGCTTGCCTTCAAGAATTGAATAATTTTCTTTCACAGACAGTTATTGATCAAAAAGCATCACCATTCAACTGGTGGAAAATGAATGCGAGTAATTCTCCTTTTATTTTTTATCAAAATTAGAAAAAAGTATCTTTCTCCACCAGCAAGCAGCCTATATAGTGAAAGACTGTCTTCAGAAGCAGGCATCATTTATGATACCAGATGTAACAGAAATTTATCCAAAAATTCAGAGCAATTACTGTTTTTACACCATAATTTACCATATATTAAAAATAGCAAAAATGTTATCCATTGAATAAATATTTTTGTTATTTGCTTAAGTATGTATGTAATTTAAGAAGTTATAAAATAAAATAGTTTTGAAAGATTATATTTTAATTTTCTTAGTAGTCAATTCATCTGTCTTTCTATCTACAGCTGTTTAAAAAAAAAAAAAAAAAAAAAAAATGTTATTGAAACAAAATATATATTTGAAGGAAATATTCTTAAAAATTAAATTTAGTTTAAAAAATAGTGAGATTTCTGAAAACAAAGAAATTGATAAATATCAAAACAATGATGGACAGACAAAAGTATTTGCTTTCAGTACAATAATGATAATTTATTTATAGCTAGTGGATGTCTTATGTATACTTATACAGTTTTTATTCTTTAAAAAAAACCAGGCTTGTGATATTTTGCAGTTTTCTATTTTTATGGGGTTTTTTTTTTGTTTTTTTATATAATGCTGTTTATTTCTACATTTTTAAACAAGAATATAAAAATAGTAATTACTGTACAGATATAATTTTCATAGTTATGAATTATGCCCAAAATATTGAATATTTTAGTTGCATGGTTTACCATATCCTATTCAAATAGGTTTCAAGAATGTATTTGTGCAGTTTATGCCATGCAGTTTTATTTAGAATTTATTTATTAAAGTCTAACTCTGCTAAATAATTCTTTTGATATAATTTTTTAAAATTAGGTTTTTGACATAACGGTTTAAACCGTCACATGTCAAAAACTTGCCAGCCCTGAATGAAAGGCCACGCTAGAGGTCTGCACGGGCCAACATTTCCAGGCCCAGGCCCGCCCCGACTCAGAGGAAAAAAACTCGGCCCGGCCCGTACAAAAAAAATATTGGCCCGGCCCGGTAAAAAAGTTGAAAGTTCGGCCCGAGCCCGGCCCCAAAAAAGTTAAAATATCGGCACGAGGGAATTTCTACAAAACATTAATTTTTATGTCGATTTGGTTAAAAGTTTTTCTCGTACGAGGAGATCAAGCCAAAAATATTTATCTTAACTTTTCTTTTCATGTTTATAATCTTCATTTTTATAGAAGTGCCGCAGGGTGCGATATTTATTTTTTTAATGAATCTCTATTTCTTGTATGTAAATATTTCAGTTATCATTAATATTGTTAATCCATATTCCATGTATTGAAGTGTTAAATATCTGAAAAATGCTATACAGTAAAATCTAAGACTGAATTTCATAGAAAAGTGAAGAAAAAAATGCGTTATAGACAAGTTCCCTTCTTAGCAAGTGTAAATGTATTTTAAATTATTATTATAAGATTCCGTATTAGACAGGTTCTTTCACACATTTTACTATATTTTAATTTAACTATATTTTAATAAGTGTAGAAATCTACTACTCTTTAAAAAGAATGAATTTGAATTTTTAATTGTAGAATAATGGCGATTTAAAAATGTATTCATTTTTTGAGAAAAAATTTGTGCCAAGCCTAATTTTACTGATCTTTGAATAGACCAGGCCATTCCGAGACAATGCTTTTCATACGGGGTGGGTGAAAACTAGGAATGAAAATTTTGGGCCATGAAGATTAGGAATGAAACCAGTACCTGGGTGTGTGCAGAAAAAATAAGTTAGGCCCGTCCCATCCCAAACCTTCAGGAAAAAAGTAAGGCCCGAGCCTGGCCTGTAAAGAATAGTGACTAGGCCCGGCCGAGTGCCGTGAAGGAAAATAGGCCTGAGCCAGCCCGTGCAGATCTCTAAGACACGCGCCCAATAATGCCATTCTTCACACTCTCCTTTCCTTACCTCCATCCTCACCCCTCAGTGTCATCCCGATCTATGTAAGGATTTAATAATCATAAATTAAAATTTAGATTTATTAATTAAAGAATAAAGTGTTTTGAAGGGAATATTAAATGAAACCCTCTGTGCGATCTGTGATCACACTTACCCACTTGTTTATTAATTTTAAGTATTTATCTACAAATTTAAAAGTATTGATCCCACTAACATAATCAAGGTTCACAGAATTATGATTCATAAGTAGATCATACAGTTAAAATAATATAACTCTGCCATCATAAGTTTTTTTTAATCTTGTAAGAAAGTATGAAAATCAGAAACTGAGAAAATCAAGTTTAAATATAGAAGGGTTTAAAGGGCGAGTCACTGTTTACATTTACATTTTTTATTGCTGTAGGTGTAATTTTTGTCCGATTCCGATACGGTTTGTTTTAAAATGTTTCTAACACTTTTTTTTTTTTTTTTTTTTGAAAAATCAATATTTTGGATGTTCAAAGTTACTAACTTAAATGATAAAAAGAAGGTAAAAAAGAAAGAAGATAATTAAAATATGGTAATTTTCATTATATACATACATACATATATATATATATATATTATGGAAAGCTCCTCCCCTAAGTGAAGCCATATAATACATTTTTAGAAATTCAAACTGATATAATCTCTGAATCGCATATCAGGCATTTGAAATAAATAGAAATTTAAAAAGTTTAGCATTTTAATATTGTCAAAATTTATAAATGTTTCATTTAAATTCTAATTTTAGCTAGATTTTACAGACCTGCCAACCTTTGAAAAGTAGAAATCGTAGCACAGAAAATGGAAATTAATCTGGAGATTGGTTGGTTGGTTTTTCGTGTTACACAGCCATCTTTTGACATTCGTAAAAGGAATAAGGTTTCAGTCTTTCAATTCAATATAGTAAATTTTTTCCTTTGAAAATTTTTATACAATTTTTAGAGTTTCTTTTCGTTTTACAGCGGGTTTTTTTTTTTTTTTACATTTGTAAAAGGAGTCTGGTTCCAATCTTTTAGCCCAGTGCAGTAAATTTTGACGAAATTTGGGATTTTTTTCCTACGATCATTTCAGGATATTCACAATGTTTCCGCAATCGTGTAATTCACATTTTTAACATGATTCTTTGATGAAATCTGCACTTTTTACCTTGAAACTTTAACGAAATTCGCATTTTTTACACGATCCTTTGTCGAATTTTGCGTTTTCTTACTGATCTTTCGATGAAATTTGCATTTTCTTACTGATCTTTTGACGAAATTCGCGTTTTCTTTGTGCGATATTTTAACAAAATTCACACCATTGAAAATACAAAATCTCAAATTTCTCAAAATCTCAAATTCCGGGGGAAGGGGCATCCCCCCGGGCCATCCCCTGAAATCAGCACTGCATTTTTACCACAACCCCCTTGACGGAATTAATTTTCTTCTGCGACCAATCGACGAAATTGATTTTTTTAATACGATCATTTGTCAAAATAAAATGGCACCTTGTTTCTAAGGAAGCAAATTCCTGTATAAATATTTACAGAAACACGACTCACTCGTGATTAATAAGCATAAAGAGAGTGTTTTATGTTAAGAAGTTTGTTTTGCAGCCCAGATTTCTTTTTTCCATGAGCATTTTTTAATGTCCGAATTTTCGGACTAATGGCCAATTTTTTAAAACTTTCGGAAATGAATACTCTGAAATTTTTGAAATTTCGCAGCAGAATCACTCTTGAAAAATATGCTGTGCAGGATAAAAATCGCAATTAGAAACAAAAAATGCGTTTGTGTTTTTTGCAAAAAATCATAGTTTAAGACCGATTTTCGTAGCATCGTAGTTTATAGGTCCAAATCGTAGCAACTACGATTTTTTCGTAGCAGTTGGCAGGTCTGATTTTATGACTCAATTTTAACCAATTGTTTCTCGATTTCTTTTTTTTTCCTTTCATCATAAATAGCAAACTTCTAATTTTAATTCACTATGATTTTAAAGGTTTGTAAGTTTATTTTATAAATAACATTTTATTGAAATATCCCAGACATGTGAGTGCTAATACAAAACTTAAACTTACTTTGTAGAACAAATAAAATTTATTAATCACAAAAAATAAATGTTTTTTTATTTACAAACTATTACTATCCATATTTATAATATTACAAAAAAAAAAAATTCTGAAAGTCATCTATTTCTTGTTCGTCTGTTCATTGTTTTCCTTTGAAAATAATTTCCATCCCAATCAGCAGATCTTACGATTACCTTTCCAATGCAGCTAGAGATAGCGCACTTCTTCAAACTTCATTTCCATATTTGCTAGAAAAATACAATGAGTCATCATCATAACATGACCAAGTAAATACTGACTATAACAATTAATAATGTGCTATAGTTTATTTATTCTGTTAATTAAATTTGACAAACTATGTAATTGTAAATGTGAGATTTAAATTTATTCACCCAAAGTTATAGCTTGCAAAATTAAATATTTTTACATCATTGAGAATTTTAAAGCACTTAGTATTTTTTCATGTAGGCTACATCTTCATGTAACATGCACGACCACCCTCATTTTAAGAAAAAAAAAACAGATTTGATTATATTAAAATTAATAGTTAGTGCTAAAATTACACAGTATTCACAATCTTTTTTAAAAGATTGACACAATTTGGTTTTAAGAAAGTGAGATTTATTGACAAATGATATAAACAATTATGAAAATAAAATTGATGAATTATTATGCTGATTTATGTATCCCTCTATTCTAAAAAAAAAGTAACACTGTCGCTGCCGCTGTAAATGAATTTTTTGTGACCGGAGGTCTTCCTTCATTAAAATTAAGAAAACTACTAGATACAAAAAACATTAAAATGGTTGGTATTATAGAGAAATGTTTGATAAACACAGTGGATGCAGACATTTTTTAAATTGAAGAATTATTTTAAGAAATATTTAATGTTAAATTTGGTCAAAATCGTTCCACTAAAAAAGTTTTATAAGAGCAAAAACTATGATAGGAATTTAATAATTTTTTCTAAGAATAATATATTAGAAGCTCCCGGTGTGCAGAATGCATTTATTTTTTTTTATTTGACTAATTTTTTGAGTGTTTATTTCCATTTTAAATTCAAATTTTCAACATTTCAAGAGATATTTTGGTACTTTTCGGTTAGCTGGGTGCCAGTGTTATATATACATATATATGTATTACATGTATGTATATATACAATATATGTATGTATATATATACATATATGTGTATACATAACACTGTCGCCCGGCTAACGAAAAAGTACCAATATTTTTTACAACTTTTAGAAAAGGTTATTTAAAATTACTGCAATTGTAGAAACAGCACAAAGAATAATATATTTCTTCAAATTAAAAATTTATTTACATGTGACTATTATAAACAGAAAAAAAAACAACTTTTAAATTAGAATTAAATGATTACATATTAAAAGCAGGAAAATATTGAAAATTACATCATAAAAACTAAATTTACACATGAATTTTAAAAGAGAAAGAAAAATTTAAACTAAAATACATTAATATTCATTAAAAGTCGTGAATGGAGGAAATTACATCATATTTAAAACGGCCAAATAATAATATTGCCAAACAGTTTAGATTTTAAAATATATTTACACGGCACATTTATTTCACATTTCTAGATGATCATTTAAACTATTGTTGCCAATTCTAAGGCAGCACAAATAAAAATATTTCCTTTCTAGCATAGCAACAAAAGTATTTCCACGTGAATATTAAAAAGAAAAAGAAAACTTTAAAATAATAAATTTAATGTACTTTAAAAGCAGCAAATAAGAGGAATTAGGCCATATTTAAAATGACCAAATAGTAATATTGCAAAACAGATTAAATTAAAAAATATATTTACATGAGACATTTATTTCATATTTTGATATGATCTTTTTAAAGAATATAAAAATATCTTTATATATATAATCTTTTAATTTTTATGATCTTTTTAACTACTGTTGTGAGTTCTAAGACAGCGCAAATAATATTTCCTTCCTAACAGCAAAAGTATTTTTACATGAATATTAAAATGAGAAAGAAAACTTTGGTGAAAATTACGCCAGATTTAAAATGAACAACTTTCTTATGGCATTGTTAAAAAATACCGGGAGACAACGACTCTGTTTACTTAATACATAAAACACAAACTTATTTTCAAATGTTTAACTGATCTTATTTAATCAAAGACGGAAACAGCCATTGGATCTCTTAACAACAGCCAATTCGGCCTTAAAATTCCCTGATCAAAGAGAAATGAATGGAAACCTGTTTACAGGGAGGCTGCAACTGGTTTTTTAATTATAATTTAGTCTTCTGTAATCTTTTTGGTACTTTTCAGTTAGCAGGCCTCCAGTGTTATATATACATATACATTACGTACATATACATGAATGTATATATACATATATAAATGAATTTAAGTATTGCGCGGCAGCACAATACTTATTTATTTCCAGTGTCACTTCTCAATGTTAATTTAACATGGAAAAGCCTATGGAGATCATAACTTTTTCATTTTTTCTTCCCACCTTTTTGTCCCTGATGCCACTCATTTTTTATTCTTTACTAATTTTAATGATATTATAAATTTAAAGTGTAAAGACGATTACCTGACGCCAGGGTCAAAACGAATGGTAAAATGCCTTTGCATATGGGTGAATTATAACCCAGAGAGAAACATGGGCCAATTTATTTTTACATTATTCAAATATTTTTCTTAATAATTCCAATTTTCGCTTTTTTCATTGAAAATCAACGAACATTTTTCATAGAAAATGTAACATCTTTACTTCATTGTTGCAAAAATTTCAAAAGCCGTAATAATAATTTATTTCTTTTTAGTTGAAAGATTTTCACGTGAAATATTAAATTGAGCTAGTTTTTTTTCCAAAAATTAAAAAGGTGAATATAGCGTCATAGTGGAAATATAAAGGATATTTTCAGAATAAGTTTTTGCTTTGGTCAAGTTTATATTTTAGTAAAAAGTTTCTAATGGATAGCTATTTTTACGCAAGGTAGCGAACTTAGTGGGGAATTACATAACTTAAATTTTAAAATGTATTTTTTTTTCCGAGATGAGAACTATTTATACCCCAAGTTAAACTTAGGTAATAATTTTCTAATGTGTTTACATCACCTCTTGGGAGAGAATAGAGTTTAAAAATTTAAGTAAAACTTTTATTTTTTATTTTTTACTGTATCACAGCTATAATATTGTTAAATATTAGCAGTAAGGATTCAACACAATTTACATTTACATTCATAGCATTCCTGAGTGGGAAATAGGGTATCTAAATTTAATTAAGTTAATTTTTTATGTTTTGATTATAGATTTTTTACGTTCAGATTTTAAGTTTTTGTCCAAACTACCGCAACCTGCATTACTAAATTAGTGAAACATTTTGAATTACACATTGGTAAACTGCATCCCACATTGTGATGCAATACTGCATACATCAACGCCTGATGATGATACTCTCCATTGATTTTGAAATGCGTTCGTCTGAGTGCAGTAGTTATTAAAAAATTTGACATATTAAACAAAAACATAATTTGAAGAACAAATTAAAAAAACTAAATTTATTTCCTACATTGTTTAAGCCCGAGAAGGGACAGATATTAAGATATTTCATTCAATTAATTTTACATTTAATGTTAAATTTTTGTAAGAAATTAGTTAAGCCAATTGAAGATTAAAAAATAAAAATAAAATTCATACAATATGATACTTAAAACACCCTAAAAAATTAGATTCCGTTCAAATGAAATCAAAATAAATCTTAGACTTTTTTGTTAAGTTTTGTAGTTTGCATGCATCTTATCATTTTATGCACAATTGTCATAAACATAATGCAAAATCTGCAATACAAATATTTTCAATTAAAAATGGAAGAAGTCCAAGATTTATTTCGATTTCATTTGAACGAAATCTAATTTTTTAGGGTGTTTTAAGTATCATATTGTATGAATTTATTTATATTTTTTAATCTTCAATTGGCTTAACTAATTTGTTACAAAAATTTAACATTAAATGTAAAACTAATTGAATGAAATATCTTAATATCTGCCCCTTCTCGTGCTTAAACAATGTAGGAAATAAATTTTGTTTTTTTAATTTGTTCTTCAAATTATGTTTTTGTTTAATATATATATGTGTGTGTATATATACAATATATGTATATATATATACGTATATATAACACTGGCGCCCAGCTAACCGAAAAGTACCATCTTTTTAAAGCCGATCAAATTAGCGTGTTTTTAGAGTCTGCAGTGTCTGAACAGGGGTTGGCCCCTAGTGTATAAAAAAAATGCATCTAAATATGTGTATTAGATAAGTTTCTTTTGTTTGTATATAAAGACAGATGACACACAGATAAACCTACAAATTAATCATTGAAAATGGGTCTGCAAGTGATTGGCACCAAGATATGCCTTACAGACAGATGCATTTTAATATGCTAATTGAGTTTTAACTAATCCTGGAATTTCAGCCTTGAACTCCACAAGGCGGTGCTTTGTGCAGTCACTGCCCGCACTAATAATAACTTATTTGGGGAAAGTTCCGTAATTTGATATTAGCATATTTTAGCATGCATGTTTACAGATACAATACACATGGGTTTATATATTACATGGATGGAATGGCATTTTGACACCTCAAAGGTATGCAGACGAGATATTCAGATATCATTTGCCAAACTTTTAAGGCTCAAATCCAATAGGGCAACTTTATGATGTAAGTTTTAATTTATTTTTCTTCGGAAATGTATGAAACTAACAAGTGTTGTTATTCACAAACTATGTCAACTGTTTCCGTTTTTTTGCAAGCAGAATGGATCTTTCAGAAAATAGTGTCAAAGTGGGTGTTTTGAATCGAATTTCCGCGAAAGAAGAATAACCACTCAAAAAAGGTGAAAAACGTTTGTCACGTGATCAAAATCGTTTAAGACTCAATCGGTAATTTATTTATCAAAAATTGGAAAACACAGTTCAATTCCAAATCACTTCTATAGTCAGGCCTTCCAATTTTATAACTTTCCATTAAAAAATGAATTTGTAAATGTGTCAAAATGTTTTGCACTTGTTGAGCAGAGCAGTTGAGAACAGCCTTAAGCTGCAGCCATTGTTAATTCCTTTCTTTTAATGCATGGTAAAGCGTGATACAGCTCAACTTGTGGGGAATATGTTTGAAATGGAAACAATGCAGTGTATGTAGTGGTCAACATTCTCTCTTTTTTTAAAATGCCTGTGCACTCTAGAACAATGCATTGCAGCGAAAGCGATGCCTCTTTTGACTGTTCAAGACTTTGAGATAGCATTTTTTAAAAAGTGGTACAAGATTCTCCAAAATGTTATCAATAACCTCATCCCATCGCATCCATAGAAAACAGATATGCATCAGTCTTATCTGTTCGAGGAGACCACGCACCATATAAAAAATTTTCAATCTCTTCAAACAACATTTTTTTTTTGTCATTTACAGGTGCTCAAATAAGTGCAAAGCATCTTTATATGTTCTTGAGATCATTTCAAAGAGTTAAAATTCCGATACACGATGTTTTAGTGTCTTATTGTTTGTATTAACTTAAATATGTCTACTTCCAATTTTATACCCATGCATGGTTGTCTTGCATTGTTTCCTATAAGTTTTTCCTTAACAGTGTATATAAATTAATGCATGGTTAATATATAATTCCATCATTTAATTTGCTCATTTTCATTATTTGAGTTTGTACCATTATTTAATTAAAGCTAGCATATCATTTTTGATGATTGATTTCTAAGCAATTCCACTTTACGACCCCTTTGCTTAAATCAACTACTTTAACCAGTTTTAGCCTTTTGGCTTTGGAAAATTTTGAGAATTTTTGCAAGAAAATACAGTAAAAGCTCAACTAACTGGCCTGCTTGGGAAGCACTGATTGCCGGATACTTGAAAAGTCTGGATAGTTGAGCGCTACAAAATCTGTCATGAAAGAAGAGGGGGCATGCATCAATGTAAGTGAAACAGGAAAATGATTTTTGTCCTATTTTCTGTGTTTTTTTGTGTCTTTTTTTTTGTGTCTTATTTATTGTATATCTTATTATGTGTCTAATTTATGTGTCTAATTTTCTGAAAACTTATTGTATTTTAATAGAAATTTGGTAAGTGGCCTAATTTATTACTATTTGAATTCGCGGAAAATTTGAATGCAATTGGATAATAAGCATCAGAGATAGCAACTATTTTGTTTAATAATAAGTAAAGAAACAAAATAAAGTATCATTTCATTCTTTTTCTTCTATCTAAAGTTTAAACTGGTAAAAATCCAGCAAAAAGAAAGAAACTTATCCTGGAATGTTTTTTTTTTTTTAATTTCCAGTTAAGTGTAGGTGATCCAAACACATTCAATCATATATTCTTGAGTAAATATCATTTTAAAAATATAATATAGTATAAAGATTTTTTCTTAAATATTTCTTTAAAAATAATGATTTCTTATTCTTGCGTAAGTAAAGGAATAAAAAAAAATAGTTTGGGATAAATAATTTCTCAGCAGTAAAAATTTTTCAATTGTTTGTTGTAAGAGAAAAATAAAGGAGATATCTGAATTTTTCTAGTTAGTTGAGCTTTCTGGTTACTTGAATGCCAGATAACTGAGCTTTTACTGTATAGCAGCTCGCGTAAGAAACTAGGATACCTACGGTTGTTTATGATAAGTGGTGCAAAATTGACTTTTGGAACAAAATAAGAAAAAAGAAATGGTATAAATCAGATAACTTTAATAGAATAAATATCAGCAATTTAAGATTGAGAAATAAAAAGGCCTTGAAGAAAAATTATTAAAGGGAAATGTTTCTTAGAAGATTTTGAAGGAAATTAAATATAAGCTTTAAAATGGAATGAATTTGAATGAATGGAATATTATTTAAGATAGGGAATCTATACTCATATTATAAAGAGGAAAAAATTGTTTATTTGTCGGAGATAAGCTCAGGAACTACCGAACCGATTCCAAAAGTAATGGTATCAAAATGATGGTGTTCGCCCAACTTAGAACATAGGCTATATCTTATGTCGGTGCCATTACCCCAAAGGGGGTGCAGGAGCAAAAAACGTTCTAAAAATGCGATTTTTGCGTTACTGAAGGGCCTAGAAATATGAAATTTGGAATATTAGTTACTTATAAGATATAAATGATGTCTAAGAACAGTTCTTAAACAATTCGAAATTTAAAAGGGGTGAAAATGCACAAAAAGCGTTCTAAATGGTAGTTTCTACATAATCTCAGGAAATACCAAACCGATTTAAAAAATATTGGTGTCAAAATGATAGTGACAACGTTTGCTCCAAGATAGGCTATGTTTTATGTCGGTGCCACTACCCCAAAGGGGGTGTAGGAGCAAAAAACGTTCTAAAAATGCGATTTATATGCTACTGAAGGGCCTAGAAATATGAAATTTGAAGTATCAGCTACTTATGAGATATAAAGGATTTCTAATAACAGTTCTTAAACAATTCGAAATTTAAAAGGGGTGAAAATGCGCGAAAAGCGTTCTAGAAAACGTTCTAAATGGTAGTTTCTACACAATCTCAGGAAATACTAAACCGATTTTAAAAATAATGGTGAAAATCCTTGCTCCAACATAGGCTATGTTTTATGTCGGTGCCACTACCCCAAAGGGGGTGCAGGAGAAAAACGTTCTAAATTGCGGTTTTTGCGTGACGGTAGGGCCTTGAATCGTGAAATTTAGAATGGTAGTTAGTTATAAGATATCAATGATCTCTAAGGACATTTCCTAAAAAAAATCGAAATTTAAAAGGGGGTCAAAATGCGCTAAAAGCGTTGTAAAAAACGTTCTAAATTGCAATTTCTATGCAATCTCAGAAAATACTGAACCGATTGCAAATATAATGGTGTTAAAATAATGATGACAGATCTTGCTCCAAGATAGGCTATATTTTATATATGTTTCCACTAACCCAGAGGAGATGCAGGGGCAAAATGAGGGAAAAGCGTTCTAAAAATGTTCTTAATGCCGATTTGTCACCAATATCTCAGGAAGAATCAAACTGATTTCAAAAGTAATGTTAAGAAATTGATGCTGACAGCCTCTGCTCTAACATAGACGCTATTTTAAGTCGGTATCACTATCACCTAGACGTTGCAGGAGCAAAAAAGCGTTCCAAATTTCGATTTTTGTGATCGGTAGGGGCTAGCAACTTCAAATTAGGCAAGGTACATATGTATTACATATAAATGATCTTTAAGAAGAGTTTCGAAAAAATTTAAAATTTAAAAAGGGGTGAAAATGCGCGAAAAGCGTTCTAAAAACATTCTAAATTGCGATTTCTACTCAATCTCAGAAAATTAAAAAAATATTTCAAAAGTAATGGTTGCAAATCAATGGTGACAGTCCCTGCTATAACATAGGTTATATTTTACGTTGCTGTCACTACCATCTGAGGGTTGCAAAAGCAAAACATGTTCTAATTTGCGTTTTTTGCATAACTGAAGGGTCTAACACTTTGAAGTATAGCATGTTATTTACTTACAAGATGCAACTGCTTTCTATGAACTGTCGAAAGAAAATTTCAAATTTAAAAAGATGAAGTGAGCGAAAAGCGTTATAAATTACAATTTTTATGTAATCTTTTCAAATACGAAACCAATTAAAAAAATAATGATAACAAATTGTTGGTGATAGAACCTGCTCAAACATAAGCTATATTTTATGTCTGTGCCACTACCACCAGAGGGTTGCAGTAGCTAAAAACTTTCTAAATTGTGATTACTGTGATACTGAAAAGGCTAGAAACTTTAAATATGGCATGGTAGTTACTTATAAAATATGAATGCCCTCGAAGGACTGTCGAAAATAAATTCGAATTAAAAAGGGGTGAAGTGAAGGGGAAGTGCGAAAAGCATTCTAAAAAAGTCCTAAATTACGATTTGTACGCTATTTCAGGAAATATAAACCAAATATAAAAGTAATAGTTGCAAATCAATGGTAACAGTCTCTGATCCTACACAGGCTATATTTTATGCCGATGATTCTACCACCCGGGATTTACAGAAACAACGCTCTAAAAAAGGCCTTTAAAAGCTTTCTAAATTACGTTCTTTGGAATATTAGGAAATAACAAACCAATTACAAAATTAATGTTGGCAAATTAATGGTGACAGTTCCTATTTCAACATAGCCCTTTATGTTGAGAGAGGTGGTAGGACTTGGAATTTGACATGATGGTTAATTTTAAGATGTAAGAAGATGGTTTCTAAAAAATTCAAAACTTCAAATGAATACTGAATTAAGCATAAAAGTTTCAAAATATTTTCTAAATTATTATTTATTTAGTTTTATTTCGTTTTATTAATTTAAGTCTCATTTCTGCCTAATGCAGTGTAATAATGATGTTTAATCAAACTGTGTTTTAAATAATAATTTTTTTAAATTATTCCTAAAAGTAATAAGTACCTTTTAATAAAATAAAATATTACCTTTTAATAAAATAAAAATTTAGTTAGTACCTTTTAATAAAAATTAGACATATAAATATCACTTGGCATATTTCAAATATTACGCGAGCAAAGCCGTGGGGTTTGCTAGTAATGTAATAAACTAGGATTGTAGAATAATTTAGAAAGGAAATTTTTATGGAATAATTTTAATAAGGCACGGAAATTTAATTTTCATAATATATATTTAAATAATAGTGTTATATAGCCAGAATAAATATACTACAATTTTTGGTGACAAAGAAATAGTAATGACTTCCTTGCTAAAACTTATAAAAATGGCTTCAAAACTAAATAAAATTATATAAATACATTTTTCTATATATTTTTTTGGTAAATAGTTAATATTTTCTGGATTTTCTTTGATAAATCAAACAAAATATGGAATTGTAATCTTGCCCTTTTTCTTAACTTTTATAAAATATTAGATATTTATTGAGTTTCCAGCTAAGCAAGGATTAAAAATTTTGAGATGGATAGATAATTTGTTTAAAATATTTTCTATTTAGGAAACTTATGCATAATTTTCACAGGTTTCCACAAAACTATAATTTCTATTGATTTCTATTCCTAACAAATTCTTGACAAATCATAATATTGACATCTATGAATGCATCTGTAAACTTACAAAATAAATCAATTCCCTCTTTCTTAACACATCATATAATAGGAAAATGTTCTGTACAAAGC
Source organism: Maratus speciosus (assembly GCA_963932465.1). Classification (NCBI taxonomy): domain Eukaryota; kingdom Metazoa; phylum Arthropoda; class Arachnida; order Araneae; family Salticidae; genus Maratus; species Maratus speciosus. The sequence goes on from OZ010789.1 coordinate 639,637,781, forward strand.
AAAAATTAATTGCACCAATTGTCATTATTTATCAGGCCCTTATTAATGCATGGGCAAATCGGTACTTTGCCCAGGAGCCCCTTACCTCAAGGGGCCCCCAAATCCATATATTAATTTATAAAATATTTATACTTTTTTTTCCGCAATTCCAGCTCTGAAAATTGTCAAATACAAATTTCATCTTTAAAAGATTCTACTAAAATTTCTGAAAAACAAATTTCATTTTGAACACACAGAACTCAATGCTTTCGCAAAGCTAACCTCAACCATTATTACACTAGAAATAATATTTTGATTTTAATAGATTTTATTAGCAATGAACTTAAATCATATCTAAATTTTAGGGGTTTTAAATAATCAGTTTTAATTGTCATGAGCTAAATTTTCTTCTGTATTCAAAGGTTTTTCTTTTAACTTTGAGCAAATATGAAAAACGAAACCCAAAATTGCCATCTTTTTAGATTTATTGAAAAAACACTTTTTACTTGTGAAGTAGAATATATTTGATTCGATATTATGTTGTGTGTAGTGTGACTTAAAAAGATGTAAAAGAAACTAACTTGATAAACTAATATTTGCATGTCAAAGTATTTGACACTGCTTCATAAGTTGAAGTTACTAAATTCGTCTTAAAGTAATATAACAAGTTGCTAAAGTTATATAAAAGAGTTTTGTTCTGTACTAACAAAAAAGAGTATTTTTATTAATTATGGTACTACTTGATTTAGAATTGACGGAGCTAAGAATTTCCTTCTATTTAAAATGCAAGGTGCAAAAATATTGTTTATGCATTACATATATGACTGACCATCATTTCTATTTGAATGATGTTGCAACGATTCAAATGGGGCCCCCTAATTTATCTTTGCCCAGGGCCCCAATTAGTCATGATCGAGGCTTGTTATTTATGCATTCAAAATTTCACAAATGCCATAATAAATATAATCTCTTCAGCTTAGTAGTCTGTCATTAAAACTATCAATATTTTATTATAACTTTTTTTTAAAGTACATTTAAATTGCAGGTAGACGATCTACAAGACATCCAAGTGAAACAAATAAATACATCCCATGATGATGCTGAATTTGTCATTAAATGCATATGACGTTTCGGGAAATACATAGAATCAGATTATTTTTTAATCTATTTTATTATTTTTCCTAATAAAAATTATAAAAAGTTTACTTTTTAAAAATATGATGACTTCGAAAATAAAAACTGATATATAAATTGTACATTAAAAGAGTATTTAATGATTCAAAAATCTGGCAAAGCTCATGCAAGTTGTAATTTCTCAATTGAGTGAAAAAGTGTCCAGACAGGATTTGAACCAAGGACCTGTGGCTTAAGCTCCCAATACTCTACCCACTGAGCTATCCTGGACAAAGCTGGTGAACACAATAAACTCAGACATTTTGACAATGACATCTGATGTGTTATCCAAAACAGCTCAACAGAATAAATCACATGTAATGAAACTAAGAAATGGAATGGCACTTTTTGACCCAGTCGGAAAATTACAACTTGCATGATTTATTTACCAGCGACAATAATTATGTTAAATTAATGAAGTGTAATTATGCATACAATGTTGTTTTGTTTTTTTTGGGGGGGGAGGGGGTAGAGTTCCATTAACTGCGATTTATTCTGTTGAGCTGTTTCAAAAACAAACCAGATACTACTATCAATAAAGTTGGCAGGGCGAACTGTGCCCGCCACATTTTTCAGAAGAGTTCAATTGGTAGAACATCAACAGCTTAAGCCAAAGGTCCTTTGTTCAATTCCTTGCATGGACACTTTTTCAATCAGTTGGAAAATTACAACTCATATGATTGATTTACCAATTAGAGTGATTGTGCTAAATTAATCAAGTGAAATGAATACAAAGTTGTTTATAAAACTTGTTTGACTGTTTATCCTTTAAAAATTATGGAATATTTTACAAATAAAAATTATTATGAAATTGGTGACCCCCCCCCCCCTCCTCTTATATTCATAAAACTTAACTCAAATGCAACTAGAAGAGTTTGTAGTGAAAGTTTTAAAGTCCACAAAGAGTAAGCAAAATACTTGGAGACATTATTTTTATGAACAACACTTAAAGCAGCACTATCTCCATACATCATATACAATTAAACTAATGTTGATAGTTAAACGAATAAAAAATGGCCCTAACCCTTTATCGACTGCAGTATGATCTAGTGCATTTTTTTCATGTAATTTTTTTTTTCAGTTACTACAATAAAAATTAAAGAATATTAAAAAAAAATACTCACTTGTGAAAAATTTAATTCGTTAGAGGTAATTAATTAAAGTGGTACTTTAAAGTACTGTCAGTACATTATGGCTAAAATATTCTCGTAACAGAAAACCCACATGATATTTCAAATAAAATTTAAACTCTTAAAATGCTAAATAACAAGAAGCCACTCGCAAGTTTACCATAAAAGATATTAAATTGACATAGTTTCATTTTACACATGAAAAATGAAACAATTCAAATTTGATGGTATTAAAAAAAAAATGTTTTTTAGATTTCGATTTTGTTAGCAATCCTTTTAATATTAGTTATTCTTATTTTACTCTTCTTTAGTATTTCCCTATGTTATTAGTTTAGCCTTAGCATTAGTTATGCGCCACCTATATTCCAAGGACAACATGTTTTCTCGCATCTCCACATATGCAATATATGAACTTTTATATGAATTTTTTACTTTTGTCGTATAATTTGGCGAATAGTTTCACGATTTGTATAATTTGGCTAAATTGGTCGACAGGACAACCAAGTAGTACCCTATTTAGTGCATTTTTTCACTTTCAAAATTCCAGATAAGAGGGGGGGGGGGGGGGGAATAACAACAAGTTCCAATTTCAAAGAAAACAATGAGCAGAAAGATTAAGACATCCAGCCCATTATTAAAGTTTTGCTACTTTTCCAATATAGGGTCCTTGCCAAGATAGAGATAATAGGTTTGGCGAGAGAAGGATATTTTCATGTGTATTTTCTGGCAACCTACTCACTGTCTCCTATATTCAATATTTATACAATTAATTTCTACTTTTAAATGCAAACAGAAAAAAATTATATATAAAAAAACAACAACAATAATAATATATAAATAATATATATGAATAAAAAGGCAAACAATTAGTTTTTTTTTTCTAAAGTCGCTGTATAATAAATAGTTAACTATAAAAATATACACACAAATACAAAAATATAGAAGAGAAATATAGCAGCTCATCAGCAGGAGATTGCTATAAAGAAGCTAACAACAGTATGGAGTTTCGCCTAGACTAGGCAGTGAGTAAAACCAAATTTGACTGAAAACATCTAGCATGAAATAAAAAATATAGCTTTAATACAACTGATATCTAGTTGAACATAATATAGAAATTATTTATAAACTAAGATTATAGAGGGATTACCCACTAGCCTAGTCTCCCCTGGACTCCATATGTACTATCTCACCTCTGAACTTTGTGCTCAAACATGGAAGAAAAAACCCACATCTTCAGGAAAAGACTTCTTCAATCAGTAAAATTCAGTCTGGCTCAAGCATCTGCAGACAATAAATAAATCTTTAATCAAGTGATTTGTAAAGTAAATAATACATCTTATAAAATGAAGTTTTTCTGAAAAAGTAAAAAATGTTTCCCAATATGAAGACAGTTTTTTTTTTTTTTTTTTTTTTTTTTTTTTTTTAATAAAGTAAACTGGATTGAGATTTCTAAGCTGTTACAATCAAAGTCAAAAGTAATTTATATACTTTTACTAGCTGACTTGCACGGCATTGCCCGGGCAAAGGATAACTTTAAATATACATAAACACATTTTTTCTCCAGGAGGGATTTAATGTTGGGGATTTCTAATGATTTCAGTAGCGTACACTCTTGAATTTGTATAATTTTAAAATGAAAGTATATCCAAACAAACATACTCATTGCAAGTGTCGTCGACACCAGCATGCGTAACACACTCTGATCTGTTTTTGCAAAAAACCTCGAATTTGTATGATTTAATATTTTTAAACAAAATCAACCTCATTGCCTTAAGCAATACATACCCTGATTTTACATGTTTATGATTTTATATGTTTAATCGAAAATCTACACAAACAAAACAAAACAAAACTAGAGTTGGGGTACACCTGGCTTGCTATAAACACTCCAGACTGTTTTTGCAAACAAACCTTACAACGAAGGTCCCCTTACAGGGCATACTCAGAATATGTTGAAAAAATGGTAGTGAAACTACTCATGTATGTAATAAGGGATCCGTCAAATTTAACGGCGGAATTTCAGTAGGAAGTTTGTAAAAAAATAAAATACTTTCGAATATTTGGCGCGAAAATACGAAAGTGACACGCGTTTTGGCGAGCAGGTTTTTTCCTCGCCAAAAGCAAACGATTTTAATGCATCTGAAAATTGTTTATTAATTGTTTTTTTAGAGTGCATGGTTTTTAATGAATTTAAGCTTAATCAATGAAAGAGGTTATTATATATTTTTCATGTTACATATATATGTTGTTCGTTGCTGTAGTTATTTAATTTTATCACTGTAAAAATATTTTCTATGCTTTACAAGTTGCAAATATCTATTTTAAGTTATAGGCAGCCAGGGTTCGTTGATATATATCAATGGATATATATCATGATATATATCTTGATATATATCCGATATTTATTTTTAAAATATCAAGATTTTTGATATTTTCGATATTTTCAAATTCTTGATATTTATTTTCAAAATATCAAGATGTTTGATATTTTATATATTTGATATTTATTTTTTAAATATCAATGTGTAAGATAATTTTGATATTTTCTTCAGTCAAAACAAGCGTAAATGAAATTTTCAACTGTTATTAACTATGCCATTCTGTAGATAAAAAACTTTTGTGTCTGGCAGTGACTTTTTTAGGCAAAGAATACAAGAAGAATTTTTTACAAATATCTTTTCTAAGCTGTATGTTTGAAACTTTTATTTTTAAATGTAGAACTAATAATTATGAGAGACAATTAATTCAGAACAGCCATTGAAAGAGAAAGTGTAATTTAGATAATCATTTATATTACAGCATTATTAGAAAAGAGTCTTCTGATTTTGGTTTAATTGAGTCTAAACTGTACTACAGGTTTGGGAATAAACAATAAGACAAGCTTACATTTATGTCAAAATCCTTCAATAAAAAAGAAAAACTATTTTGTATTTAAAATTTTATTTTATAAAATATAAAACTTTCCCGATACTTGATACAAATCCTATAATTTATATGCATATGCAAATTGTATCTGTTTTCAATCAGTACATCTTCAATTTTGTTCTCAGTAAAAAAAAAGAAGGAAAAAAAGAGAGAAATGCATTTTAGAATACTATTGTTTAAGTTTTTATGTTAATAACAATATGTTTTAGTTTCTAATTTATATTATGCTTGAAAATATTCATTATCGACAGTATGTTGACTATTTTGAAAATATTGGATATATATCGAAAATATCGGATATATATCAAAATATCGGATATTTTTGATATTTTCGAAAATATCATGATATTTACGAACCCTGTAGGCAGCTGACATTTGATTGCCATAATACATTTCCATACCGAAGACGAAGTCGTTTCCATAGCAACAAAATCAAATCGACAGTGCTCTATCTGCCTTATTTTTGAGCTTGAAATAATTTAAATCAATTTAAATTTTGTTTTAAATCATAAAATATGATATATAAATTTTATTATAGATATATATAAATATACATGACAAACTATAGTTAAAACAAACTAAAAATGACAAAACTATAGTTAAAACAAACTAAAAATGACAAAACTACAGTTAAAACAAATTAAAAATGGTAAAACTAAAGTTATTTAAATTAAGCTTATATAAACAAATTCAACATAAAAAGTTTTTTCCTACATAAAAGTGTACTTTTCTTTTTCATCGCCAACCGGTGATAAAACGCCAAATAAACGAAAATTTCATTATTTTTTTGCAGACGCTGTATCGGGGTTCCGCCAAAAAAATTTTTATAAACATATATATCCATATGAGAAGAACATTCTGTAATTTTTTCAGATTTTTCTGAGTATGCCCGTATGGAGACCTTCCTTGCTAGATTTGTAGGATTTTATATTTTTAACCCTCTGAGCGGTTTGCCTGTATTTTTCCATTTTCCAAAAACAACTTAAATCAGTTGTAGATAAAAATATTTTAAACAGAATTGTATTTCAAGACGTATATCAAATAAAGGAGCATGAAGTGTATTTTAGAAACAAACAGGGAAAGAAAATTTAAATTAAGATTATTTTTATAAGCATTTTTATGAAAATGCAGGAAAGCCCTCAAGATGCTCGGAGGGTTAAATGAAAATCTTTCCAAACAAACTATAGTGATTGCCAACTTAATTTCTGACATTTGGATATATTATACTTTAAATTCTGACCAAAATTCCAGGGGAAAATCTAATAAACAAAATAGCACTCGCTACTGATAGGAATTTTCATGTAATCTATCTTTTTCTTCCTTTAAATAAATTTTGTAATAAAAAACTCATAGGAATTGGTCAATTAGCTGTGGAATTATTAAATTTAGACTTTTAACAAGGCAAAAAAAAAAAAAGAAAAGTAATAATAATAAAAATAAATCTTATTACTCAATCTCTTGTCATATTTTAAAATGCAAAATGATATCTCTAGTTAGTAAAAAAGCAAACATGAAAACTATATCACAGAATGATATCTGCAAAGGCACTGGGAGGGGAGCAGTTTTTTTTTAATGAAATCGACATTCAGAAAATATTTTTTTTAAATAGTAAATAATATTTTAAACAAAAGATAGTTACAAAAGTTAAAGTACCATGAATAAGTGTTTTTTTTTCCACTTCCATCTGGTAAATGGGGGTGGCATTTTAAAACTGCAGAAAAAACGGAAAATATCAAATAAATAAGAAATCAAAATTCAGAAAATATTTTTTCTCAAATAGTAAATATTAATATTTTTTATGCTATTACACCTAGAAAGGTGCATTAATATTTTTTTTAATTATTATTCTTATTTGGGACATGTGGATGGCACTTTAAAACTCCTTGGGAAAAAACAAAACAGAAAAATTAATATGAAATCAACATCTAGAAAAAATATCTTTTAAAATATAAATAATACAGGGTGGTTCATAAAGTATTTCCCTGATTACAAAAATTATGTGTACACAACAGTGGATCTCATTCGCCATGCACATCAGCTTAGTTCTACGAAGTCTACTCGTCGTGCATCACATGAACTGCAAACAACTCCAACATCAGTTATGAAAATTCTTGATAAATGTCTTACCTTGAATGCTTATAAAGTGCAAATCATGCAAGCTCTGCAATCAAATGATTGTAATAAACATGCTGAATATGCAATTGATATTCTTGACAATACTTGTATTAAAAATTTCTTAAATGTCTTTAAAATATATTGAAACAAGCATATGCCTAATTATATTAGTTTTTCTGAATAAATTATTGTAATCAGGGAAAGACTTTATGACTACCCTGTATAAATATACATATTTAAAGATACTGTTAAAACCAGGATGGTACCACAAAAAGGTGAGTATTTTTTTTCTTGTGTTTACATCTAGGAAACAGGAAGGGCAGTTCTAAAATGCAGGAAAAAAACTGAACATTTTCCCTTTGTCTGTTTGAAAAACCAAGGGTTATCCGGGTATGGGTGAAGCTGTCTTAACACCAAGAAACTGACAAATATTGAAGCTTGTTCAGTATGGCTTTTTAATTATCAGCTCGGCTAATTATCAAAAAATTAAAAATCTTGGCCTCGGTTGCATACGGACTTATCTTCATCTGTACATCCAAATTTTCGGACTATGTGCAATAGATTTCTCTAGCTATCATCAACAGACAGACACGAACTTTCTTTTATTAATATAGACAGGAGCCAAGTTACAATATCAATGTCACATGGCTAAATAAAAATTCTACATATAAAGTTTTTTTATTTTTATTTTTTGTATCATAAGGTTTGTAACAACTGAAGTAGAAAATAATTTTTGTTAGATAATTTTAATTACATTTTGAATAACATTTTTTTAAATTTTATGTTTGTTTATATATATATGTGTGTGTGTGTGTGTGTCAAAATCTGAATTTGTTCCAACATAAAGTATTAATAAAATTTACTTTATCTATTGTGTAATCTTTAGCCTGGCTGCAGTTAAACATAATCCTACAAAAATGCTATACACAAATCTTGCTATTAATCTGTTATTTGGCTAATTAAATAACAGCACCTAATTTATCTTTAAACATTTCATACTTATTCAGGATTCTAAAACAAATTGCCTGACTTTACCATATTTTTTCTGACCTCACCTCACGCTTAAATATTGATTACTAAATCAATCTATTTTCATTAAATTTTTAAGGCAAAATACCCTTATATATATATATATATATATATATATACTAGGGAGCTCAGCCCCTGCGAGCTACGCCCACCAACTCCCGTTCAGACTTTGCAGCCTCTAAAAACATAGTAGTGTACTGTGTTTAAAAAAAATTGCCAGATTACGGAAGATTGAATGATATTATCAATATAACGGCAGCTATCTTCTGTAATCGGGTTGCCATGATTTTCTGTTTGAAAGTGGCATTTTTCGGTTACCATGGCCTCATTCATCACAGTCGTAACAAATGATTGTGTTTTTGGGGGGACTAATAAGTAAGATCAATTACACATTTGAAAATCAGCTTGTATAAAATGGTTAGGTTACAAAAGTCAGCATCTTTCAGACTTATAACGACGCTATGAGCATTATTCTTCCTTTAGGTTCGAGGCTAAAAAAACTGTGTCTGCTTGGGAATAGCTTTCAGAACGACATTACTCTTACATTTTATGTTTTGATCGAGTTATAGATATTTTCAGGAACAGGTATAGCTAGCTATTCATGAATTCTTTTCTCTATTTTACTACACCTATTGTGCACATTTTCATGTTATTTTTACAATGCATATTGTTTATATTAATTAATAAGAATATCAGAATTTTCTAATATGTATTTATTGAATAGTAATTTCTACAAAATAAATTGAAAGTATTTTGCGTTTACATTTACTTGTATTTATGCTGCATCAGTAATGTAATGTATAAAGAAATTTGCTAGCCTCATTACTTTTACACCATATGACGTAACATTAAAATTCTCGGGAATGAAAATCATTTTAAATGTATCTTTTTAATATATTACGTAATTTTCAATATTAAATGCATTTCTCATGTAATAATTTATTTATTTTAAAGTTTTTTTCTCTTTTAAGATTCACAGGTACATATATTATTTAATTTAAAAGTATTTCGGTTCTTAGTATGACCTAATATTCACGATTAAAAGTTTTTCATGTATAACAATTTAATTATATCAGACACTGTAAATATGACGATATTTAAGATTTGGGCATTTAACATATGACGTAATTATGACCTTTCAATGCATTTTGCGTGCAATAATTTCATTATTTTAAAGTTTTCGTACTTTTTTCATATATACATATAAACATTTTGACATAATTTTCTCTATTTTCAGCTTTTAACACATGATCATTTTATTCTTATTTTAAAATTTTCCTTCTGTTTTAAATAACTTCACTTTTCAACTTCACTATGACAACAAAAAAGAAATCCAATAATCCCTTTCTTCTCTTTTTTTCCTCCACAAAAAATGGATTTTTTTTTTCCACGTCAATGGAAATTATGTCAAAGTGTAAGATGACAGACGATTATTGAGTTTTAAGAGAAACTGATTCCTGACGATCGAAATGTGAAAAAAAGTTTTTATTTTCTCAAATTTTCCTGAAAAACAATTTAATCACAACATTGTCTTCAGTATCGATTGAAATAAAAGAATTTCAATTTCAGTTTGAAAATGACAAGAAACAGAAACCTAATAGTCCCTATATTTCCCCTTTCACCCATTCTTTTATAAAAATGGAGTCATTGAGTTGCCATCATTATAGAAATATAATTAAAATTTTAATTAATTTTTCAACTACTTTTCAGCAGTGAAATTACGCTTGAAATTGTTGAATATTACAGACATGAATTATCACAATGTTAACTACTTCACCGTTTGCTGGGTTCATTTGCGTCTCATGTTACGCCGCAAGATTGTGTGCTCATGAAGACATTTCCATCTTATAGCTGCAGTAGCAGTCTTACCAACTTATGTGAGTGAGAGATGCTAAGCTGGGCATCGTCCTCGTGGCTTAGTGGTAGAGCACTGGAGCGCTATTCCAGGGGCCCGGGTTCGATTCCCGGCTTGGACATTTTTCACTCTGTTGGTTTACGCTTAGTTAGCATTGTGATAATTCACGTCTTTAATATTCAATATGTAATTAAAATTACAAAAAAAAATTAATATCTCAAAAGCTAATTCAGATTTAAAAATTCTAATCCCAATTTTGATATATGCAGATTAATACAGATAATTGGTGCTAATTTTGCTGCCAAAGGTTTCATATTTTAGGAAGAATAGCTGTGAAAAAAATCAGTTGTTTCATAAGGATTTTATATATATAGGGTAGATTTAAATAGGAAAAATGATAAGAAAACATCTCATAATTTCTTTTTTTTTTCAAAATCACAACTATTTATTTTTGTGTGTGCATGCATGCACACGCGTGTGTTTTCTGCAACAAATTTACTTGTTCAGTTACACTCGTGAGGAGTTTTTAAGCAGAAATTCTTATCTTCCTAAGCTGTGAATGGATTTCAAATAATCAAATCAAGAGCCAAACATCATATAGCATGTGTTAAGGAAATCCAGAACTGATTTTCCAGGCTTACTATTTTTGGAATTCATTGACTTTTGGATAATTTTGAAATTCTCAGACTTTTCTAGGTTTCTTCCCGACTCGTAGGAACCCAGTATATGTTAATAAATAATTAGTATTAATTAAAATGAACTATAGTTAGTTTCAACAATTAGTAATTAACTAAGAATAAATTTAACTACAGTTGCAACAGGACCACAGGCGGAGTTGTATAATATAGACGCACGCGCACATGCCGTGCGCGGAAAATTTTCCACAAAATTCGGAACTTTGTAATTTTTTTGGGGGAAAAAAAAAACAAAAAACCCCATAATTTTTGTTTTTGTATGTATATTTTTTTAAATACCGAAATGTTAAAAATATTTCCCAATTTTATGTACGATTTATTTATTATTTGCAGGGGTGATTCTGTTCCGAATTTTCAGAAAATTTAAGGCATGCGGTTCCAAAAATTAAAAAAAATCTGCTGTCAGATCGAAAATTCAGGCATAAAAAAATATCACTTAAAAATATTGCAAATTTCAACAAATGGTCGCCGAAAAAAAACAATTTCGTCAATCGTTTGCAGAAAAAATCATCCATTTCGTCAAAGCATCGCGGAAAAACGCGAATTTCGTCAAAGGATGCTGAAAAAAAAATTCGTCAAAGAACCACAGAAAAAAACGCAAATTTCGTCAAAGGAGCGCTGAAAAAAAAACGAATTTCGTAAAAGCATAGCGGAAAAAGCCCGAATTTTGTCAAAGAATTGCGAAAAAAAATGCAAATTTTGTAAAAAAATTGCGGGAAAAATTAATTTTGTCAAAGGATTGCAAAAGAAACACGAATTTCATCAAAGGGTCGCGAGAAAAGCGTGAATTCTGTCAAAAGATTGCGAAAAAAAACCACTAATTTCGTGAAAAAATCGCGAATTTCGTCAAATGATCACGAAACAAACAGCAAATTTCATCAAAACATCGGGAAAAACACGCAAATTTCGTCGCAAGATCGCGAAAAATATAAGAGTTCCGTCAAAAGATCGCGAAAAAAACGTGAATTTTCCCAAAGGATCGCTAGTTTCGTGAAAAAACGAACAAAACGCGGTCAAAAGATAGAAAAAACCTGTAAATTTCTTCAAAAGATCGCAAGTTTTGTCACAGAAGATCACGAAAAACGCAAATTTCGTCCAAAGATCACGAAAAACGAGCAAATTTCGTCCAAAAATCGCAAAAAACACGCGAATTTCGCCAAAATATCCTGAAAAATGTGAATTTAGTCAAAAGATTGCGAAAAACACGCAAATGTTCTCAAAAGATTGCAAAAAATATGCGAATTTCGTCAAAAGATCGCGAAAAATAACCAAATTTCTTCAAAAGATTGCGAAAGGCACTCTAATTTCGGTAATAGATCTCAAAAAACACTCAAAATTTGGTAAGAGATCGTGAAATCACGCGAATTTTGTCAAAGGATCGCGAAAAACACGCTAGTTTCGTGAAATGGTTACGGAGATTTTGTTTACAGTAAAACCTCCCTAAAACGACCACGTTCCGTTCCAATAAAAATTGGCCGCTGCGAGAGGTGGTCTCTTAATGGAGGTCATGTTTAAATCTAGATTTTAATTGTTGAAAAAAATGTAACAATAGATGTTACTATAATTTATTTTTCACATTAGGAAAAAATATGAAAATTTAAGTATCAAAACAAAAGTTAATTACTGCAGAGTTAAAAAAAAAAAAAATGAATTCATTGACGTTTGCTTTCATTTTACAGTTTTTTTCTTCTATAACGTTTATTTCCAAGTCCATTCAAAGTTCAGTAAATAAATGCATTTTTTTTTTTTTTTTTAACGGAAACAAATTATGACGGTTTCATTAATTTATCTATTTCTTTGACAGTTTCCGGGCGAAATAGGGCAGGGGAGTTTATTGACCGTCATCCTTAATTTGTCATCAGAAATAAATGCATTGCTTAAAAAAGCACAAAGGGGTTTAAACACTTAAAAGTTACCGGAATAAATAAAAATTCTAAACTTAGTTTCAAAGTTTGATGAATAATGTGCTCTCTGGAATTATTATTCTAATAAAACCTCCTTCAAGCGACCAAGAAAAAACGGAATTTGTGTTTCATTTTCTTCAAAGAAATGAGTTGCTCATGGAGGGAGTTCAACTGGGGTGGTCTCTGAATAGAGGTAAAATTAGTATTGAGCCTATGGGAATAAATTCCGCTCCATGAACAAATGGTCGTTCAGGGAGGTGGTCGCACAGGGAGATTTCACTGTATTTTATTTTGTGATTTGCTGAATTTAGATCCCTAAAGGTTCCTTTTTATGCGAAATATATGGTCTTTTTTGGTCCCCTTTTTTTGAAAAAAAAAAAAAATGGTCCCCTTTTATCATTTTTTACTACAAAAGTTGAGTGGGAGTCTTGTATGTTGTATTCATAAGCTTTTCTTTGATTAGTTAAAATTGCTGCTCTAAAATAATATTTTTTAAAGCCAGATAAATATTTTTAAACTATTTTTTTTTTCTTCCTGCTACTAATTTTTCATTATTGCAATCTGTACCCAATTGTTGTTTAGAATGCCACGGATTAGCAAAATGTGTGGAGAAATTTTATCTAATTATTCTTTCAAATGTGAAAATATTTTCAAGATAGCAATCCTTTTAATTTTTAGGAGTTTATTAGCATTAGAATTTCAGACTGCTCCAAAAACCGAATTTTAATTTATTGCTACAAAATTTGATTTTTGCTGCTCCAAAAATGGATTTTACTGCTCCAAAATCAGATTTTTGTTGCTCCAAAGGCGCTCCAAAATGGCTTTAGTGCACTTTCATCCTTGCATCAGTCTCTTTAATGATGATATCTATGAATAGACCTCTCCCTATAAAATATGATTTAGTTGTTTCAGAAGCAATGCCGTATTATTTTTGTGAACAGAGTGCGAAGAGGTTACAATAAGGATTGGGCTGTTTCTAAATGCATTGACAAAATAATCGATAAGGATTCACCTTTTCTTATCATGGATTTTTAGCTTTATCATTTTTTAACTAAAATAATTATGCTTTAATTAGTATCAGTTAATTTTTAATTTAAATGGTAATTACTTTAAAACTACTGTTTTTAATTAATATCGTCAAAATAATATAACACATTATTTTATTAAACATTAAATTAATTTGCAGAAAGTTTTTGTTTTTATACAAGTCTGACCACAGAAGTTTTCATTATTTTATTTCACTAAAAACCTATTTTTGTTTGTACTAATATCAAATAAGGCTTTATTTGTGGCAAATTCTCTTCCATCTGTACTATTCCTATATTTCCGAGTAATGCAAAATATGCTAAACATGAAATATAACAGCTTTATTGGTATAAAAACAACCTGAACTCTTGGAAAAGAAAAGAAAAAAACCTTGACAAACAAAGGGCCGAATTTGCTGCTTCAAATATAGAGAAACTGAAAGTTGACTTGAAATCAAATTATGAGATGAAAATTGTCAGAATATGCACTGTTAAAATAACATGAAATCCTCAAATGTGCAAAATATAAAATTCGTACAAAAATTATACCAATTTTGTTTTTCCTTTCTTGCTTCAGTTTACTACAATACACTCCCTCAAATCCACACAGCTGGGGACCAGAGGTTGTGCAGATTTTAGAATTTTGTGGATTTCTGGTCATTGCTTAGTTTACATTTTTTAAACAATAATTTAAATATAATAATGCAATAGAGATTATAATGAGTATTTATTATATAGTAAAATGCTACAATAATTAAATAAGGTAATAAATTAAAATAATAAACATTTAGATAATATTAAAAATGATTAAAATATTAAAAGCAAAGGTCAAGTAAATAATAATGCATAATTAAATATGCATAATAAAGATGAGATACATTTTTCCTAAATTATTCAAAGGTACCCTACTAAAGTACATCAAAACCACAAAATAAGGATGTTTTATTTCAGGTTTAGCCAGATTTAATAACCAGAAAAGCTTGATTAATTCATACATATATTAGGTAAAAAGATTGTGATAATCAGTGATATCAGCAATATCTCAAATTTTTTCAGAAATTCATATTTTCTTCATGAAAAAGCATGAGTTCAGTAATATTAATGAGAATTACATATTAAAATACACACAGAATCAATATACAAATAAAAAAGTCTAGTTGTGTACTACATCTGAACTGAAAGTTTCATTGTTTACATCTGTGATGATGTGCGGATTTTAAATGTTTGTGGATTTCAGGGTTAAAGATTTTAGGGAGTCTACTATACATATAAATATTAAGTAAGGGCTAGGGATACACCAAACAGTGACTTTGGTCAACAAATTACATCCACAGACAGTATAATATATATAGTAGCTGTGATTGCACCATTGAATTCCAGGAAAGCATATACTTTAGGTTGCAAACTAGTAGATCTCATGCTTACAATCATTGTAATATTCAACCATCAGAGAAAGGCGGCTGTGATATATGAGTGACATGCGATCAGAAAAGTTTATTTCAGCAATTTAGCTAATGGCGGAATGGGAAGCGAACTTTTCGACAAAGTGCTTTGATTTAGGATTACCTTATTTGGCTAGTTATCCCTTTTGATCTAGAATGGAAATAAAATTATGTGTATATGAGTCATGCTTACAAGATTTCGATTTGTTGAGCTCATTACACTATAGTAGTTATTTTATATGTTAATATACTTAAAAGAAATTAGAAGAAACCTATGATTGTGTTGAGAGCGCTAAAAAAAAAAAAAAAAATGCTAATTGAAATACATTAAAATTTATTAAATAAAGCTATAACACACTATTTTGAAAATCGGTTTAAATCCAAATGCATGGAGGATCCCCTCGCCTCTTAACTGGGAGAGTATTGTGAAAGTTAAAGTAAAAATAAAATGTTTTATTACGCATACATGCTACAATCCTAGAAGTAACAACAGTGTAAAATAAATTTAAACTACTCATGCATGCGTGTGTGAAATTTTTTAAAATAAGAATATTTTTAATATGATTTGTTCGTTTCTAACTTTCTAAAAAAGAAACAAACAAAAAAATAATATTTTGTTGCAATAAAGGTAGAAAAACAAGGAGAGGGGTGAGAGGGGGGAGGGATGAAAGGAATCATGAGATATGATACATACACTGTTAAAAATTTGCAGCATTCTGGCAGGTCATTTGACAGTTTTTGGAAAAAACGGTTACACAACCGTGAATTTAACACTATTCTGACTATATTACTGGCCATTTTATGGTCAGAATACAGTTAAATTATGGTTATGAAACCGTTTTTTTAAAAAACGGTCGAATGACCTGTCAGAATGCTGCAAAATTTTTAACAGTGTAGAAGTTTTACTGTGTATAAAATTTCAAGTATTTCAATTCGTTTCATAAGAGGCAAAGAAGTACAAAAGTACTATAAGTAGTAAAATACTTATTTATATATTTTTAAGAGTATTATAAAAAGAGAAATTTATTACTTTCAATGCTGGATCGATCCTAAAAAAATCACTATACATAATAAAAAAACTATTGATAGAATTTTTTTTTTTTTTAATATTTCTCTTTTGTCTTTTTATTTTAATTTAAAAGAAAGTGAGGATAGGTTATAAAAATATATCTGTTATAAATATGAACTAATGACAGTGAATTATATTTTTTAAAGTAAAGTAATAATTAAAGGAATGAATACATAAATAATGTATTATTCAGTCAAGTTTTGTTTGTTTGATGAATGTGGATGGAAGAAGTGAATCTCTCATTTGAAGTCAGCTCAGCGAGTGTATTCTTGCAGTTTTAAAATGTATATAAACACAGGATCATCTGTTTCAAGAGAGGCGACATCACTTCTCTGTACACATGAGCACAGGCTGCAACCACAGGATTCGCAAAAAGTAAATGACGTCATAAGATTCTAGAGCTTGGAGCTTTTTAAAAATGTAAATAAACATATGCCTTTTCTGTATGTGTGCGCAGATGCTGCAACAGCAGCATTCAGCCAAAGTAATTAACGTCATAAAATTTTGGCTAAAATAAGTATTGTTAACTTTCAAACCATGCTATATGATAACTAAAACTGGCTGCGGTTTCGCTAGACAACAAATAAAGGCAGAAATGCCCATCCAGAACAGCTTTTGGGGGTAGATGGGGGGGGGGGGGAGGCTAACCCATCCTTATTCCATGACTAGTGATACAATAAGCGAACAGTGCCTGAATAGCAGGCATTCATTTCAATTAAATAAAGGATGCATATTAGGGTGGAACTTAAGTATAGGGTAAAAAAAAAACTTTTTTGTTTTAATGTGTAATAGTGAAAACTTTTTTCCTTTTTGGATGTCTAAACTTTTGGCTGAAAAGGTTTTTTTAAATTAAGTTGTTTTCCGGTTCCTCAAGGAGGTCAAAGTTTTGAAATTTCAGTATAAAGTAACTTAAAGTAAACAACGTAGCTGTTAGCTCATATCTACTTTTATTTAGCAAATACAATCCTGAAGTCAGCACGAGGAGGTGGTTAAATATCGACTTCCACCCTCCTAACCTCCCTTTATTATGGATGAATTCAATTGGATATTCAACCTACTGTCTTTTTAGGCAAACTTTGTCATTACATTGTGGGAATTCAACTTTCCCAAGATTAAGCCATCTTTTGCTTAATATTTAAAGACGGTTGACGCAGCTCGCGGGACAATTTTGACGCACGTTTCCACTGTTTGAGTATGACAAGGAAAATCCAAAATTCAGGTGTATCCCCTGTTTGTAGTTTTTTTAAGTTCTTCATCCGATCAGTCCGTCAAGATAGGATCAATGTTTTTATAGTCTATAATTTCAATATGTTTGCATTTTTTCATGTCGCTTTCCTACTGACCCAGAAAATCCTTTTGTACCCGTAGTTTTTCCAGCAAGATGTTGAAATAAGAAGAAAAAAGTTCATTTGCATGTAATAATCAAATTATCCATTATAAAGTTTTTAGGGTATTGCTTCTGATGTTTTAACAACTCCAGATTTGCATTAAAGGTGTTTCTGTTTCACCCAATAACTTTCAAACTTGAAATGTCTGTATTATTATTTCTAAAATACACCAAAATTGCAGTGGCTATATTAATATAAGAAGAAGATGTCAATGAAATATGACCAATATATTTTTATCCTGGTTTTTGAACTAAGACCAGGTGTTCGTCTTTAATGATTCTTAGTTATACTTTTTTCCCTCTGCTTCAGTTATCATAGTGTATCCTTTCTGCCATCAAAATACTAGCCTTCTAAAATTAACTCATTTCGTCTTTCCTGTTCTTTCAAATTCTTTCTTTTCTTTTCTCTTTGTCGTCTTCAAGTCCTTCTTTCAGTTACCTTTTCTTTATTATCATCAGAAATACCCATATCTTCTAAGGTGCCATTTGCAATAATATTTGCAGTTCTGTCTAATACTCCGGTTCTTTCACCTTGTTGATTATCAAATTCAGGTTTAGAAAAACAACCGATTGAACTATTTCCTTCCGAACTATTTAGTACAATTGACAATCATTCAATCAAAACATCATTTTTTTGTTTTAAAATAACCTTTTTTCCTTGATATTTCCTTTTCCAGTCTCGCTACACATTTTTTATAGTTTTTATGTCTATTGATCCTATTACCATCACCCCATCTCTCTTTGGTCTTTGAGAAAGTGATGTTCTTGTTCTGATACACGATAATATTTAGTGCTTTTACACAAAGAAATGTTTTTTGCAGGATTACCTAACATTTTGCAATTTTATATTGGATGTGGGATTATTCTTTCTAATCTTAATATTTTTCTTGAAATTTTGACATTTCTCGCGCTAGTCTCTAATCATATTTTATGATTTGTGTATCAGAAACCGTTGGAATTGAAGGTATCAGCAATACACTTTTAATTGTATCATCAACAACTTTAGATATTTTAGAAATTGTGTGTACCAGATTCCATGTGTCAAATTTTAAGTTAAATTGAACCCCAAAATAATGTTTCATAACATCTTCATATGTTCGTCAAAGATGACAGTCTATTGTTAATTGTTTTGGTTCACGAAATACAGGGCACTTCAACAATTATCTAGATTTAGGTATGTTAACAGACTTTGTCACTTTTGACACCGAATGTTTATTGAAAAAGAATTAAAGAAACTGTTAACACACGTTAAATCGGACTAACATGTTATGTGTTGCAGCGAAATAAATCAGAGACAGTGAAAGCCGACGCCCACGACGCTGGCTTCTACAAAAGTCAAATAAAGTGGGGCTAACTTTTCTAAGACACTCAAACTAAATTATTCTCTTTATTACTGGACATTAACACTTAATTAATTTAATTTTGCAAAATATAAATTTAACAATAAGCTTAAAAAACTTTTCATGCAATTATTGGTTTTTTTTCGTTTTTTATGGAAAATCAGGCACTTTGAGGAACCGGAAAATATCATTTTAAAATTAAAAGAAAAATATTTTCTTTTTATGGAGTTAAAAAGGAAAAAAATAATCACTATTAGAATATAAAATTTGAAACTTCGTTTTTTAGTTCCACCCTAATGCATATCCCTTCCATAAAAACAGGCATAGCTGTCAACTTCCACCAGGCACAAAATATGAAATCAAGAAAACAAAGCACTTAGGCCTAATTGCACCAAAAAAGAAACCATTTAACTTTAATACAGTCCAGAAAAGGACAAACTTTTAAGACAAGTAGAGTTACACATGTTTATAAAAGAATCTAGTAATTGATAAAGATAAAAAATATACATAAACATCTCATTTTAAAAGTAGGGGAAAAGGACAATATAAACAAATTCGGCTAACGAATTCCAGAGGCTCACTGAGTCTCTGTCGATGGGCATCAGAGGTGACTCTGTGAGCTGACACTCTGAAAGAGTTAATGTGAAGTAGCTGTCTCGGAATTAGTGGGCATATATCTGCAAAGAGCCCCTTGACTCTTTTTTTTAAAGGTTTTTATGGGGGAGGAACTTATTAATTTTAAACAATGATTTCTTTTAAAGGAAAGAATATGAATAGACCCTTTCCAACGTATTTCATAGAAGAAGATCAGGTCCCCGGACCTGCCCCTGTGGATATGGATGTGTCTCCAGTAGAAGAAAAAAATCATATGCTGTGATATTTTTGCTAATCTAGCTTGCCAAGTTGTTGGACCAGGGCTTAATTTGTGCCGGAGCCCAGCTCCGGTACTTCTCTGTTTTTAGTAAATATTTAAATATTGGTCGGAATTCACCGGAGCTCATAAATACAGGGCTCCGGAGCCCAGTGCAATTTGTAGCTAATCATTTTTATTCAAAAATGCATAGCTACGAACTATTCCTTTTTAGTGTTAACACTATTTTCGAATCATAATCCTTACCATATTTAATCGCAGAATTCTGCAATTAATTAACACTAAAACTAGGAAAAGATTACGATTCGGAAGGAATGATAACTAAAAAGTGGAATAGTTGGCAGCTAAGTATATGCTGATTCATATTTTAAATTTTTACTTTCTTCTATCTTTACAAGAAGAAAGTATTGGATTCGTGAAAAATTTCGACTTCCGGTTTTCGACGGATTTATACGTTTTAGAATACCCAGAACACAATTTGATGGTTTTTAGAAAATGTCTGTCTGTGAGTCTGTCTGTCACTCTGTCAGTCTGTCACTCTGTCTGTGAGTCTGTATGTGACAAAAATTTTGTGGGCACTCTATCTCAAGAACTAATGCACGGAATTTTACAAAACTTCATATTTAGTTAGACCTTGATATAAACTGGACGTGATTAGTTTTTGGTGAAAATCGCCCAACAGGTGGCGCTGCTATGCGGCATTTTTCGCGATTTCTGCAATAGCTATATCTCAAGAACTACCGCACAGATTTTCATAAAACTTCATATTCAGTTAGTCCAAGATATAGTTTGGTGCTGATTACTTTTTTGTGAAAATCGCCCAACAGGTGGCGCTGGTATGCTGCATTGTTCATGATTATCGCAATAGCTCTAACTCAAGAAAAAATGCACGAATTTTCATCAAACTTCAGATTCAGTTAGTCCCTGATATAAATTAGTGCTGTTTAATTTTTGGTGTCAATCGCCCAACAGGTGGCGCTGCTGTGCTGCATTTTTCAGGATTTCCACAAGAGCTGTATCTCAAGAACTATTGCACGGATTTTCATCAAACTTCAGATTTATCTAGTCCTTGACATGAATTGACGTATAAATTAGTGCTGTTTAATTTTTGGTGTAAATCGCTGAACAGGCGGCGCTGCTATGCTGTATTTTTTGCGATTTCCGCAATAGCTTTATCTCAAGAACTAATACTTGGATTTTCAACAAACTTCAGATTTAGGTATACCTTGATATTGTTTAGTGCTGTTTACTTTTGGTGTAAATCGCTCAACAGGTGGCGCTGTTATGCTATATTTTTTCAGAATTTCCGCTATAGCTCTATCTCAAGAACTAATGCACGAATTTTCATCCAACTTCAAATTCAGACATACTTTGATATGAATTGGTGCTAAATCGTTGTTATTTCTTTTACTATGTAAAGGATTTAATTGACGTGATTTATACAGAAGAAAGTTTTGTGATGGCCACAACATACTAGTTTTATTTTGCTAAAGAAAAAAAATGCTTTAAATTTTGCAAATAATGTATGAAAAATAAATATGCAGATTGGAGAGACAGAGGGGGAGTGTGGGGGGAAACAGTACAATTGTAGTACCGGTACCATATAATATTAGGGCTCCGGTACATTTTTTCTTAGAAATTAAGCCCTGCGTAGGACTGTCATCCCCAATACATCAGTCCAGCAACTCCACATCAAGTTTAAATTTTCGTTACTTTTCAGTTATCAGGGATATGTTAGGAAAATTTTAGGTCCTTTAAAGGATCCTTCACAAAATAATTTATCTTAAAACAGGACACTTCACAAAAAATTTTATCCCCAAACAGGACCCTTCACAAAACATTTTATCCCAAAACAGGACCCTTCACAAAATTATTTGTCTCTTGAATAGAGCTTTCACAGAATTTTTTCACCTTCAAATTGAACTTTTCACAAATTTAGTCATTTAAAAATAAAATCTGGCCTGTAAGTAAGCAGTTTGAACTCAACAAAGAGCATATTACTTAGCTTTTTATATATGAAGGATAGAACATGAAGACATCAATAATTTAAAATTCACAAAATTATGACTAGAATTTTCACAAAAATAAGAAAAACTTCACAATTTCACAAAACAGGACCCCGTGAGAAAAGTCTGGACAGACCCCTAGTTATAGTAGCTCCTATAGTTACAATTGCACCAACTTACATTTAATTTTGCCAAGGTTGTAACTAAGCTCATGAAGCATGAACTGAGCAAGTACATATATTAACAAATATATAAAAATAATACTATTGCATTAAATAGTACGTATAATATTTTGCATTAATAAGAATATATTACATTATCTCATAAGAATAAGAACATTTTAATGTTACCCCTTATGTTACAGGCCATATTTGTGAAACTACTTTTAATAATCCTTCATAAACACTTATTTTCCTAACTATTTTCTCCACATAAATTCTGGGTGGATAAACTGGGTGCACCTTATTGTTTTTTATTGTGCCATTTAGCAGTACTCCACATTCTTTCAACATGTTGTGTATGAACACCCATTTTTGGATCAACAAAATTGTAATTATGGTAAACAGTACAGTGATTGTAACCTGCTTTTTCAAACTCCTCTGAATTGTAGGTACCCTTTCCAGAAATCAGTGTAAACTACTTTATCTTCCACGTGTTCAAAAGTTTTTGCATCCACATACTAGCCTTTTTATTTGGGATTTGAACGAAAAAGCATCACAATTTTTCCCTGGCATATGCCTTGTTAAATCCACTGTTGTAAAAGTATCCAGCCACTGTCATTTTTCCAACGTAAAACAAACCTTCATCAATTTTTGGCAATTTTATTGCCACCGCCAATTTGTTCATTAAATCATTGTATAGCTGTAAAGAAAACTCTTCTCTCCTGTAACTATTTCAATCAACTGTCATATTTTTACACATATGTAGCTGTTTCTTAAGCCATTTTATGGATTTTAATGCCTCTGCGCAACAGTACATAAACCTTAAAGCAGTTACAAACAGTATTCTAGAGCCAATCAGACAACTTCCAACACGGAGGACTTTTCTTAAAAAATTTTGGAACTTCTCCATTATCCCGTCAACTACTTTCAATAAAAATACTATCGCCAAGCTATTCACCAGACTCTAATGCCCAATAAACAATTGGAAGAATGTTGTCATTAGAATCTCAATAAATAAATAATACAATAAAAATCAAGAAAACTAGAAAAGCCCCATTCACTGAAGTGTCAATCATCAATAATTTTAACAACAAATTTTATAATATATTAGTTTGTGACGCCAGTAGAAATTGATCTATCAAGCCAGTAGAAATTGATTTTTCAATGCTTTTTTTTTTAATATCTCGTTGCCGCCTTTTAAGAAGGTAATCGTTACTTTAAATAACTAATAAATCAGTAAAACATCGAATTAAAAATCACTGGATGACATAACATGAAATGCATCTGAATAAATGCAGCCAATTAAAGAAAAACAATTCAACATACAATTTAAAAAACAAACATGCATAATATGTTCTGGAGCATCAAAGAAAAATTAATATGATGATAGTATAAACACGAACCACACTTAGGACTGCAAACATTTGACGAGATTTTACTTCTAACTTGGTGATATATCTCTGTCACTTGCCGATTCTTTGGCGGGGGTTGCTATAACCCAAAAGTATAAAATTTTATCTTACAAATGAAGCTTAAAAAAATAATATCAGCAAAAAGAAATGAACTACCTTGCTTACAAATAAAACTGTGTGTTACAGTTACATGCAAAATCAACATAACTTATTTCTTTTAGATTTTATTGGTTACCAAAGTTGCAACTCTCATACACCCTTTAATCCTTAAAACCATACAAAAGAAAAAGAAAGACACGATAAACTATATTAATTGTTTGTAGGGGGTAATCTATGGAGCTACCGAACCGATTTAAAAGCAATGGTGGCAAAATAATGCTGTCGGCCTCTACTCCAACAAAGGCTATATTTTATGTTTATACAACTACTATCAAGGAGGTGCAGGAGAAAAAAATAAAACCTTCTAAAATTTTTATTTTTGTGAAATTGAAGATGCTAGAAACTTGAAATAAGGTATTGTGGTGTCTTTTAAGATGTAAATACTTGCTAAGAACTTATTTGAAAAGGGTGAAATGAGCAGAAACTTGAAATTCGACAAGGCTGTTACTTATGACGTAAAAACTTACACAGAACAGTTAAAAAAAAAAAAAAATGAAATTTAATAAGGCTGTTACTTATTAGATGTAAATACCCACACAGAACAGTTTAAAAAAAAATGAAATCTTAAAGGGTGCAGTTCTAAAATTATCATTTTTATGATACAATTGGGAGCAAAAACTTAAAATCTGGCATGGTGGTTAATTTTAAGATGTAAATGCTTAAAACAGACGAGTTCTCAAAGATTCGGAAAGCACCACAAACCCCAATGGGATGCAAGGGCAAAAAACAATTATAAAACATTATTTCTGCAATACTGTTGGGGCTAGAAACTTCAAATTTGACATAGTGGTTACTTTTAAGATGTAAATGCTAATAACGCTAATAATAATGACTAATGAATGAATAATAATGCTAATGACTAATAATGCTTTAAAAAAAAAACTCAAAATTTAAAAAAAGTGAAATAAGCAGATGTTCTAAATTACAATTTATTTGGAGTTGTTAAGGGCTAGAAACTTCAAATGACACAGATATTATTTTTAAAACGTAAATGCTCGCACAGAAATTTCTAAAAAAAAAAAAAAAAATCTAAATTTAACAGAATGCAAGAGCATAAACATTCTAAAATTGTGACTTCTGCGATAGGCTAGAAACTTAAAATTTGGCCTGGTAGTTATTTTTAAGGTGCAAATGCTCGCACAAAAATTTCCTTAAAAGAAATTAAAGAAATATTCTGAAATTTTGACTTATGCAATTATGATGGGGCTAGAAACTTAAAATTTAGGATGATTACTTTAAGATGCAAATTCTTATACCGAACAGTTTCTTAACCCTCCGACTGTCTTGGAAAAGGGCAAAATTGTAATGTTGTTTTCTCTGCATTTTGTTTTAAATGCTAAAAAAAAAATGATTCTTTGGACATTTTATGAAAAAACTTAATAACGAATATCAATGCAATCCTTGGAAGTATTAATCATTGTTCAATGTATTTAAAATACATTAAATCAATAACATTATATCACTTTAAATATTGCTTGTATTGCAGTAAAACCTGGAGCTTAGTGAACATATTAACACGGGCTTGTCAGTGAGGGGGTTAAAAAAATAAAACAAAATAAAAAGATGCAGGAGTGAAAAACATTCTGAATTATGATCTATTTGGAGTTGTTAGGACTAGAAACTTTAAATTTGGCATGGCTGTTACTTTTAAGAAGTAAGTATTTGTACAAAACAGTTTCAATAAAATTTTGAAATTTAAAAGATGAAACGGAAAATGTTTTAAAATGACTATTACCTTGGAATTAATGAATCATTTTCAAATCTTCTTTCAGGGTATTAATGATGGCAGTTTCAGCTTAAAAATAAGCTACATATTTTATATCTGTACAAACTGCCTTTATGGGAGTGCAATAGCAAAAAACATTTCAAAATTCTGATTTCTTTTTATCTTTTGAGGCTAAAATCGCGAAATTTGGTGTGGTGGTTACTTTTAAGATGTAAATTCTTACTAAGAGCATTTGAGGATGAAAAAGATGAAATGATTCGAAAACTCTCTATAACCATGATTACTCTGAAATTATCAGAGCAAAAAATACGTAATTTTTACATACAAGTTTCTTTTAAAATAAGATGTTTCTTATGATTTTTTTTTTTTTCATTGAATTTCAAATGAGTGAAATGTAAAAAAAAAAAAAAACATTTGACATTTATATTTTCCAATTTCTCTGAAACCACCAAGAAACTTTTGATTTGGCATGAAGATAACTTCTAAGATATACAGGGTGTCCATAATTAAATGACCCTACTTTAAAGTTGTTTTATACGAAACTATTGGTCAAAAAGTTGTGAAATTTTGTGTCGGACATAATGAAGAAATGGGAATTTGTTTGAGTGAAAAAAAATTAGTTAAAAATTTCGCCACCAGAGGTCTTTTTTTAATAAATTACACATTTTGCCACCGCTCGCTGAATACTAGGCCTGAACTCTGTGGAAAAAAATGGAGGTTGCCGTAGGTGGATTTTTTTTTCAGAGTTTGTACGGTCCGTTCAATTCGAACACAAATAATTTTTTTAAGTTTTTATGCTTGTTTTTCAAGGGCATTCTGTATATTTATCTTATTTAATCTGAGAAAAATAGAGCGTAAAAACTTTTAAAAACATGCAATTCATTTTAAAAGCACCCTGGTGACAAAATTTTGAACTAATTTTTTTCCGCTTAAACGAATTCCCATTCCTTCATTATGTCCATCACAAGATTTCAGAATTTTGATTTTCTGACCAATAGTTTTGTCTGTAGACATCTTTAAAGTAGGGTCGTTTAATTATGGACACCTTGTAGATAAGCATGAAACACTATTTTAAAAAATGTATTATTAATTTTTTTTAATTGAAAAGAGAAAAAAGGTCAATTATTTTATCTGACAGAGTTATATACACCTTTTCTCAGCAATAGGATAAAATGCAAGTACAGGCATCCCTCGACTTGCGTATTATGCGACTTACGTAAATTCGCAGTTACTTATTAAATCTCAAAAATTATATTTATAAACACACTAGCGTGTTTGATATGCACTTTCATACTTTTGATAATTATTTTATAAATAAAATATGCAGATAAAAACTACAACCATAATATAATTTCATATATTAGTGAGAGTTAATATTTTTATTGGGATATACAATTAAATATTTAACAAAACAAACTCTAATCTAATTAAAATGAGACAAAAAATCTGGCGTTCAGCCATAACAATTATGTTAGCTGAATTCAAACAAGACCGAGAGCTAATTTTAAAATTTCGATGTAGAGGAATGAGTGTATGTTTTCTTCTAGCTTCACCTATTTGTTTGATGTAGATTGAAAATTGTTTATATCAATTCATCAATGTTAAATTTATAAATCCTGCATTCCTTAAGATGAATTTTTATCTGAAAAGTGTTCTTTCAGTTTGTTTTCCTATTTTTATAATTTGCATGATGCTTTATGTAAAAAAAAAAAAAAATACTATGTAAATAATATATAGATATGTATATTATATTCATAAATGATATACTGTGCTAAATTCTAAGTTGTTAAAAATCATCGTCCTTTTTATCGTTAATATTTCTGTACCTTGAAACAAAAAGGGACAATGTCCATTTTTCTCAAATGGCAGGAAACCCAATTTAATTTTGAGGAAGTTTAAGAGTCTTGCTACGATTTCTGTACTATTATTTTTCAAAGTTGTACCTTTCAATTCAGTAATGTTTTTCTCACTACAATCTAATGTTATATTGATTTAGTTTTTTTATTTATTTATTTTTTTTTTTTTTACATTTTAAATTGGCTATTTTTACACTAACAGCAAGTAACATTGGCCTCGACAAAATATTTTGTTTTCAGTGATCTAATATTGGTAGGACTTTGGCCCTTTTAACAATTACTTTATATCGTATCCTGAATTCATTCATGCATTTAACTCAAATTTCTCAATTTTGGACATTGGCCCTTTTTGTTCCAAGGTACAGATATATATATATATATGAGGACCACAGAAGCCAAGGGGTATAAGTAACAAAATTGAAAAAATTGAGTTAAGTGCACAGGCTATCTGAAAATAAGTCTATTTGTTTGTAGGTAAAGAGATACAAGTGATTTTTTAATTATGCGCTGCGTTCTAGGGGCCCATTACTTAGCCTCTTTCCCAAAACAGTGAAACGCGTGGAGCCCAAGGAGTATAAGTGCACTTGTATCCGGTGACATGTCCCATGACTTGTATCCGGTAGCTGAACTGCGACCGACAACACACAAGGCCAGTTCATGATTTTTAAAACGCCACACGAATTTAATCATCATTAAATGGCGATTGGCACAAAAAGACGAAGATGTTTCTAACAAACGGTTGCAAAACATAGTAAACAGAAAGGAAGAAACAGTTTCTGCCGCACCTTCTCGCGATGAAAGAGGTAGATAAGAACCATTGAATAGAATTCCACAAGACCATATTGATGTCATCAAAGAACAGATAAACAAGTTTCCACGATACACAAGCCATTATACTAGAGAAAAGACCCCCCAACGTAAATACGTGAATCTAGAACACAGTTTAAAGGAGATGTATAAACTCTGTGTTCACTTTTGCTTACAAAAAAAGCCTGTATAGCCGGTCAAGGAAAGTTTCTATGCACACATTTTTAACACCCTTTTAGTCTCAGTTTTGACCGACCAGGGACTGATTGTTATGTGTGACAAGCTACAATTGAAAATAGACCATGGAAATGCATATGAGAAACAACAAGCAGAAACTCAAAAGGAACTCCATCTCCACAAAGCAGAAGCTGCCAGATTAGCCAAAGACACATTCCAAAATTTAAAGGATGACTCAAAGGTTGCGATATGCTTTGGCTTGCAAAAAATCATACCAAATCAACACTCAACCAATTCTAAGGCTTATTACCTATGTCAACTTTGGACGTACAACTTGAACATTCATAACCTTGAAAGCGGAACTGCCCACATGTACATGTGGCATGAAGGCCATACTTTTCGTGGTTGCCCAGAGATCACATCCTATCTTTTGAAGTTCATAAAGACTCTTCCTTCTCAAGTCAAGCAGAATTACAGCTTTTAGTGACAATTTTGGAAGACAGAATAAAAGCCACTTGCCTGTGAAGTTCTGGCTGTACATCATCCAAAATACACACATAGAAACAGTTGATCATCACTTTTTGATTTCAGAACACTCCTACAATGAATGTGACCAAGACTTTGGGCTCATAGAAGTCCGAAAGAAGAGGAATAAAAGGGATCTGTATGTTCCAGAGCACTGGGCTCAACTTGTAAATGATTCTAGCCAAAACGTCTCTGTAGAGTTGCTAAAAGATGAAGATTTTATTAATTGAGTCACTTCTTTATAAAGTCAGTGAAAGGTATCTGAAATATGCAGTAGCTTCATTTAAAAAAAAAAAAAAAAAACTTCGCATTATTCTACAAAGAAATGCTGGTGGTGAATTAGAACCTTTCCACGAGCTAAAGGTGAAGTCCAGCAGTGCTGGAAGATGCCCTACACAGTTCTGTCCCATTGCATAAGAAAAAACGAAACTCGAGTACCTTAAGTTTAAAAATCTCATTGAACTATTGCACATTGTACCTCGAGTGTACCACTTTTTCTACCGAGATCTTCCTCACCAAGCGGCACAGAACAGAATGAAACCCCGCACACTTTTCAAGATCAGACTGATGAGACTAATCGTGCTTATGAAACTGAGGATGTGATAATGTAGATGTGTTGTTCCCATGTTATCACCAGAAGAATATTGTTCCATATTTTTAAACTGATTTGTGCCAGTTTCTTACTTTAGAATTTACTTTCTTATACGTTAAATAAATGCATTTTAATGGTTAAAAATTTTTAAAAATTCAATGTTTCAAAACTTTTAGTAAAATTTTGCCCTTTCATTCATTTTTATTAACATTGTCCATAAATTTTTCATCAATTTTTTTTTAATTTCATAATTTTTCATTTTTAAAATTTATATTAAAACAAAATTTTGTCCTTTCATTCATTTGTAGTAACCTTCTTCTTAAAATTTTTATAAATTCATTTTTTTATTTCATAATTTTTTATTTCTTGTGTACCGCTTGGAAGCCAAAGGGTACAAGTGCCGAATTATTATAAATATTGCTTAGTTATAAATCAAAAAAGAAATTGTACTCCACATTTTTTTCACAGTTATTGAAATAAGAGTTCATAGACCACTAAGAAATCAGTAACAGTTTCTTATTTCAATTCAGTTAATTACTATTGATGTTCAACTTTGAACTAAATTTACTTGAAATCGAAATTTTGTCACTTGTATCCCTTGGCTTCTGAGGTCCTCATATATAAAATAAATATTGCAGTTTCTTCAGAAATTTTACCTAATCAAGTTACAAATTCAAGTTACTTAAAAGTTTGTGAAACGCATTATTTACGTAAGTCAGGGGATGCCTGTACTAGTAACTGCTATAAGTAATTAAAATAATAGCAATATAGAAACATGACTGAGAATCAGGTAAAGAAGAACTTCAAATTGACTTCTTTTCACTGTACAAAACTGAAAGTTAAATATAGACATTTCTCATATACATTTAAATTTTTAGTTGTAAAAAAAAGAAAAATAATAATAATTAATATGCCTTGTGCAATGAGGAGAACTTGCAAGTGTGCGCTGTGATCTTCCAATTGGGTGAGTATTTTTCTCCGTTCACAAGCATCAAACAAATTGGGCTGCCAAATTATAAAAGCGCATTAAATTCTCTGGAGCTTATAGTACCAACATTTAGTTTCAAAAGTTGATGTATGATAAAATGACGGGATATTTTTTTTTTTTTTTGTCTTTTTTAACCATTTGCAAGACTGAAAAAAATAAATCTATGGAAATTATGCCTTTTTGTTTGTATAGCTCCAGCAAAAATCTTTCTTTTAAATAAAAGATGAAGGAAATTGGTTGAATAGTTTTCGATAAAAATGGTTGACCACTTTGAAAAAGATAATAAGGACTTGGAATATCACAAAAGCCTTTTAAAGTAACAATGCACATACTTGAACTGTGCTAAATATGTAAAATTTTTAAAAAATTGCAAATTTTCTACACAACAAATCAGATGTGCATCATATTATTGTAAACACTCCACAAATCAAAGAAAGAAAACCATGAAATATAGCAGAAAGTTAAAAACTACATTTAAATTTGTCTTTGGTACTAAGAGTTGTTGAAAGAAGGAACACCGAATGTATAGATGCAGACTGCAGGCTCTTCTTGCCCAATAATGATCCGCTAACTGCTTCTGAATTTCTGAAAGGTGGTTTTCCTTTGCAGCAGAAAGGTGAGGTAACATCTGAAATAGATTCATATATGTTAATACAATTTTAATATATAGGCTCTTACATAGCAATATTTTTTTGGGAGAGAGCAAAGTCTATGAATAAATAAAAATCCCTGTTTAAGGTAATTAAAATTAAATATCATAAGATTGATATGAATTATATATACAGTATGTTCCAAAATTCGACTGGCAAATTAAGAGGGGTGATAAAAGGCATCAAGAGGAGGAAAAATTACTATAGAAAAAGAGGTCGCAAACCACCTATTTAATCACAAGTACAGGGTGTTCTACCCTAACCCAACTTTGGTTGACGGTGATAACTTTTAGAAAATTGAAGTATATTACGATGAAACTTTCAATAGACATGCTCACCTTTGTTGTACATATGATAGGACCAAAAAAAATTGGTAGAATTTTCCATTATATGTGCCAGCAGCATGCACTTGATGCTCCATACTTTGGACTGTGGTCATAAGTTCATATGGTAACATTGATTGCGTGAAAACACTGTTTTTCCCAGAACTTTTTGTGCCAACTCAATTGCTTGCAAACTTAAATGAGACATTATGTTCACCAAAAATAATAATAACAATATTATTAATTGAGAACCTAACCTTATTTTAATTATAACTAAACAACTTAATTTGACTTTTAGAATCACTTTCACAATCAAGGCTTAATTTCTAACAAAAAAAGTACCGGAGCCCTAATATTCTGCCGTACTAACAACCACAGCGCTCAGAAATGTCTAATTCCTTGGGGGGAGGGGGGGCTATTGCCACCCCCCCCAGCCCCCACCAAATGGCGCCCCTGTCCACATCAAGTTTAAATTTTCGTTACTTTTCAGTTATAGTAGCTCCTATAGTTACGATTGCACCAAGTTACATTTAATTTTGCCAAGGTTGTAACTAAGCTCATGAAGCATGAACTGAGCAAGTACATATATTAACAAATATATAAAAATAAATACTATTGCATTAAATAATACGTATAATATTTTGCATTAATAAGAATATATTACATTATCTCATAAGAGTAAGAACATTTTAATGTTACTCCTTATGTTACAGGCCATATTTCTGAAACTACTTTTAATAATCCTTCATAAACACTTATTTTCGTAACTATTTTCTCCACATAAATTCTGGGTGGATAAACTGGGTGCACCTTATTGTTTTTTATTGTGCCATTTAGCAGTACTCCACATTCTTTCAACATGTTGTGTATGAACACCCATTTTTGCATCAACAAAATTGTAATTATGGTAAACAGTACAGTGATTGTAACCTGCTTTTTCAAACTCCTCTGAATTGTAGGTACCCTTTCCAGAAATCAGTGTAAACTACTTTATCTTCCATGTGTTCAAAAGTTTTTGCATCCACATACTAGCCTTTTTATTTGGGATTTGAACGAAAAAGCATCACCATTTTCCCCTGGCATATGCCTTGTCAAATCCACTGTTGTAAAAGTATCCCGCCACTGTCATTTTTCCAACGTAAAACAAACTTTCATCAATTTTGGCAATTTTATTGCCACCGCCAATTAGTTCATTAAATCATTGTATAGCTGTAAAGAAAACGCTTCTCTCCTGTAACTATTTCAGTCAACTGTCACATTTTTACACATATGTAGCTGTTTCTTAAACCATTTTATGGATTTTAATGCCTCTGCGCAACAGTACATAAACCTTAAAGCAGTTACAAACAGTATTCTAGAGCCAATCAGACAACTTCCAACACGGAGGACTTTTCTTAAAAAATTTTGGAACTTCTCCATTATCCCGTCAACTACTTTCAATAAAAATACTATCGCCAAGCTATTCACCAGGCTCTAATGCCCAATAAACAATTGGAAGAATGTTGTCATTAGAATCTCAATAAATAAATAATACAATAAAAACAAAGAAAACTAGAAAAGCCCTATTCACTGAAGTGTCAATCATCAATAATTTTAACATGGATCTATCATGGTAATCTATGGAGCTACCGAACCGATTTAAAAGCAATGGTGGCAAAATAATGCTGTCGGCCTCTACTCCAACAAAGGCTATATTTTATGTTTATACAACTACTATCAAGGAGGTGCAGGAGAAAAAAACCTAAAATTTTTATTTTTGTAAAATTGAAGATGCTAGAAACTTGAAATAAGGTATAGTGGTGTTTTTTAAGATATAAATACTTGCTAAGAACTTATTTGAAAAGAGTGAAATGAGCAGAAACTTGAAATTCGACAAGGCTGTTACTTATGACGTAAAAACTTACACAGAACAGTTAAAAAAATGAAATTTAATAAGGCTGTTACGTATTAGATGTAAATACCCACACAGAACAGTTAAAAAAAAAAAATGAAATCTTAAAGGGTGCAGAAGATATAAACGTTCTAAAATTATCATTTTTATGATACAACTGGGAGCAAAAACTTAAAATTTGGCATGGTGGTTAATTTTATTCGGAAAGCACCACAAACCCCAATGGGATGCAAGGGCAAAAAACAATTATAAAACATTATTTCTGCAATACTGATGGGGCTAGAAACTTCAAATTTCACATAGTGGTTACTTTTAAGATGTAAATGCCCACTAATAATGCTTTAAAAAAATACTCAAAATTTAAAAAAAGTGAAATAAGCAGATGTTCTAAATTACAATTTATTTGAAGTTGTTAAGGGCTAGAAACTTCAAATGACACAGATATTATTTTTAAAACGTAAATGCTCGCACAGAAATTTCTAAAAAAAAAAAAAAAAAATCTAAATTTAACAGAATGCAAGAGCATAAACATTCTAAAATTGTGACTTCTGCGATAGGCTAGAAACTTAAAATTTGGCCTGGTAGTTATTTTTAAGGTGCAAATGCTCGCACAAAAATTTCCTTAAAAGAAATTAAAGAAATATTCTGAAATTTTGACTTATGCAATTATGATGGGGCTAGAAACTTAAAATTTAGCATGATTACTTTTAAGATGCAAATTCTCATACCGAACAGTTTCTTAAAAAAATAAAATTAAATAAAAAGATGCAGGAGTGAAAAACATTGTGAATTATGATCTATTTGGAATTGTTAGGACTAAAAACTTTAAATTTGGCATGGCTGTTACTTTTAAGAAGTAAGTATTTGTACAAAACAGTTTCAATAAAATTTTGAAATTTAAAAGATGAAACGGAAAATGTTTTAAAATGACTATTACCTTGGAATTACTGAGCCATTTTCAAATCTTCTTTCAGGGTACTAATAATGGCAGTTTCAGCTTAAAAATAGGCTACATATTTTATATCTGTACAAACTGCCTTTATGGGAGTGCAATAGCAAAAAACATTTCAAAATTCTGATTTCATTTTATCTTTTGAGGCTAAAATCGTGAAATTTGGTGTGGTGGTTACTTTTAAGATGTAAATTCTTACTAAGAGCATTTGAGAATGAAAAAGATGAAATGATTCGAAAACTCTCTATAACCATGATTACTCTGAAATTATCAGAGCAAAAAATACGTAATTTTTACATACAAGTTTCTATTAAAACAAGATGTTTCTTATGATTTTTTTTTTTTTTCATTGAATTTCAAATGAGTGAAATGTAAAAAAAAAAAAAAACATTTGACATTTATATTTCCCAATTTCTCTGAAACCACCAAGAAACTTTTGATTTGGCATGAAGATAACTTCTAAGATATACAGGGTGTCCATAATTAAATGACCCTACTTTAAAGTTGTTTTATACGAAACTATTGGTCAAAAAGTTGTGAAATTTTGTGTCGGACATAATGAAGAAATGGGAATTTGTTTGAGTGAAAAAAAATTAGTTAAAAATTTCGCCACCAGAGGTCTTTTTTAATAAATTACACATTTTGCCACCGCCCACTGAATACTAGGCCTGAACTCTGTGGAAAAAAATGGAGACTGTCGCAGGTGGATTTTTTTTTTTCAGAGTTTGTACTGTCCGTTCAATTCGAACACAAATAATTTTTTTAAGTTTTTATGCTTTATGTTTTTCAGGGGCGTTCTGTATATTTATCTTATTTAATCTGAGAAAAATAAAGCGTAAAAACTTGTAATTCATTTTAAAAGCCCTCTGGGGACAAAATTTTGAACTAATTTTTTTCTGCTTAAACGAATTCCCATTCCTTCATTATGTCCATCACATGATTTCAGAATTTTGATTTTCTGACCAATAGTTTTGTCTGTAGACATCTTTAAAGTAGGGTCGTTTAATTATGGACACCTTGTAGATAAGCATGAAACACTATTTTAAAAAATGTATTATTAAATTTTTTTAATTGAAAAGAGAAAAAAAGTCAATTATTTTATCTGACAGAGTTATATACACCTTTTCTCAGCAATAGGATAAAATGCAAGTACAGGCATCCCTCGACTTGCGTATTATGCGACTTACGTAAATTCGCAGTTACGTATTAAATCTCAAAAATTACATTTATAAACACACTAGCATGTTTGATATGCATTTTCATACTTTTGATAATTATTTTATAAGGGCGATTCCGTGGAGAGTGTCACACATGCAACGCAGACTTTAATTTGCATTTATTCAATTATTTATTAAATTTTAATGTTAATTTTGATTTTAAGTGGTATGGTAAATAAGTTATTAGCATATTTTTAAATTTAAATGTATAGCAATAAAACTCACAGAAGTATATCATTTAATTTCATTACTCAAAATGTGCTTTTTTCTACTTCAGAAAAAAAGCACATTTTGAGTATGAAATTAAATGATATATTTCTGTGAGTTTTACTTACACACATTTAAACTAAAAAATATGTTAATAACTTATTTACCATACCACCTAAAATCAGAATTAACATTAAAATATAATAAATAATTGAATAAATGCAAATTAAAGCCTGCGTTTCGTGTGTGACTCTCCGCATGGAATCGCCCATAAATAAAATATGCAGATGAAAACTACAACCATAATATAATTTCATATATTAGTGAGAGTTAATATTTTTATTGGGATATACAATTAAATATTTAACAAAACAAAACAAACTCTAATCTAATTAAAATGAGACAAAAAATCTGGGGTTCAGCCGTAACAATTATGTTAGCTGAATTCAAACAAGACCGAGAGCTAATTTTAAAATTTCGATGTAGAGGAATGAGTGTATGTTTTCTTCTAGCTTCACCTATTTGTTTGATGTAGATTGAAAATTGTTTATATCAATTCATCAATGTTAAATTTATAAATCCTGCATTCCTTAAGATGAATTTTTATCTGAAAAGTGTTCTTTCAGTTTGTTTTCATATTTTTATAATTTGCATGATGCTTTATGTAAAAAAAAAAAATACTGTGTAAATAATATATAGATATGTATATTATATTCATAAATGATATACTGTGCTAAATTCTAAGTCGTTAAAAATTATCGTCCTTTTTATCGTTAATATTTCTGTACCTTGGAACAAAAGGGGCCAATGTCCATTTTTCTCAAATGGCAGGAAACTCAATTTAAGTTTGAGGAAGTTTAAGAGTCTTGCTACGATTTCTGTACTATTATTTTTCAAAGTTGTACCTTTCAATTCAGTAATGTTTTTCTCACTACAATCTAATGTTATATTGATTTAGTTTTTTTTTTTTTTTTTTTTTTTACATTTTAAATTGGCTATTTTTACACTAACAGCAAGTAACATTGGCCTCGACAAAATATTTTGTTTTCAGTGATCTAATATTGGTAGGACTTTGGACCTTTTAACAATTACTTTATATCGTATCCTGAATTCATTCATGCATTAAACTCAAATTTCTCAATTTTGGACATTGGCCCTTTTTGTTCCAAGGTACAGATATATATATGAGGACCACAGAAGCCAAGGGGTATAAGTAACAAAATTGAAAAAATTGAGTTAAGTGCACAGGCTATCTGAAAATAAGTCTATTTGTTTGTAGGTAAAGAGATATAAGTGATTTTTTAATTATGCGCTGCGTTCTAGGGGTCCATTACTTAGCCTCTTTCCCAAAACAGTGAAACGCGTGGAGCCCAAGGGGTATAAGTGCACTTGTATCCGGTGACATGTCCCATGACTCGTATCTGGTAGCTGAACTGCGACCGACAACACACAAGGCCAGTTCATGATTTTTAAAACTCCACACGAATTTAATCATCATTAAATGGCGATTGGCACAAAAAGACGAAGATGTTTCTAACAAACGGTTGCAAAACATAGTAAACAGAAAGGAAGAAACAATTTCTGCTGCACCTTCTCGCGATGAAAGAGGTAGATAAGAACCATTGAATAGAATTCCACAAGACCGTATTGATGTCATCAAAGAACAGATAAACAAGTTTCCACGATACACAAGCGATTATACTAGAGAAAAGACCCCCCAACATAAATACGTGAATCTAGAACACAGTTTAAAGGAGATGTATAAACTCTGTGTTCACTTTTGCTTACAAAAAAAGCCTGTATAGCCGGTCAAGGAAAGTTTCTATGCACACATTTTTAACACCCTTTTAGTCTCAGTTTTGACCAACCAGGGACTGATTGTTATGTGTGACAAGCTACAATTGAAAATAGACCATGGAAATGCATATGAGAAACAACAAGCAGAAACTCAAAAGGAACTCCATCTCCACAAAGCAGAAGCTGCCAGATTAGCCAAAGACACATTCCAAAATTTAAAGGATGACTCAAAGGTTGCGATATGCTTTGACTTGCAAAAAATCATACCAAATCCACACTTAACCAATTCTAAGGCTTATTTCCTATGTCAACTTTGGACGTACAACTTGAACATTCATAACCTTGAAAGCGGAACTGCCCACATGTACATGTGGTATGAAGGCCAGACTTTTCGTGGTTGCCAAGAGATCACATCCTGTCTTTTGAAGTTCATAAAGACTCTTCCTTCTCAAGTCAAGCAGAATTACAGCTTTTAGTGACAATTTTGGAGGACAGAATAAAAGCCACTTGCCTGTGAAGTTCTGGCTCTACATCATCAAAAATACACACATAGAAACAGTTGATCATCACTTTTTGATTTCAGAACACTCCTACAATGAATGTGACCAAGACTTTGGGCTCATAGAAGTCCGAAAGAAGAGGAATAAAAGGGATCTGTATGTTCCAGAGCACTGGGCTCAACTTGTAAATGATT
The DNA here is from genome assembly GCA_963932465.1 of Maratus speciosus. Taxonomy (NCBI): domain Eukaryota; kingdom Metazoa; phylum Arthropoda; class Arachnida; order Araneae; family Salticidae; genus Maratus; species Maratus speciosus. The sequence continues at coordinate 639,675,860 of OZ010789.1, forward strand.
ATAGCCAAAACGTCTCTGTAGAATTGCTAAAAGATGAAGATTTTATTAATTGAGTCACTTCTTTATAAAGTCAGTGAAAGGTATCTGAAATATGCAGTAGCTTCATTTTGAAAAAAAAAAAAAAAAAAACTTCACATTATTCTACAAAGAAATGCTGGTGGTGAATTAGAACCTTTCCACGAGCTAAAGGTGAAGTCCAGCAGTGCTGGAAGATGCCCTACACAGTTCTGTCCCATTGCATAAGAAAAAACGAAACTCGAGTACTTTAAGTTTAAAAATCTCATTGAACTATTGCACATTGTACCTCGAGTGTACCACTTTTTCTACCGAGATCTTGCTCACCAAGCGGCACAGAACAGAATGAAACCCCGCACACTTCTCAAGATCAGACTGATGAGACTAATCGTGCTTATGAAACGATGAGGATGTGATAATGTAGATGTGTTGTTCCCATGTTATTACCAGAAGAATATTGTTCCATATTTTTAAACTGATTTGTGCCAGTTTCTTACTTTAGAATTTACTTTCTTATATGTTAAATAAATGCATTTTAATGGTTAAAAAATTTTAAAAATTCAATGTTTCAAAACTTTTAGTAAAATTTTGCCCTTTCATTCATTTTTGTTAACATTGTCCATAAATTTTTCATCATTTTTTTTTTAATTTCATAATTTTTCATTTTTTAAATTTATATTAAAACAAAATTTTGTCCTTTCATTCATTTGTAGTAACCTTCTTCTTAAAATTTTTATAAATTCATTTTTTTATTTCATAATTTTTCATTTCTTGTGTACCGCTTGGAAGCCAAAGGGTACAAGTGCCGAATTATTATAAATATTGCTTAGTTATAAATCAAAAAAGAAATTCTACCCCACTTTTTTTTCACAGTTATTGAAATAAGAGTTCATAGACCACTAAGAAATCAGTAACAGTTTCTTATTTCAATTCAGTTAATTACTATTGATGTTCAACTTTGAACTAAATTTACTTGAAATCGAAATTTTGTCACTTGTATCCCTTGGCTTCTGAGGTCCTCATATATAAAATAAATATTGCAGTTTCTTCAGAAATTTTACCTAATCAAGTTACAAATTCAAGTTACTTAAAAGTTTGTGGAACGCATTATTTACGTAAGTCAGGGGATGCCTGTACTAGTAACTGCTATAAGTAATAATAATAGCAATAAAATAATAGCAATATAGAAACATGACTGAGAATTAGGTAAAGAAGAACTTCAAATTGACTTCTTTTCACTGTACAAAACTGAAAGTTAAATATAGACATTTCTCATATATATTTAAATTTTTAGTTGTAAAAAAAAGAAAAATAATAATAATAATATGCCTTGTGCAATGAGGAGAACTTGGAAGTGTGCGCTGTGATCTTCTAATTGGGTGAGTATTTTTCTCCGTTCACAAGCATCAAACAAATTGGGCTGCCAAATTATAAAAGCACATTAAATTCTCTGGAGCTTATAGTACCAACATTTAGTTTCAAAAGTTGATGTATGATAAAATGACAGGATATTTTTCTTTTGTCTTTTTTTACCATTTGCAAGACTGAAAAAAAATAAATCTATGGAAATTATGCCTTTTGGTGTGTATAGCTCCAGCAAAAATCTTTCTTTTAAATAAAAGATGAAGGAAATTGGTTGAATAGTTTTCGATAAAAATGGTCGACCACTTTGAAAAAGATAATAAGGACTTGGAATATCACAAAATCCTTTTAAGGTAACAATGCACATACTTGAGCTGTGCTAAATATGTAAAATTTTTAAAAAATTGCAAATTTTCTACACGACAAATCAGATGTGCATCATATTATTGTAAACACTCCACAAATCAAAGAAAGAAAACCATGAAATATAGCAGAAAGTTAAAAACCTACATTTAAATTTGTCTTTGGTAATAAGAGTTGTTGAAAGAAGGAACACCGAATGTATAGATGCAGACTGCAGGCTCTTCTTGCCCAATAATGATCCGCTAACTGCTTCTGAATTTCTGAAAGGTGGTTTTCCTTTGCAGCAGAAAGGTGAGGTAACATCTGAAATAGATTCATATATGTTAATACAATTTTAATATATAGGCTCTTACATAGCAATATTTTTTTGGGAGAGAGCAAAGTCTATGAATAAATAAAAATCCCTGTTTAAGGTAACTAAAATTGAATATCATAAGATTGATATGAATTATATATACAGTATGTTCCAAAATTCGACTGGCAAATTAAGAGGGGTGATAAAAGACATCAAGAGGAGGAAAAATTACTATAGAAAATGAGGTCGCAAACCACTTACTTAATCACAAATACAGGGTGTTCTACCCTAACCCAACTTTGGTTGACGGTGATGACTTTTAGAAAATTGAAGTATATTATGATGAAACTTTCAATAGACATGCTCCCCTTTGTTGTACATATGATAGGACCAAAAAAAATTGGTAGAATTTTCCATTATATGTGCCAGCAGCATGCACTTGATGCTCCATACTTTGGACTGTGGTCATAAGTTCATATGGTAACATTGATTGCGTGAAAACACTGTTTTTCCCAGAACTTTTTGTGCCAACTCAATTGCTTGCAAACTTAAATGAGACATTATGTTCACCAAAAATAATAACAATATTATTAATTGAGAACCTAACCTTATTTTAATTATAACTAAACAACTTAATTTGACTTTTAGAATCACTTTCACAATCAAGGCTTAATTTCTAACAAAATAAGTACCGGAGCCCTAATATTCTGCCGTACTAACAACCGCAGTGTGCGTCCCCCCCCCCCCCTCCGTCACTCCAATCTGCATATTTATATTTCATACATTATTTGCACAATTTAAGGCTTTTTTTTTTAGGAAAATAAAAAATGTACATATTTCTATCAGTATATACTTAGCTGTCAACTATTCCACTTTTTAATTACCACTCTTTCAGAATAGAAATCTTTACCAGAATTCTGGGATTAAATATGGTAAGGATTATGATTCGGAAATAGTGTTAATACAAAAAAGGAATAGTTCGCAGCTATGCATTTTTATGAAAAAACTAATAAAATTTATACAAATTAATATTTATATGCTGAAGAATGGAACAACGTTTTTCAATTTTCTATAAAAAGGTGCATATCTTAAACTATAATCGATTTCTTCGCTTAACAATCTTTTGTGGTGAGTGTCCCTGAAAATCGGATTAAATTAAAAGCTTGACACCGTCATCGGAAAGATTCGATGCTTTTATAGAAAAAGAGAAAACACTGCTCGATTATTTTCTATCAGAATAACAATACATATATCTACTTACAAATGAAAGTGACTTCGTAAATGTGCAGAGCAGAGCCTTAAAATGGGCAGTGTTCATGATACAAAAAAAGCGCAATTGCACCGGGCTCCGGAGCCCTGTATTTAAGAGCTCCAGTGAATTCCGACCAATATTTAAATATTTACAAAAAGCAGAGAAGTACCGGAGCTGAGCTCCGGTGCAAAGTAAGCCCTGTTCACAATAAATAAACAAAGACATCAAATTACAGTTAACAACACATAATCTGTATATATGTAAACTGTTGATTTTAAGCATAACCTGATGTTTTTGTTTATTTTAATTTTATTATGCTTTGTACATATAAAAAAAATGATGTGTGTATAAGTGCAAGTCATTAAATCTTTCATACAGCTTTATTTTTAAAGCCTTTTGGCTTTGAAATTTAATTTTCTTTTTACATTTCAAATAATACAATCAATGAATGGATAGCCAATGGTAAATGTGCTCTTGAAATACTATGATAAACTTGCATTTGTCTAGAATACATAAAAATTCATTTAAACATAATTTCTCATTGTGCATGAATTACACCAGGATGTCTAATCATTACCTCAACATGGAATGGAATGCAACAATACCCTTTCCTTTTTGAGAGATATTACTTCTCTCAGCTTATGAATCTTGCAATTTTCTATTAATCTATTCAAAGATAGTCAGTTTCTTCAGTTTGTGCATAAATTTTCAGAGGTGTCTTTCTAACAGAATAGAAAATGCCAGTCGTGTGAGGAGATAGTCTAAAAACTGAAACTGTTGGAAAAAGCCAATTCAATTGCCTGCAAACTTAAATGAGACATATAGGCCGGGATCTAGATAGATATTGCAGTGTTAGCGAAACGAGATTGACGAATCAGAAAATTTGCACACTTAAAACAGCGAAAAGTTTGCAAAAATGCAGGATTCTGGTTGGTCAATCTCGTTTCGCCAACAGTGCAAAATCTACTAGGATCCCAGCCATGTTCACCAAAAATAATAATAACAATAACATTAATTGAGAACTTAAAATGATTTAGTAGGAAATACCTTCTTTTAATTATATAACCAAACAACCAAATTTGACTTTTAGAATCACTGTCACAATAAGTAAACAGACATCAAATTACAGAGTTAACAACACATAATCTGTATATATGTAAACTGTTGATTTTAAGCATAACCTGATGTTTTTGTTTACTTTCATTTTAGTATGGTTTGTACATTAAAAATATGACGTGTGTATAAGTTCAAGTCGTTAAATCTTTCATACAGCTTTACATTTTAAAAGCATTTTGGCTTTGTAATTTCTTTTTAAATTTCAAATAATACAATAAATGAATGGATAACCAATGGTAATGGGCTCTTGAAATATACTGCGATAAGCATGCATTTGTCTAGAACATAGGCGTAGAGTTTTCAAAATTATTGGAGGGGCTCAACCAGTGGCGCAGACAAGGGGGTGGGAGTCTACCCCCCCCCCCTGAAACAGGGAATTAATTTACTAAGTAATGAATACAAAAATAGTAAAACCTGCTGAGACAAAATTACAAATAACCGTTGAATGTTTCCGTTTTATACAGGTTTTCGTCTATCTTAACAGGTAAAATTTCAAAGTGTTCCTTTGGATGGGATCATGAAATGTTTCCCATTAAAGAAGATTTCGTTATAGACAGGTTCCATCTACACAGGCTAACCTTATATCCATACAGTAAAACCTTTGTAAGAGCAATCGTAAGCGACCGAAACAATATTCCATTTAAGACAGGTTTCTAGCTAATTATGTAAAATTGTACGGCAATCTTTTCTTCTGGAGCATGAAAATTTTCCATTTAAGAAAGGATTATGCCATAGACAGGTTTTACTCTACATATATCATAAATATCTATATGTCTTATAATAAAAGACAAGATCGCTGTTTGTGTGTGTTTACTGCCGATGGCTATGAAAATGTACTACCAGCAGATGTCTGAAAATTTATATGAGAATAGTTCAATGCAGGTATGGATGCCCCCGAGGCTCACATTTTTAATTTTTTGATAATTGGCCGAGATATTAATTGAAAATTCATCAAAAAGAGATCTTTTTTTGAAAATTGGCAGAGACGCGCTCGTGCATGACCAGAACCTGCTTTTCGAGCGGAAAGGAAGGAAGAACTAAATACATTTATTTTTTCCGTTTTGTTTTAATGCTCATCAGCCGTGCCGTTTAAAATACGGAAAGACGGATCACATATTCTTATAGTTCATAGATTTATGTCTCAAACGCCGCAATCAGTTAAAAAAATATGATTCTTAACTCTTTGAAAAAAATTTTCAAATTATCAGTCGACTTTTTCTCCCTTTCGCCAATGCTTACTCAGGACTCAATTTTAGAGGTACCGATTCACAAAAAATACGTATTTAAAGCTAAGATCTTCTTCTCGTCGCCGGTGCAAACGGTTTTCTAAAAGACTAATTTTAATTCTTCAAACAAATTCGCGACCGCAGATCACTTCGCGCCTCAACGTGACGAGACTCTCTTTTCTCCACAATCTTTTTAGAGCATTTCGACAGACTGGATTTTACATTTATTACAATAATTTCGTAATTTTAGAATGAGTGAAATATTTAAAAATAATAATAATAATAAAATCTTAGAAAATTTCGACGAAAAAGCTAAAAAACGGTTTCGGCGCGGTTTCGCTTGGCTTCGGCACACGTTTTCGCTATTAAATATGCATATTTTTCATGAAATTTTATAGAGTACTCAGGTATAGTTATGTTTATAACATATTAAAATTTCGGACAGTTTGGACGGCGAAAACTATTTTTTTTTGTTGTTGTTGCTGCTGTTATGTTAAAGAACCCGACGCGACAACAAGAAAAACTAGTCGGATGTGACAATCCCAAAACTTTCTTCTATCTCATGCATGTTAATACTTCAAAATTCATTATCACGTTGCCGAAATTAAATGACAATCTATAGATTGTCATGAGGAGCATATATGCTCATCTCCATCATAAGGATTCTAAAGATATAGGTTCATTAAATTGTGTACATTTTAAAAGGAGATATAAGCATCGCACCTTTGAAACAACAATTGAATTTCGGCATCCATCCACTTAGATGTCTGCAAGAAAAAGTCTCAGCTCAAAGAGCACAAAAGCGACACCTGTCGAGCTGTATATACCCAAGCTTAAAAAAAGATCTATTTATGTGAAAGTGTAACAGAATATGAAGTCTGATTAAATTCCATGTATTAGTTTTTGAAGCAGAATAATTGCGGAAATCGTGAAAAACGGAGCATAACAGCGCCACCTATTGCTCGATTTACACCAAAACGTAATAAAGAACAACATATATCAAGTCTAATTGAATTTGAAGTTTGAGGGAAATTTGTGCGTTAGTTTTTAAGATAGAGCTATTACGAAAATCATGAAAAATTCTGTATCGCAGCACCACCTGTTGGCCAATTTACACCAAAAAGTAATCAGCACCATTTTATATCATGGACTAACCTAATCTGGATGAAAATACGTGCATTAGTTCTTGAGAAAGAGCTATTGCGGAAATCGTGAAAAATGAAGCATAGTAGCGAAACCTGTTGGACGATGTACACGAAAACGTAATCAGCCCGAAATAATATCAAGATATAGCTGAATTTGAAGTTTGATGAAAATCTGATCATTAGTTCTTGAGATATAGCTATTGAGGAAATCGTGAATAATGCATCATAACAGCGCTACCTATTGAGCAATTTACACCAAAAATTAATCAGCACCAAACAATATCAAGGACTAACAGAATCTGATGTTTTATGAAAATCTGTGCCAGTTCTTGAGATATAGGGCGATTTGCAACAACAACTATTCAGCATCAATTTATGCCAGTGACTAATTAAACCGAAAGTTTTATTAAATTCCGTGCATTAGTTCTTAGATAGAGCGCCCCAAAAATTTGTGTCACATATAAACTCACAGACAGATTCTCAGAAGACATTTTGTAAAAACGTGTTTTTCGGGATCTGTGAACGCTAAATGTATAAATCCGCCGTAAACCGGAATTCCAAAATTTTCTTGAATGCAATATTTTCTTCTTGCAAAGATAGAAGAAAGTAAAAGGGAAAAAGAAAACATTTATTTTAGAAGTAGATATCAATATTTTTTCACGAAAATTTTACACGCGCTGGGAAACGGTTATATTTATAACGATAAAAATGTTAAAGAATTCGGACCAAAAGAAACTATTTAAAAAAAAAAATTATGTGTGAAAAACAGAAAATTACTTCTTATACGAGCGCTTTTACCATTAAAAGATCAATATTTCTGGAGATTTTTTCATTTAAAAATATAAACTCGGACAAAAATCGGATTAAAGGTACAAAATCATACAAATTTGTGCTTTATTAAAGGTCATTATCACAGGCCCGGGCAACGCCGGGCGGGTCAGCTAGTCTATAATAATAAGGAAAGAAGTTTGTCTGTCGGCTATGTTCTGAAAAAATCGCTGTACGCAGAGCTACAAAATTTGGTATGAAGGTACCTGTATATGCACCCCGAAGCCCGATTTCGGACTTTTTGATTAGACTTTTTCAATATAATTTTTAATGCAATTTTTAACGTTTTTTCACTGTTCGAGGCAATTTTTTTTTATTATTATTATTAAAATAAATCAGATTTCAATCTTTTAGCGTAATTATAGTAAATTTTGTCCTCTTTTCAAAAAAGTTTATTCGGAATTCGTGCAGCGATTTTTTAATTTTTCGCAAATAATTGCATGCGATTTTTAGCGTTATTTCGTGTTTAGCAGCGATTTTTTTTATATTGATAAAATGAATTCGGTTTCAAATTTTTAGCATTATACAGTAAGTTTTGTGAATTTTTAATTCGATTTTTAATGCGAATTTTTGCGATTTTTCACAACGAGTTTTGACACTCGTGAGAGAATTCCTGTTAAAATGTTTTAGAGCACTTGTAGTAATTTTTCGCGTTTGCGATTTTTAGCGCTTTTTAATGCAATTTTCAGTGGTTTTTCGCTTTCCGCAGTGACTTTTTTACATTGGTAAAAAGAATTCAGTTTTAAACTTTTAACCTAATGTAGTAAATTTTGTTCACTTTGAGCGATTTTTATTGTGATTTTTTTGCATTCCGTGGAGATTTTTTGACATTCGTGAAAGAATTCCGGTTAATGTTTTTAGTCCACTATAGTGATTTGTGTTCTCAGCGATTTTTGAATTTTGAATGTCTTTTTTGCATTTTTTCGCATTCCGTAGCGACTTTTTGGCATTCATAACATTTTTTCGGTTTCAAACTTTCAGCCTAATATAGCAAATTTTCTCTTCCGCGATTTCTGAAAAAAAAGAAAAGAAAAAAATCTTCACTTCAACACGTTTTTTAGCATTTTTACTCGTTCCGTGCCCTTTTTTTTTTTTCTTTTTTACATTTATAAAAGAATTTCGTTTCAAACTTGTAACACGCTGTAGTAATTTTTTTCCTCTGCGATTTTTGATTTTTTATCTATTTTTAATGCGATGTTTAGCGTTCTGCTGCTATCTTTTGACATTAGTAAAAGGAAATGGGTGTCAAATTTTTAGCCCAATATAATAAATTTTGTTATATTTTCAATAAAGTTTATTCGAAATTCGTACAGCAATTTTTCAATTTTTTGCGAATTTTTATGTATTGTTTAGCGATTTTTCGCATTCCGCGCTGATTTTTCTACATTCGTAAAAGGAATCCTGTTTTAAACTTTTAGCCCATAATAACAAAATTTTGTCATTTGCGATTTTTGAATTTTTAGCGATTTTTAGAGTTTTTTCGCGATTTGCTACAATTCTTTCAAATTAGTAAAAGGAATCCGGTTATCTTCTAGCCCAAAATAGTAAATTTTGTTTTCTTTTCATTTAAATTTATTTGGTATTCGTGCAGCTTTTTTTTTTAAATTTTTCGCGATTTTTTTATTTTTTTCGTGTTTTGTACTGTTCTTTGACAGGCCGGACAACGTCGGGCATGTCAGCTAGCTAGTGTATAAATGTAAAATATAAATACTACAGGGCTGCGCACAAAAAAGCGGCCCTGCTGTGTTTGCCACGAATGCGCATGTACAGATAGATACTTTTATATGAACGTCTAAAAGCTTGAAAATAGCACGAAAATCGAATCAAATGTCAGTCCGAAACGGCACGGGAAAAAATTAAGTTTAGGCCTGGCCCGGGTTTACAGAAAAAATTTAGACCCGGTCCCTACTCAGCATGATCTTAATGAAAGAAAATGACCCTGAGAAAGGGTTTCTTGCTTGGCCTGAATAAGAACAACTGAATATATATTGTTTATTGTTACCAGATCCTGGTGAATCGTCATTTACTACAGAGAGACCGCTTAATAGATTTGGACTATTTTAATAAATATGAGCTTTATGCATGATTTAGAGACAAAGAATTTCTCCCTTTATATTCTATGCTTTGGAGACACTGGTGATTCTTCCTGGCTATCATTTGCAACAAAACTTAACTCCTCTCCCCCCTTTCTCCCGAGTTTTTCAAAGCTCGTAAATTGGAGTCACTTTCTTTGCAGATTCGGGAAACGGCCAACCATTTTATCTGTGCTCTACTCAGATCATATCGGACACCATTTGTTGTCCGTTAAAAACGTGAATTTATTGCCCTATGTCTATGACGCCGAATTAGAATAAGAATTTTTTCCCAGAAAGTGTGCCCAGTGCCAGTGTCCAAAGAAGGAAGAAAAACCCATCATGGGGAGTGCTTAGTTTTTTCCCATACGCCACGCTAAAATTTTCCAGTTGTTTTATTTGTTTAGAAAGGATAAAAGTAAACAGCGAATTTAGCGAAAGAACAATTATCCACCGAAAACATATGCTAAAAACTTTTGCAAATTATCTGAAATTCCAAAATCTGAGTTTTTTCCTATGTCAGTTGACATAAAAAAATATAGCCCATCTGAAAAAATTATTGGAGGGGCCCGAGCCCCACGGGCCCATATAACTCTACGCCTATGGTCTAGAATATATAAAAATGTAAGTAAAGTCACATGACAATATTTAAATTATTTTTTCATAAGATAAACTCTTGAACAATAGACATTTTTTCCTGACTCCATGTACTTAATTTTTTTGGGTTCAGACGAAAAACGTGAGATGTTCGACGATAATATTGTGGTTGTTATTATGGTTTTGAGATGTGTATTCGTAGTTGCTGTAATGTGATTGTCTAAATAAATGTTTTGTGTGTTTTTTAAAGAAGTTATGTTTATAGTAAAATAATTATCATTATTTTAACTAAAATGTTAGAAAATAAATAACAATTTGGTAGCAGAGCGTGGTTTTAAAGCGAATTTTATATTTGGAGTGTACAAGTAAGAAGAGTAAATAAATATGAATTGTATGAACTAGGCCTAATACAAGTTAAGAATTTGTTCCATTGGACTAACTGCCAATAGAAAAAATTTAAGAGGTAAGAATTTTATATGCATTTAAAAATAGTTTGGAAGATAAAGTATTTTAATTATGTGTGAATCCAATATGTTTGGAATTCCTAGAATAGAGCCGTTAACAAGTAAAAATTTTACATTATGGAGTATGCGAGTTGAAGCTTTGATTAAATCAAAACATTTATTTGATGTTATCGAAAATGATGAACCGGTAAAAAATGAAGGGGATCCCGATAGTTTGAAAGCGCATAAAACATGGTTAGAAAAGAATGATGAAGTTTACGGTATAATTATATTGACGTTGTCCGCAGAACAAATGATGGCTGTTAGAGGGATTAAAAAAGCTAAGGATTTATGGCAATTACTGAAAAAGCGTTATGCGGGAATTGAAAATCAGAGAAGAATTCAGTTAAAAATTAATCTTGCGAGAATAGAGAAAAACGAAACAGAAACAATAGAAGAATATTTGATAAGAGCTCAAGGGATAGTTAATGAAATATTAGAATTGGGTACAGAAATTGATGAATGCGAATTAATAGGATTTATTATAGAAGGGCTCCCAAAGAAATATAGCGAAGTAACAACTGCGATATCATCAAACCCAAATATAACTTATGAAGTAATGCGAGAAACTTTGTTGAGATATGAAAGAAAATATGATAAATTTCGAGAAAACGAGTCTAAAGCATTTAGGGCTAATGAAAAGAAAAAGGTTTTATGTTTTGCTTGCGGAAAGCCAAATCATATAGCGCGGAATTGTTATAGTAAATCGAATATGACACACTCGCGAAATGATAGGGAGTATTCACCTAAGAAAAATTTTCAAAATTATTATAGTAATAAAGTTCAAGATGTAAGAGAATACTCACGCAATAATAAGAATTATAATAAGAATAATAATGTTTCAAACAAGAAGGCAAAAGAATATACATGTTTTACAAATGAACATGCATTGCAGTCAAATGAATTCAATAGAAATGAGTGTAAAGAATCTGAAAGTAATAGGGAAATAACCTGGATGTTAGATTCAGCTTGCACTTCGCATATGACGCATAAAGAAGATATTGTTGTAGAAAGAAAACCTGAAGATGTAGAAATTGCAACTGCTGACAGCGAGCGATCAATACAAGCGAAATATCGTGGAAATGTTCATGTTACGTCTTACGATAAGAAAAGTGGCGAAACAAAAATAAAACTTACAGAAGTTCTTTGCGTACCTAATTTAAGAGAAAATTTAATGTCAGTTCCAAGTTTAGTCAGAAAAGGAAAATATGTGATATTTGATAATGAAGGAGCAGCCATTTATGAAAAGAATACAGGCGAATTAATAGCTAAAGGAACATTCGAAGATAATACATTTAAAATAAACTTAGCTGTACGAGAAACAGATGAAGACAGAAATGAATCTTGTTTACAGACAAATGAATCAAAGAAAGAATTATGGCATAGAAGACTTGGGCATATAAATTATGTATACTTACAAAGAATGTCGAGAGAAAATCTTGTAAGGGGATTAGAAAAGATGAATGGTGAAGAAACAAAATGTGAAATATGTATTCAAGGGAAATTAACAAGAACACCATTTAATCATGTGATAGAAAGAACAACACGCATTTTAGAAAGATTACATGTTGATTTATGTGGACCAATGAAAGTACACTCATTGGGAGGGAGTAAGTACATGCTAATGGTAGTAGATGAATATAGTAGAAGATATTTTGTAGATTTTTTAAGAAGTAAAGATAAAGCAAAAGAAAGAATTATAAATATAATAGAGAGAAGAGAAAATGAAACCGGCAAGAAAGTAAAAGAGGTTAGATCAGATAATGGTGGTGAATTTACTAATGAAGAGCTCGTGAATTATTACAAAAGGAAGGGCATACAGAATGAAAGAACCACAATTCATAGTCCACAAAGTAACGGGATTGCAGAAAGGGCTAATCAGACTGTTATTAATACTGCAAGAACATTGCTGATAGAAGCAAAACTACCTTTATCCTTTTGGGCCGAAGCAGTATCAACAGCTGCTTATATACATAATGTTACTCCAACAGCTACGAGAAAGAAAATGCCATTAGAATTATGGTCAAATAATAAACCAACAGTAAAGCATGTGAGAGTATTTGGATGTAAAGCTTTTTATCGCAACGATGATATCAATAAAAAGAAATTTGATGTAAGAGCAAAACCAGCAGTGTTTATCGGATATTCAAGAGATCGGCGAGCATACAGATTGTATGATTTAAAAGAAAAGAGAATACGTGAAAGCAGAGATGTAGTATTTATAGAAGAAAAAATGGGATATGAAGATATAGCTAACAAGGAAGAAATGACTGATGAATTTGAATACATCAACATTACCAATAATAAAAATGTAATAGATGAACAAGAAGATAATAATTCCGATGAAAATGAAGAAGAGTTAAATCAGAAAAAGGAAGCAATTGCGTTGTCAGATGATTTGAATGATTCTGCGACAGAAGAATCTGAAGTAAATCATATAATTGATGAAAACAAGGAACAGCAAGAAAAAGAAACTAATGAGAATAAGTTGTTTGAAGAACCTAGAAGATCATCACGAATTAGGAAACCCAATCCAAAGTATTTAGCGAATCTAGTGCACGAGGAAGTTCCAAAGAATTACAAAGATGTATTAAATTCTAGAGATAAGGATAAATGGATAGAAGCAATCAAAAAGGAATTACACTCATTAGAAGAACACAAAACGTGGAAAATCGTTGACAAACCAAAAGATGTGAAGGCACTGAGAAGCAAATGGATTTTTACTGTAAAAGAAGACGGTGAAGATGTAAAATATAAAGCAAGGTTAGTAGCCGACGGATCAAGACTTAAATTTGGAACAAATTATCAAGAATCGTATAGTCCTGTAATGAAAACTGAATCATTTAGAACTTTATTGGCAGTCACAGCGATGAAAGGTTACAAAACTAGATTTTTCGACGTAGAAACAGCATATCTGAATGCAGATCTAGAAACTGCAATTTATATGAATCTGCCTGAAGGTCTACAAATTGAAGGAGGGAAAATATTATTGGTAACAGGAAATTTATATGGGTTGCCAGAAGCAGGAAGATGCTGGTATGAAAAATTAGTTAATATATTTGATAAAATTGGGTTACAGCCCTGCAAAGCAGATCCATGTGTGTTTTTTAATAAAAATGATAATAAATTTATTGCAGTTTGGAATATATGTCGATGATGGAATAATCGTTAGTGAATCCGAAGAATTAATAAATAAATTGATACAAAAATTGAATAAAGAAGCAAAAATTAAAGAGCTGAAGAAAAACATTAAATTCCTTGGTATTGATATTGAAGAAAATAATGGAGAATTTTTGCTAGGGCAAGCTAAGTATGCAGAAAAAATCTTAGAAAGATTTGATATGGAAAATTGTAAAAGTGTGAAAACCCCTGGTGTTTCTGGAATAAAATTAGATGAATATGAAAATGAAAATAAAATTGATGAAACACTATATCTAGAAATGCTTGGAAGTATAGGATATCTAGTAAGAGGAACAAGGCCAGATTTAGCTTTCACTTTAAGTAATTTGTCTCAATATGCAAAAGATCCTAGAGAAATTCATTTACAGGCAGTGAAGAGAGTTTTGCGGTACATTCAAGGCACTAAAAACTACAAACTTCGAATTAAAAATAAAAAGGGCCAATTATCACTTTGTTCTGATGCTAGCTGGTCTACTACACGGGATTCAAAATCATTTGGTGGATATATCGTAAAGATAGGAGAATCACTGATTGAATGGAAAACTAATAAACAGAAACTGGTTGCGCTTTCTACAATGGAATCTGAACTTTTAAGTTTATGTGATGCTGTTTGTGAAGGAAAATGGTTAATGGATCTCTTGGAAGAGTTAAGACAGGAAGAAATGGTGAAGCATCCAATAGAAATCAGTACTGATAGTCAATCTGTAATTGATTGGATTAAAAACCCAAGAGTGAATAATCGCAACAAACATATAGGTAGAAAATATCATTTTGTAAAAGATGAAAGAGCGAAAGGAGAAATTGAAACAAAATATGTAAATTCGTCTGAACTGGAAGCAGATATAATGACTAAGAATTTGAGTTATGATGTCATGAAAAAACATATTACAAGTCTCGGAATTACTGAGGATTATTGACATGCGAAAGGAGGGATTTGTAAGTAAAGTCACATGACAATATTTAAATTATTTTTTCATAAGATAAACTCTTGAACAATAGACATTTTTTCCTGACTCCATGTACTTAATTTTTTTGGGTTCAGACGAAAAACGTGAGATGTTCGACGATAATATTGTGGTTGTTATTATGGTTTTGAGATGTGTATTCGTAGTTGCTGTAATGTGATTGTCTAAATAAATGTTTTGTGTGTTTTTTAAAGAAGTTATGTTTATAGTAAAATAATTATCATTATTTTAACTAAAATGTTAGAAAATAAATAACAAAAAATTCATTTAAACATAATTTCTTATTATGTATGAATTACCACAGGATGTCTAATCATTACCTCAACATGGAATAATGCAACAATGCCCTTTTTGAGAGATATTACTTCTCTCAGTTTATGAATCTTGCAATTTTCTATTAATATATTCAAAATTCAAAGGTAGTTAGTTTCTTTTTAAATACAATTTAAAATATGACACTAAAGTAAATATATATATATATATACTATAAATAAATAAATTTGAAGGCAAAAGTTGTGGATACATTTTCAGAGGCATCTTTCTAACGAAATAGAGAACCTTGTAAATATATGAATTACAGCTTAGGAAATTTTTACACAATGAGAAAAGGGGGTTAAAAACATTCAAACAAACACAAGAAGCAAATAAAATTAAGTTTTAATCACCAAGAGAGGCATTACTTAAAAAATTACTCATATTTTCCACGCCTAAATAAATATAAATAAAGGGACTACTTGGTTGGCGTATTTATCGCTTTTTCCAAATGCACTTGCACCAGTCCTTGGCTACGTTTCAGCGGATCCTCACAGGAATAGCCTCTCCAATGCGCATGTTTCGAATAAAGTAGTGCTACCAGATTCGGTAGTTTTACGCTGTTTTGGCACAAATATTTGACTTAAAATAAAGAGAAATGAGCTTTGCGCTATCGTTCACAACACAAAACATAAACAAATTGCATTTAAAAAATAACTTTATTTTTATGGCAGCAATCGTTTGTTTTATCGTGAGCAAATTAATTGTGTACTTTTACAGATTCGTGGAATTGGAGCTCTAATTATCAAAACTTCAAATTCTATTAATAAAAAAACTGGTAAAGAATTCTATTGAATATCCCACCAAATATTCATAATAAAGAACTACATAAAACAGACGTTTGTTACATAGAAATTTGCATGTACAAACAAATATATATAGCACAATACAATATAGAATCTATATAGTATAACAAAAATTGTACTATGTACAAACAGTTTTATCTGCTGAAGAAGATATTGTTTTGTTTATTTCCTGGAGTTATTTAAATCTATAACAAACAAAATAATCTATTCTTCAGTAAACTGTTTGTACAGGACATAATACAATAATTGTATTCAATTAATCAATTTTATAGTTTATGAAATAATTATGAACGTTTGATACAGTGTTAAAATTTTTATCATTACCGTATATACTCGCGTATAAGTCGAGGAATTTCTGACAATTTTCGGCAAGCAAATTTGGGGGGGTCGACTTATACGCGAGTCAGCTAAAAAAACAAAAACATAAACGTCGAATACTGCAAAATTATGGCTTTTTAATTAATTTTTCAACTACATTTCAGCAGTGAAATTACGCTGGAAATTATTGAATATTAATGATGTGAATTATCACACTGCTAACAAAGGGTAAACCAACTTAGTGAAAAATGACCAAGCCGGGAATCGAACCCGGGTCCCTGGAATAAATCTCCAGTGCTCTACCACTAAACCACAAGGACGATGTCCAGCTTGGCATTTCTCACTTATATAAGTCGGTAAGGCTGCTACCGCAGCACAAGATGGAGAAGTCTTCATGAGCACACATTCTAGCGGCGTAACATGAGACTCAAATAAACCCAGCATCGGTGAATATACAATTTTTAATTAATTTTTCAACTACATTTCAGCAGTGAAATTACGCTTGAAATTATTGAATATTAATGATGTGAATTATCACACTGCTAACAAAGCGTAAACCAGTTGGTTTAATCATTACTACCTCCTACCAGAGGTAGAAACACTTGTCATGATTCATTGTCCTGTCATATACCGAGCATTTGGTTTGGTCTACTTGGTGTCAATGGAATCTTTGGATTGGAATGATCAATGTAGCTGCATGAACTCATCCGTCCCCCTCTCTCCCTCCCCCCCCCTTTTTTTACAGTTTTTGGAATCGACCAGCGTTATTTATACCGGTATGCATTCTGAAGGTCTTATTCTCATTTTTCACCCCATTGATGATGACCAGGGCTTGGTCGAAAGCGCTCGGGAAGTTTTTTACCATCTGATTATTGGTTTTAATGTTTTAAAACCTGTTAATTGTATTTTTAGCACCTATTTTAGTAATAAAAACTGAGAATCATTTTAATGTATTCATGTTTTAACTTAATTTTATGGTTTAGGAAATAATTATGATTGTGTGATAAAAAGCGTTAAAATTTTTATTATTAAATTTATTTGCTTGCTTAACTTAGGTATAGCTTAAAAACAGCAAGAAAACATTTTACTTATATGTCATTAACCCTTAACCAGAAATGTATCGTCTGTGAGATGGTTGTGTCTGCATATCTACCCTTTAAACAAAAATGAACGCATCCCCAATCTTATCACGCAATCTAATCCTTATACTATTGGTCCTCTGCCTCCCCCACCCATTTGCAATGCCTGCACATTTTTAGTTATTGAAAGAAAATTTATTTTATTTTCAACGCAGTCTGTCAGACGGCGTGTTTCCGTTTATGTAATTTTTTAAACTGGGATATTGATATGGAGGGGCCATCAAAGCGGGTACGCTATAGTGATAAAGACTTTGAAGAAACTGTTTTGCGATGGTTTGATGAAGTAGAAAGTGACGTAAGCAATGATGAATATATAAATTCTGAACACGAAGGTGACTCAACATTGTCAGATAATGCAGATATTTAGAAAATTCTGCAATATTGACTATTAAATGTTTTGTTAATTTTACTGCCTAATATTGTTTTCTAATTCATATTGTACCGAAATATATAAAAATATTAGCATTTATTTAATTATTATGTCGAAAATGTAATATTTTGAACAATAATGTGTAATTTAAAAATATTTTCTGTCTCCGACATTCAAAACTTATTTTAATGCTGGTATATTTAAAAATTAGTCCTGTTAATGCATTACTATTAAAGATTAAGTGTTTAAGTTCACTATTTGATAAATTATTAAGAGTTATTTTCTTTTTTAAATTTTATAGCAAATTTTTTAATTTAGCAGTCTCACAGACAGCACGTTTCCGTTTGTGCACAGGATTTTCATATTTCCAGTTAAGGGTTAAATACATTTGTGGAAGTGCATTGCACATGTAATTTTAAAATCTGCAAATATTACTTTTTTTAATAACAAGGTACTAAAGTGTAATTATGCGATATTCATCTTTAATTATATCTTTTAAATGCAGATTTTGAAAAAAGCTTTTCTTATCATCCAGTGTTTATTCAATTATCTATATCAATATTCAGTCAAATATATTGAGTACTGGCTGAATATTGTTACATCCCTAGCATAGATGACAAATTTGTAATATTGGAATATTTCCATAGAAAACAAATTCATAAAGTACTATCGACCCAGCCTATTACGAAGCATGTGAGACTAGAAAAACGTTTGCTACAATCCAGTAATTTGTAATAACCGATACAGTAAAAAAAATATTTAAAAAGAAACTTACCTTTTTTTCGAAAGAATGCACTCCAATCATATTGTATTATAATATTTAAGGAAAAATTAGCAACTTTTGTTTGAAGAGCTGAATTTAAAATGGATTTACACAATTCTTTTTCAATTAAATACAAATGATATTTGCAGTCAATATTATCTCCTTTGAAATATATTTGTAAGTTTTTAGACTCCTAATAGCACATTATGATGAAACTGATACTTTACTAACCAATTTCATCATCTTTGGATTCATTAAATTTAGATGGATTTAGAACTTCAGCAATGATGTTTTCCCCATCTGTTTCTTTATCTTCTATTTCTAGGTTGCTCTCACAGCTAATGTAATCTTTCAATGTAATACAGTAGACTCCCTTAAATGTGCAACCCTAAAATCCACGAACGCCTAAAATCCGCATTTTTTTTCAGATGTAAACAATTAAATTTACAGTAAAGTTGCAGGAACAAAATTCAAGATGGCGCCGAAATCAGCGACTACCGCAATGTTTTTTTTTTTGCTAAATTTTTTGTTAATTATTCTCTTTTGGTTATTACAGCTGATTTATTACGAAATAAATTTACATTACTTTTGATTTTGGTACAAATTAGCATATCTATATGATGACGTATCGATCTTACTATCGCTTTACCAGTAGATGGCAGCATAGGACTTCCGGAATCGAATTGAATCGATTTCGTCGGTAATAATTTAATATATTTCTAAATTTTTATTTTACATAATTATTTTAATAATTACTTACGTTTAAACTAATAAATTATTTTAATATTGTACTTATTTTAATGTTTCACTTTATTGTAAGCATTCATTATAATTTCCCTTTCTTAACTACCAATCAAATTAATGTTTCAAAAATGTAAACAAATCAATGACCAGAAATCCACAAAATTCTAAAATCCGGACAACCTCTGGTCCCAAGCTGTGCGGATTTGAGGGAGTCTACTGTATTGTTAATTAAACTTATGTTTCCAATTAATGTATTCTAAATAAAATCAGATACTTTTATGTTAGCTGGGTATAAATATCACTAAAAGCATATTTTATTCTCGACAAAAGCAGCTTTTATTTTCTGCATGTGTAAATTAGAAACAGTGCTTTGACGTTGAAATAAAATTATCGAATTCTTTAAACTGAAACACTGAAATACACTGAAAATTTCTGAAGTCATTCACACCATACCAGTATTCTACAAGTAATTCAACATTTTTTAAACAGGTAGGATTTTTTCTGTAACTAAAATTTTCCTTTTATCCAATCAATCCATATTGCAGAAAAATATTGCAGTTAGTCTAACTTTGGAATGTAGTGTTGAATTCAGACGTTTTTCTCCGGGAGGGACTTCTGTGACTCGGGGGGACATTACAGAGTTCCGGGAGGGGAATTGTGCTTTTTGACCATTGAAAACACAAAATATCAAATTTTATGGGGAGGGGGGACATTTTGTTGGTCTGGGGGGAGTATGTCCTCCCTGCACCACCCCCTGAATTCAACACTGGAATGTTTTCACCCAGTACTGGTTTTTCCTTTCAAAACGAATATGTGTTCTGGTAAAAGTTGATAAAAAATCCCAGTTGGGTAAGCATCTGCTATTTTAATTTGTGAAATTAAATTTTCTTTACCTTAGTAACCATTCTTCGATTACTGAGTTTTATACTTGTCCACTTTCTGCACATGCAATTTAAAAAATAGTTACATGAGAATCTTTAATGTGATATAGCCATCCATTACGTACAGCAGATCCTTTTATCCTAAACTCTTAGTAAATTGCATCCCCTTGTCCTTCAAAATAGGTCCATTCATAGAGTAATTTTTTGCTTTTACCAACATAGACCATTTAAAAAGATATTTATGGGCATTGTACTCTGAAAAATGAAATCGTTTGTCTACAGATAATGTTGACTCTAGAATAAAAGGGCTGCTTTAATAAAAATAGGGCACTTGTTCTCAAAAAGAGCACTTTTGTGTCCTGTTAAAAAAAAATATTTTGAACTCATTTATGTAGAGTCCTCTTTTAACAGTAGAATTTTGTGTTATTTTTCTGAACGATTGGCGAATTTTGTGATTTGTTCCCACAACCAATAGACGAATTTCATGATATTTTCTTTTGACCGATTGACAAATTTTGTGATTTTTTTTCACACATTTGGTGACATGTCAAGTTTTCAGATTTTCCTGGTGACTTATTGGTGAAACTTGCAGTTTTTTTTTTTCATGCAACCACTAGACAAATTTTTCATTTTTTTGCATGTCAAAAAGTCAAGTACGAGCCACTGGGAGCATAAAGTAGTTTGAAAAGGCCACCGGGCACATAAAAATTAATCAAATAAAGTAACCATAAAGGGCCGCTAGGCTCATAAAGAAGTTAAACAGGAGAACCAGATGCTGCTCTTTCAAAATGGTCTAGAGTTAACACTAATAGAACTTTTGCGATATGTTTTTAACAAGTCAGTTTTATTTTTTAAAAACAACAATTTGCTCTAATCGCATTTTTTTTTTAAATTTTCACTTATTCATTTGACTTTTATCAACATATCATATAATTTTGAATTTAGTTTTTAATGACATTTCTTTTTCACCGCCGTGACCTAAAAACACTTAAAAGAGCTAATTTCTCGGTCCTTGTATTGAAAAGCAACTAAAAATCATGGCAACTGTTATCTTTACACATACATTTTAACTCTCAAAACAATTCCTCGACTTTGACGAAAACCGCGTTTTTTACGCGAACCTTTGAAGAAATTCACATTTTATAAGCGGTCTTTTGCGAGAATTCGCGTTCTTTTGTGATTCTTTGATAGAATTCGTGTTTATTCCGCTATCTTTCGAAAAAAATTCGCGTTTTTTCCTGCGATCCTTCGACGAAATTCGCATTTTTTCTGCGATCTTTTGACGAAATTTGTTTTTTCCCCGCGATCCTTTGACAGAATTCGCTTTTTTCCCGCGATCCTTTGACGAAATTCGCGTTTTTTCCACAATCCTTTGACGAAAATTGCGTTTTTCCCACAATTCTTTGACGAAGATCGCATTTTTACGCGATCCTTTGACGAAATTCGCATTTTATTCTCGATCTTTTGAGAGAATTCGCGTTCTTTTGTGTTTATTTGATAGAATTCGCGTTTATTACGCGATCTTTCGAAAAAATTCGCGTTTTTTCCTGCAATCCTTTGACGAAATTCGTGTTTATTCCTGCGATCCTTTGACGAAATTCGTGTTTATTGGCGATTCAAGCGCTCGAATACGCCATCTAGTGGAGAAAAAATGTAACTTCTCGTTTCAGGATACTGCCGTGCAAGCCCATTGCATTACATGTATTTTAAATTTGCTCAGAATGATTATTCTTTTGCACAATTTCAGATTTTCTGTGACATTTGTGTTCTGTCTTATATGACAAATTAAAAATGATCCGAATTTGAATATCTAAAACTTTCAAATGCATTTACAATAAAAAAAATTTTTCAATGGCACTTTAGCATTAGTTAAAGGGAAATTAAAGGGACAATTTTCCTGTACCGAAGGCTGCGAGCAGCGCCTCTATAGGCCGTTTTAATTCCCAATTCAGCGATCATTGGACGAAATTCACGTTTTTCCCGCGAAAAAAATGACGAAATTGCATTTTATCCGCGATCTCTTAAGAGAATTCACGTTTTTTGTGATCTTTTGACGAAATTCGTATTTTTCCAGCGATCTTTTGACATAATTCGCGTTTATTCCGCGATCTTTCTAAAAACATTGCGTTTATTCCGCGATCCTTTGACGAAATTCGCGTTTTTTCCAAGATCCGTTGATGAAATAAGCATTTTATCCGCGATCTTTTGAAAGCATTCGCGTTTTTTCTGATATTTCGACAAAATTCGTATTTTTACAGCGATCCTTTCATAGAATAAACGTTTTTCCGCGGTCCTTTGGCGAAAGTTCGCGTTTATTTGAGCGATCCTTTCACAAATTCGCGTTTTTCCCGAAATCCTTTGATGAAATTCGCGTTTTTTCCAAGATCCTTTGGCGAAATTCGCATTTTATCCGCGATCTTTTGAAAGTATTCGCGTTTTTGTGATCTTTCGACGAAATTCATAGTTTTACAGCGATCCTTTGACAGAATTCACGTTTTTCCGTGGTCCTTTCACGAATTCGCATTTTTCTAGAATCCTTTGACGAAATTCGCCTTTTTCCGGCAATCCTTTGACGAAATTCACATATTTACGCGATCCTTTGACGGAATTCGCCTTTTTCGCAAACCTTTCACAGAGTTCGCCTTTTTTTCGCGATCGAAATTCGGATTTTTTCCGCAATCCTTTGTCGAAATTCACATTTTATCCGCGATCATTTGCCACAATTCGGGCTTTTGTGATCTTTTGAAGAAATTCGTTTTTTTCCATCGATCCCATGACAGATTTCGCGTTTATTCCGCGATCTTTAAAAAAATTTTGCCTTTTATCCTTCGATGATTTCACGAAATTCGCGTTTTTTCGCGACCTTTCACGAAATTTGCGTTTTTTACGCATCGTTTGACGAAATTAGCTTTTTTCAGCAATCCTGTGACGAAATTCGCGTTTTATCCGCGATCTTTTGTGAAAATCGCACTTTTGGGGATCTTTTTACAAAATTCCATCAATCCCTTGTTTTTTCATCAATCCCTTGACAGAATTCGCGTATTTTCCGCGATCCTTTGACGAAATTCGCATTTTTGTGATAATTTAAGGAAGTTCGTAATTTTGCATCGATCTTTTGGCAGAATTCGCGTTCAATCCGCGATCTTTTGAGAAAAAAAATTGCCTTTTTTCCTTCGAGTATTTAACAAAATTCGCGTTTTTCCGCCATCCTTTGACGAATTTCGCAATTTTCTGCGATTCTTTCACGAAATTCGCATTTTATATTGATGATTCTTTGAAGAAATTCGTATTTTTTCAGCGATCATTTGATAGAAATCGCGTTTTTTCCGCGATCTTTCGAAAAATATCGCCTTTTTTCCTGAGATCCTTTGACGAAATTCGCGTTTTTTCCCAGCCTCTTTGACGAAATTCCCGTTTTCTGTCAGTCTCTTTGACAGAATTCTCGTTTATTCCGCGATGTTTCGAAAAAACAGCCATTTTTGCTTCGATCGTTGGCCGGAATTCGCATTTTTGCGCGATCCTTCGACAGAATTCGCATCCGCTTTTTCACGAAATTCTCTTTTTTTCGCGATCCTTTGATGAAATTCGTATTTTTGCATCGTTCCTTTTGTAGAATTCGCGTTTAATTCCGCGATCTTTTTAAAAAAAATGCCTTTTTTCCTTCGAGCATTTGACGAAATTCGCATTTTTCTGCGATAATTTGACGAATTACGCAATTTTCTGCGGTCCTTTCACGAAATTCGTATTTTTTCAGCGATCATTTAACAGAAATCGCGTTTATTCCGCGATCTTACGAAAAAAATCGTCTTTTTTCCTGAGATCCTTTGACGAAATTCGCGTTTTTTCCCAGCCTCTTTGACGAAATTCCCGTTTTCTGTCAGTCTCTTTAACAGAATTCGCGTTTATTCCGCGATGTTTCGAAAAAATAGCGATTTTTCCTGCGATCTTTTGCCGGAATTCGCATTTTTGTGCGATCCTTCGACAGAATTCGTCTCCGCTTTTTCACGAAATTCTCTTTTTTTCGCGATCCTTTGACGAAATTCGTATTTTTGCATCGATCCTTTTGTAGAATTCGTGTTTATTACGCAATCTTTTGAAAAAAATTGCCTTTTTTCCTTCGAGCATTTGACGAAATTCGCATTTTTCCGTGATCCTTTGACGAATTTCACAATTTTCTGCGGTCCTTTCACGAAATTCTTATTTTATACGCGATCTTTTGAGATAATTCGTTTTTGTGATCTTTGAAAAAATTCGTACTTTTTCAGCGATCATTTGACAGAAATCGCGTTTATTCCGCGATTTTTCGAAAGAAATCGCCTTTTTTCCTGAGATCCTTTGACAAAATTCGCGTTTTTTCTCAGCCTCTTTGACGAAATTTGCGTTGTCTGTCACCCTCTTTGACAGAATTCGCGTTTATTGCGCGATGTTTCGAAAAATAGCCATTTTTCCTGCGATCTTTGGCCGAAATTCGCCTTTTTGCGCGATCCTTTGACAGAATTCGCCTCCGCTTTTTTCACTAAATTCCCATTTTTTCGCAATCCTTTGACAAAATTCGCATTTTATCGCGATTCTTTGACAGAATTCGCCTTTTTCCGCTACCTTTTGCGAATTTCGCATTTTCCCGTATACCTTTCACGAAATTCGCGTTTTTTCTACGCGAACTTTTGAGAGAATTCCCGTTTTTGTGATCTTTTGCATGGATCCTTTTGTAGAATTCGTGTTTATTCCGCGATCTTTTGAAAAAAATTGCCTTTTCTCCTTCGATCATTTGACGAAATTCGCGTATTTTCGCGATCGTTTGCGACTTTTGCGATCCTTTCGCGTAATTCGCATTTTCCGCTATCCTTTCACGAAATTCGAATTTTATCCGCGATCTGTTGAGATAATTTGTTTTTTGTGATCTTTTAACGAAATTCGTATTTTTCCAGCGATCCTTTGACAGAAATTGCGTTTATTCCCAGCCTCTTTGACGAAATTCCCGTTTTCTCTCTGTCTCTTCACAGAATTCGCGTTTATTCCGCGATGTTTAAAAAAGCGATCTTTGGACGGAATTCGCATTTTTGCGCGATCCTTTGACAGAATTCGCCTCCGCTTTTTCACTAAATTCCCATTTTTTTGCAATCCTTTGTCAAAATTCGCATTTTTCCGTGATCCTTCGACAGAATTCGCCTTTTCCCGCTATCTTTTGGCGAATTTCGCATTTTCCCGTATACCTTTCACGAAATTTGCGTTTTTTCTACGCGAACTTTTGAGAGAATTCCCGTTTTTGTGATCTTATGATGTATGTTTTCCGCGATCCTTTGACGAAATTCGCGTTTATCCCGCGATCATTGGACGAAATTCGCGTTCTTTCCCAGCCTCTTTGACGAAATACAAGTGTTTTCCGCGACCTTTTGAGAGAATTCGCGTTTTTGTGACCTTTTGACGAAATTCGTATTTTTCCAGCGATCCTTTGACAGAATTCGCGTTTATTCCGCGGTCTTTCGAAAAAATTCACCCCCTTTTCCTGTGATCCTTCGACGAAATTCGCATCTTTTCTGTGATCCTTTGACGAAATTCGTCTTTTAGTGTATATTCACGTTTTTCCGCGATCCTTTCACGAATTTTACGTTTCTCCTGCAGTCTTTTGACGAAGCTCGTATTTTTCCATCGATCCTTTACCAGAATCTATATATATATTACGCTAACGTACGTGGCACAGAAATCGCGATTATTTGTTATTGTTTAATGGCAACGCCCGAGAATCGCATCTGATTGGCTATTGTGTAAGAGTACTTGGCAGGATTTATGGCGATCGCATTTGTTTACGTTTCTCGGTTTCGGTGCGATATCTCTCGCTGCAATTATGTAGCTTCAAAATATCATTTGACATGCCCATAAAAAATCTCGGTGAATGCTTGAAAGTGAAAAAGAAGCCGAATTCGAGTCGAATCGAAATAGATTCGACCTCCAAATAGAGAACGCCGTTAAGCGATCGGCAAAATAGGCTTAATAACTGTAGCATGCACGCGGTGCTTCTGAAATCCAAATTACTGATTTAAACGTTCCGGGGCATGCATAACTGTGGGTGAAACGTGTAATTTCTGCAAAGCGCTGTATTGAAATGCGAATTAAACAGCAGCAAGAAGTTTACAAAATGTTGTCATGAGGTAAAAAGTAATTTTGTACGGACAGGTAGTTTTGACTGTACGGACCGCGATACGAATTTCAGGTTCATTTAAGAATATTATTACCCCACTCCCCCCCCCCACACACACAGAAATAAGATACAATAAAACCTGCTTAGATGGAAACGAAAACGACCAGTGATAAATTCCGTTTTATGCAGGTTATTTAATTTGAACAAAGCATAATAGCATTTTTTTCTTTGGGGGGGGGGGGGGGGGGGAGCTGTAACTTTTTTTTTTCGTTTATTGCAGAATTCCGTTATAAACAGACTTTACTCTATTAGAAAATAAATTTGCTGGATGGTACTTTAAAAAAAATCTACATAGTAATACTTGCTTACAATTTTTTTTTTTTTTTTTTCTCAGTATTACACTTTATGTTGTATTTGTGATTGCTTTTTCATATAAAGATTTTAAATAAAAAAATAAATTATTGAAAATATAATTACATTTTAATTAAATTCATCAGTTAATTTGGAATAAAAAAGGTTTAAAGTATGAGACATATAAAAATTAAAAAGCTTAACCTTTGACTTTACACAACTTTGGAACTGAACAAGTCGGGCCCAGGTAATTTGCACCGTCTCCCCCCCCCCCCCTCTGTACGGACCTGCGATAAAAATTTCAGATTCATTTTAAAATATTATTACAGGCCCGGGCAACGCCGGGCGTGTCAGCTAGTTTTCTTTTATTGCGCGATCTTTGGAAAAATATTTGCCTTTTCTCCTTCGATCATTTGACGAAATTCGCGTTTTTCCGCGATCTTGTTACGAAATTGTTTACGCGAAAAAATTTTATACGCAATCATTTGCAGAATTCTCGTTTTTGTGATCTTATGACAAAAACGTATTTTTCCAGCGACCCTTTGACAGAATTCGCGTTTATTCCGCGGTCTTTCAAAAAAAATTCGCCTCCTTTCCTGTGATCCTTTGACAAAATTCGCATTTTTTTCGCGATCCTTTGACAGAACTCACATATCTTCCGCGATTTTTTGACGAAATTCCTGGTTTTTCCACAATCGATTGACGAAATTCGTGGTTTGTCCGGCGATCCTTTGACGAAATTCGCATTTTTGTGATCATTTGACGAAATTCGTATTTTTGCATCGATCCTTTGCTAGAATTCGCGTTTATTCCCCGATCTTTTGAAACAAATTGCCTTTTCTCCTTTGATCATTTGACGAAATTCGCGTTTTTTTACGATCGTTTGACGAATTTTGCAATTTTTTGCGATCCTTTGGCGAAATTCGCATTCTCCGCGATCCTTTCACGAAATCCACATTTTATCCGCGATCTTTTGAGGTAATTTGTTTTTTGTGATCTTTTGACGAAATTCGTATTTTTTCAGCGATCTTTTGACAGAAATTGCGTTTATTCCCAGCCTCTTTGACGAAATTTGCGTTTTCTGTCACTCTCTTTGACAGAATTCGCGTTTATTCCCGGATGTTTAAAAAAAGTAGCCATTTTTCCTGCGATATTTGGACGGTATTCGCATTTTTGCGCGATCCTTTGACAGAATTCGCCTCCGCTTTTTCACGAAATTCCCATTTTTTCGCGATCCTTTGACAAAATTCGCATTTTTTCGCGATCCTTTGACAGAATTCGACTTTTCTCCGCTATCTTTTGGCGAATTTCGAATTTTTAAGCATACCTTTTACGCGTTTTTTCCCGCGATCATTTCACAAAATTCGCGTTTTTTCCGCGATCCTGTGACGAAATTCGCATTTTATACGCGAACTTTTGAGAGAATTTCCGTTTTTTTATCTTATGACGAAATTTGTATTTTTCCCGCGATCCTTTGAACAATTCGCGTTTATTCCGCGATCATTGGACGAAATTCGCGTTCTTTCCCAGCCTCTGACGAAATTCAAGTATTTTCCGCGATCTTTTGAGAGAATTCGTGTTTTTGTGATCTTTTGACGAAATTCGTATTTTTCGAGCGGTCCTTTGACAGAATTCGCATTTATTCCGCGATCTCTCGAAAAAAATCGCCGTTTTCTTCTGTGATCCTTTGATGAAATTCGCATCTTTTCTGCGATCCTTTGACGAAATTCGCCTTTTTGGTGTATATTCACGTTTTTCCGCGATCCTTTCACGAATTTCGCGTTTCTCCCGCAATCTTTTGACGAAGTTCGTATGTTTCCATCGATCCTTTGACAGAATTCGCTTTTATTCCGCAATCTTTGGAAAAAATTTGCCATTTCTCTTTCGATCATTTGACGAAATTCGCGTTTTTCCGCGATTCTTTCACGAAATTCGCATTTTATATGCGATCTTCTAAGATAATTCGTGTTTTTGTGATCTTTTGACGAAATTCGTTTTTCCAGCGATCCTTTGACAAAATTCGCGTTTATTCCGCGATAATTCGAAAAAAAAGAGTCTTTTTTCCTTCGATCATTTGACGAAATTCGCGTTTTTCCGCGATCCTTTGACGAATTTCGCAATTTTCTGCGATCCTTTGACGAATTTCGCAATTTTCTGCAATCCTTTCGTGAAATTCACATTTTATACGCGATCTTTTGAGATAATTCGTTTTTTGTGATATTTGTAGAAATTCGTATTTTTTCAGCGATCATTTGACAGAAATCGCGTTTATTCCGTGATCTTTCGAAAAATATCGCCTTTTTCCTGAGATCCTATGGCGAAATTTGCGTTTTTCCGCGATCCTTTCACGAAATTCGCGTTTTCCCCGCAATCCTTTGACGAAATTTGCATTTTTCCGCGATCCTTTCGCGAAATTCGCATTTTATATGCGATCTTCATAGATAGTTCGTGTTTTTGCGATCTTTTGACGAAATTCGTATTTTCCAGCGATCCTTTGACATAATTCGCGATCACTTGAAAAAAACGCGTCTATTTTTTTCGATCATTTGGCGAAATTCGCTTTTTTTCCCAGCCTCTTTGACGAAATTCCCGTTTTCTCTCAGCCTCTTTGATTGAATTCTCGTTTATTCCGGGATCTTTAGAAAAAAATCGCCATTTTTCCTGCGATCTTTTGTCGGAATTCGCATTTTTCTGAGATTCTTTGCAGAAATTCGCCTACGCTTCCTGACGAAATTCGCATTTTTTCGCGATCCTTTGACGAAATTCGCATTTTTTCCGCGATCCTTTTGACAGAATTCGCCTTTTTCCGCTATCTTTTGACGAAATTCGCTTTTTACCGCAAACCTTTGACTGAATTTGAGTTTATTCCGCGATCTTCCGAAAAAAAAACACTTTTTTCAATCGATCCTTTGACGAAATTCGCGTTTTTCCGCGATCCGGTGACGAAATTCTTTACGCGAAAAATTTTTATACGCGATCTTTTGAGAGAATTTTCGTTTTTTGTGATTTTATAACAAATTTTGTATTTCTCCAGTGATCATTTGACAGAATTCGCGCTTATTCCGCGATCTTCCGAAAAAAAAACACTTTTTTTCAATCGATCCTTTGACGAAATTCGCGTTTTTCCGCGATCCGGTGACGAAATTCTTTACGCGAAAAATTTTTATACGCGATCTTTTGAGAGAATTTTCGTTTTTTGTGATTTTATAACAAATTTTGTATTTCTCCAGTGATCATTTGACAGAATTCGCGCTTATTCCGCGATCTTTCGAAAAAAATCTACTCATTTCCTGTGATTCTTTGACAAAATTCGCCTTTTTTTCGCGATTCTTTGACCGATTTCGCCTTTTTTTCGCGATCCTTTGACAGAATTCACATATATTCCGCGATTCTTTGACGGAATTCGCCTTTTTTCCGCGATCCTTTGACATAATTCACGTATATTCCGCGATTTTTTGACGAAATTCGTAGTTTTTCCGCGTTCCTTTTACGAAATTCGGGTTTTTCGTGCAATCCTTTGACGAAATTTTCATTTTTTCGCGATCCTCCGCCGAAATTCGCATTTTATCCACGATCTTTTGAGAAAATTCGTGTTTTTGTGATCTTTTGACAAAATTCGTATTTTTACAGCGATCTTTTGACAGAATCCGCCTTTATTCCGCGATCTTTCAAAAAAATTCGCCTTTTTTTTCTTCGATCTTTTGACGAAATTCGCGTCTTTCCGCGATCCTTTCAGGAATTTCGCGATCCTTTCTCGAAATTCGCGTTTTTCCCGCAATCCTTAGACGAAATTCGCGTTTTTTCTGCGATCCCTTGAAGAAATTCGAGTTTTTTTCCACGATCCTCTGAAAGAATTCTAGTTTTTTTTTTACATTTTGCGAAATTGCTATTTTTCCAGTGATTCTTTGACAGAATTCGCGTTTATTCCGCGATCTTTCAAAAAAATTATTTTTCCGCGATCCTTTGACGAAATTCGCATTCATTGGTCGAACTCAAATCGCGCATTTTCTCTATCACTTTGACGAAATTCGCGTTTTTTCCGCATCCTTTGAAAAAATTCGCATTTTTTTCACGATCATTTGACGTAATTCGTATTTTTCCGCGATCCTTTGACGAAATTCGCATTTTCCGCGATTCTTTGACCGAATTCGCACTTTTTTCATGATCTTTCTACGAAATTCGCATTTTTTGGCAGAACTCACATATGTATTGCGAATTTTAGACAAAATTCGCGGTTTATCCGCGGTCTTTTAAAAAAATTCGCATTTTTTCCCGTGATCCTTTGACGAAATTCGCGTTTTTTACGAGCCTCTGACGAAATTCGCGATTTTCTATGATCCTTTGACTAAAGTTGCAATTATTTTCAGCCCTTTGACGAAATTGGCGTTTTTCTGCGATTCATAGACGAAATTTGAGTTTTTTCGCGCTACTATGACGAAATTTGCTTTTTTTTTACGATCCTTTGACAAAATTCGCGTTTTTTCCTTGATCCTTTGCGAAATTGTCTATTTTTTCTGCGAACGATTGACGAAATTGTTTATTAGACGACCATTTTTCGAAATTGAGAATATTTTTTTATGTAAGAATTTTCGGTTTGATGACTGATTTTTTTAAATTTCTGAACAAATCACCCCTGTGAGAAACGGTAAAAAAGGCGGAAAATCGCAGAAGAATCTCATGCCTGAAGTTGGTTTTGGCGAAATTTTAGGGAAAACGTTATTCCTGCACAGATATGCACAGCAATTGTATTTCTGCACAGATATGTGCAGCACTTAAAACCCCAAGTGCATCCTTAACAATCGAAAATAGTAGCAAAATTAACCCTTAAAGCTCCGGAGTCTCTTGCACAAATTTTATTCGATCGGCACCACTTTTTAAAAAGCAGTTTCCTTCAAGTACACAATTTCAAAAATGCTCTGATTAAATAAAGTGAATTTTATTTTCCTTTATTACTGGTACAAAAAACAAATTTTGCAAAGACTTAGGATGTCTCCGCAGCGAAGCCAATGTAGTGGGAGGGGTTAAATTTGTATGATTGCAGCATTATATTTCTACAGTCATAGATTTTACACCTTAGACGAATAGAATTTCGATTGTACGTCTTTTGCAGTTATATGTCATTTTGGAGTGGTAGTGGAAAGACGTATAATCGGTGCTTTACTGTATTAGCTATTTATGCTTAGTTATCTAGTTTTAAAATTAAAAGAAATAAGTTGTGAGTTAAAATCAGATCAACATAAAATTATTATCATTTAAAGATTTTCCGTAAAGTCCACCATAGTTGGGTCACCAAAAAGAAGGTGAACTCTTAGCTAACATGCTAATCTGTTGAATACTTTTCATTGAGGTAGACACTTACATACAGTTACTATTGTTACACTATTGTTAGGTCTGCCATTTGCAATTAAAGTGCTGTTTCTCATTAAGAATTTATGGTTATTATTTTAGTTTACAACCCTTCAAAAGTTACTATTTTGAAGGAAAAACAGAAAAAAGCGGGACGATTTTTCATTTCAATTTACTATTTTCAATAATAATAATAAAAAAATTCATGAATCCCAGAACTGAGCTGCCTATTCTTTTTTTTTTTTTTAACAGATCTCTGCTGTGTTACCTTAGTGCATGTATCCAATAAGACATTCGTAAGCCGGATCAAAGTCTTCTAGCCAAGTCAGATAGATAGAGGAAATAATGGTTGTTAACTGGGGTATCACTGTATTTCAAATCGTGATTTCTCTCAACCAACATACATAGTAAAAAAAATGTCAAACTAATCATTGATTACATACTCATTTTATTCAACTTAAATGACACTTTACAGCAAATAATGAGGACAGCAAAATTTATATACAATGTACAGAAATTAGTTTAAAATGATACAAACTATTATAAATGTAAAATATAATTTTCTTATAGATTATATAACTTTTTCATAGATTCTTATACACTTTATTTTAAACTTAATACATAACTTTTGTTCATTTTACTTGGACTCTTAAAATATATGAAAATTTCACTCAAAACTTATTCTGATTCAATATTTTTATCCCTCCTAAGACTTAGTATGCAAATTTCCTTAGTTATTACCAATAGTACAGATTATTAAAAGTTTTGGTAAATAGAAATTTGGTAAGTACTCAAAATTATCAAATTGAAATTACTGTAATCATAAATATTGAAAATTTTCAACCTAAATTAATACATCCTATTTATAAAATCATACACAAAATGATATAACAATTTTAGTAACAAATCAAAAACTATAGAACACGCATTGTCATGAGATTTAAGTATGATAGTATGTTCCAACATGTTTGCCTATTAAAAATTGTGTACATAATATTTTTTTTTTTACAGAATTGCATAAAAGAATATGAATACATTACCTTCTATGGACAGCAATGACTTGAAATATATTTTTATGACATTATATAGTCAGATCTCTCTTTAACGAATCCATTTTTTAAACTTTTTCTTGGATTCCAAGGCTATTTTTTGAATCTTCTTGTAAAATACTTCCAAATAGCAAAGTGCATCCTCTATTTAACATACTTTTCTCTTTTGTAACCTAAAATTGTTTCTTCCTGTTTCACAAAACATTGCTCGACATTTCAAACTTATTCTTTCTCTTTAAGCATTTCATGTTGCCCAAAGAACTTGAACTGTCATTACCAGACATCTACAGTCCAGGAAGTGGTAAAATTGCTGTGCAATTCTTTGTATTTCATCACAGTAAGAAATTCTTATGGTTAAACAGGCTATAATAATGACTAAAGATGTGTTTATCTAGTTAATCTTAGGATCCTTCCTGAACTTGGAAGTGCATTTTGCTTAGTTTAGGAGGTTTAATATTTTTATAGAAAACTTGGACATGTATAAAAGAACAAAACAGCACAGGTAAAGTTGACTTTGTTAAAATATTCTAAGCCACATGCAAGGTGACAGACGCTTAAATGGTTTTATTAATGTAGTTTTAAATATTTAAAAATTTGAATCTCTATTTAATGAAAAAACTTTACTGGATTTAGCAACTTCATTAAATAGAGGTCTGAGTGTATATCTTATAAAACCAACAAAACTTACATATTTATTGAGGCACACCAAATCATATTCTTATTGAAAGTATCATGCATAACATTTATAGTTCTTTTACAGCAGTACACAAAAGTATTGTAAGTGTGTTAAAAGTTATCTTATATTTGATATATTGCATTTGAGCAGAGTTATTTAGTTTTGAGGTAATTTTTAATTCATTATTATTATTATTTTGCCACGAAGAAAATCTGCCAGAAAATGTGATCAGAGTAAGGAATAAGCATCATTTTTTACTACCAATAATGCTAAAGACTTGCATTTATTATAAAAAATGATAGTTAATGCAACTATTTATTATAAAGAGTGGAAAGCAAGATAAATTATATTTAGAATGACTTTTAATTTCATTTTACAAATATAGATCATATGGTATCAGCATGAGTTATTTCTTCTCATCAACTGCTGGATACAAGAGTTCATTCAAAAATATCAGGACAATAAAAGAAAAGTTTGAGGGCAGGGGGAGAATTTTTTTTATAGTTCTATGTATAAAAAATATACAGTACAGTCTCAATAATCAGTACAGCTTAAATCCAAAAGTTTTGTAGCTTTGAGGGGTTCACAATCATAGTAGACCAAGTCCATTTTGAAAAAAAATGAAAAAATTGATAGTCCATTTAGAAGGTGCATGAAATCTGTTTTATCCACTCCCACAGTGAACCAAGTCTGTTTTCACATACTTTCTCATATACATTGTCATCTGTTTACAGACTTGGTTTACTCTGGGAGTGGATAAAACAGATTTCATGCACCTTCTAAATGGACTATCAATTTTTTTTTTTTTTTTTTTTTCCCAAAATGGACTTGGTTTACTATGGTTGTGAAGCACCACATTTCTGAAGTTTTCAGATTTTAAAAAAAGGTATTCTCATCAAAATAATTATAATTATTTCATAAAAATGTGTTATAAATAAGAAATGTTATAAAAATACATCTAATGAAGATACAAATAATTCATTAACAAATAGTAACTCTTTATCATCACAAATTACAATCACAAAACTGTTAAACATCTTATCAATATTAGTTTTACAAAGAACATTCAATTTGTTGTTTCAAAATCTTTTCTTGCAAACAGTCAGCAGTTCTTGTTCAGTCACAAAATCGAGTATCACTGGAAAATTCAAATATTTATCGCTTCTATTTCCTCATCAATATTAAGTTTTTTCTTCTTTATCTGCTAATTCAATATTTGACGAGTGCTCCAAAGACTGCATTATACCACCTAATAATTTCTTCACTGGTGCTTTGTAGGTACAAATCACCCAGCTTACAAGAAAGGTTGTCATAAGGACATGCTAAAAAAAATTTGAAAAAAATTAGGTCTGCTCTTCTCATGTGGGTATGCTTGTGTTTAAAAGTAATTAATACCTGTTATCTGCAGAATCTGAACATATATGCCCGTAAAATAAATTATGAAAATTTGTTATTTGCTGATTTATTCTGGATTGGTGGGTACAATGAAATACAGTAGAACGCCGCTAATCCGAACTAACTGGGACCAGTGCCTGTTCGGATTACACAAAATTCCGATTATCCAAAACTCTGATAAAAATAGAAAAGAAAAAGATACGTGCTAAAAAAATGCAAGTCATAAGTACAGTACAACCTCAATTATCCGAAGTAATTGGGGCCGACCCCCTCTCGGAAAATCGAAATTTTCGGATAATCGAGACTGCTTCAGTTTTAAGGTTAAGGAGATACATATGCAATGTTTCGTATTATGGTAACAAGGGCTTAATAAAAATAACGCAATAGCAAAATAGAAACAAGAATAAATTACTTGAATTTTAATTTTGAAATTAATTTTATATTGCCTTTGCTTTGAAGCTCTGTCACAGAATTTTTTAATATTATTAGTTCACCAGTATCGCAGTCTTTCTGCTGCTCCAGCTTTGC
Source organism: Maratus speciosus (assembly GCA_963932465.1). Classification (NCBI taxonomy): domain Eukaryota; kingdom Metazoa; phylum Arthropoda; class Arachnida; order Araneae; family Salticidae; genus Maratus; species Maratus speciosus. Next base: position 639,711,596 of record OZ010789.1, read on the forward strand.
AAAACATTCAAAAGCTTCAGAATTGCTAATTTGTTCGTTTTCTTTGTTCCACTCTGCAGCTTACGGGAGCTCAAAATAAATTCAAAGGAACTCTAAAAAAAGGGATTGAAAATATATATATGTACTCATAGTTCGGAAAGGACCGATTGCACACAAAAAATAGGGTAGTTATTAAAAAAGCTTTCAAAATGGATTTTCCGCACAAGGAATGTGATAGTTAAGAAAAAAAAAAGCTTTAAAAATGGATTTCGGTTAAACGAGTTTCGGATAAAAGAGGTTCTACTGTACTCAGTAGTATAATAAACATCCTCTAATCCTACATTCTAAGGTCTGGCATGCTGGATAATCCGGCACCAAGGAAAAAATAGTATCCCTTGTTTAATCACTCCTGATGTGTTTATAATAATCCAATGGAACTTCAGAATGAGGAATTACTTAACAACCCATTAAAAACAGTTCAAAATCGCGAATCTATAAATAGCTCTATCACCGTGTCGACTAGGGAAGGGAAAAAAACCCATTTCTGTTGGTAATTTGCGAAGTCAAATTGTTGAAAGTAAAAATAAATTTTTATTTTTTGAGCTAAATGCTTTTTGCATTTAAAAAAAGAATTTTATAGACACTGGCAAACAAACTGATATTCGAGATTTTTTTAAAGATGTCTTCTAGGAGTAGACAGATCTACTCATACAGCGCACGTTTACATTCTATATTTGTGTACATATGTTGTACTTTTACATTATTGGGTATTTTTTTAAAAATCTATTCAAGCTATTTAAAGAATAAAAAACACGCTTTACTGCCATTTTTTGTTATCCGGAAAATTTCGTAAATTAATCTTTTCGGTTAATCTGTTCAAGCATCGAGTTCAAAAATAAAATCGGTTCAGATTAACCAGAATTTCGGATTAGCGGGGTTCTACTGTAGAAAGAAATACTGTTTTATGACATTGACTTTCCAATGCATAAATTAGATTAAGTATACCCGAAAAATTTCGTATATGCACTGAACCATTTAAAATATATTTAACTTAAATGTATGCATTCTTCAGACGTTAGTTTAGACAAATATAAAACTTTTTTTGATTTATTTAAGCTGAACTATCTTATTATACAATTTAGAAAAAAAAAATAAGTTGTTTTAAAAAATTTTGAATGAAATCACTTTTAAAATATGTAAAATTTACCTAAACCATGGAATAGTTGAACAAGGATGTAATATGAGAGAAATCAGAAATAACATATACTTTGTGGCAAAGAAAGTTTGCTTATTTAAACCCATTTAAAATATTTTAAATTAATTTTGTTGTAAAAGTACAGAGAATCAAAAATATAAAACATAAAGTGAAGATAATTATACAGACAGATTATAAAAATGCAGGGGAAAAAAAACAAAAGAAAACAGATTTTGTTTAATGGACATGCATTTTAATATAATGTACTATTTTGAGAACATTAAGCTTCCATCCTACAAATTAAGCAATATTTACTTTAAAAATTTTCTTATGCTACATACTGTACTGGTTTAAATAAATAACACATCTATAACTTTCAGTTTTGTCAAATATATACATATTTTTAATATATTGAATTTACTAACTTTATCATATGGGTTAGAGCAAAGTTTAAACGGCTGAGAAATTTTTTGAAGCTTAAAATTATTTTTAAAAACATGGGTTAAATTTATCCAACTTTAACTTTCTATTTCAGGATTTTTTTTAAACATTCAAATCAGAAATAAAATTAACTTTGTGCAAGCAAACACTCTTATTTATTTAATATAATTTAAAATAATACTTTTAATTAATTTTGTTGTAAAAATACATAAAATTGACAATGTCATCCCCTCCAAAAATTGAAGATGACTTTAAACAGAGGACAGGGTGGGACATAAATAATAAAGAAACAAAATACAAATAACACACTTTGTTGTGTTGAAATATACATTAATATCGAAAAAAAGATTCTAATATGATATGCCCCTCCCTTTACTCTTTCATTAGTATTGTATAATAGTTTTCCGAATCAATAACGCTGCTCGATAAAAAAGGTACAATGTAAAAAACTTCCCATTCTTCATCCACATTAATGTGGTTTTTTGCATTCATATTGTTTTAAAATTTCAGCAAAGTAGTTTTAAATTCAGTTTCCTCTTCAATAGCATTTGTAACTCTTTTTTCTTTTAAACACATTCTTTAAATAAAATCTAGAGAATATTTCTCAAAAAATAAAATAAATATATAAATAAATTAAAATAAAAATTTAATTTTTCAAATTTAAAAAAAAGTGTGAAATGTTAACTTGACTAAAGTTTACAATAACTATTTACAGCTTGCAAAATAAAATATATTAAAAGTTTTTTCAACAATGAAATTAAATAATTGAAATACACACAATTTGCATATATTATACTATAACATTATAGAAAGAAGCAGTAAACTATTTCATTGTTTAAATTTAGCAAACATTGTAAATTCTATCATGCCAGTCTTCTTCGACAAATCATGTAGTGTCAAACTGCTTTTGCGATGAAAACACAATAGTTTATTATTTTCTTACAAATTATAGAGATTCTGTACCAATTTCACTGATTTTATGATAGGTACAAGTATATATAGAAAAGAATCAGATTTTTTTTTTTTTTTTTTTTTTTTTTTTTTCACAGAATATTCCGTATGCATTTTAACCAGACTTTCCTTGTTAAAATCTACCAATCAAACATATCCATCTTGATTTCCATTAACAGAATCTTAACTGAAAATTTCATACTTTGCATTGTGAATGAAATACAGATGCTAGAGTTGCATATTTATAAGAGTTGACTGCACAAATAATTTGTATCAAATATTTTATTTGCATACATGCATAAATAATGATTTGCACAGCAAATAAAATTAGTACATTTATATAAGCCAGTTGCAGGTGATAATCTGTCAAATAATGGTCCGATTGCCACTATTTGTATTACATTACTTTCATTTAAAATATTTCACTCATTTCATTGAAAACATATTCATTTAACATACATATATTACGTACATTTAAAGTATGTGCCTTTCACTCATTTCATTTAAAATGTACACACACACAAAAAAGGAAAAGACAGAAACAATAAGAAATAATACCATAAGCAAAGACTTTTTTTTAAACTTTAAAATATTGTTTCTAATTTATACATGCAAAAAATTAAAGCTGCTACTGGTGCAAAAACAAATGCTATTGGTGAGATTTGAACCCAGCTAACCTAAAAGTACTTAAAATTGCAGAAAAAAAAAAGTATTAAACAAGCAATATAAAAAAAATAAATTATTTCAAAATTTGTTATTAATTTTAACAGAAGGTACAAACTTATTATCGATTTCTTTTCTTTCTTTTTTTCATTCTCCATTGAATAGTCTAAAAATATGCAAAATAAGGATTATTGTTTAGAAGCATATCATCAATGATTTATAATTTGGTTTATCTAAAAGGACGATATGTAAAGTTCACAAAAAAATTGGAGAATTAAATGAATGTGTTATCAGAAGAAAATTGAATTGCAGTTTAAAAACAGAACAAAGTAATAGAATCCAGCTGTGTGCCCAAAATACAATCACCTCTAAAATCTCATGGTAAAGAAGTAATTTAGTCTTGAAAATCAGATGGCACAGATATGTAAATTTCTCGTCCCCCCTTCCCCTGCCTATGGGTTAAAAAAAGAAAATAAAAAATAGATAAATAAAAATATAATTTTCCAGTGGAACAAAACTGCTTTTGAATGTATAGCCTTTTATAGCTTGTATAGAGGGCTACACACACACACACACACACACAAAAAAAAAAAAACAATCATTACTGTCTATGAGCGTAAATTTCATTGATGTTTTTAGAATATAAATAAATTCATTACAGGATGACAAAACCTTGTAAGAAAAAAGGTCCTGCTTTAAGATGAAAAGTCCTGTTGTTTTGATAAAAAAAATTGAGGGGTCCTGTTTTAAAATAAACAATTTGTCAAGAGTCCTTCAAAGGATCCAGATTTTTTTCCAAAAGAAATCCCTGGTTAATCAAAATTAGACTGTTTAAAATTACTTACTTTTAACAGAAAAACAAATGAGTTCAATGATAATTCTGTAGTCCAGTTTGGGCCTCTCTCAGATAAACTTTCAATTTCATATATTTACTGTATTCCTTTTCTTAAATGAAGGGAAACTTCAAAAAAGACTAAATGAAATCACTCGACACTTTGTTATGTATCTTTTTTTGTAGATCTAGGAGTTAACCTTTAAGTGGTTAAATGTTGTGAAAAGTATGCCATAATTCAAAATTCAAATTTATTACTGAAATTAATTTATATTAGCTCATAAAGGTTAACACTATATAAAAGTGAACAAACAAACAGACCAAGCAGACCCGTATGGTCTAGGAGATAGCTCAATAGACAGAGAGTTGGCAAATTAAGTCAAAGATATTAGGTTTGACTCCTATTGAAGATATTCAGGTAGTTCACGAAATTGTTATAGGGAGAGCATTAATTGAAAAATTCACGATTCTTTTTAAATCATATTAAAGTCATCACTGAGAGTTTTACGCTGGTGTTGTTCAATGTAAATGAACACAAGAATAACAAATTTGCTAATTCTATTTTTACACATTTAAATATATACAAATTATGTAGAGTGAAACATCTGGTTAATACTTGTTTAAATATATATAAATTCCGCACTGGGAATCCAAGATAATATCTTATTAAATCAGGAACAGTTTATTTTCTTCCACTTTTGGAAGATCAAGAAATAAAATTGCAGCATGCAAGCCGCTATCGAATTTCACATTCTATTTACATCATACCTTCCCTCATAGCATGCATGGTCACAGTGATGTCACTGTAAGTCACTGTGGTCACGTCACATCTGTGACCTAAATGCCACCACTCAGTGATGTCACATTGTGACTGAGATGTGAATTTCTTAGAAAACTTAAAAAAATCACAAAAATTCTTCAAAATGTGTTATTTACTGTAAAAAATATTTTTCTAGCAATTTAAAAAAATTGTGACATCACTGTTATGTCAATGCATGTAACGCACGTCACCTTACATATGTGACAAAAAATCACCTTATTATATAATCACAGTGTGAATTACAAAAATCTTTGAAAATGAAGAGAAATATTTTAAACAGGCCGTCTTAGTGCATTTGGGAGCTTGGATCTGATTAATTTTGTACTATACTTTATTATAATAAATAAAGTCACTTTTATACTTTCAATAATATTTTCCTTTTCTGTTAATGTTTAACTAGTTTAAGTAACTCTTTTAAAATAAATACTGTTATTTGTTTCTGACTTTTTGAATAAAATTAACATTTTCTGAATGTATAATACAATATACAAAATATATGCAAAACACATGACATATGTATTCATATTTTTATTTTTCCCTAGAAATTTCTCTTTAAAAAAAATAGTTATTTTTCAAGCTGTTTTATTCTACAGGAAATTATAGAAAATAAAATGATTATAAAGAAAAAACTTCCTTTCCAGATAATTTTATTTTTTATTTTTTAGGAACACATTTCGTATTTATTACATGTGATACAAACTATAACTCTTTTTAGAAGTCCTTCCATTATTGTCCATTAAATTGATTTTATATACTTTAAAAAATTATATAATGTTTCATTTCATATTCCCTAAGTATGACTAATATCGTTTTTATAATTTACAAAAAAGAACTTTTATAACCCATTTTATCTCGAATTATATTGAAACTAATTGAAAGCAAAAATGAAATGCATAAAAAAAAAAAAAAAAAAAAAAAATCAAACAGAAAAGTTTACTCAGAAACACTCTCATAAATGTATTATGCATTTATCTACGGGGACAAATAAACAAATTGAAACATCTGCTCCGAAATTATCGTTTGCGGTGATTACGACTGTATTTATTCTTTCAAATAGAGGCGGGGGCTATAGAATAGTGTAGCTGTGTCGCTGTGATATGAATGCTTACAGCTGGTACGGAATTTTATAATTTTACAAAAGTTATACAAGATTGCGGCCAAGAGATATTTTACATAAAATAGCAGTCCGAAAAACTGCAGTGTCAGTGGCGTTAGTTAATAGAGCTCGCCAATGTCATTGTATTGGAATTCGGATATGATTCTTCGAAAAACTTTCCCTATTTGCATTTTCAAAATGGAGTTACACAGGACGATGTAGAATATAGAAACTACGAATATAGTTATAGGACGATAAGAAATAAGTAAGAAAAAATTATTTTCCTGCTTTCTTTCATAACGTATTTTAGTTAATTTCATACAAAACATGTTATACAAGCAATAAATGTCATCAATTTAACTTTTATCAGTTCAATAAACTTAATAAATTCAATAAATTTAATGTTTATTTTGTTGAACTAAATCACAATATGTCAACAATTTTAACCAGATGGTTAATATCATTCATTTAAATTGCATTTTAATCACATTTGTTTTCCTTTTTAAAACTATCTGGTTAAAATCACATTTTCGTAATAAAATTTTGTGTTAAAAAAATTGACAGTATTATGAGAAGTTTGTAATTTTCTGTTTATTGCAAACATAAAAAAGATATCTTATAGCCAATATTTTTCAATACTTAATTTTTGTTTTTATATGCTTAAAATGATGTATTTGATCATCCCAGTAATTTTAACATTAAATAGAGCTTAAAATAATTCTTGGATTTAGAGTGATTTAAAATTTATGTGCATAACATTTTATAATGTATATGACGAAATTTAGTCATATGTGAGACCTGTATAAGGCATATATATGAAGCATATCACATAATAAAACGTATGAATATTATATAAGATAAGTGTGCAAATAATGAACACCCTTGAATGTTTCTGATTTATAAAAAAATAATATTCATAATAAATGATTTAGCTTTTATTTTTTTTTTTTAACTTCCTGTTTTGTAATCTGTGTTATTGTCGACTCACTTAATCAAAGCAATCCGGATACAGAAAATAATGTTTCGAAGTTCCACGGTTTTTCAGTGAAAATCTTAATGAACATGTTAAGAGCGTAATTCATTGAATAAATTTATATATTCTTTATTTTCTTGCAAAACTTCCATGTTTCTGTTTTGTTAAAAATAGAAAACTTTGATTATTATATACTAATGGCCATTTAGAAATCTCTTTTATTTTTAAGGTTTTAAGACCCATGTCCATTCCTAGAACGCTTACTCGATTTCCAGGAATGGACATCCCATGTGGACATTGCTAAAAATGCAATTTCAGTAATGTTCACGATACATAAAAATCTTTTGACTTAAATGAAAACCTGTCATTAAATTTAATACGTATTTAAATTGCACTTTCCAGAATGTAATAACACCATTTTTTAAATAAATAGCTACTTTTAGTTAATTTTGTGTGGTTAGTAAAATTTTCAATATTTTAATGAAATTATTTTTTTATAACTTAGCCTTACATATTTTATAATCTGGAAATCAATAAAATAAATCAGGAATCAGAGAATATTGTTTAAGGGCATAGGGAAAAGAGGGGTTCACAAGGCTTGATCCCTCTCAATTAAAAAAAAAAAAGTTACTGAAGTGAAAATAAGTCTGTTATTTCCTGTCTTAAATGTTTCTTAATCCTCTCTGATCCCCCCCCCCCCCCCCCCCCTAAAAAAATCTAATATAAGGAATTAAATTTATATTTATAGTAGTAGTGAAACTAGTAAATCTGCAGATCAGTGGCCTCAAACTGAGTGGCACTTTTATTTTGAAATTATTTTATTTAATATGTAAAACATTCAACCTGCGGAATTACTTCTTTCATAATTATCACATATATTTTATTAATTATTGATATCCTAACTGTTAAATTTATTTGAAAAAAAAATCTATTATGTTTCATTAGTATGCGTTCATTAAATTCTGGTTCTAAATTCAGTCATAAAAACAATTATATGTACTACTTTTTGTGGGGTGTCCATTACTGGAACAGAGAGAGTTCATTACTGGAAGAGAGAGTCTCCATTACTGGAACAGAGGATGACCATTACTGGAATTTTGGGTGTTTTGATATATTTTTGTTATTTATAGGGATGCAACGGATATCCGGCAAATATCCGATATCCGGCATATCCGGCTGATTTTTCAATATCCGAAATACCGTCGGATATCCGAATCATAACCACCGGATATCCGACTTCTCTGCCGGATATCCGGCAGAGTGCAGTGAAGCGAATATATAAGGATAACAGAAATCGTTTGACCCAAAACAATGTCGAACAATTTTGTTTACAATGCAAAATATGAAAGTAAGTTCACTATTCATGAGTAAAAGATAATTCTCAAAAGTTTAAAGAATTGCCAGCTTTCCTAACATTGATATTTGAACTCTTTATAATAAATTTAAGAATTTACGTTTATTTCTTTTAGACAATTGTACCTTTACTTTCAGAATGTAAAACAAAATTTGAAGTTGTTTATTAAAGTATGACTTTATTAAATTTCTTTCTTTCTTTTAAGTTTAACAATTAAACAGGCCTATTTTTAGAAGAACATATTGTAATGGATTTTTTTTCGATTTCCGGTTTTCGAAGGATTTAGATGTTTTAGGGGTCAGATATACCAAAACATGCTTATACAAAATGTCTGTCTGTCCGTGTGTCGCCATTGTACCATCAAAAAGTGAATGAAGTTATGCATAGAATTGAACCAAATTTTTTGTGAAAGTTTTTGGCTATAACCAGGCGGCCCTCCTTCAATACGGAAACATTCCACTAGAAGGGGGGGGGGGCGGCACTGTAATCGCGATTTTTGTGCCATTTTCATTATTGTACCATCGAAAAGTGTATGAAGTTATCCATATAATTGAACAAAATTTTTGCATTCTTTTTGGCTATGTCCAGCAGGTTCTCCTTTAAATTGGAAGTATTCTGCCAGAATGGGGTCGCTGTAATAGCGATTTTTGTTCCACTTTCATTCTTGTACCATCGAAAAGTGTGTGAAGTTATGCATAGAATTGAACCAATTTTTGGGAGGTATGTTTTTGGCTATGGCCAGCAGGTCCTCCTTCAATTTGAAAATATTCTGCTGGAAGGGGGCGCTATAATACGAACTTTTGTGTTATTTTCATTATTTTTACCGCTGAAAAGTGTATGAAGCTAAGCATAGAATTGAACCAATTTTGTGTGTATATTTTTGGCTATGGCCAGCAGTCTCTCCTTGAATTTGGAACTACTCCGCCAGAAGGTGGCACTGTAACAGAGATTTTAGTAAAATTTTCTCGATTTTTCGCAATTTTTTTTTTTTGTATTGTATATTGGCGACTCATAAAGCGAAGGGAACTTCTCCCTGCTGGATATTCACAAACAGCTGTTGTACAACAGAATAACAAAAAAATTATTTATTTTAATAAATATCATGATAGAGATTAACTTATTCTTATTCTGATTAATTGACTGGAGCAGAAATTTTAGATCAAAATCAAAGTTGGTATAATATTGAATTAATAATATTGAAGTATTAACATTTGGAACTACTTTTTGAAATATTAAGATGTATGAGATAGAAGAAATTTTTGGGATTGGCAAATCCAACTAGTAATTTTTGTAACTTAATTATATTAGGTTGTAACGAAAGTTTTCCGCCAAATCACCATTACATAATACTAATTATAATATATATAATTAACTGTAATTTTATATATAACCACTATTCTGCCAAACCTTCACAGTGTCATATGATACAGCACTAGTACCACTTTATTCGGTGACATTCTGTAGCAGACTTTTTGCAACAGAACTGGAAGTAAATGATGGTTCTAATCTGGTAGCATGATAGTTCCATTTCAGACACCTTGTACTTAATGAAAATGATATTTTTTTGCAAATTTCACAGCACAGTGTTATAAAGCAAGCCTCTTTTTTTCAAATGCCAAAAATCGTTTGACAAAATATGAACAAACACGTCAACGCGAACTGTTTGCACAGACCGTATTACCTGTGGCGGGAAACTTTCGTTACAACCTAATAAATATTTAAAATTAAAAGTAATTTTCTTTTTACTTATAAATATCAAAATAATTTAACTTAAAATAAAACTAAATGTGACTTAGAGCAAAAACAATATTAAATAATTCAAACAGAAAAAGGGCATCAACTAAACCTATGTTTGGAGAAAATAACTCTTTAATCATGGGTATATTAGTAGATATTTTATGTTTAAATTATAAAAAGAAAGTATGCAGTATTTCTTTGAGAAAATACTCTACAATTATACGCATATGATTAAAATTTGTTGTACAAATTATCTGCATTTCATTCAGGGGCGCCATTTCAGAACTTTCTTGGGGGGGGCAAAGATTTTTTGAGGGAAGTTATATAGCTAAGGATAGGATCGAAGCATCTACCTCCCCCCTCCCCCCGAACAAGAAACGTAAACTGCATAAGGCTTAGAAAAACAGTAAAAACTTTGAACAGGGAAACTCAAGAATCAATGAAATATTTCGTTTTAAACAGGTTTCCGTCTTAGCAGGTACACAATAGGTTCGTTCAATATATTGTATACGAAAAATTTTCTTTTTAGACAGGATTCTATTATTGGTTCGATTTTTACAGTTATCCTCAAAGACTGTTAAACAATCTACTCTATAGCTCTGAAAAGAAATAGATGTATTACAGTAAAACATGTGAAAACGAAGCCTGTCTATAACAGAGCTCTTTATCAAAAGGGGAAAAAAAATCAAATTTCGATGAAAAAACGTCACACAATTATACTTGCTAAGACAAAGACCTGTCTAAAATGGAACTTTTTTCTAGTCCCTTTCGGCTTCATTCTTTCAGGTTTTACTACAGGGGCGCCATTTCAAGAGTTTCCTGACGAAGGACAAGACAAAACTTTCTTTAAGGAACAGGAAACGTGCAGAACTGCACAACGTACAGAACAGCACAAAACTCACAGAAAATGATAAATCCTGCACAATAAAAAAAGCTCTGCATGATTTTTTCTCCTTAACTTCTTTCATGGACATGTGATTATTCTGCGAATTTGTTTTTTTTTCGTGAATGTCCACGTTTTTTTTCTTTCGAATTCCAAAAAATCAATTCGTCAATGGGTTACAGAAAAAAAAATTGCCAATTTTGAAAAAAAAAAAAAAAAAAAAAAAAAAAAACCCAAATTGTTGCGGAAAAAATGGCTAATTTCTACAAACGACTGTGGCAAATATTGCTACTTTCATCAGAGATCGCGAAAAGAAATGCAGATTTCATCAAATGGTTGTACAAACTAAAATATCAAATTTTGCAAAAGGATTGCGAAAAAAATAGCGATTTTCGTCAAAAGATTGTACAAAAAATCGCGAAAACTTATTCAAACAATCAAGGGGAATTTCGTCAAACGATCGTGAAATAAGATATGAAATTCCGTGACTATCCTGCAAAAAATTACATACATTATTAGTTGGTGGTAGAAAAAATATAATCGGGAATTTCAACAAACGATCGTGAAAAATTGACGAATTTTGTCAAAAGATCGCAGAAACAAATATGGAATTTCGTCAGTTTGTCGCGGAAAAATATTGTGAATTTTGAAAAATTGTCGCGAGATAAAAACCTACTTTCGATAACGATTTCAGAAAAAAAATCGCGAATTCCATGAAACGGTCGTGGAAAAAATCGCATATTTCTTCAAATGATCGCGAAAAAAAGAATCAAGAAATTCAATCAGTCATGAGATAATCAGCGCTTGAACGTCACGAAATTTGCAACTTTTGTGATCTATAGCAATAGGAAAATTTTCATTAGTGGTTTTCTGCAAGTAAAGGTAAGATAAAGCGTTAATTGTTTCGGATTGCGTTTTCACTATTATGAGGTGGGTTCATGTTAATACTATTTTTCAAAGAAATCCTGAATATTTGAACATTAATGACTACTATATATATATCATCATTTTTCAACATAAAAGGTAAAGTTTATATTAAAGATATAATTATAGACTTCTTTTACAATAATTGTATTAAAATATGGATTCATTTCCTTTCATTTCGGGTCAAGTTGCCATTCAATGTAAATCTTTTTAGCGGTTTGCATGAAATCACAGTCCTGCGGCAGGATAGGTTGACGTATTTTCTTCGTTGTGAGTGAGGTACACTTTAAGTTTTCCGGATTGTGCTTTATCTCTTTCAGTCGGAGTTGGGATGACCTGGGTTTTAACAAGAAAGCCCTGAATATTTTTCAAATGAAAAACTATAGATTTGACTATTAATGGTGGCCCATAGTAATAACTCATGTGTTCATTTCTGTAAGACTACTTTATTACAAACGTGTTAAAATATGGAGTAATTTTCTTTTACTTTGGTATTTGGTGGAAGTCTGTCGGTTTTGGGGTTGAAGAAATTGTTTTGTCGGGGGCGCGCAGACACCATTCCTAGGCGCTGAAGAAATTTGAAAATGTACCATATATAATATGATTTAATAAAGCACATAATTAAATAATTTGATAACATTGCAATGATTGCAATAAATATAACATGACACTAATAATCCAAAAAAGTAAAAAAGTCAGATAATTTAGAACTTGAATTATACTCGCACCTTCATCCCCCCCCCTCCCCCCCCACCCGGGCAAAAAATTATCAGACAAAACTCTACCCCTGAATTTCTAGCCATGAGGGACTAGTTTTCCTAGGACCCAGTTGCACACAGCTGAGAAGCAAGTGATAGCAGAAAATGCCTCATGTATTTTTAAAATTACGATATATGTCTCACCTTGGAAAGTTCGAATGGGATTTTTTTTATATGATTATTAATTTCTATGCCTAAAGTATTTATTTAATGCATATGTTTTTATTGCAAAAATCTGATAAATTATTTTGGTGTTTGAGCAATTTTTTAATTTTTTTTTGAGTCTGGCAATTGATGGTCGATAAATTTTCTGAAAAATCAAATTTCTTGGGGGGAGGCTATTGCCCCCCCCCAGCCCCCTCAAATGGCGCCCCTGATTTCATTGTACAAATTAATTATTAGCAATTATCAATATAGTCAATCCCATATCCAAATCCAGTGGCAATTATCAGCATTTCATTGTACAAATAAACAGAATATTTTAATGTTTAAATTACATTTTTTATGCAATATTATTAATATATATTACAGGGCTTGAATTTCAAGACGGGATGGCAGGATTCGTGCCCTAAAGATTATTATTGTGCCCTATTTATTATGCCCTATTGCGCGTGGTCGGCTCCTGTTTCCAAAAAATCATTTTCCGAAAATGTTTCTTTGTAATACGACGATCAAGTCTCAGGACCGACTGACAAATTTCGTGATATTTTCTACTATCGATTGGCAGATTTCACAGTTTCTTCTTTCGACAGATTGACAAAATTCATGGTTATTTTTCTGCATCTGACTGAAATATTTTGCGCTTTTTCTCCTCGGCCGACTGACGAATTTCACGATTTTTTCTAGAGACCGATTGGTGAATTTCATATTTTTTTTTTCTCGAGATCAATTGACAAATATAGCAATTTTATTCTGTGACCGATTGGCAAATTTCCCTGTTTGTTCTTGCGACATACTGATGAAAGTAACGATTGTTTTTCTGCATCCAATTGAAAAATTTTGCGTTTTTTCTCTGCGACCGGCTGAGGAATTTCACGATATTTGCTCGTGACGGACTGGCAAATTTCACCATATTTTTCCATGATCGATTGACAAATTTTGTGATATTTTCCCGCTACTGATTTCCTTCTCAGTACTTCAGTTTTCTTCTTGCGACCGGTCGACAATTATTTTTTATTTATTTTCACCATGATTGACAAAATCGCCGATATTTTTTTTTAATGACCGGTTTATGTATTTTGCGATGATTTTTCCCTGCGCCCAAAATAGGAAATAACTAAAAGGGCAGTAATGACCACCTGAGACAGAGCCCTACCAAATTGGCCAATAGTCAGCACTCAACAAAATGAGATTACACTTGTGGTGCACATGAGGAAAAAAAAATTGATGAACTTAAAAAAACATGTTTAGAAATAACAAACTAGTTGATTCTTGCAGTTCCCAGAAATTAGGACATGACTTTTTGAAATCAACCTTTTATCATGTAATAGAAGAAATCAATTGACTATTTCCTTTTCAAACTTTGGATATGGATTTAAAATTCCAATGCATAGAACATAGTTCAATTAACGAAAATACCAGGGATTACAGTTTTGACTATAATTCCATTAAGGATATAATAAAACAAGTTTGTTCAGAAGTGACATACAATCACTGTAGGATATTGATAATAGAATCACCGATATGCATTATTCATGCAAATAAGTTAAAAATTAATGCACATCAGATTTTGCAAAGTTTTCTAAAATTTTTTAACAGAGCATAACCATGCATTTCCGATAATTTCTAAAGTTATAAAAGTTGGTCTATGCTGTTTGTCAAAAGCGTAACTTGTGAAAAAGGCTAAATCACGCAAAATGGAATAAAATCTAAATTAAGAATTCATTTATCAACCCAATTGTTAGTTGCCCATAACATTAGGAAAAAGTTGAAAAATAGACATGGTATATATAAAACTTGATTATGTTCCTTTGTTTTAATAAAAATAAACATTTGGGATAATTATCTTGAGTTGTTAATTTAAATTATTTCAATGGTATTTTGTCATGCCTGTATAAAGGTAATTCTTTAAGTGGCACATAAAAAATAACAGGGTTTAAAGATTTTTTTTCCTTTCTAGCAGTTCAACTCCCCTGCATTTTTAAATGTTGGGTGGGAATCTCCCCTCCTGGGGATAACTTGAATTTCAAGCCCTGATATTCAAAGATATATTGTTTTTGTAAATTATATTTTAATGCATTTAAAATGTTTTAATGATGTGTGAAACATGTTTGTAATTTATTGAGATGGAGTTATATAAAGAAATAATTCACCATATAACTAAAAACATATCTAGTGCCGGATATCCGATCGGATATCCGGCCGGATATCCGAATCCGGCAAGCAAAGGAGCTTCGGATATCCGGTATCCGATATCCGGCAAAATCAATATCCGGTGCATCCCTAGTTATTTACAATAAAAGTTTTCATTAATATTGGGAAATGAGACTATGAGAATGGTTAAATATTATTGATAGATTAATATAATGCTGTAAAAAAACTGGAATATAATAATTATAACTTTTAATTAAAAATAATTTTTAAAGAAATGTTTTAAGGATGTCCATTACCGGCATATCTACCCTATATGACATGTACAACATATATAAGTCCTATATATTAGATATATATATACGTATATAAGTTTAACTACGATTGTGGCAAAATTGCAACTGAAAACTTGGTGTAATCATGCATGCACAGGCCACTATAATAAGGAAGTACCAAAGCGTAATGCCAGAAGTTGTTGCATCGCCTTCATTTATACTGAAGATTTTCAGCTGAAATCAGTATGTTACAAATATTATATGCATAAACTGCACGTGGTTTTATCAAAAGATAATTCTATATTAACTTTAACAGAATGATTTTAATTGGCAAATTAATCAAACGAGCTTTAATTTTCCTAACTGAGTGAAAATTGTTTAGGTCAGGAATTGAACCAGAGACCCTTGACATATGCTGCCAATGCTCGGCTAACTGAGCTATCCCGGTCAAATTTGTGGACACAATTCACCCAGGGAACTATTATTATATATTCATACGAGTAGTATCTGTTATTCTTACGAGTAGTAGGAAAAATAATTAAAGTATTACTATATATGGTTTTATAATAATGTTAAGTATAGATTAACATTCACTGGTTGAATTGTATCAGTAAGATTTATACAGGATAGATCAGTTGACAGAGCATTGGCAGCTTGCGTCAAAGGTCCCTAGTTTGAATCCTGACCTGGACACTTTCTCACTCAGTTGGAAAAATTACAACAGAAAATAATTTTGCTTTAACATCAGCGTTATTGATCAGAAATATTGGCAAGCTGTATATTTTTAGATATGTGCTTATGCCTTTGGATGTTAAAGTGAGTAAAAGCTTTTAAAGAGAGTGCAAAAATACTCAAAGACAAAAAAGCTCAATAAGCTACTACAAAGTGCGAGAAATAAAAAACTTTTTTTTTCTTTTCTCCTGGCGTACTACTGCAACAGAAAATAGTCCATGTGTGTAAGTTATAAATTAAATTAATGCTGTGCAATTTTCAGCATGTACGGGTGATATGTATAAATATTTTTAAAAGGAAATATTCTTCAAATATTGAAAAGAACACAATCTGTTACAGTTGTAAGGCATGTGAAGGAAATTGAATTTTTAACTTTAATTTAGAAGATAGTCTCTATACTATATGTGGCTATTTATACATATTATATAGTATTTGTTCATAAATTGTGAGTATACGATTTTAAGACACCAAACTGAATCTAACAGAAAGATGGCGTGCTGTAATTATAACTTCAGACGATCCTGTTTCTTTTAAATTGTTAGAGAATCGTCAAGAAACCGTCACAAAATTATCAGTGTTAATGAAAATTTCGTTACAAATGACACATATCTCACAAATTGGTCACAATGTGACTTGAAAGCATTGTCACTTTCGTCACAAGTACGTCACAAATTTATTGCCTAAATAGTCACAAATGACACATTCTTCACAAATTTGTCACGAAGTCACAAACGGGCTCTAAAACGGCCATAACGACTTCACATTCTAGTCACTATGACTTCACATCGACGGTCACAAAGTCACAGTGTGACGTCACCATGCCTTGTGGGTTAATACTTAAAAATCACTTGTTTCTCTCTGGGAACCCACATATACAATTAAAATTTCAGCAACTATTTTCTTCTATAAAGAAGCCATGATAATAGCATGATTTCATGCTCAAGATAAATTTCCTTTTTCAAAATTAAAACAACATTTCTTCTATTTTTTACAAGACAAAGAGAAAAAATGCAGTCTACTTACTGCGTTCAAATTTTACATTATTACTATAAAACTAAAATAACAAGAAAAATGTTTTTAATATTATTCTCTAGTCAGATCATGTGATCATTGGTACCATTTAAGTCTGGCTGAGAGAGGCTCGCTCAAGGGGTTTGCGAAATATTCCACAACTCCAGGCCTAGACACTTTTTTACTCAGTTGGAAAAATGCAATGCAAAAATTTCAGGATCTTACTATAATTTAATTAATGACTAGTTAAGCTTGTGCCAGTTAATATTTCTTATGCAAAATTGAAAAAAAAAAAAAAAAAAAAGGAACATATAAATTTATCTAAATAAATAACCAAATTAGACTATACAATTATCCTCAAACCACTATTTTAATATGAAAAGATGTATTAAAACAGCAAATAACAATAAAAAATACATGAGAATATTTTTAAATCTTTCATGACGAGCAGTGCATATAAAAGATATATAGTGTGCATGCACTCTAATTTTTCCTACCATTATATTCAGATAGTAATTTCTGCCGTATTTAATCACAGAATTTCTTATTAAAATAGACAAAGGGTTTTGTTTAGACATACTGGTACTTCTAAAAGATAGAAAATTGTATATATAACGCTCATCACAAAAGGATTAAACTATTTATCTAACATAGTTTTACCATTTTTCACATTGTAAAATATATCTACAGCTATTTAAACAAAAGAGCACTCCTATATGCTCTAATCCTCAATTGTGGCAGAGAACAGTGAAAACAGCGATTCAATTGGTATTTATGTCTTCTTTCAATTTATGCTAATAAAATAAGTTTATATAGTTATCCCCATAATGAAATTGTAACATACTTTGGAAATAACAATTGTAACAACCTTTCAAAATATATATTATTTGAAATTGATATTAAAAAAAAATATATAAATAATAACCTTTGAATTCATTAACAGAAACCAATTTCTAAAAGTTTAAAATTTGTGAATCCAAAATTACAGTTCACTCTGCCAAATAGTTTGAGTCATGCTTTAAAAACCATCCTCATTGCAGTTTGTTTCTCAACTGTTAAAAAGGAGTTTACATTGAGAGTTCAAAACTTTACATCTATATAATTCCTCAAACTATTTCACCAAATGACATGTCATTTGGTATCCAAGGCAAAAACCAAAGAATCCAAATATGTAAAAATTGGGTGTCTGCATTTAAAATTTTAAAGTTTACAATTTCAATATGTGGTCTGCCCTCTAAGATTATTTTCTTAAAACAGAAATTGAAAGAAAACTTAAATTCCTAATTGATTTTTTTTTCTCTGCAATAATTTGGTAATAAAAAGGTATGGAGCTTTCCTAATGATTACAAATGCAGATTAAATAAATTAAATACATAAATACTACTTCTTTCCTTCCAGTTGTCATTTCACCAGAGAAGTAACTTGACATCCCTTTTCTTCAGGTACGTATGAGATGAAAATTAATAAGTGAAGATTATCTAAAAGAAAAAAGTATGTAAAAATATAGATTTAAAAAACATATAAACTAATATGCTAAAGCAGTGCCAGTGCAGTCCAATAATATTGAATTAGTGTTCCCATTTGATGTTTTTCAAATGGCATTGTGCCCTCTCTTTTGCATTTAAACTGCTGATGCGCCCTGTCCCGTTTTCCAGTAGCTTCTTTGTGTCCTCCTATTTTTTTTTTTTTTTTTTTTTTTTTTTCAAAATATTTGGCTTTTTCCTCTCCTCCCAGACTTTTGAAAACAGAAGCTTTGTTGATCTGACTGATTCACATGTTGCAAGTTCTAAATGAATGTAAAAAAACATGCAGCAGCTGCATATTGTATTGTTTTCAAATCATAATGCATTTACCATTTCAAAATCATCCCAGAATGGCACGTTTCCATATGTAGAATATTCGGAAAATGGAGTTATTTTAATCAGATCATTTTATGATATTCTTAAAAGTACAGCACGATTTCAGTTTACCCTGGAAATAGAAGCCAGTGAACCTAGAGTAGAGTCCTGCATTGGGTCGGGTTACCCGCTTTTACCCGAACCTGGCCCGACCCACAGTTCGGGTCGGGTTGGCACTATATTTTCCCGTTGCAGGTCGGGTTGACTTTAAATTTTTTTGGTGCGGGTCGGGTTGGCTTTTATTGTTTCGGGTTTGGGTCAGTTTCAGGTTGGCTTTTTTACTCTTGCGGGTCGGGTTGACCCACTTTTTTAAAAGAATGTAAAAAATATATTTTCCTTTAAAGGCCAATATAAACCGCAGATCAAAGTTTCACAAAAGCAAAATGTGTGCCTGTCTGTTTTGTCTTTAGTCATCCTTTCACGAGTCTTCGAAATAACACACTGCATTATATTTTTACCGTATTTTAAAAATACAATATGCAGAAAACGCTAAATGGTCCTTCCTGTCTAATGTATCAAGTGAATAATTAAATTGTGGTGATATGCGATGCACTATGTTAGACGGGAAAATTTTCAAAATAATAACTGCTGATAAACTAAAGGCAGATGACCACTTGTGTAAAACAAGGTATATCGTTATAAGTGGAACTTTTGAAACCGCAACTAATTTTAAAGAATATTTAAAGATTAGATTTTTAGTTTTATACCATTTAGAGTCCAGCATCGGGTCAGACCAGAGGTTTTACTATAGTTGAATATTAAAAGATATAGATTTGTTCATTCTTCTATGTAAAACATAAAAATGCTATTAGAGAATTAGACGTCTGCGGGGGCTGGAATTTCCAGGTCCGGGAACGGCCTGCCCCGCCCCGTGTAATACATACAAGTTCGTCTCTAGCCAGGCACAGCCCGTTTATAATTTTATCAGTTTCGTCTAAATATTTATATTGGGCTGGTAGACCTGTTTAATTGTAGTTATCGGCCCGGCCTGGCAGGCTTAAAATTTTTTGCCGTTCCGGCCCGTTAAAAAAACTGTCCTAATAAAGCGGTCTGGGCAGCTCAGATTAAAGAACTAACTAGATTGGGAAAGAGCTCAAAAAGTTGAAGTCTCAACTGTAACCGAACAGCCATATTGGAAGGGTCAGATCACCAGCTAAATGTACTGGTTCTGCCATCTGTTGGTGGTAAAAGAAAATACAAATAAGTAAATGACTTTTTTTTTTTTTTTTTAAATCTCACATGTAAAAATGTACGTGAATCTTAAGTAAGCATATATATTTTTATTTTGTAAATGCAATACATTGCATCTCAGTGGATTATTTATAAGAAATATTTTAAATGAGTTGCATTAATTGCATTACTTTTATAAAAATCATTCATTTGATTTTGTAAGCTTTTCAGTGCTGAAATTTAAATCCAGAATTTTATTAACAAAATATAGAACCTAGATTAAAATTATTGCTAGTGTTTTAAATGAATTGCATTACTTTTATAAAAATCATTTCATACTTCAGTAAGATTTGTAAAACTGAAAACTAATCAAGAGATCATAAAATATTAAAAATTATTTTAAAAGTATCTTTATTATAAAAAATATAGAAGAATTTTTTATTATCGCTAAACTTTTATTGCATTTTAACAATTTGCGAATGATATATATATAACTATAACTTTTTGCGAAATAATTAATTTTTAAGTAATTAAAAATCACTTATCAGGCAGAAATTTGTTGTTAACTCACTGATTAATCATTTGAAGACCACCACTTAGAATGTTTATTTTAATAAACCCTCTGGTAGACAAAATCTAGTGAATATAGAAACGTCAATTCTGATTTAACGTGAACTAAAATTATTAAAAAAAATTATAAAATATGAGAGGGTGGTGGGGTGGGGTGGATAGTAATTAATTTTGTCTTTGCATTTTCTTATTCATAATTTTACTTTAAAATATGATGAGGATTCTAAAAAATATTTTTTAAGGTAACAAAATTAATGCAATAAAAACTGTTTAAAATCTAAGAACACAGTCTTTTGACGTTTATTTTAATAAATTTCCTCATAGGCAAAATCTAGTGAATTTAGAAACACCAATTTTGATTTAATGTGAAATAAAATTAATAATAGAAGGTATTTTGAGAGGGGAGAAATAATAATGAATTTTGTCATTAAATTTTATTATTCATAATTTTATCTTTTTTTTTATAAGAATACTTAACGTTACTGGAATTAATGCAATAAAAAATTAGCTAAAAATCTGGAATATTAATACTAAAGTAAATGGTGGAGGAATATTGCTTATTATTGAGTAAAACTGAAGTATTTTAGTGCTTCAGTGTCAGTATACACATTTTTCTTGAGTACTTTAATATCATTTAATAACAATTAATTTAGCATACTTTTTAAACATTTTTACTGTTAAAGATTTTTTTTTTTTTAAGTTCATCAAGTTTGGTTCAACAGATGGCAGCAGCAGCAATCTAGACAGTTGATATTTTTATTATCTCTGATTTTCGAGTAAGGGAAATTCCTCAATAAATATTAAATAAAAGTTGATCAATCACTTGAAATTAACAGTATTACTCATAAATGAAAACCAGAATAATTGGGAACTCTTTGGATTGCATACATGTTAGTTTATTTTTAATAATCGCTAATTTGAGTTTCACTGCTCTTACACTGGCCGCCATATTGGAAGGGTCAGAAAGCATCCCCAGAGCACGCTCTCAATTACTTCATTCGTTAACATAGGCTGAATTGATGTTGCCCAGTCTAGTCTTCTTTCCTGTGTCTGAGCTGGGCAGTTAAAAAAAACTGTCCTAATAAAGCAGTCTGGGCAGTTTTGAAATTTTGCCGCCCTACCGCGAGCCGGTCCGGTGCAGATCTCTATTAGAGATACAATTGTAGATTATTTTTCATAATGGTATTAAAACACGATTTGCTTTCCTTGCATTGCAGGTTCGGATTGGGTTGCAGGTTCAGGTCAGGTGCGGATTGATATACCTCGGGTTCGGGTTGGGTTGCAGAAAATTATTTTTGTGGGTCCGGGTTGACTTAAAATGAAATTTGCGGGTTCGGGTTGGGTAGAACCCACCCCGCACAGGACTCTAATCCAGAGTGTGCTCCCCCCCCCCCCCCCCACACACACACACTCTTCAAAATGCCCTCAGGAAATTTAGGACTTAATACTAATTAAAGGTTTAGAGTTGAAATTCCCACTGCTCAGAACTGACAAATGATAATCCAATGAGTGTGTCCTTTCACTCAGCAAAATGTGTCCCTTTACTCGATATGAGCACCCTTTTATCAGACAAAAATGCCTCTTTCAGCAAATCCGCTCCTCTCTTTCTAAAAGAAATATGAACACTAATTGAATAGAAAATAATTTTTCAGCAAGCCCTGTATCGAAAGAAGATTAGATAAATTTGATTTTTAACCTACCAACGGGATAAAAAAAAAAAAAAAATTAAAAAATTCGGAGATGTTTTTTGGTTTAATATAATTTACGGCTTATTATATTTAATTTAGAATTTATGTATTGCCTGCCTGATTGATTTTTGTTTGAAAACTGTTTAAATGTGTTATTCGAGATAAAAAACAAAGGTTTATGTAGCACATGGATTTTGATTATATCAGTTTGATATTTACTCATAACACTATTGTAATTTTTGCATATTTTTGTTATATATTTACATATGTAAAAACTTTGATGGTGTTATGGGTATTTTAAATTAAAAGAAAAAAAACTTATATAATTGAAATACAGTAAAATTTCTTAAACATGTGTTTCTTATGTTGTAAAACATATTACAAAGGGTACTATGAAAGTTTTACAATACAGATTTATTTATCAAATTTTTTCAAAGTAATTTCCGTTACAAGCAATACAGTTCTCCATCCTCTGAAACCAGTCCTTAAACCAGCTCTGCCGAGTTTCACTAGGGACTAAGGCACGCTCATTGTCCCAAACCCTCAGAAAAGCCTCATCACTGGAAAACCGAATCCTTTTCAGCTTCATTTTCACATGCGGGAACAGTGCAAAGTCGTAGGGGGTAAGATCTGGACTGTAAGGAGTGTGTTCAAGAAGTTTCAGTCCTGTAGTGGCCAAATATTCAGTGCAGGCTTGGCCCGTTGAGCTGGAGTTTTGTCATGATGGAGGAACCAGGCGTCCATTCTTGACTTTGGCCACAGGTTCTTCAAAGATTCAGTGACTTTAGGTAGGCACTGCTCATTGTACCACTTAGTAGTAACTGTCTTCTGTGTGCCCAAAATGATATACTCAACAATTCCCCTCGATTTGAAAAATACAGCTATCATTTTCTTCTTGACAGATCGGAATTTTCTGACAGCTACGTGTGTCCTCATCATCAAAGACCCAAACTCTTGTTTTGAGACTTAGTCGACACACTTTAATAGTATAGACAGGTTTTGTCACCTGTCAGGATGCTGTTCACATACCGAGATTGTCCCTCACCAAACATTTTTAGCATCTCCCAGCACCAAGTCACACGTTGTGTCATCTGCTCCTCAGTCAGTCTATGTGGCACCCAGAGACAACACGGTTTCTTCATGTGCAAATGATCATGCAAAATTGAATGAATTGCAGGTGCATTTAGGCCTAAGGTATCCTCTATATGCTTGTAAGTTATTCGTCTGTCTTTGTCAAGCATTTTACTCACAGCAGAAATGTTTTTCTCCGTAATTGACATTTGGGGCCTTCCCTCTCTTTCAGTGTCCTCCAGGGAGAAATTTTCCCTTTGGAATTCTCTGTACCATCTGAGTATTATCACACGATGTGGACAATCATCACCAAGTGCAAGAGTAATTTCTTCTAAGCATTGGTCTATGTTTAAACAACGCACAAAGTTATACCACAAAACTGCCCTTATCTCACTTCATGACCAGGATGCTACTGGAAGAACTTCACACTATCACAGCTAACGAATAACTGAGCCTACAGACTTGTGGTTATGTGCAGGTGCATAAGTATGGACATACGTCAACACACAGCCACCTGGGACTTTTTATTTCATCATATTGCAAAACTTTCCTTAGTACTCTTTGTAAAACAATCAAACAAATATCAATAAGAGAGGCAGTAAATATGTATTCTAAATTATGTTAAAACAACCAAATCCTCCCAAGGAAAAAAAAAAAAATAAAAGAAATTTTGACCTTATTGGAGGGAAGGGGCACACAAATATACAGCCAGAATACTCGTTAATTCTTCCTCTCTCAACTACATTTTCACAAGGTGTGTCTTCAGAGTGAAATACTTAAATGTTTACGAACTAGCAGAACACTGGCGATTGTCAGAAATTTCAAACTCTAAATATACACTGCTCAAAACAATTAAAGGATATTTGAAGTTTTATATAAAATAAAGATATAAACGAAATTTTTTTTGCCGAAAATAGAAGAAGAGTATCACAAATGCAAATTTTTCTGGTTTTCAAACTGTGGAGTATGCAAATTTTGAGTTCGACGTCAAAAACGTCGCTTCAACGGCAGCGAATGAAATTTGACTTTCAACTGGATAAAAGAGAATGAAGACAAGGATGATCGGTATTCAGTGATTGCTTTGTTTCGATGAGTACGATGTCTCAGCGAAGTCATTTGACAGATTCAGAAGCTTTGAGAATTGTTGGTAGGTTAGAAGGGGGCCAAACTCAAGCCAAAGTAGCGCAAGCCATTGGAGTGTCACAAAGTGTCATTTCCAGGATCTGGAACCGTTTTTTGGAGAGTAGATGTGCAGGCCGAAGACCAGAGCAAGGTCGTAGACGGGCAACAACGCCCAATGAAGATCGGTATTTAGCGTTAACAGCTCGGAGACACCAAACCATGAACGCTACTCTTCTCCAACAACACCTTCGCTCGGCTACAGGCACCACGATTTCAACTCAGACTGTCCGAAACCGGCTCCATGCTGTAGGTCTGTATGCTCGCCGACCGATGGTATGTGTTAGATTAACATCAAGGCATCGTCGCGACCGCAGGGAGTGGGCAACCGAGCATGTCAACTGGAGGAGAAATGAATGGAGCAATATTCTGTTTTCTGACGAGTCCCGTTTTTCTGTGCATCCAGATAATAGGCGTATTTTCATCTGGAGGGACCGTGGTAGTAGGAATAATCCTGCGTTCGTGCACGAAAGTGTCAGATTTGGCGGTGGAGGAGTGTTGGTGTATGGTGGCATCTCCATTGACGGGCGCACTGACCTCTACATCATTCGAGATGGAGCTCTGACTGGTCGCCGATATAGGGATGAGATCCTCAGACCTATTGTAGTCCCTTACGCTGCAGCAATCGGAGATAACTTCATTTTAATGGACGATAACTGCAGGCCACATCGTGCAAACCTGGTGGAGGATTTCCTTTTCGAGGAAGGAATCGTTCGAATGGAATGGCCAGCGTGTTCTCCAGACATGAATCCAATCGAGCACGTTTGGGACGCTCTAGGAAGACGAGTTTCTGGCCGCCAACAACCCCCACAAACTCTCCAAGAACTGGAAAGAGCTCTTCTGGAAGAGTGGGGCAGAATACCCCAACTCGTCATTAATAGCCTCATTGAGTCCATGCCTCAAAGGTGTTCAACGTTGCAGGCCACCCGTGGAAACCATACCCCCTACTGAAAATGATTTTCTTTGAAGAAAACACCTTTTCTTATTTTTTTTTTCTCATATGCACAAATTGTGTTTTTTTTCTTTATTACACAAATGCGCAATAAAATGCATTTTTTTCTGCCAAACATGTGTAATTTATTCTCATATAACCTACTATGTCTGTCGACCATGTATCAATCAGCTAAACAGTTTACCAGATACAAAATCCACCTAAAACTGCAATATCCTTCAATTGTTTTGAGCAGTGTAGCAACATTATAAGACTCTTGTAAGAGGTTGACTATTTGGGTAAGATAGCACTTACTGCATGAGTCATACTCCTAGATATAAACAAAATGAGGACAGAATATTTTTTTTAAAAAATGCAATTGAAAAAAAATGTTATAACAGAAATATAGCATGGTACAACATACATGTAAATACCATATTTATTTGCATATTTTGAACACTCTGTTTCCCATTTCTTCGGTGCCAAAAGTAAAATGTTGCAAAATACACAAATTTTTTGAAAAAGCATTTATTGATGCGAAATTTTTATGGGGAGAAAAACTCAAAAATAATTAAAGAAATGACACTCTTTAGGATAGTTATGACATTTTAATAAACAATTAATATTAAAAAATAAATGTGTTCAAAATATTTGGTTAAAATAGTTTCAATACTTCTGATGATACAGCACAACCATCATTTCGAATTTTCTCAAGTTCATCTTCCATTTTAGGACATTTCTTGTATTTGGGGCTACAGAAAGCTATTATGCTTTTTAAAATTTGCTCTGCTAAGTTCATTTTTTTTTTTGTTTGTTTATGCTGCATTCTACTTGGCTCTATTGCTACATTTTTCCACAAAGTAGACTGCTGTAAATTTAACATCTACAGCAAAACTGTTTTCTTTTCTTAGTTTGCTAATCTCACAGCACAAACAATCTGTACAAATGTCTTAACTTACTCTTACTAATTTTCAATGGGAAGTACTAATATATCACGTTTGTTGATGCGCTTTGATGCTACATAGATGAAAATGAAAATTACAAGAAACACAGAACTACATATGCTCTTTTAGATACACAGAACGAAACTGAAAGTTGATTTTAAATCTGAAATCAAAATTGCTAGGATATATGCAATTAGAGTAATGTGAAATCCTAATTCATTATTTCAGATTATCCCAAATATGCATCATCTGAGAATTATATGATATTTTCTTAATTACATTTTTCAGAAACTTTCTTTCAAAAGTTTCATAATAGAAGGCTATTGTCAGATGAACGTCTTTTTGCATGCTTTTTTCCTTACGTATTATCCCTCCATAATGTAGACAAAAAAGCATGCAAAAAGATGTCCGTCTGACGTTAGCCTTAGAGTAAAAATCAGTGATTCATTAAACATGTTTTTCAAAATTAAAAACAGAAAGTTTTGACTCTTTTATCCAAGGTCTTACTTTTCACACTTGTGTAATCAGTTATCAATTAACAGTAAATTTAAGGACTTATTAATTTATGTTAAGTTTTTTTCATTTTTTTATGTACTGTATTCATATGGTACATGATATTATGATATTATGTTTTAATTATAAAATTTATTTTAAAATGTGTACAATATTTTTATTCTTGGAATTCCTTATTTTTAATAAGTTTTTAAAACATACAATACAGTATATAACAAACATTTATAAAGTACTGGTCTGCACTAAGAGATAAAAAAAAAAAATATATATGAATAATAGAATGTTCATGTATAAAAAGTTTCGTTTTAATGGTTCGTTTTAATTGGATGGCAGGATGCATTTGTAGAGTCCAGCGTATCTGATTTTTTTCATTATCTGGCCTGCACTTCTGTCATACTAATATGGTTAGTGGGGGAGTTTACTGTATAGTTAAAATTTAAAAGCACATTCCAGAGTTCCTTAAATAAAACATCTTCTACTAAATAATCACTTGAAAATACTAAAAAAATTTCACAAATCAGGAAATACAGAGAGATTCTTAATAAACACTAACACAAGTTAACTTTGCATCATGACAAGAATCTATGAACTTTTGCATTACTGTAAAATTATATATTAACTATATTATACAGGCTGTCCATAAAAGTGCTAGTGGGAATTTCAATGATCCATAAGCAAGATAAGGATAAGAGATTTTTGAAAACAGCCTGGCGCATGTCTGATATGCTAGTCGCTAAATTGGCATAACAGATAGAGTGTAAATAATGCTAAGAAATGCACATGCCGGTGTTTAACAGAAAGAATAGTACTTTTTCCAAAATAAATATTGTTGTATTATTATTTTTTTTACAAGAAATCATTCCAAGAAGTTAGAAGACAGTTTTGTAAGAAGTCTGACAAATACTATTCAGCATAACAAATAACCAAACACTGCAGCAATTTCATAATGATAATACAGTAACCTAACATGCTGAAAAGCCTTCATGGAGATAACGAAGATTAAATACATGCTTGCATCATGATGCATGACGTCTGGAGAAGAGCAAGTCGAACCTCTACTGAATTTTAGGATAAAATAAATACATTTTTTAAATTTCTTGTAATTCATTCAAAATTTCAAGAATAGCTTTTTTGGGGACACTTATACTATAAATTGTAAATAGTAATTAAGTTCTGAGCTAAAAAATGCACATATTTTCCAAATAGCAATTTTTGAATTAGTTTTGCTGCTACTACAGAAGAATCATATGAATAATAACTAAATAATGCAACATTGAAAAATATAATCAGAACTTACAATCACTTAAACAAATTAGAAGCAATGAAAAAATACGAAATGGCAAAAATATGTGCAAATTTATTTATGTAAGTGCATATCTGCACTTATTCCTATAATGTATAATTCTGAAAAAAGTGAAAAATATTTTCAAGCTTGTAAACAGATTGTTTGCGAAGTAAAATATGCAAAAAATTATCTTTAAATGTAGGGTCATAAGTACATAGTTTACATGCATATGAGCCAGATTAAAACTTTTTATGTCACATTAGTGGAGAATAGTGCTATGCAAAGGCAGATATGATGCATGATACAAAGCACTCTTAAATATATTATATATTCAGGATATGAAAATATGTTTTATATGACAGAGTGAAACATATTTTTTGATTAATTCTTTCTGAAAAACTCACACAATTAAAGAATTATGTCGCTTTAGTAATAATTTGATACACTTACACTGAAAATAATTTTATATTAGTACTTACATTGAAAGAACTTTATTCTTCCAGACTTTTTAAATGGATTTAACGCAGCACTTCAGATTAGACCTAAGTCAGTTTTATACCAAGTTGCGAGTTTGAAGATTAAATTAGCCTCGTGATACAACGTCTCTATCTTTCCAAATGGATTGTCACTTGGGAATGGTGATATTCATTAAACAACAACATCCTCCAAGCGACAGACATTTAGCGAAAGTGACAAAAAGCTTTTGTCCCCTGAAAAAGAAATAGACAAATTTTTACATCTTCGAAAAATGAGTAAACAGAAATGTAAAATTAGATAACTAAAAATACACATGCTTTATATAAAATAATCAGTCCCACATTTATATACAATGTGTTTCAGAAAGAAAGATCAGCTTTCAAGAATTTACATCCTACCAACTGAATAAGTCAGAAATAGATTCTGCACTTAGCTAGATACATTAAGATCCCAAATACGGCCTACAGTTCATTGATTTCCATTGACTCAATATGAGAAGCCCTTGTCGAAGGAAAATGAGAGTCAATGATCAAGTCAACACTATAAAGACTTATGAAACAGAATTGTGAATAACTATGAATTGAGTAACTAGGGATCAATCTCTTGTGTGGCACGAATTGAACTACTGATTTTATGTTTGCTGCACTATAAAAGCAGATGACAAAATAAGAGAGGAGTATGCGATCACCCCCCCACACACACACACACACACCACCACCACCTTTCCATCTCAACCTCTATTTAGTTTTTAAAATGCAGTTATAATTTAAAGGCATGTATTATTGCAATAAGATGTTACTAGATAGTACCTGACAAAGCTTGATGGCAAACAACTTAGAAGTTCAAAGAGAAAAAAAAAAGTCCACAACATCAATGAAATTTCAGAAACTTTTACAAAATATCTGTTAGCGATAGTTAAAAGAAAAAAAAAACATCCTTTTACAAACAGGCTAGGGAACGGTTACACATTAATTCTCTTTATACAGAAAAAAAAAAAAAAAAAACAGAATATGTACTTCTGAAAAAAATTAAGATTTCAGATTGAAAAAAAGAACAATTATGCATTCTTTTTCTGAATGTTTTACAAATACAGAAATTTTTTAATATTTAACTGCATTACAATACCAATAGATGGTACCACAGTTTCTTAGGTAAATATTTCTTTTTTTTTTGTCTTCCTGGAAATAATCATCTACTTTCCTTAGGATATATGACTTAACAATGAATGGTAGCAAAAAATATACTAAAAACTCCAGATCATTTCAATTTATTTAATTGACAATTACATGCAATACTTTTAATTTAGAATTTTAAATACATTACCATTAATAAACAAGTTGGAAATTGCTCGTCAAACGTGGCAAATGAGGTGCGTTCGTACTATAACTAGTTTTATAATTATTTTTTGCACCCCATATTGTACTGAATGTATACTTTTTTGCACTTCATAAAGCGCATAGTCTGATACATCATTAAAATGCACTTCCAATAATTTTTTCCCATTCCCCGTAATGTAACGGAACACTTTTGACTGTATCTGTAATTAAACTATACATCCGATTTTCCTAAAATTTGAAATAGCTCAACAAAACTTTGCAACAATTATATCTTTAAAATTTCAGACCATTCGGAAGGCTGTAATATCATTAAAATGCACTTGTAATAATTTTTCCCATTCCCCGTAATGTAACGGAACACTTTCGACTGTCCCTGTAATTAAACTATACATCCGATTTTCCTAAAATTTGAAATGGCTCGACAAAATTTTGCAACAATCATATATTTGAAATTTCAGATCATTCGGAAGGCTGTAATATCATTAAAATGAACTTGCAATAATTTTTCCCATTGGCCGTAATGTAAAGAAAAACTTTTGACTGTCCCTGTAATTAAACTATGCATCCGATTTTCCTAAAATTTGAAATGGCTC
Organism: Maratus speciosus; assembly: GCA_963932465.1. Taxonomy (NCBI): domain Eukaryota; kingdom Metazoa; phylum Arthropoda; class Arachnida; order Araneae; family Salticidae; genus Maratus; species Maratus speciosus. Next base: position 639,742,186 of record OZ010789.1, read on the forward strand.
GACAAAATTTTGCAACAGTTATATCTTTAAAATTTCAGATCATTCGGAAGGCTCTAATATCATTAAAATGCACTTGCAATAATTTTTCCCATTGGCCGTAATGTAAAGAAAAACTTTTGACTGTCCCTGTAATTAAACTATACATCCGATTTTCATAAAATTTGAAATGGCTCGACAAAATTTTGCAACAATCATATATTTGAAATTTCAGATCATTCGGAAGGCTGTAATATCATTAAAATGCACTTGCAATAATTTTTCCCATTGGCCGTAATGTAAAGAAAAACTTTTGACTGTCCCTGTAATTAAACTATACATCCGATTTTCCTAAAATTTGAAATGGCTCGACAAAATTTTGCAACAGTTATATCTTTAAAATTTCAGATCATTCGGAAGGCTCTAATATCATTAAAATGCACTTTCAATAATTTTTCCCATTGGCCGTAATGTAAAGAAAAACTTTTGACTGTCCCTGTAATTAAACTATACATCCGATTTTCATAAAATTTGAAATGGCTCGACAAAATTTTGCAACAATCATATATTTGAAATTTCAGACCATTCGGTTGGGTAGTTTTTGCTCTGTTACATGCGGACAGACGGACGGACGGACAGACGGACAGACGGACGGACAGACGGACGGACGGACTGAACGACGACTATAGGTGCTACGTATTTATATAATTACGAACGCACCTAAAAAAGCACTGGAGATGGTAAATTTTCTTTTAAAATAATGAAGACATCAATTTTTTTTTTATTTTTTTTTTTACATGGTTACAGACAAGGGAATATTTCCAAAGAAATTTTGTTTTAAGATTAAAAAAGAAAAACAACAACCTCCAAGTCTTTTTTTTTTTCGCTCCTTAAATATTTTACGAATAAAGAAATTTTTGAAGTTAAAATTTTGTTATTTTTCTCAAATATAAACATTTAATTGCATTACAGTAGCAATAAAGGGCACTACTACTTTTTTTTGTATAAACGTTCTCCCCCCCCCCCTTTTTTTGTGTGTGAAAATAATCACCTACTTTTCTCGTATATGTATTTTATTGATCAATTGTAATATAAATATACGAAAATTGCAGATCATTTCAATTTATAAAAATCCAGTAGCACCGTTTTAATAATTACTTTTCCAAAAATTTACAATTGAGTTGCAATCTATATACGTCTATTTACAATTTGTTTTTAGGACAAATTTAAAGGTCTATTAAAAGGTTATTTAATAATTTTGATAAATAGTTAATGATAAAGGAATGATTTTGATAAATGTGTTAATGTGAAGCAGCGCTCTGGGAATATACGTTAGCGAGCATATAGCTGTAAAGAGCCGCTTGACTCATTTTATTAAGGTTTTTATGGGAGAGGAACTTATAGATTTTAAACAATGATTTCTTTGAAAGGAAAGAATATGAATAAACCCTTTCCAACTTATTTCATGGAAGATGAGGTCCATGGGCCTGCCCCTGTGGATATGGATGTGTCTATCCTAGAAAAAACCCCCACCATATTCTGTGATTTTTCTGCATGCTCCAAACGTGGTGGTGCCCGTCCGTTAATTCCTTTAAGTTTCAGCTTCACAACCATACATTCCCCGGAACATAAAAGCTTTGGTTCTTCTATACTGCCACACAATTTTGAAAATAAATTTAAATCTAAATTCACAGAGGATTCCTCCCCACAATCTTTAACTAGGAGTGTATTGTGAAAAAAAATCTTCAATTCCACTGCCCAGGGCCTGCCAACGATATGTCACATGAAGGGTGTCGGCAAAATTTAGAAAAGTGCCTCCTTTGGGAGGGAGGGAACAAAGTGGGGGGAGGGCCACATGCATGAAATGCATAACATGAATAAGTGAGCACAGGGCTTTCAAATGATATATTACATGACGGGTGGCAGCAAAATTTGGAAAAGTGCTCCCCAAATGCATAACATGAATAAGTGGTCACAGGTCTTTCTAACGATATATTACATGAGAGGTGTATGCAAAATTTAGAAAAGTGTCTCCCGGGGGGGAGGGGGGAGGACACACCAGGTCTGCATAACATGAAAAAGTGGTCACAGGGCTTCCCAACGAAATATCACATAAGCGGTTCGGGTCCTGTTTAATATTTCAGTTTTATTATAAAAGAAAGTGAGGATAGATGTAAAAACATATTTGTTATAAATGTGGACTAATGACAGTGAATGATATTTTTAAAAATAAAGTAATAATTTAAATGAATGAGCATATAAATAATTACATTTTCCAGGTAAGTTTTGATTAGTGAAAGTGCATGAAACAAGTAAATCTCTCATTTTAAGTCATCTCAACGAGCATACGCTCGCTGTTTTAAATCATATATATTAAACGAGCAAGCGATTTTCCCGATTATGAATGATATCGTAAACTACTGGATCGATTTTCATGAAACTTGCCTGCTATACTAAATCGAGCATGAGAAAAAGATCTAGCTGGGTCCCGAATTCAAGAAAATTCATTTTTACAGGGTAAAACAAGATCTTAGCTGAAAATTTCGCATGCTATAAATCGAAAAATTCTCATGCAATTTACACTAAACGTGTTTTCTATACTAATTCGAGCACGAGAAATACATCTAGCTAGGTTTCGAATTTGAGAAAATTCGTTTTGACCGATTAAAACAAACTCAGCACTAAAAATGTTGCTATATATCAAAAACGGCTCTAACGATTTTCACAAAAAGTGACGCATATACTAAACCGAGCACGAGAAAAAGATCTAGCTAGGTCCCGAATTCAAGAAAATTCGTTTTTACAGGGTAAAACAAGATCTTAGCTGAAAATTTCGCTTGCTATAAATTGAAAAATTCTCATGCAATTTACACTAAACGTGTTTTCTATACTAATTCGAGCACGAGAAACACATCTAGCTAGGTTTCGAATTCGAGAAAATTCGCTTTTATCGATTAAAACAAACTCAGCACTGAAAATGTTGCTATATATCAAAAACGGCTCTAGCAATTTTTATAAAATTTGACGCATATTCTAATTCGAGCTCAAGAAATCGATTTAGCTAAGTCGTTAATTTGAGAAAAATCGTTTTCTGTTGTTAAAATAAGCTCATTACTCAAAAAAGTGCTATTAATCGGAAAAAATTCTGATGATTTTTATGAGATATACTTTATTCTAATATGAGAAAATTTTCCAACTAAGTCTCGACTTAGGTAGAAAAAAAATGTAATTTTAAGCAATTTTTGTATATTTAATCATCCGTAATCGGAATCCTCGCCAACACAATGAAAGGTAATCTCGAAAGTGGTACTAAAAGATTGCCTTCTACACTTAATCGAGCACTAGATATTGGCTTATGCAGATCAAAAATACGGTAAAATTTATTTTAACTGGCTAGAACAACAAAAAAAAAAATACCTATATTGAAGGTCGATGTATCACTCCACCAGAAGCATGTTGGCGATTATTTGACAACGAGATTCAACAGAAAAGCCATTCTGTTCAACACATATATCCATTTACCAGGTCAATTTTGAATTGCATACATTGATCTAGCACAAGAAGATTTAGCAGATATGGGTCATAAAGGTTCAACATTAGAGGCATATTTTTGGCATAATTGAGGCCTAAAACAAATAGAAGAAAATAAACTTCTGAACAGAAATTCTCAAGAAGTTATATATCACTACTATTGGCAAATTCCTGAATACTTCAAATGGGATGGAAAATCCAGCGAAGTCGCCGTTTACGCGTTATTGGTCGAATACATAACGTAAATTTCATCTCCCAGCCAGAACTCTACCACTTACGAATGTTGCTGTTCCATGTTAAGAATGCAACAAGCTTCGAAGATATGCTAACAACTGATGGCATTACATATGCATCATATAAACAAGTTTGTTTAGTTTGTGGACTAACTTACGATGACCAACAAGGGATTGAAAGTCTACGAGAATCTGCTATGTCGAAAATGCCTAAAGTCATGAGAACGCTGTTTACACATATTCTCATTTTTGGATCACCTGAAAATCCAAGACGCCTATGGGAAATGTTTAAGAAAGATTTGACTAAAGACTTCATCCGAGAAACAGGATGGATGGTTAATTCTGTCGAAGAAGCGCTTAAGCGTGCTTATCGAATTATCGCATTCAAGTTAAATATAGAAGCTACTGAAGGTAGGAATTTCCTATACTGAGTTCATCAACTTGGTATCGAAGATATTGATGGATACGAGAACGTGCTAAATGAAGAAACTATGAACACCAATGAGTCTATTTCTATTGGATAACATATGTATCAACTTCTTAAAGGGAGACAAATTGAAATTGTTGATACCTTCTTACATTCAGTAAACGATTCAACACCATCATATTGATGGGGTTACCCCATCATATGGATACCATTGATCCGTCTATATCGATGGACCTGGAGGCACTGGGAATACTTTTGTATACAAAACTCTTTATTACATCCTTTCACAACAAAAGCATAAAGTAAAGTGCATGGCATTCACCGGGATTGCTTCTATTCTGTTAACTGATGGAAGTACTTCACACAAGACTTTTGGACTAAAAGTTCCATTGACATCAGATTCAATTTCCAACATAAACCTAGATCCGCTAAAGCAGTCGAACTCAGCAAAGTTGATTATTTTTGATGGATGAAGCTCCTATGCTGCCAAAATACGGGCTTCACAACATAGATCAATTGCTGCACTCTATTGGAAATCCAATTTTGCCATTTGGTGGAAAGATATGGTCCTAGGAGGGGACTTCCGTCAATGTCTACCCGTCCAACTATGAGTAAACAGAAGTGAAATATTGTATTTATCAATAAAAAAAAGTGAGCTGTGGCACCACTTCAATTCAATTTCATTAACAGATAGCATGCACGTTGATCCGGAACAAAGAGAATTTGCCAAATATCTTTTGAAACTTGGAAATGGGGAGCTATCTGAGAACGTGATGGGTGAAATCGAACTACCCGTAGATATGCTTTCAAATGGTCATCTCATTGATGAAGTCTTTGGAAACTGTTTAAAGAAAGGAAGATATGAAGAAATGAAGGATCGAGCTATCCTTGCACCATTAAATAAAGATATCGGCAAGATTAACGCCGAAATTATTGAAAAGCTTCCTGGAGAGTATAAAATCTACCACAGCTACGATTCCGTCAAAGAAGAACCTGAAGGAGCAGTCCAGTTTACGACGGATTTTCTCAATTCCATCAAAATAGCTGATTTGCCACCTTATAAGTTAAAGCTTAAAAATAACGCAATAATCATACTATTGCGCAATTTAGATGTTTCAGAAGGCCTTTGCAATGGAACAAGGCTAATTGTTAAAAATCTTTGCAATAACATAATCAAAGCAAAAATAATCACAGGAGAATATTCATGTATCGAAGTACATATTCCACAAATAATTCTCGATTCAAGCAGAGGTCAACTTGGATGCACGATGCAAAGGCATCAATTTCCTGTGAGGCCAGCATTTGCAATAACTATACATAAAGCTCAAGGTCAGAACTTCGAATTTGTTGGCGTCGACTTACGGACACCTGTTTTTATGCATGGAATGCTCTGCGTTGCTTTTTCCAGGGTTAAGAGGCAAAATAACTTAAAAGTACTGCTACCTACAGAAAATCCTTATCACACTCATAATGTTGTGTGGAAAGAAGTATTGAATACACCAACAACCAATCAGTTTAGTATTTAAAAGACTGCAGAAATACGGAACAAAATGGTTTACTAGAAAGTACTAACAAAGGGATATAGATTTGTAAATAAATAAAATGCTCAAAAAACGAATATTTAGTATGTGTTATTATTTTATTTAGAAAGTAGAAATGACATGTTCATGTAGAAATAAATACGCGTAAATAATAAATAAATAAAATTTTTTCAATGCAATATGATCACAGAATAAAAAAAATCACCGAGTGATGCTCGGTGTACCAGGTACTGTAAACTAACACAGGATCGTCTGTTTCAAGAGAGACAGAATTCTTTTTCTGTACGCATGCACAAAAGCTGGAATAGCAGGATTCGTCAAACACAATTGACGTCACAATATTCCAGAACATGAAAAATTTAAAAAAATGCAAAAAATCCGTATGCATGTGCAGATGCTGTGAAAGCAGCATTCGGCCAAAATAATTAAGGATCAGTCAAACCTCATATGTTGCGAAGGAGGAAAATTTCATTTACATTGAAAGTGTTGAGGCCTAGTTACGCCCAAAACATGCAGTCAAGGTTAAAATTTGGAATAAATACAAAATAAAATTGTAAAATAAATTTTTTGCTAACACAAAATGTGCAGTAATGTAAACAAAACTAGGGGTATTTCACAGTATCTGGATCACATACATCCCCCGGAACCCAAAAGCTTTGGTTTCTCCTCCACTTCCACACTATTTTGAAAATAGATTTAATTCTAAATTCACAAAGGATTCCTTCCCACCGTCTTTAACTGGGAGTGCATTGTGACAAAAAATATTCGATTCCATTGCCCAGGGCTAGCCAATAATATGCTACATGAGGGGTGTCGGCAAAATTTAGAAAAGTGCGTCCCTCAGTGGGAGGGGGGGCACCTGAAATGCATAACATGAATAAGTGGTGACAGGGCTTTTCAATGATATATTACATGAGGGGTGTCGTCAAAATTTAGAAAAGTGCCCCCTAAAATGCATAACATGAATAAGTAAGTGGTCCCAGGACTTTCCAACGATATATTACATGAGGGGTGTATGCAAAATTTAGAAAAGTGGCCCCCCAGGGGGGAAAAGTGGGGGGAGGAACAACGGGGCTGCATAACATGAAAAAGTGGTCACAGGGCTTTCAAATGAAATATCACATGAGCGGTTCTTGTTTAATATTTCAGTTTTATTATAAAAGAAATTGAGGATAGATGCAAAAACATATAAATATGAACTAACGACAGTCAAGGATATTTTTAAAAATAAAATAATAAATTAAATGAATGAACATATAAATAATTACATTTTTCAGGTAAGTTTTGTTTGGTGAAAGTGCATGAAAGAAGTAAATCTCTCATTTTAGGTCATCTCAATGAGCATACGCTCTCTGTTTTAAATGTGCAAAAGCTGGAATAGCAGGATTCGTCAAATGCAACTGATGTCACAATATTCTAGAACATGGAAAATTTTTAAAAAGTCCTTCCGGCCAGTGCCGGGAGGAAGAGGTACCTTTCATATTCCTTATTTTAAAAAAGCCGACTTATATTATTCAAACACACGAAGCTCAATTAAGTGGAAACCGAATGTAGGAGATTCAATACTAATTTTTATCAATACTAAATCATTTTGAATGAGAATTTCGCAAAATTAGTCAGCTTTATCCAAGCTGCTTTTATTTAAAGTAACATATATTTCGCTGCCAAATTCGGCGATTTCTTAAAGTGCCTGCCATTTTAAGACAACATTGTGGATGAGGCTAACCAGTGAACTTGGTCGAGACCTTAGTAATTGCTGTGCACATGCTCACTCACATCGGAATCGGTTGACACATACGAGTGCTGTCGCAGGCAAAAAATCAGATTTTTCAAAATGTCACCCACGTTAGAAATTGAAACTGCTATATCTGAGCCATTTCTTAAGATAAAGACAAACAAAAAATGCTCCTGAATCCTTATATCAAGGTCAAATACTTAAGAAAGAAACCTTTTTCAATTTCTAATTTTTTTGCACCTCTCTTTAAATATATATTTTTTAAATTTAATGGCCGCCATTTTGAAACAAGATGGCTGATGAAGCTGGCCAGCGAACTTGGTCCAGATATTGATGTATACTATCCGCATGCCTTCTTACATCGAAATAGGCGAATACGTGTGGTATCGCGAGACAAATACAAGATCGTTTCAAAGTATTAGCCATGATAGAAATTCAAAGTGCTATAATTCAACTACTTTTTAAGATATAAACAAAAGAACAAATTTTCAGAAACAAAAACTGCTCCAGAATCTTTGTATCAAGGCCAAACACATAAAAAAAATCTTTTTTCATTTTCCAATTTTTTAATACCTCATTTTAAATTTTAAATTACATTTTTGTTTTAAAAATGGCAACCCTTTTGAAACAAGATGGTGAATGAAGTTGGCCAACAAACTCGGTCGAAACATTGGTATGTACTATGTACAGGCCAAGTTACATTCAAATCGGTTCATAAATACGCCTGTTATCGCGTGACAAAAATCAGGGCGTTTCAAAATGTCAGCCACGCTAGAAATTCAAAATGCTATAACTCAGCCATTTTTTAAGATATAGACGAAACAAAAACTGCTCCCGAATTTTTTTATCGAGGTCAAACACATAAGAAAAAAATATTTTTTGAATTTTCAAGTACCACATTTCAAATTTAAATTTTTCTTAAAATTTTAAGTGGCCGCCATTTTTAAACAAAATGGCGGATGAAGCTGGCCAACGAACTCGGTCGAGACATTGGTCTGTACTATGTATAAACGAAGTTACATCCAAATCGGTTCATAAATACGCCTTTTATCGCGTGACAAAATTCAGGACGTTTCAAAATTTTCAGCTTCGCTAGAAATTCAAAATGCTATAACTCAGCCATTTTTTAAGATATAGACGAAACAAAAACTGCTACGGAGTCTTTGTATAAAGGTCAAATATATAAGAAAAAATATTTTTCCATTTTCAATTTTTTGGTACCACATTTTAAATTTTAAATTTTTTTAAAATTTTTAAATGGCGGCCATTTTGAAACAAAATGGCGGATGAAGCTGGCCAACGAATTCGGTCGAGACATTGGTATGTACTATGTACACACCGAATTACATCCAAATCGGTTCATAAATACGAGAGTTACAGTGTGACATAGGTCAGATATATATATATATATCAATTTTGAACGGAGGGTGGTTTCGGAGTCTGAGGGTCATGATCGATGAAAATATACCAAAATTTTTTGAAATCGCTTTCCTCCGAACGGCTGCAATAGGTAGCTTTTTGTAAAGAAAGCTACCTAAAATGCAAATAATCCGTATGCATCTGCAGATGCTGAGAACGCAGCATTCTGCCAAAATAATTAACGACATAAAATTATGACTAAAATAAGTATTGTTAACTTTGAACTATGCTACATGATAAATAAAACTGGCTGTGGTTTCGCTAGATGCAGATAAAAGTGGAAATGTCCATCCAGGTCAGCTATTGCTGAAGGAAGTGAAACACCCACTTCCATGACTAAGAACACAACAAATGAAAGGCGCATTAATAATAGACATCTCTTACTATTTAAATAAAGGATGCATAACATCCCTATCATGAAAAGGCGATAAAAATAGCCATAACTGCCGAATTCCACAAGGCACAAAATTGAAATCAAGAAGGCACAAAATTGAAATCAAGAAGGTGAAGCAGTTAGGCCTACTTGCACTGAACAACAAATTATCAATCTTTAAAACAGTGCATAAAATGACAGAATTTTAAGACAAGTAGAGATACACATATTTATAAGAGAATCTAGTAACACATAAAGATGAAAAAGCTACATAAATACTTTATTTTAAAATCTATCCGTACGGCACTCATAATTACTTGTACAAGGTAAAAAAACAATGGGGTCAAACGAAGTGGGGGGGGGGAGGAAGAACACCGGAGCTGCATAACATGAAAAAGTGGTCACAGGGCTTACCAACAAAATATCACATGAGCGGTTCAGGTCCAGTTTAATATTTCAGTTTTATTATAAAAGAAAGTGAGGATAGATGCAAAAACATATTTTTTATAAATATGAACTAACAACAGTGAATGATATTTTTAAAAATAAAATAATAAATTAAATGAATGAGCATATAAATAATTACATTTTTCAGGTAAGTTTTGTTTGGTGAAAGTGCATGAAACAAGTGAATCTCTCATTGTAAGTCATCTCAACGAGCATACACTCTCTGTTTTAAATGCGCAAAAGCTGGAATAGCAGGATTCGTCAAATGCAACTGATGTCACAATATTCTAATTCTAGAACATGGAAATTTTTTAAAAATGCAAATAATCCGTATGCATCTGCAGATGCTGTGAATGCACCACACTGCCAAAATAATTAACGACATAAAATTATGACTAAAACAAGTATTGTTAACTTTAAACCATGCTACATGATAAATAAAACTGGCTGTGGTTTTGCTAGATAGCAGATAAAAGCGGAAATGTGCTTCTGGGTCAGCTTTCGCTCAAGGGGGTTAAACCCCCCCTTCCATGACTAAGAACAGAATAACCACAATGTGCATGAATAATAGACATTTTTTACAATTTAAATAAAGGATGCATAATATCCCTGCAATGAAAAGGCAATAAAAATAGCCATAATTGCCGAATTCCACAAGGTACAAAATTGAAATCAAGAAGGGGAAGCAGTTAGGCACACTTGCACTGAAAAATCTACATAAATACCTTATTATAAAAGTATCCGTACAGCAGTTGTAATAGCTTGTACAAGGTAAACAAACTACTGCATCAAGCGAATTCTAGCGAATCACTGCTGATGCGCATCTGCAGTGACTCAGTGAGCTGACGCTCTGAAGGTGGCAAAGTGAAACGATTCTCTGGCAATTTACATTAGGAATGCATATGTTGAAAGAGTCGCTTGACTCATTTTATTAAGGTTTTTATGAAGGAGGAACTTATAGATTTTAAACAATGATTTCTTTTAAAGGAAAGAATATGAATAGATCCTTTCCAACTTATTTCATGGAAGAAGATGAAGTCCCTAGGCCTGCATCCGTGGATATGGATGCGTCTGCCATAGAAAAAAAAAACATCATATTCTGTGATTTTTGCTAATCTAGCTGGTCAAGGTCATCCACAATACACCAGTCCACTAACTCTGCATCAAGTGTAAATTTTCAGTACTTTTCAGTTATAATTACGATAATTCAGTTATTTACTCCTATAATTAGGATTGCATCAAGTTCCATTCAATTTTGCCAAGCTCGTAACTAAGCTTATGTAGTATGAAGTGAGCAAGTACATATAATAATAAATATATAAAAATAAATATTATTGCATTAAATAATATGTATAATATTTTACATTAATAAGAATATATTACAATATCTCACAAGAGTAACAACATTTTAATGTTACCCCTTATGCTATAGGCCATATTTCCGAAATTGCTTTTAATAAATCTTTAAAACAATTTCTTTTCCTAACTATTTTCTTCATATAAATTCTGGGTGGATAATTGCTGATTTGAGATGATGGCAAGCAGCACATCATTGTTTTTTATAGCACCACTTAGCAGAACTCCACATTATTTCAACATGTTGTGCATGCACACATGTTGTTGGATCAACAAAATTGTACTTATGGTTAACAGTAATGCAATTGTAAGCTGCTTTTTCAAACTCTTCTGAATTGTAATCCTTCGCAGAAGTCTGTGTAGATTGCTTCAAAATTGTTCAAAATTTTTTGCACCAGTGGGCTAGTATTTCTATTTGGGATTTGAACAAGAAAGGATTCACCATTTATTCCTGGCATAGGCCTCATAAAATTCACTATTGTGAAAGTATCCTGCCACTGTTATTTTTCAAACGTAAAACAATCTTGACAATTTCATTGACACTGCCAATTCGTCCATTAAATCGTGGTATTAGCTGTACGGAACACACTTCTCTCATGTAAATTTTTCAATCAACTGTCACATTTTCACTCATATGTACCTGTTTCATTACACCCTTTTATGGATTTTAATTCCTCTGCCCAACAGTACATAAACCTTAAAGCAGTAATGAACAGTATTCTCTACCAATCAATTTCCAACACTGAGGAATTTTTTTTAAAAACTTTGGTACTTCTACTTTATCCCAAAGAACCACTTTCCATAGAAAAATAAATTAAATAAATAAATAAATAAAATGGAAATTCATAAAAGTACTCACCAAAGTCTCAACCATCAATAATTTTAAACAACAAATTTTACAATATATTAATTTAAAAAAAAAAAAATCTTGGATATTTGTTTATTTAGGGGAGGTGAGGGTAATTACAATCCTTTTTGACAATTTGAACATTGACAATAATTTGCCAGAGAATGAAGTGGACTAAATACTAATGTTGTAAAATTTTACTCAGTAGGTAGTTGTCACTTGAAACATGTAAAGAATTATTTTTAATGTACCATATTACCTGGTACAAGTGTCTTTTAAAATAAATACCTATTTGATCCCAATTATCCCATTTAATGTGGTAATTCGGATCAGTGGTATTTTCTCTCATGTCTTACAAGATACACAGTCATTGGTAAATGGGATTAAAAGATCTGGGTGTGGGCTTTACATCAAGATATTTTTGGTTTTACAACTACAATTATTCTCAGAGATTCAGTGTTGGAAAGATAAGTACGCTGGGAAAAAAAGTTTTTTAAAGGTTTTTCATCATTCGTATATTTTACACTCTGCCTTCAAAAGAAAATAAAATGCAAAATTTTCTATTGGAAATTAATGGCCTCGTTGTATTACAAAAGAACTAATTTTTAAAGTTAATCGATTTTTTTTCCAAAATAACATGAAATGCAAGCAACGGAGGGGGGTGGGGAGTGGGGAAGAAGGATCAGTCAAACCTCATATGTTGTGAAGGAGGAAAATTTCATTTACATTGAAAGTGTTGAGGCCTAGTTACGCCCAAAACATGCAGTCAAGGGTAAAATTTGGAATAAATGCAAAATAAAATTGTAAAATAAATTTCTTGCTAACACAAAATGTGCAGTAATGTAAACAAAACTAGGGTATTTCACAGGATCTGGATAACATACATCTCCCGGAACCAAAAAGCTTTGGTTTCCCCTCTACTTCCACACTATTTTGAAAATAGGTTCAAATCTAAATTCACAGTGGATTCCTCCCCACCGTCTTTAACTGGGAGTGCATTGTGACAAAAAATATTAGATTCCACTGCCCAGAGCTTGACAATTATATGCTACATGAGGGGTGTGGGCAAAATTTAGAAAAGTGCGTCCCTCGAGTGAGAGAGGGGGGGGGGGGGGCACCTGAAATGCATAACATGAATAAGAGGTGACAGGGCTTTTCAATGATATATTACATGAGGGGTGTTGTCAAAATGTAGAAAAGTGCCCCTTAAAATGCATAACATGAATAAGTAAGTGGTCACGCTTTCCACTGATATATTACATGAGGGGTGTATGCTAAATTTAAAAGTCTCCCCAGGGGGGAAAGTGGGGGGAGGAACACCGGGGCTGCATAACATGAAAAAGTGGTCAGAGGGCTAACAAATGGAATATCACATGAGCGGTTCTTGTTTAATATTTCAGTTTTATTATAAAAGTAAGTCAGGATAGATATAAAAACATATTTGTTATAAATATGAATTAACGACAGTGAATGATATTTTTAAAAATAAAGTAATAATTTAAATGAATGAGCATATAAATAATTTCATCTTTCGGGCAAGTTTTGTTTGGTGTAAATGCATGAAACAAGTGAATCTCTCATTGTAAGTCATCTCAACGAGCATACACTCATTGTTTTTTAATGTAAAAAAACACAGGATCATCTGTTTCAAGAGAGACAGAATCCTTTTTCTGTATGCATGCACAAAAGTTGGAATAGCAGGATTCATCAAACACAATTGACGTCACAATATTCTAGAACATGGAAAATTTTTTTAATGCAAATAATACATATGCATGTGCAGATGCTGCGAATGCAGCATTCGGCCAAAATAATTAACGACATAAAATTATGACTAAAACAAGTATTATTAACTTTGAAACCATGCTACATGATAAATAAAACTGGCTGTGGTTTCGCTAGATGCAGATAAAAGTGGAAATGTCCATCTGGGTCAGCTATTGCTGAAGGAGTGAAACCCCCACTTCCATGACTAAGAACACAACAAACGAAAAGGGCATTAATAATAGACATCTCTAACAATAAAGAAAAAAAAAAAAAAAGCAATTTTCAAATTACGACGACCATTTGGAAAATGATTTTTTGAAAGACTAAAATTTAAGACATAAAAAATCGAACGGAGTTGATCATATACGTTACATGGATTACATTTTACGGTACTGTAAATTTTTAAACTTCTATGGATCTGGTCATACATTACGTATGCCATGGATTAAACATTAATATTCCTGGACCAATTTTAAATGAAATTTCATTCTTAAACTTCTAAACATCCCACAATATTACTTTTTACACCGTCGTATAGAGAAAAATATGTACTTTTAAATGCAATTTGTTTGAAAGCTGTATCTCAATTTGTTTCTGAGTTATTTTTTTTTTTGTAGTTTTTATTACTTTTTTGTCATAGTGGCAACAGCAGTATCCATCTCTGTTGAAAGTAAATGGAAAATACAGATTACTGTATAGACCAATCAGAAAACGAATAAAATGCAGATTCAACTAATAAAAAGCTTCAGATATGTTTTTGATTTCCTACCTTGACCGAGGACAATAACCATTTTTCCAAATGGTTAATAAAGGATGCATAACATCCCTATCATGAAAAGGCGATAAAAATAGCCATAACTGCTGAATTCCACAAGGCACAAAATTGGAATCAAGAAGGTGAAGCAGTTAGGCCTACTTGCACTGAACAGCAAATTATCAAACTTTAAAACAGTGCGTAAAATGACAGAATTTTAAGACAAGTAGAGATACACATACTTGTACAAGGTAAGCAAACTACGGGGTCGAACGAATTCTAGCGAGTCACTGCTGATTCGCATCTGCAGTGACTCAGTGAGTCTGACACTCTGAAAGTGGCAACATGAAGCGACTCTATGGCAATTTACATTAGGAGTGCATATGTTAAAAGAGCCGCTTGACTCATTTGATTAAGGTTTTTATGGGAGAGGAACTTATAGATTTTAAACAATGATTTCTTTTAAAGGAAAGAATATGAATTGTCCTTTTCCAACTTATTTCATGGAAGAAGATGAGGCCCCTAGGCCTGGCCATGTGGATATAAATGTGTCTACCGTAGAAAAAAAAACATCATATTCCGTAATTTTTTGCTAATCTAGCTGGCCAAGGTCATCCCTAATACATCAGTCCGCCAACTCTGCATCAAGTTTAAATTTTCAGTACTTTTCAGTTATAATTACGATAATTTAGTTATTATTTATTCCTATTATTAAGATTGCATCAAGTTACATTTAATTTTGCCAAACTCGCAACTAAGCTCATGTAGTATGAAGTGAGCAAGTACATATAATAATAAATATATAAAAACAGATACTATTGCATTAAATAATATTTTACATTAATAAGAATATATTATAATATCTCACAAGAGTTATGCTATAGGCCATATTTCCGAAATTGCTTTTAATAAATCTTTAAAACCCCACATAAATTCTGGGTGGATAATTGCTGATGTGAGCTGTACATCATTGTTTTTTATTGCACCATTTAGCAGAACTCCACATTATTTCAACATGTTGTGCATGCACACAGGGGTGTAGTGGAGGGTATACATGGGTATATGTCGTATACCTTCTGGATTTTTTAAAGAAGCACCATATACCCTCTGGTTCTCAAATAAAGCTATAACGTATACCCTAGGCATGACATTTATGACTTTAACGTATACCCTCTGGCTTTTTTACGACTGCATCACTGCATGCACATATGTTGTTGGATCAACAGAATTGTACTTATGGTTAACAGTAATGTAATTGTAAGCTGCTTTTTCAAACTCTTCTGAATTGTAGGTATCCTTTCCAGAAGTCTGTGTAGATTGCTTCATCTTCTACATATTCAAAATCTTTTGTATCAGTGTACTAGTATTTCTATTTGGGATCTGAACAAGAAAAGATTCATTATTTTTTTTCTGGCGTAGGCCTCATAAAATCCACTATTGTGAAAGTATCTTGCTGCTGTTATTTTTCTGACGTAAAACAATCTTGACAATTTTATTGGCACTTCCAATTCGTATTAGCTGTACGGAACACATTTCTCTCATGTAAATATTTCAATCAACTGTCACATTTTCACTTACACGTAGCTGTTTCATTACACAATTTTACGGATTTTAATTCCTCTGCCCAACAGTACATAAAGCAGTAACAAACAGTATTCTCAAAATAATCAACTAATTTCCAACATTGAGGAATTTTTTTAAAAACTTTGGT
Source organism: Maratus speciosus (assembly GCA_963932465.1). Lineage (NCBI taxonomy): Eukaryota > Metazoa > Arthropoda > Arachnida > Araneae > Salticidae > Maratus > Maratus speciosus. Next base: position 639,758,303 of record OZ010789.1, read on the forward strand.
ACTTCTACATTATCCCAAAGAATCACTTTCCATTAAAAAAAAAAAAAAAACTATCACCAAACTATTGGTCAGACTCTAATGCTCAATAAAAAATTGGAAGAATGTTGTAATTGCAACCTCTAAAATAAATAAATAAGTAAATAAATAAAATAAAAAACAAGAAATTCATAAAAGATCCACTCACCAAAGTCTCAACCATCAATAATTTTAAACAAATTTTACAATATATTAATTGAAAAAAAAAAAAATAATAAAAATAATAATGGATATTTGTTTATTTAGGCAGGCGTAAAAGTGGGAAATGGGAAACAAGGTGAAAAAATTTTTTCATCTATACAATAAGGCCAAACTTGTATAATTTACATGCATTTCAACAGTTTTTCATACAACAAAATGAATTATAACTGTACATATCGCTCATCCGCAAGAAAAGCAAGTGACACATCTCGCAAAAATTAATTTTGTGTTTTATTCCATAAATAGGTGTGTCATAGGTTGGTCTTGTTATATGAAAAGTACTATTCGTGTGGTTATACCAAAAACCTCTATATTACGCTATGTGCCACTTTTCTATTTCAGAAAATGCACAGCAATGAAACAAGAAAAACGACACATCTCACAAAAAAGGTTTCCTTTCCATAAGCTCAGACTCTAACAACTTTTAAAACTCTTTATTGCCTTAGTTAGGCGAAATAATGCACTTTGTTGGCAACACAGTTTGCAAATCCATTGGGACAAAAATTAAAAGAATTGATTTGCAGTAGTTGCATTTTTAGTCAATTTAAACAATACTTAACGCACTGGTTAAAAAAAGGGATAATGCGAAAACATGGAGGGGGGAGGGGGGGAGGATCAGTCAAAGCTCATACGTTATGAAGGTGGGAAATTTCATTTACATTGAAATTGTTGAGGCCTAGTTAGGCCCAAAACATGCAGTCAAGGATAAAATTCGGAATAAATGAAAAATAAAATTGTAAAATAAATTTTTTGCTAACACAAAATGTGCAGTAATGTAAACAAAACTAGAGTTATTTCACAGGATCTGAAAACTGAAAGATTAAAAAATGCATTCTAAACCACAATTTGATTTAAATAGAAAATAAAATTTGCAATCCAATTTACCCTTAAGCCAAAAACTCTATGATCCTATTTACCCTGAAAATGCTATTTATGGGGTAGTTAGAATCATGCACATTATTAACATTATGCTTCATCTGTTGCAAAACATAACCATTTCCTCTTAAAAACACCCTTTTTCTAAATTTAAATCCATAGTTATATTTTAATATTCCTACAATTTTTTACACAGGACCATTTTAACTAAAAAATTCCCACTTTGACGGACAACATTTTTTTTTGAGTTCTGGGAAAACAGTGATTACTTGTACAGGAACATACATTTTCACTCCAAAACAATTGCACATGCAGAATATTAGTCAGACTTCATAATTAACATGATCATTTTTTTTGTATCTGCTACAGATAGTCCCTGATCTCAATTATCCCTGATCCTAATTACTCCTACCTCCCCATCATTTCTGTCTTAATTATCTCTCTGCTGAATGTTTGTGATGTCAGTTGTACTCATCTATTGTGCATAACTATGCATCACAACATTTTTTTCAATGCTTTATTTCTTTTAGTATCACGTTGTCGGCTTTTAAGAAAGTAATTATTATTTTACATAACAAAAGACCTAATAAATCAGTAAAACATCATTAAAAATACAGATAAACATCAAATTAAAAATCACTTGATGACATAACAAACACGTGTAAATACAGATAATTATCAAATTAGAAATCACTTGATGAGATAACAAACACGTGTAACAATATAGATGCAAATTCCAGGGTTCATACAGAGTTGGTAAGAAAAAATTCAAGGAGTACCCAAAAAATCCAAGGAGTCCAAAAAATGTTAAGGATTTGGCATTTTTTTTTTTTTTTTTTTTCTCGATGTTTTTATGTGCTGCATCGTTATGTGATATGCACACTCCAATTTTTAATGCCTGTTTGGAGAGAAAAACATTTCAAAAACAAATTTTACTCTATTAGAATCTAATTGTTAGTGCTGAAATTGCACAGTATTCACAATATATTGCTTATTGATTTTGTAAGTTTAAATACAAAATTGACAATCTACTTGTTTATGCAGAGACCAATGGTCATGTCACAGGGGTGATTCTGAGTAAAAAAAAATTTCTGAAATTCACAGCAAATCTTCTGAAAAGTTACACCAGAGAAGGGGGGGGGGGGGAAATCCACTCCTGACACTAGCAACGAGTTTTCTCCGTGGCTCTTTGACAAAATTCGCGTTTTTTCGCCATCTTTTGACGAAATTTGTTGGTTTTTATGCGCTCTTTTGACGAAATTTGTGGGGGTTTTTCGCGATCTTTTGATGAAATTTGTAGATTTTTCACGATTTTTTGACGAATTTTGTAGATTTTTCGCGATCTTTTGAAGAATTTTGTGGGTTTTTCGCGATCTTTTAACGAAATTTGCCGTTTTTTCGCGATCTTTTGACGAAATTTGCCGTTTTTTCGCGATCTTTTGACGAAATTTGCCGTTTTTTTGCGATCTTTTGACGACATTTTTGGGTTTTCACGATCTTTCGACGAAATTTGTGGGGTTTTTCGCGATCTTTTGACGAAATTTGTGGGGTTTTTCGCGATCTTTTGATGAAATTTGTGGGGTTTTTTGCGATCTTTTGACGAAATTTGTGGGGTTTTTTGCGATCTTTTGACGAAATTTGTGGGGTTTTTCGCGATCTTTTGACGAAATTTGTGGGGTTTTTCGCGATCTTTTGACGAAATTTGCGTTTTCACCGCGATCCTTTGACGAAATTGGCGATTTTTCTGCAAACGATTGACAAAATTTATTTTTTTCGGCGACCATATGTCCGAATTTTTGGATTGGTGACCGATTTTTTAATATTTTCGGGAATGAATGCCTTACATTTTCGGACTAAAATCACCCATAGGTCATATAAATGGAGATTAGTCAAACCCCAAACACTTATTATGTATATCCCATACATGATACATCTTAAAATTTTCAAAGGCAAAAAAAAAAAAAAAAAATGCTAAATGCAACATACATGGAAAAATATAACAAGTTTTGAATTTATTCTTTTAGAACAGCGGTAATCGCTTTCTTTGAAGGTGAAACTTTGACGAATTGCATTCTTTTTCGAGATCTTATGAGGAAATTCGCGTTTCTTTTCGCGATCTCTTAATGGAATTCATGTTTTATTTCGATTGTTTAACGAATCTGACGTTTTTTTCGTGATCTTTTGATGGAAACCGCGTGTTTTCCGCAATCCTTTGACGAAATTTGCGTATTTTTCGCAATCCTTTGACGAAATTTGCGTATTTTTCGCGATCTTTTGACGAAATTCGCGTGTTTTTCGCGATCTTTTGAGGAAATTCACGTGTTTTTCGCGATCTTCTAATGGAATTCGCGTTTTATTTGGATCGTTTGACAAAACGAACGTTTTTTCGCGATCCTTTGATGGAAACCGTGTGTTTTTCGCGATCCTTTGATGGAAACTCGCGTGTTTTTCGCGATCTATTGAGGAAATTCGAGTGTTTTTCGTGATTTTTTGAGAAAACTCGCGTTTTATGCGATCTTTTGAGGAAATCTGCTTTTTTCTCGATCTTTAACGAAATTCGCGTTTTTTCGTGACCCTTTGAATAAATTCGTGGTTTTTCGCTGTCTTTTAAGAAATTCGCATCTTTTTAAGAAATCGGAGTTTCCCCACGATTTGTTGGAGAAATTCGCGTTTTTTCACGATCCTTTGACAAAATTTACGAATTTTTTCCGCGATCGAATGACGAAATTCGACGGTATTTTTTTGGAACATATTTGCGAAAAACGAGATTTTTCCGAGATTCTTGGCTAAATGCCAAACATCTATAAAATTTAAAATAAAGGTCGGCTAACAGTTTCGAAAAACGGACCTAGTGGGAGCCCTGCTATTAAGATTACCCTACCCAATCAATGCTGTGCTTCAGATGAATGACGTGCATAAAGGATTTACCGTGCATTTTCCAATCACGATTTTTTTTCTCCTCGGCAGCAATATCGCTTGCGTCCGAAGCCGCAATAGAATATAAGGAGTTTCTAAGTAGTGGTTTGCTTTTCTAAGTAGTTCTAAGTACTACTTGGGAATGTTTTCATTTCTAAGGAGTTTCCAAGGAGTCTAAGGAGTCTGTGCGAACCCTGAAATTCCCAAAATCTGGGAGGAGCCACTGGCTCCTAAACTCAAAAAATTCAGTGACCACGTTGTGAAACGAACTTATAAAAACAATAGTGTTTATATGGAAAAAAACTAAACAAAAACGTTCAGTAATTCAAAGTGAAAAATAATTTATTTAATGTATACACATGTACAATAAGACACAGACTATTTACTTTAAATGTGTATATTTAATTTTAATCATGGAATTCTTGAAATTTGAATATTAATTTAGAATAATATAAATCTTGAACAATGTACAGTCAGAAGATGAAGTTAGGCAATATACAGTTAAAAAAAAAAAAAAAAAAAATAAGTATAAGCTAAGCAATTATAATAACGGGGAATATTAGGAAAACAATATTTCTTATTTTGAATTTTTCATACAAAGGTATATATGTTACCGGTCAAACTCGATTTTAGGCTAAACTAGATTGACCTAGGCCAAACTAGTTTATCCTAATGCGCATAGGATAAACAAGTTTTTCCTAGGTCAAACTAGTTTATCCTAACACCCATAGGATAAACTAGTTCTTCCTAGGCCAAACTAGTTCATCCTAACACCCATAGGGTAAACTAGTTTGGCCTAATGTTCATAGGATAAACTAGTTTATCCTAGGCCGATCTAGTTTATCCTAGACCAATTCAATTTGGTGTGATTTTATTGATCTCAGAGACCACCCCTGCGCCAACCTTCTAGTTTATCTTAGGCCAATCCAGTTTATTCTAGGCCAATGCTATTTGAGTGCTTTTATTGATCCCAACTACTGCTGAGGTGCCAACCTTGTGCAAAGTAATATTTGTTAAGCACTATAAAAATATAGTGCTTAGGGGTTAAGTTGCATAGCAGAGAGCATTAGTGAGCAGTAGAAACATAAATGCTGATTTAAAACCCCAAAAGAAAAATGATATATTAAACATTATATCAAAACTAAACTCCATAAACTGTAACATCTGAAAAGTAAATTAGTTTTAATAAGTGATGGAAAATGAAGACAACTGTATTAAAAACATAACTAATTTATTAAACTTAAATGACACATAAAAACATAAAAGTAAAATATAACACCCCTCAAATATCAGCTTGTTTTGAATAACAAATGTATAATAGTAAAACAACTTATCTGTAACTTTAATATCTTTATAAACATCATGACAGCAGATCGAAACAATTGCTTTCAAATATCACACAATGACAAAGTTATTACTGTTATGATATCCACAAAATTCCAGTAGTGCTATAGGGCTCAAAAACGCAAGTAAGTCTTAAACTTCCAAAGACGTGACAAAGTCAACTACACTTGGTAAGAAAATATTTCCATTCATAAATGAAGAAACCTGCTAAAAAATATCAAAGTCGTCTTAGAAGATAATGATGTTACTTTACTCAAACACCCAAGCATTACTACCAGCTAACACAGCAGATGAAAGACACTTTCACGCAAGATGGTATTACTATAGTGCAGAAGACTTTCTCCGGAAACACTGCCATGTGGTTATGAAGTCTCACTAAAACAATCATAACTTCAAACTGTCGCAATTATCAGTCTCTCGGAAAAGCATTTACGACTATTCAAATGACCATCAGCGATGTATAACGATAACATAACTGCAGAAATTCGTAAAAGAGTGAATAATCATTAACTACGGATGAATTTATAATGAAGTGTTGAAGAAACCATCTCTAACCATTCCGGTACAAAGAACAAATATAACTGGCAAAGATGACTCAAAAGCACTGCAATTTATTCAGAATGGGTGTGCCGAAATACGACATCCATGCACGTCAGTCGAACTTCCAACTGGCTTCTAGAAAGAACCACGGGAAGTTCGTAACTATGACAATGATCGCTAACACTCTGGACACACAACGCCATCTGGTATTCAATACGAGGACTAGAGCTAAACAGCGAGAAACTCGAAGCTGTTTCTGCACAGATGGAAAGTGAAATGAGCGATGTCGGAAGCTGAATCTAAGAGATATTGAAGAAACTTTAATAAAGAAATAAATGGGGATTTAAGAAGATAGAAACATAAAAAGATATCTTAAAACAGAAAACAAGTATATTTCAACATATTAAAGTAAATAAAGATGGATTTAAGTAAAGTAAAAGAAACTGAATAAAGTAAAAAGTAAGTATATTTTTAACTAAATAAAGTACTTAACTAACATAAATAAAGAAATAAAATGAAAGTGAAAGTAGGGAAATAATGAGTGGACAGTGATGAGAATGAGGGTTTTGTACATCAATATTGCCGTCACCCCTGTATAATATATTTTATCCGATGAGAGTGGGATACTGTCCCCCTATCTTCACCATTTCAGCACCGCCGGTAGTTACAAAATATGTTCCATATGATAAATTGTGTGCTGGAGGACCAAAGAATGGGATGAGAGGTTATCATAAAATTTAGGAGAGGAAGAATTTAGAGGATTGATTTATAATGTAGAGTATAATCTCGAAAATAAAGCATTTTTTTTTTTTTTTTTTTCACACATAAATGTAACTTTAAAAAAAATTAATTATGAATAAATGCATCATTAAAAATATCAGAAGTACATTTGATATTCTTTCAGAAATCTGGAATTTTCAAAAATCCAGCGAAGTCCTGGTCTCAATGTGGCCTAAAATACATATATTTTTAAGCTACCATTATTCCACAATTAAGATTCTCTTTAAAGAATAGTACATGTGCATTTATAAGGATGGGGATACAGAACAGTAAAACCTGTTAGAAGAATCTCCGAGGCTAATGAGAAAGACAGGCTACCACGGTGCATTCCCCGTATCTTTTTTTACAGACCGCTGGAGTCACGTGATGCTCGAGTTCACCAATGAAGATGCGTGAAAAGAGCATCACGTCACTCTAGTGGTCTGTAAAAAAAGACACGTGGGATGCACCACGGTAGCCTGTCTTTTTCGTTAGCCTCGAAGAATCTCTGTATGACGAAATTTTGCTTTTAAACGGATTTTTTTTTTTTTTTTTTTTTTTTTTTAAATCGGTGCAAATTGAATATAATAATCCGTTTAAAAAAAAAAACAACCCCATAATACATTTGCTAGAGACGACAGACCTGCTGAAAAAGGAACTTAACTATGATGAAGTTTTTTTTCTCTCCTATGTGATTCCGTCTCAGAAGGTTTTTCTATATAAAAATTTTTAGATTTTCAAATCTCCAAGCCATGTAAAAAATTAATGGTATTAGTAATTATTCAGATATTTACATACAAATAGAGATTCATTAAAAAATCGATATAGTTTACAATAGAATCATTAACATCGTTAATCCATATTCTGTGACTTGGGGATTTAAAAAATTAAAAAATTCTATACAATAAAAATCTTCTAAGATGGAATTGCACAGGAAAGAAGAAAAATCCGCTTTAGGCAGGTTCATCATCTGTTGTAAATGCATTATATTCTTTTTACACATACTAATATCCTCATTTTACTTAGATCAACATATTTATTTTTCTTAAACACGGGATTCCGTCATAGGCAGGTTATTTTTCTCAGGTTTTACCGTACTTTAATTTTATTACCTAAAAATGCATCTATTCATCTTAATAATAATAAATATATAAATTTTAATTGTGGAATAATAGCGATTTAAAAAAAATGTGCATTAAAAAAAAGTTGAGCCAGGCCAAATGTTACTGATATTTTTACTGAACAGCTGTGCCGACCTCAAGAAGAATGCACTTCAGTTCCGACTTAAGCCGGAATAAATATTGAGTCCTGGTCCATCTCGGTTCGAACCCCTCGAAAAAAGTAATCCCCAAAACCGAGCCCGGACTTAGTGGTGGGAAGGAAAATTGGGCGAGCTCGTCCCTTACATTGAATAACCAAAAGACTAGCTCACAAAATTTTGTAAATTTGGATGCTAAACATCTATTATATTAAAAAAAATAACAATAAATTAAAAAAAATGAGTTTTTAGTGAACTTCGCTCACTTCCATAGATGTGTTTGAGTTGAGTGGATTCTTTTGAAAATTTTTGAATTTGAGCGTGAACTTGACTCATTTTTGAGAAATTGAATTTGAGTTTGAATGAGTTCTTTTTTGTGAGCGTGCTCAACACTGGTTGGCATCAATTAAAGCATGTGAAATTGATTAGGCCTGGAATAAACTAGAATGATGGCGCCGAAGTGGTCTTTGGGATCAATAAAATCATGCCAAATTGAATTGGCCTAGGATAAACTAGTTCAGACCAATGAATAGCAGGCTAAACTAGTTTATCCCATGAGTGTTAAGGTCAAAGTAGTTTGACCTAGGAAAAACTAGTTTATCCTATGGGCGTCAGGATAAACTAGTTTGGCTTAGGAAAAACTAGTTTATCCGATGCGCGTTAGGATAAACTAGTTTGGTCTAAAATCGGGTTTGATCGGTAACATATATAAAAAATTGTATGTGCGAGATCATTGTGCACTTTAAAAATTAAAATATACTTCAAACATTTGTTTTTCTAAAAGAGTGACAGCTCCTGCTCCGAAAAACGCTGGATTTTATGCTGGTTCCACTACCTTCAAGGGGTTGCAAGAAAATAAAAGCATTCTAAAAATTTTATTTTTGTGATATTGAAGATGCTAGAAACTTTAACTTTGGCAGGGTGGTCACTTTTAAGATGTAAATACTCGCAAAGAGCTTATTCTAAAAAATCCAAAATTTATAAGGGTGAAATGAGTGAAAAAAGAAATTATGATTTATATGGAATTGTTAGGAATAGACAAGGCCAAAACTAAGGAGGGGGGGGGGGCAGTGGGGCATGTGTCCCAAGAGCCAGAACGAAGGGGTGCCAAATGAAGATTTTGTTTGTTGATTTTTCCCACATCTATATTTAGCACGGTGTAGTTAAAATCACCCTGTCGGGCGTATGACAAAGCATAGAAGAATCTAAAAGTGATATGGCATAAGGATCCTGTATAAAGTGGAATTCTTTTCGATTCCATTTTCAAGATTTTAATCAATCAATATTTGATAAAGCCAAGGGTGGATTCACCTCATTATTTAGAGGGGGATCATGGATTTCTTTTTTTTGGGTGGGAGAGGATCACATCTCATTATGAGAATTTTTTATATTGAAAGCTATTCCCAAATCCAAACTAGCTACTTTTCTGAAGTCATTTTCATTTGTAAATACAAAAAATTTGCATGAATATTTGTAAATATATAAAATTTACTGATTTTGTTCAGATACAAGAAATTAAAGAGTTTCCCATTTTCTTATAAAGCCAAAAAGATTCATTCAGAAAGTGTTGTCAAAGTTAGCATTTTTATCCAAATTTTATGAGTTGACAGCCACAGAAATGTCGTCGCAAGGGAACAATTGGCTGTCACTTCCGGAAATTCAGTTTAAAAAGTCTAACAACTGCCAACGATTAAATATGGCAAAAATTTGTATTAAATTTTAGAGGTAACTAAACTGTACACATTGGCAGCTATTAGTGTCATGAAAATTGCAGGTGTAGCCTTTTCTTTCTGCTCAAAGTATTAAATAGTTTTTTCAATTGAACGTATACCTTTAGAATGGATCATTTTCTTCTGAAGGACTGATGGCTTCCATTATAATGATTCCATATGCTTCCATAATAATGGAAGCCATCAGTCCAACAGAAGAAAATAACTTGGTTAAAATTCTCTTTGTAAATATATTTTGCGGAAGAGAGAGGGGGGGGGGGGGGCGGGGGGTACGCCAAAATCCATGTTTGCCCCGGGTGCAAAAAAAGCAAGTTTCGGCCTGGGAATAGAAGCTTGAAATTTGACATGGCAGCTACTTTGGAGATGGAAATACACAGAACAATTAAACATGTATACCAATTTCAGATTTCTAAAATTTTTATTAGATTCATGAGTACATAGTTTAGTGAAATCTTATCTCTGCTAACATACAAACTGAGTGGAAAACTCATTTAGATGGAAACAAATAAAAAGAGTGTTCAATAATGAGATAGTTACCAATGAAGTTTTTTTCTCAATGAAAAAAGCAAAATTTGGAATCATTAAGATAGATATTTGAATAATGTAAAAAATTAGATCATGTTATTCTCTCGGTTATAATTCACCCATATGGAAAGGCATTTTATCATCCGTTTTGACCCTCATGTCAAGCAAACATTTTTACACTTTAAATTTATAATATCATTAGAGTTAGCAAAAAATAAAAAAATTGTGGCATCAGGGATTAAAAAGGTGGGAAGAAAAAAACGGAAAAGTTATGAGTTCCATAGGCTTTTCTATGTTAAATTAACATTGAGAAGTGATACTGGAAATAAATAAGTATTGCGCTGCTGCACAATACTTAAATTTACTTGAATTTTACTTTTAATAATTTAATCATTTTTTAAATTATCTTAATTTTTATCATTTTAGTTTATTACTTTACTTAATTATTTTAATATATTACTATATTGCAATCATTCATTATAATTTTGATTGCATTATTTACACTCAAATGTTTAAAAAATGCAAACAAAGCATTTACCAGAAATCTGCAAAATTCTAAAATCTGAACAACCTCTGGTCCCAAGCTGTGCAGATTTGAGGGAGTCTACTATATAACATATTTTACTTGATTTCTTTAGTACAACATTAGAAATATCTCTCATACCAAGGAAGACCTTAAATAACTTGGGAAGTCAAAACTTTCACTTTACACTATACCATAAACATAATACAAATAGAATTATTAAAAAAGAAAAAGGTAAAAACAGGAGAAAATTATATGCTTACTGACCACTACTTATGTCTGTAACGCTATTTTCTGAACATGAAGATCTTTTTACTTCATTGAGAAGCTGTTCACCTCATCTTTTAGTATAAGGCGATTTTTCCTACAAATAAATAAAACTTTTAATAATACAGCTAATATCAATATCTATAAACTACTAGAAAGGTGTTTTATTATAAAATTCATTCAAATAGATATCAGTTATTGTGTAGATGCACTATAACCAGGGCTACAAAATGTGTGGTGAAAAAAATGGCTGACTTGACTCTTGAAATTTAAAAGACTCTGACTCTAGGATGGCTTATGTACTAGAGTTGCCTGTTGGATTGATTTGTTTTATTGAAATTGGTTGATTTCTACCACTTGTTTTGAAATAGTAATAGTCGCCTTATTAAATTTGTCATTAAATAAAGGAAATGATACTATTTTTTAAAAAGTAGTGGTAAAAAAAATATACCTAATTGGCAACACTGTAACCTGTAACCTACTGACACATTGTTGTTTGACGTGCATATGGTGCACATATCGACTGACATTTTAAAAAAAATTCCTTTCTTTGGATGAATCATGGATGTAAGCTGTCACAGTCGAGATCAGGGCCCGATTACTGTGTGGGAAAAACTTCAAAAAGCATTTTAGTATAAAAAATTTTACGACAGAATTTTAGTTTTAAACAGGGCAAAAATATTCTTACAAAATATCAGTGGAACTTTGCTCCAACATTAATCGGATCTGGTTAAGACTGAAAATATTTTGAACATATCCACGTTCCTCCCGTACCCCTTCCTAGCAAAATACTTTAGGTTTAGGCACATTACCACAAAAACTCAACATACACTAAAATTTTATATGCTGTAAAATTTAATTGTGTCAAAATGTATAAGAGCGAAATGGTTTCGCATTCTCCAGACTTGAAAATCAAAAGGAGAAAGAAACGAAACTTCACTAGTTCATCATTATTTTAGGTACCGTGGACTCAGGAGAAAAATAATTGCAATTTCCACATTACTTGAGTAAAGGGCACATGAAAATAAAGGTGGGGGGGGGGGGGGGGATTTACAATTTTTACATTACTTCTAGTCTTGCAGACCCGAAGAATCAGAGGAAAAAAAGGAAAGAAGGTTTCTATTAAAATGCTATTTCCAGTTCTGTGGCCTAAAAATAGCAGAAATTTACAATTTTCGCATCATGCTTTATGGGCTGAAATTTCCAGGCCAGAGCCCCTAAAACTTTTGTGTGGCTTCTTTATATACGTCAACTCTGTGAAATCCGCACACTTAGGAACCGAGGGTTTTGTGGATTATACATTTTAGCGGATTATAGATCATCCCTTTATTTACATTTTATTTTTTAAAGTCTGACTATAAATTAGGAACAACTGTACAAAAATTACAATTACAATGGACAAGAAAAACATAATGTAACATTGGTTTAATAAATTTAATAATTAAGATTAAAGAAAAGTTAAATTATATACAATTTTTACTGATTATTTATTATTTTAAACATTGACACAACACAATGGTAGTTTTGGTTTGTTGTCAATATTTTTTTTTCTGCAGTCTATGAGCATTCATTACTTTTTGATCCAAGATAAAATTTTGTTACTCAAGGCAATTTAAATATTTATATCCAATTTATATTTAAATATTTATTCACTGGAAAATTGATAATTTAAAAAAAAAGTACCAGATTTAGTTTTTGAGTTGAACTTTTAATGACAATTTTTATTGTTTACATTCCAACATGTAGTGCGGATAACAGACATTTGCGGATTATACATCGGCAGATTTCACAGAGTTGACTGTATTTGCATTTCAAGTCTGGCTCGTGCAAAAATCATTGAAAACAAGCACAACTTGTGCAGAAATCAATGATATCAGGCCTGGCTCAATCCTACTCAATTTGTGGGGAAAAAATCAGACTAGGAGGTGAGGGTTACATTATAGAGCTCTGAAGGGGGGGGGGGGGGGGATTGCCCTTTTTGACCATTGAAAACACAAAATCTCAAATCTTCCAGGAATATGTCTCATTGCTCTGGGGGGATTCCCCCCCCCCCCACCTCCCAGGCCACCCCCTAAATTCAACACTGCTGCTGACAATAAATATCTTCAAGCACAATATATACTATTAGAAACAAAAATATATTGCACTTAACATGAAAACTTAATCAAACAAGATTCTAAAAATGCATTCTTTTTCCATCCCCCTTTTTTTTAATGAAGAAGAAAATTGAAGATCAACTAATTGAAAACAGATACACTTATATAAGACATAAAAAAAAAAAAAAAACTTCAGGATTTAGTTTCAAGAAATCAGAAATTTATAAAACAAAACATAGTTTTTTTAATTGAAGCATTTTAACATAAATGTAAGCTTGTCTTATATTTTATTTCATAACATGTTGTACGGTTTAGACCGAACTAAACCAAATTCAGAAAAGATTCTTTTCCAATGAAGCTGTATATATAACCGATTATCTAAATTAGACAGTTTATCTTTCAATGGCTCTTCTGAATCAATTGTCGCACATAATTATTTGTTCTTAAGTTAAAAATAAAAGCTTCAAAAATTATCTTGCACAGTGGTATTTTGAAAATAAATATCAAATGCCATACAAAATACATAAAAAATCTTGATATTTTAAAAATAAATATTGGATATGTATCAACAAACCCTGCAGTTAACAACACATAATCTGTATGTAAACTGTGGTTTTTAAGCATAACCTGATGTTTTTTACTTTAATTTTATTATGCTTTGTACATTTAAAAAAATGACGTGTGTATAAGTTCAAGGCGTTATAAATCTTTAATACAATACAGTTTTGTAATTTTGTTAAGCATTTTGTCTTTGTATATAATTCAATTAATTTCTTTTCAAATTTCAAATAATACAGTCAATCAATGGATAACCAATACTAAAGGGACTCTTGCATGAAATACTGCGATATACTTGTACTTGTCTAGAACACATAAAAATTCATTTAAATGTCATTTCTCATTGTGCATCTTGAAAGTTTCTGTTAATATATTCTTAAATACAATTTAAAATCTGACACTAAAGTAAATATATAGTACTAGGTAGTATATAGTACTACTAAATATATGATACGGGACTCCTATTACTTATAAATCATAAACAAAGTCTTTTTTTTTTTTTTTCTTTCTACGCCTAAGTAACAAAAAATAACTTGTTTGGCATATTTATCGCTTTTCTAATGAAACTTGTACCATTCTTTGCTGCGTTTTAACGGATCCCCACAGGAATGGCCTCCTCAATGCGCATGCTCAAATTGAAGTAGCGCTACCAATTTTGGCAGTTTTACACTATTTTGGCAAAAATATTTGGTCAAAATAAAAGAAATGTGCTCTTTTGTGCTGCACTTGACATAGCATATGAACAGATGTTAGAATTGTCGCCTGTGCAATTTGAAAAAAAAAAAAAAACTTTATTTTTATGGCAGTAATCGTTTGTTGAAGCAAATTAATTGTGTAGTTTTACCGATTATTTGCCTGTGCAAATTCTATATAGCACAATACAATGTACAGTAAACTCTGTCTAAGGCGGAATTGGTCGGAACTGAGAAAATTTTATTTTCCGTGGTAGACAATATTCCCGCTTATGCAAAAGAGCTCCACCTCCCCTCCAAAAAAATTTGCAAATCGTATATTTTTTTACGTTCGTAACTTTTAGTAATGTTCTTTAAAATGAAATTTGATTGTTATTAAATTTATTGTTTTTAATAATTTCAAAACACATTGTTTGAACACAAAAATAAATAGTATTACCAATACGAAATTGCTCTAATTCTGAAATTTAATGAAAATCATTTAATTTAATAAATACAATTACATACTTTATATTTCTCATGGTAGTTAAAAAAATCAAAAATTAATCCCTTATTGATGTTTGTTTTTTCTTTCGGTTTACCATGCATTCTGCACTAATGCTTTGAATTGCACCGCTCTTTTAAACGTTTTCAGAAGCGTGGTCATCCACATTTCCTTTTCCAAGACAACATTTAATCTTTTTGGTGTGCATTTTTGAGCAAAGTTTGACGATCCATTTAACAGCATCGAAAACACTGATGCTTTTTGTCTGGTCAGTGGCTGAAGAACAATCATCAAAAGATGCAATAATCGACTGCAACAGATATCTTTTGTAGTAGGTTTCAGCATTTTAATAACTCATTGATCTATTGGTTGTGTCGCTGCAGTAAGTATCTGCCGGAAGAAATTGTAAATTTATATTCAACAGTTTGACCTCGGTATGACAAGGTGCATTATCGAGGAACAAATTTTATTTTTTAGTTTCTTCAATCATTTGTCTATTGAACTCTTTCAGCCAGTCCTCCATTAAAACAATCGGCAACCAGTATTTTTTCTGAGATCTCCAAATTACAGGCAGTTTAACAATATTTACATTCTTGAAACATAACATCATTTTCAATTTCCCAATCACTAAAATTTTTTTATAAGCTGCCATGCAAATTCGCAAAAAGCAAAACAGTGACACACTCGTTGGTAGTTTTACTTCAGCACCATTAGCTTCATCTTTTTACAAGGGACTTATTTGGCACACAAGATAAAATAGTACAGTCTCATTGCAATGATATATGTCCTTCTCTTGATATCTTTCAATAAATAGATAAAAGTTTCCTTTCCATTCCTGAATTTCATGCTGTGGACATATTTCGGGTGTCAGCAAGCATGCTTCATATGGCAATGTTGTGTAGATTATGGAAACTCATTAACCATTCAGTGGAAGCTTTAAAATCCATTTTACCTATTTTTTCGCAATATAGTCCAGATGTGAGCAAAATTTTCACTCTAGCAATCGAAAAACATTCAAAAGTTAATGCATTAATGTCTTCATCTTTCACAGCACGTTTCCTCTTTCTATTGGATGTTTTCAACTCTTTTTTTTTTTTTTTTTTTTTTTTTTTAAGCATTATAAATTTGAGTCTTACCATAATTAAACCTAATACAAAGATCTCCTACAGAATAATTATTTTTCTTTTAATTTGGTAACTTTGAATTTTTCCTGCAATGATGGAGTATTGGGTTTAGATTTTGAAGCCACTTTTACGATGCACTTACTAATATCTAGACAAGATAAAACGACGAAGAACAAATAACCCGTGCAATGATCGAGTTTTCTGAACACGCGATTTATTGGAATGAAGCATACGTCAATCGAATAGCGTTTTATGTTTTCGATAAACAGGTTGGATCTTGAGTTGTAATAAACTGCTGGACGATGAAAATCTTTCATTGATTGTCCTGACTGAAATTCTGAAAGTCTTTACAGATAAATGAGAAATGCTATTCAATTTCTTGGTAGTGCTGTAATACCTGCAAATTTGAAGTTTACACTCAAACACACACAGACAAAACAACTCCAGGAATGAGACAGTAAGCTATCACTTCGAATTTGAGTACAACTTTAAAGCATAATATATTGTACTTTAGAAAATATTTATTTTCATAAATGCGCATCTTTCTAATAATAATAATTTTTACATACAAATTTATATAGGAAAAATAATTATTTCATATTTTAAATGCAAGAATTCTATAAAATTTAAACTGTTTCTAGTTGTTGAAATTAACTTTTGTAAACTATTACGGAATTTAATTAAAATTCTCGGCATTGAGTATATGACGTATGTATATCAGTTTTAAAGTTTCATAAGTGGAGGGCTTTTCATGTTTAAAATATCCTTTTTTCCGCCTTATTCAAAATTTTGGTTTTGGTGGGACCTTAAAAACATTTCCGTTTCTGCGTTAGACAGATTCCGGCTTATGCAACAAGAATTAATGTTATTTTCTATGGGTTTGCCGGGATTTTAAAAATTTTCCACGGTAGACAGATTTCCGGCTTGTACAGGGTCCGCCTTAGACAGAATTTACTGTACTAATATAGAATCTATACAGTACTGTGCTGTCCTCTAAAAAAAACCCACTTTTTTAATTTCTCACTATATAAAATTTAATAAAAAATACAAAACAATTTGAAGTAGCTACATTTTCACAGCCTGTTCTGACTAACATTTTAATGTATAGTATTTTTTTTTTCTATCAATATATTACAAAATGGCAGCCAATTAAACAAGACTGAAAAAAATCCACTTTTTCCTAAAAATAACCCACATGTAAAAACACTTCTAGAAATCAAAATATTAAACAGCAAAGTTTTTCTTTCATTATTAATTAGTTTTAAAACACAATTCTGCAAAAAAAAGAAAAAAAAAATAATAATATTTTAATAATTGTAAATTGAAGGATTTACAAATGAAAAATTATAAATGTAATTTTTTGATTATTTTTTTAAAAACTAAATAAACACTTAAGTAATTTTAAATGTTTTTATTATTGTAAATGGCATATAGAAACAGGGCAAAAAGAAATTTTGACTTCTGTGATATTTTTGATTAAGTTCTAGGGTGGGTTTTTTTTAGGATACATTTTCCTGTGGGTTTTTTTTAGAGGACAGCACTATATATACAAAAATTATTGTTCTATGTCTTGTAGGTGCAAACAGTTTAATCTACCGAAGAATATGTTATTTTGTTTGTTTCCTTAAGTTATTTAAATGTATAACAAACAAAATAATATATTCTTTAGTAAATTGTTTGTTCAAGACATAGTAATAAGTGTATTCAATTAATTTTATGGTTTATGAAATAATTATGATTGTGTGATAAAAAGCGTTAAATTTTTATTATTAATTTATTTATCATTAAATGCTTGCTTAACTTAAGTATAGCTTTAACACAGCAATAAAACATTTTATTTATATATCATTAAATACATTTTTGGAAGTGCATTACATATGTAATTTTAAAATCTATCAAATGTTACTTTTTTTAATAAGATGCTACTAAAGTGTAATTATGCGATATTCATCTTTAATGACATCTTTTAAATGCAGATTTTGAAAAATCATTTGGAACAGATGTGTTATTATCCCGGGGTCTGCCATCTTGGATTTTTTTCTTGGCTTGAATTAAAAATAATTTTTTTTATTAATAGTTATACAGTGAATTCTGGATAAGTCGAATTCGAAGGGACTGGCAAAAATATTCGAGTTATTGTAAGTTCGACTTATCGAAAATCTTTAAATACATATAGGAAATATATAAAAAATAATTCAATCATATAAATAGGAATTGCAATTATACTGTAATAACGGAGTCTGGCAAAATGAGCACTAAAGAAAAGATACAATTTAATAGTACATAAGGTACTTATAAACTCAAATTTTGTGAAAAAAACTTGTTAGTGATGACTGCATGAAGGAATTTTTTTGTGTTTCACTGGTTAGAAAGTCGCTTACATTTTGTAAAGAAAGGAAAGAAGAATCGTCCACAACGTCTCTATTTTCGAGATATTGCTGTAGTGTCATCATTGTCGCACGTGCTTCTTGATTATTTGGTGCTGAAACGCAATTTACTTCCGCATCATCTTCTTCAGATTCAGGATCGTTCTCCATCTTTTTTATTGCTTCAAATATCTGAATTACTAAGTTCTTCGCAAACTGCTACATTTTCGTCAATATTCAAAAACTGAATATCATCATCTTCAGAAATAACTTGATCTTGTAGATTTCATTCACAACACATGAGTCCACATTGCTTGCAAAGAAGCCACATCTACTGCAGCAATTTTTGATATTGATTTGTTTCACATCGTTGTTCCAGGCACTCGAAATTAGACTTGTTGCTTCTGACACATCCCACTTTTGATTTATTCTATTTTCGCCATCCTTGATTGCCTTCCGCACTAGACGTTTTCTATAAGAATGCCTTAAACATTTAATTATTCCCTGATCTGCTGACTGTAGCTTCAAAGTTTTGTTAGAAAGAAGAAATTCTAACTTGATAGATTTCAAGTTCAAAGGTTGACTGATAGCTGTACACTAATCAAGGGAGATCAATATTTTAAGTTTTTTTGCATGAAACACTACATCCAAATTTCTGATGATTTCCTCGAACAATATTAGTGTTCTCTAAGCTTTGTAATTTGATCTGTACTGTAAGTGACTTTTTATGTTTGAAACAGCGAGGATTTTTACATTTACCGATAACCAGTAAAGCATTTGCTCTGGCAAGGACAGTTAACGTTCTTTACTTAACTTTCCACAGGAACATGATTCCCCCTTAAACATCATCGTCTTGTTAGGATAACATTTGTTAAAAAATCCCATTTCATCCATATTGAAAACATCGTCCGCACTATAATCAGCAGGAAGTTTTGGGCAATGAAACTGTCTTCTATTCATCTCCGAAACACAATGTTGTGCCTGGCTTTAAACTTTTTGAGCCACCCCGTGCTTTCAGTGAAGCCTTCCACATTCAATAATTTTGCAAAATCCAAAGCGTAACATCGTACCACTTAAAAGAATTACATTCTTCTGTGTCCTGTAATATGTAAACCATTTACGAGGACTGTTTTGATATCTGGGAAGGCACACGTCTTCATCCTTTTGCACTTTGGGTTGACATTTAACTTATGTCTTTAGAAAATGCTTTCTTTATCTTTCAATATGATAGATAGCATGTTGAGAGGGATACCATATTTCAGGGCTATATCTTTTTTCTTTAAATAAGGATTGTCTTCAATATCTTTTATCAAATTTACTTTTTGTTCCAAAGTAAGAATTTGTAATTTCCGCTTCGACATTTTGAAAAACCCAACTGAAAACGTAATGCGATGTGAAAGCAATAAACACTAAAATGACAAGGCTCAACATTAGAGTAATGAACTCCAATGACATCTCAATAGAATTGAAAAAAAGATCCTTGCATAAAAGCGTGGGAGATTTGACCAATTAGAATTCTCTTAGCCCCCTGCTCTGTTTCCAAAGAATACCTGTTGAGAAAAGGGAATGCGTAAAAGAGAAATGAATGGGGTGGGGTAGGGGTGGATGGGAAGATTACAGCTGAAATTGCAAACTCGCAGAGACTTCACACTGAATCAGGTAGGAAGTAAAAAAGCACCCTACAAAGCCAGCGAAGGAGTGCAGAAAGGTTTTGTCTAACAGAAACTGCCAATATTTTTGAGCTGTGACTGAGAAATTAAGAAATTAGTTGAATTACTGTTATTTTTCTATCGGAAAAAAAATCGATTTAAAAGATGTAGACTTCGACAGAATGAGAAAGTTTAATACTGAATTGTAATAAAGGGGTACGGCTTCGTGTAAACTTTGACTTAAACGAATATTCGACTTATCAAGAATTCACTGTAATCATTATATTCCATTTTTTTTCAATATTATATTAACCTATCAACAATATTCAACCATTGGCGACATTACTACTTGGCGAAAAAGGAGTTTTCATGCAAGAAAAAAATCCAAGATGGCGGACCCCAAGATAATAACACATCTAAGCCAATCATTTATCATCCTGTATTTATTCAATTATATCAATATTTGGTCGAATATATTGAACACTAGCTGAATATCTGTTACATCCCTAGCATAAATGGCCTGTTTGCACATATATTACCGAAACTATAACAGTGTAGAATCAGTGTTACAATATTGGATTGTTTCCATAGAAAAAAAGTTCATAAAGTACAATCGACCCTGCCTATTACGAAGCATACAGGACTTTGAAAAACATTTGCTACAACCCAGTAATTTGTAATAACCGATACAATAAAAAAAAATATTTAAAAAGAATGTTATCCAGTCATTTTCAAAATTGAAGTTTTTAGACTCCTAACAGCATATTATCATGAAACTGATACTTTATTTTCCAATTTTGTCATCTCCATATTCATTAAATTCAGATGGATTTAGAACTTCAGCAATAATGTTTTTCCCATCTGCTTCTTTATCTTCTATTACTAGGTTGCTCTCACTGCTAATGTAATCTTTCAGTGTAATATTGTTCATTAAATTTATGTTTTCAATTAATGTATTCTAAATAAAATTAGATACTTTTATGTTAGCTGGATGTGAATGTAATTTTTCAGTGTAATATTGTTCATTAAATTTGTTTTCAATTAATGTATTCTAAATAAAATTAGATACTTTTATGTTAGCTGGGTGTAAATCTCACTAAAAGCATATTTTTTCTCAGCACTTGTCTCTTTAAAGGTTAAATTAAAAACCTATCTGGAAAAACGCAGCATGGACCAAGGTGGCATTGCAAAATTGCTCCTCCTTTCGAAACAC
Organism: Maratus speciosus; assembly: GCA_963932465.1. Taxonomy (NCBI): domain Eukaryota; kingdom Metazoa; phylum Arthropoda; class Arachnida; order Araneae; family Salticidae; genus Maratus; species Maratus speciosus. The sequence goes on from OZ010789.1 coordinate 639,779,460, forward strand.
ACTTAACACAGTGCCTAGTTTAAACTTTGAACAAGGGTTTTGTTTTAGGTAAACTGTAAAAAGGAAAGATTAATACTACACTGAATTTGTGTTTATGAAATGCCAAATGAAGTTTAAATATGCACTACTTTTATTGTAAGCACAGTTATACAGAATTTGATACTATTTAGGCTTCATATTGCTCTGAACTTTCATGGTGTATCTATGTATACTTTTCTAGTATATACAGGTATACTCAACCCTACATTGTATAGTTTTTTTACAAAGTCTTATTATTCTTTTAGCAATGATTTTTTTGTAATAATACAGTTACATTTAGTATATTTATTGTACGGAATCCTCTGTGCAGAAGTAATACTGGCACTTGACCGTTTACTTGATATTTAGTGTGCATCCAGGGATGAAAGTGCTCTAAAGCCATTTTGTAGCAATAAAAGCTGCTTTTGGAGCAGATTGAAATTCTAATGCTAACAAACTCCTAAAAATTAAAATGATTACTATCTTGAAAATATTTTGACATTCGGAAGAATAATTACTCAGATAAAATTTCTCCACACTTTTTGCTGTGAACGACAATTGGGTACCAATTGCAATAATGAAAAATTAGCCGCAGGAAGAAAAAAAAATCTGTTTATTTGCAGGCATGAGATTACAAAAGGATAAAAAAGAAGAAAAGTACTTGACATGGGAAAATGAGAAATTGTTTAAAATACAGTGCACATATAAGACAATTAAAGGAGGTTATTTTATTCACAATAAAATTGTCAATATTTATGTTTAAATCATGCTTTTTTTTTGGGGGGGGGGGGGGGAGGAGAGAATCAAATTAATAATTTATGAAAATACTATAAGTAATTCTGAAATGAAATTTTCTGTTTTAAGTTCATAATTCTGACGCCATGTTTTACATAACAATCTTAGTTGTCCAAATGAAATTTTAACATGCTTTCACTCAAAACAGCAATTGATAAACGTGGCAAGCTAATATTTAAGCCATTCACTAGCAAAAAAATCTGTTGAAAACAATGTTACATAAAATTTTTCGCGATTCTTTGACAAAATTCGCGTTTTTCGCTATCCTTTGACGAAATTAGCATCTTTTCTGCGATCCTTTGACGAAATTCGCGTTTTTCCCGCGATCTTTTGACGAAATTCTTGTTTTTCCCGCAATCTTTGACGAAATTCGCATTTTATCTGCAATATTTTGAGAGAATTCGCGTTTTTGTGATCTTTTGACGAAATTCGTATTTTCCAGCGATCCTTTCACAAACTTCGCTTTTATTCCACGAACATTTGACGAAATCCGCTATTTTTCACAGCCTGTTTGACGAAATTCGCGATCCTTTTACGAAATTTTCCTTTTATCCCCGATCCTCTGACAGAATTCGCGTTTTTTCCCGCGATCATTGGACGAAATTCGCGTTTTTTCCAAGTCTCTGACGAAATTCGCGTTTTTCCCGCTATCCTTTGACAAAATTCACATTTTCCCGCAATCCTTTGATGAAATTCACATTTTCCCGCGATCCTTTGACGAAATTCGCATTTTTCTGCGATCTTTTGACGAAATGCGTATTTTGGCAGCAATCCTTTGGCAGAATTCGCGTTTATTCCACGATCTTCCGAAAAAATTTACATTTTATCCGCGATCTTTTGAGAGAATTTGCGTTTTTTGCGGTCTTTTGACGAAATTCGTATTTTTTCAGCGTTGTTTTTGCGATCCTATGACGAAATTCGCATTTTATCCACGATCTTTTGACAGAATTCGCGTTTTTGTGATCTTTTGACGAAATTCGTATTTTAATACCGATCCTTTGACAGAATTCGTGTTTATTCCGCGATGTTTAAAAAAAATTCGACTTCCTGCGATCCTTTGACGAAATTCGCATTTTATCCGCGATTTTTTGAGAGAATTCGCGTTTTTTTGTGATCTTTTGACGAAATTCGTATTTTAAAGCGATCTTTTGACGAAATTCGCGTTTTTCCTGCGATCCTTTGACCAAATTAGCATTTTCCCCGTGATCCTTTGACTAAGTTCGCCTTTTTTCCCACGATCCTTTGATAGAATCGCATTTTTACCGCGATCTTTTGACGAAATTCTTGTTTTTCCCGCAATCTTTGACGAAATTCGCGATCCTATGACGAAATTCGAATTTTATCCACGATGTTTTGACAGAATTCGCGTTTTTGTGATCTTTTGACGAAATTCGTATTTTAACAGCGATCCTTTGACAGAATTCGTATTTATTCCACGCACTTAAAAAAAATTCGACTTCCTGCGATCCTTTGACGAAATTCGCGTTTTTTTCGCAATCATGTATCGAAATTTGCATTTTCCCGCGATCCTTTGATAGAATCGCCTTTTTACAACGATCTTTTGACGAAATTCGCATTTTTCCGCGATCTTTTCAAAAATTTGCATTGTCCGCGATCCTTTGACAAAATTCGCATTTTCCACGATCTTTTGAGGAAATTCGCCATTTTCCGCGATCCTTTAACAAAATGCGCATTTTTCCCGCGATCCTTTTTCGAAATTCGCACTTAAACTGCGATCTTTTGAGAGAATTCGCGTTTTTGTGATCGTTGAACAAAACTCCCTTTTTCTGCGATCCTTTGGCATATTTGCCTTTCTTTCGATGAAATGGCATTTCCCCGCGATCATTGGATGGAATTCGCGTTTTATCCAAGCCTCTTTGACGAATATCGCGTTGTTTTCGCGATCCTATGACGAAATTCGCATTTTATCCACGATCTCTTGAAGAAATTCGTTTTTTAACAGCGATCCTTTGACAGAATTCGTGTTTATTCTGCGATCTTTCAAAAAAATTCGACTTCCTGCGATCCTTTCACAAAATTTGAACTTTTGCCGAGGTTTTTTCAGGAAATTTGCGTTTTTCCCGCGATCCTTTGGCAGACTTCGCATTTTCCTGCGGTCCTTTGACGAAACTTGCTTTTTTCCACGATCTTTTGACGGAATTTGTCTTTTTTCCGCGATCCTTTGACAGAATTCGCATTTTTTCCGTGATCCTTTTTGGAAATTCGCATTTTAACAGCGATCTTTTGGGAGAATTCGCGTTTTTTATCCTTGGACAAAATTCGCATTTTTCCGCGATCTTTCGACGGAAATCGCCATTTTTCTGCGATGTTTTGACATATTTGTCTTTTTTCGCGATCTTTCGATGAAATGAGCATTTTTCCGCGATCATTTGACGAAATTCGCATTTTACCCGCGATATTTTAAGAAAATTCGTGGTTTTTTTTTAATCTTTTGAAGAAATTCGTATTTTTTCAGCGATCCTTTGACAGAATTCGCGTTTATTTCGCGATTTTTCGAAAATAAATCGCCTTTTTTTCTGCGATCCTTTGACGAAATTCGCGTTTTTTCCGCGCACGTTTCACGAAATTTGCGCTTTTCCCGCGATTCTTTCACGAAATTTGCGTTTTTCCCGCGATCCTTTGACGAAATTCGCATTTTATTCGCGATCTTTTGAGAGAATTCGTGTTTATTCCGCGATCTTCCGAAAAAAATCACATTTTATCCGCGATCTTTTAAGAGAATTTACGTTTTTTGCGATCTTTTGACGAAATTCGTATTTTTACAGCGATCCTTCTACAGAATTCGAATTCGTATTTTTACAGCGATCCTTCTACAGAATTCGCGTAAATTCCACGATCTTCCGAAAAATTTTACTTTTTCTCCGCGATCCTTCCGTGAAATTCGCGTTAACCCCCCGATCATTGGACAAAATTCGCGTTTTTTCCAAGCCTCTTTGACGAAAATGGCGTTGCTTTCGCGATCCTATGACGAAATTCGCATTTTATCCACGATCTTTTGAGAGAATTCGCGATTTTGTTGTCTTTTGACGAAAAACGTATTTTAACAGCTATCCTTTGACAGAATTCGTGTTTATCCCGCACTCTTTCAAAAAAATTTGACTTCCTGCGATCCTTTGACGAAATCCGCATTTTATCCGCGATCTTTTCAGAGAATTCGCGTTTTTGTGATCTTTTGATGAAATTCGTATTTTTAAAGCGATCTTTTGACGAAATTCGCGTTTTTCCTGCGATCCTTTGACAAAATTTCCATTTTTCCCGCGATCCTTTGACGAAATTCGCTTTTTTCCCCACGAACCTTTGATAGAATCGACTTTTTACCGTAATTCTTTGACGAAATTCGCATTTTCCGCGATCCTTTCAAAAATTCGCATTTTCCTGCGATCTTTTGACGAAATTCTCTTTTTTCCCGCAATCTTTGACGAAATTCGCTTTTTATCTGCGATATTTTGAGAGAATTCGCGTTTTTGTGATCTTTTGACGAAATTCGTATTTTTTCAGCGATCCTTTCGCAGTCGTTGCGTTTGTTCTTCGATCTTTCGAAAAGATTCGCCCTTTTTCCTGCGATCCTTTGAAGAAATTCGCGTTTATTCCACGAACATTTGACGAAATCCGCTTTTTTTCTCAGCCTGTTTGACGAAATTCGCGATCCTTCGGCGAAATATTTATTTTATCCGTGATCCTTCGACGAAATATTTATTTTATCCGCGATCCTTTGACAGAATTCGCGTTTATTCCGCGATCCTTCAAAATATTTGCCTTTTTCCCGCGATCCCTTGAAATTCGCGTTTATTCCGTGATCATTGGACGAAATTCGCGTTTTTTTCAAGCCTCTGTCGAAATTCGCGTTTTTTCCGCTATCCTTTGACAAAATTCACATTTTCTCGCCATCCTTTGATGAAATTCGCATTTTCCCGCGATCCTTTGACGAAATTCGTGTTTTTTCTGCGATCTTTTGACGAAATTCGTATTTTTGCAGCGATCCTTTGGCAGAATTTGCGTTTATTCCGCGATCTTTCGAAAAAAATCACATTTTATCCGCGATATTTTGAGAGAATTTGCGTTTTTTGCGGTCTTTTGACAAAATTCACATTTTCTCGCAATCATTTGATGAAATTCGCATTTTCCCGCGATCCTTTGATGAAATTCGTGTCTTTTCTGCGATCTTTTGACGAAATCCTATTTTTGCAGCGATCCTTTGGCAGAATTCGCGTTTATTCCGCGATCTTTCGAAAAAAAATCACATTTTATCCGCGATATTTTGAGAGAATTTGCGTTTTTTGCGGTCTTTTGACAAAAATTCACATTTTCTCGCAATCATTTGATGAAATTCGCATTTCCCCGCGATCCTTTGACGAAATTCGTGTTTTTTCTGCGATCTTTTTACGAAATTCGTATTTTTGCAGCGATCCTTTGGCAGAATTCGCGTTTATTCCGCGATCTTTCGAAAAAAATCACATTTTATCCGCGATATTTTGAGAGAATTTGTGTTTTTTGCGGTCTTTTGACGAAATTCGTATTTTTGCAGCGATCTTTTGGCAGAATTCGCGTTTATTCCGCGATCTTTCGCAAAAATTTACCTTTTCCCCGCGATCCTCTGATGAAATTCGTGTTTTTGTTTAGCCTCTGACAAAATTCGCGTTTTCCTGCGATCCTTTGACAAAATTCGCATTTTCCCACGATCCTTTGACGAAACTTGCTTTTTTCCATGATCGTTGACGGAATTCGCCTTTTTTCCGCGAACCTTTGACAGAATTCGCATTTTTTCCGCGATCCTTTTTCGAAATTCACATTTTATCTGCGATCTTTTGAGAGAATTCGCGTTTTTGTGACCTTCTGACGAAATTCGTATTTTCCAGTGATGATTACAGAATTCGTGTTTATTTCGTGATTTGTCGAAAAAAAATCGCCTTTTTCCCGGGATCCTTTGACGAAATTCGCTCTTTCCCGCAGTTTTTGGACGAAATCAGCGTTTTTTCCGCGTTCCTTTGACTAAATTCTCATTTTTTAACGATCTTTTGACGAAATTCGCCATTTCCCCGCGATCCTTTGACAGAATTCGCATTTTTCTCGCGATCTGTTGTCAAAATTTGCATTTTTTCTCAGCTTCTTTGACGAAATTCACATTTTAACTGCGATCTTTTGAGAGAATTCGCGTTTTTGTGATCCTTGGACAAAATTCGCCTTTTTTCCGCGATCTTTCGATGAAATGCGCATTTTTCCGCGATCATTGGACGAAATTCGCGTTTTTTCCAAGCCTATTTGACGAAAGTCGCGTTTTCGTGATCCTATGACGAACTACGCATTTTATCCACGATTCTTTTGACGAAATTCGTATTTTAACAGCGATCCTTTGACAGAATTCGTGTTTATTCCGCGATCTTTAAAAAAAAAATCGACTTCCTGCGGTCTTTTCACGAAATTTGCGCTTTTCCCGATGTTCTTTCACGAAATTTGCGTTTTCCCTCCGATCCTTTGACAAAATTCGCATTTTCCCGCGATCCTTTGACGAAACTTGCTTTTTTCCACAACCCTTTGACGGAATTCGTCTTTTTTCCGCGATCCTATGACAGAATTCGCATTTTCCGCGATCCTTTTTCGAAATTCGCATTTTAACTGCGATCTTTTGAGAGAATTCGCGTTTTTTTTAATCTTTCGACAAAATTCGCATTTTTTCCACGATGTTTTGACGGAAACCGCCTTTTTTCTGCGATCCTTTGACACATTTGCCTTTTTTCAGCGATCTTTCGTTGAAATTTGCATTTTCCGCGATCATTTGACGAAATTCACATTTTTCATCAGCCTTTGACTAAATTCGCGATTCTTTGACGAAATTCGCATTTTACCCGCGATCTTTTAAGATAATTCGTGTTTTTTTTAATCTTTTGACGAAATTCGCATTTTTTCAGCGATCCTTTGACAGAATTCGCGTTTATTCCGCGATCATTTGATAAAATTCCGTTTTTCTCAGCCTCTTTGACGAAAAGCGATCATATGACGAAATTCGCATTTTATCCGCGATCGTTTGAGAGAATTCGCGTTTTTGTAATCTTTTAACGAAATTCGTATTTTCCAGTGATCCTTTGACTGAATTCGTGTTTATTTCGCAATTTTTTGAAAACAAATCGCCTTTTTTCCTGCGATCCTTTGATGAAATTCGCTTTTTTTCCGCGATCCTTTCACGAAATTTACGCTTTTCCCTCGATTCTTACACGAAATTTGCGTTTTCCTGCGATCCTATGACGAAATTCGCATTTTATTCGCGAGCTTTTGAGAGAATTCGCGCATTTTGTGAACTTTTGACGAAATTCGTATTTTTCCAGCGATCCTTTGGCAGAATTTGCGTTTATTCCACGAACATTTGACGAAATCCGCATTTTTCATCAGCCTTTGACGAAATTCGCGATTCTTTGACGAAATTCGCATTTTACCCGCGATCTTTTAAGATAATTCGTGTTTTTTTTAATCTTTTGACGAAATTCGTATTTTTCCAGCGATCCTTTGACAGAATTCGCGTTTACTCCGCGATCATTTGATAAAATTCCGTTTTTTCTCAGCCTCTTTGACGAAAAGCGATCATATGACGAAATTCGCATTTTATCCGCGATCTTTTGAGAGAATTCGCGTTTTTGTGATCTTTTAACGAAATTCGTATTTTCCAGTGATCCTTTGACTGAATTCGTGTTTATTTCGCGATTTTTTTGAAAACAAATCGCCTTTTTTCCTGCGATCCTTTGATGAAATTCGCGTTTTTTCCGCGATCCTTTCACGAAATTTACGCTTTTCCCTCGATTCTTTCACGAAATTTGCGTTTTCCTGCGATCCTATGACGAAATTCGCATTTTATTCGCGAGCTTTTGAGAGAATTCGCGCATTTTGTGATCTTTTGACGAAATTCGTATTTTTCCAGCGATCCTTTGGCAGAATTTGCGTTTATTCCACGAGCCTTCGAAAAAAATCGCATTTCATTCGCGATGATTTAAGAGAATTCGCGTTTTTTTGCGATCTTTTGACGGAATTCGTATTTTTACAGTGATCCTTTGATAGAATTCGCGTTTATTCCGTGATCTTCCGAAAAATTTCACTTTTTCTCCGCGATCCTTCGGCGGAATTCGCGATCATTGGACGAAATTCGCGTTTTTTCCAAGCCTCTTTAACGAAAATAGCGTTGTTTTTGCGATCCTATGACGAAATTCGCATTTTATCCACGATCTTTTGAGAGAATTCGCGTTTTTGTTATCTTTTGTCGAAATTCGTATTTTAACAGCGATCCTTTAACAGAATTCGTGTTTATTCCATGTCCTTTCAAAAAATTCGAATTCCTGCGATCCTTTCACGAAATTCGCGTTTTTTTCGAGAACATGTCATGAAATTTGCATTTTTTCCGCGATCCTTTGACGAAATTCCCATTTTATTCGCGATCTTTTGAGAGAATTCGCGTTTTTGTGATCTTTTGACGAAATTCGTATTTTTAAAGCGATCTTTTGACGAAATTCGCGTTTTTCCTGCAATCCTTTGAAAAATTTGCATTTTCCCCGTGATCTTTTGACGAAATTCTCCCTTTTCCTCACGATCTTTTGATAGAATCGCCTTTTTACCGCTATCTTTTGACGAAATTCGCATTTTTCCGCGACCTTTTGACGAAATTCTTGTTTTTTTCCGCAATCTTTGATGAAATTCGCCCTTTTTCTGCGATCCTTTGACATATTCGCCTTTTTCCGCGATCCTTTGACAGAATTCGCATTTTCCCCGCGATCCGTTGTCAAAATTCGCAATTTTTTCTCAGCCTGTTTGAGGAAATTCGCGATCATTTTTCAAAATTCGCATTTTTTTCTCAGCTTCTTTGACGAAATTCGCGATCATTTTTCAAAATTCGCATTTTAACTGCGATATTTTGAGAGAATTCGCGCTTTTTGTGATCCCTTGACAAAATTGCCATTTTTCCCACATCTATTGACGGAAATCGCCTTTTTTCTGCGATCCTTTGACATATTTGCCTTTTTTCCACAATCCTACGATGAAATGCGCATTTTTTCACGATCATTTGACGAAATTCGCGTTTTACATCAACTTTTGTCGAAATTCGCATTTTACCCGCGATCTTTTAAGAGAATTCGTGGTTTTTATTAATCTTTTGACGAAATTCGTATTTTTCCATTGATCCTTTGACAGAATTCGCGGTTATTCCGCGATCTTCCGAAAAGTTTCACCTTTTTCCCCGCGATCCTTTGGCAAAACTCGCGATTATTGGACGAAATTCGCGATTTTTTCATACCTCATTGACGAAAATCGCTTTGTTGACGAAATTCGCATTTTTTCCACAAAAATTTACAGATTTGTCTTTTTACCGTGATCTTTTGACGAAATTCGCATTTTTCCGCGATCCTTTGACAGAGTCGTCTTTTTCCACGATCTTTTGATGGAATTCCGCATTTTTCCGCGACCTTTTGACAAAATTCGCAGTTCTCCCGCGATCCTTGGGCGAAATTCGCATTTTTCCCACGATCTTTTGACGGAATTCGTCTTTTTTGTACGATCCTCTGAAAGATTCGCTTTTTTGCGCGACCTTTTGACGAAATTCGCATTTTTTCCACGATCTTTTGACGGAATTTGCCTTTTTTCTGTGATCTTTTGACAAATTTTCTCCTTTTCTGCGATCTTTTGACAAAATTCGCATTTTTTCCGCGATCCTTTGACAGAATTCTCATTTTTCCCGCGATCCTTTGAGAGAACCCGGCTTTTTTGTGATCCTTTGACAGAATTCGCCTTTTCCCCCCGCGATCTTTTGACAAAATTCGCAGTTTTCCCGCGATCATTCAGCGAAATTCGCATTTTTTCCAGGATTCTTTGTCAGAACTCAGGTATATTTTCGATTTTTTGACGAAATCTGCAGTTGTTCTGCTGTTTTTTTGAAAAAAATCGCATTTTTTCCCGCGATACTTTGATGGAATTCGCCTTTTTTGCGCGCTATTTTGACAAAAATTTCGCGTTTTTTGGGATTTTTTGACGAAATTCGCGGATTTTTTGACAGAACTCAGGTATATTTTCCATTTTTTGACGAAATTCGCGGTTGTTTAGCGATTTTTTTGAAAAAAAATCGTATTTTTTCCCGCGATCCTTTGACGAAATTCGGTTTATTCCGCGATCATTTGAGAAAATTCGCGTTTTTTTTCCGAACGTCATTGATGAAATTCGGGATTTCCATGATCCGTTGACGAAAGTTACTATTTTCTGCAACCCTTTGACGAAATTAATGTTTTTTCCGCGATCCATACATGAAATTTGAGGTTTTTTTGCGATACTATGGCTAAATTTGCTTTTATTTTTAGATCCTTTGACGAAATTCGCGTTTTTGCGCTATCTTTTGCAAAATTAGCTCTTTTTCTGCGAATGATTGACGAAATTGGTTTTTCGGCAACCAGTTGTCAAAATTCGGGATACGTTTTATATGAGAATTTTCAGATCGATGACAGATTTTTTCTTATTTCAGAACAAATCACCCCTACGAAAACGGCAAAAAAACCTAAAATCACGGAACAATCTCATGCCTGAAGTACGTTTTGGCACACATTTTAGGAAAAACGCTATTTCTTCACAGATATGCACAGCAATCGTATTTCTGTGCAGCACTTGAAAGCCTCAAAAATGGTAGCTAAATTAAATTTGTATGATTGCAGCATTATATTTCTACAGTCATAGATTTTACACCTTAGACGAATACTTTCGATTGTACGTCTTTCGCAGTTATATGTCATTTTGGAGTGGTAGTGGAAAGACATATAATCGGTGCTTTACTGTATTAGCTATTTATGCTTAGTTATCTAGTTTTAAAATTAAAAGAAATAAGTTGTGAGTTAAAATCAGATCAACATAAAATTATTATCATTTAAAAGATCTTCCATAAAGTCCACCATAGTTGGGTAACCAAAAAGAAGGTGAACTCTTAGCTAACATGCTAATCTGTTGAATACTTTTCATTGAGGTAGACACTTACATACAGTTACTATTGTTGGGTTTTCCATTTGCAACTAAAGTGCTGTTTCATCATCCAGAGTTTATGGCTATTATTTTAGCTTACAACCAGGAATGTAGTGGAGGGTATGCGGTGGTATATGCTGTATACCTTCTGGATTTTTTTTAAGGAACACCGTATACCCTCTGTTTCTCAAAAAAGCTATAGTATAAAGTATATACACTGTAGGGTAGGGTGGAGCGAAAAAAATTTATTTTTTAAAATCAAAAACGGGTAGGTGCCAAAAGTTGCCTTTATACTAGAACATCATCTGCGTCCAATATTACCGCTGAAAAAAAATGGCATGAGTCTGTGCTTTTGGTCCAAAAGTCGAAATTTTGGGTAAAATTTGACATTTTTTCAAAAAATTAAAAAAAAATTCTATAGAGATGGTTATTATTTAAAAGTGTTATTTAAACCTTTATTATTACTGACTTAACATATTTAAACGATATCTTCATTCTGTATAACTGGAAAAAAACTGACAACTTTTTTGGGGAAAAAGGCGTTGCCACTCTGTTGTGTCATACAACTAATTGTTATTTAGAATGCAGCTCTTACGTAGTTGCTTTCAAATCTACCCAGGAGGTATCACATGGAGGTGGCTGCATTTCATGACACAACAGTGCATAGCCCGACCACCCTTCCATCTGAGCGCAATGTTTTATTTATATATTGAATTGTGATTTTTTGTCAAAAACTTGCATAAGTTTTCTACGTATCAACCTAGTCCATCTCTTCTTTATATCCACAGACATTGGGTGATGCTGCTGTGGCACTCCTTAACGTATATTTTTACTGCTTGTGTATGATAAGGTAAGCAGAGTAATGCAGTGTAACTAATGGAATCTATTCAGCCCTCTAGTATCTTCACCAAAATTGCATCCAGTTACTGCATAGTGATTGGGAGTTCTGATCCTACAACATTTAGGTATTTCATCTTTGAGTATGCCATCCTTTACTCTACCTCTTGCATTTTTTTGTTGTTGATAAGTTTGTTGTTTAACCCCTTGGGGACGAGCGACACGTATACGTGCCGCATGAAGCGCTCAGAATCCTTGTTTTTCCTCACCAGTAAAATTTTACTGTAAAATTTGCCTTATTTAATCAGCGCATTTTCCCGATTCAAGAAGTCACAAATTTCTGTTTTTAAAAAACGGTGACAAAAGATTAAATATTTCGTAAAAGGCTCCCGTCCCGAAGGGGTTAATGTGATGGCGATCGTCATCAAAATTGCTATAAGAATTTGCTCTCGAGTTGAAAAATTTGCTCTCGATGTCCTAAATAATTTTTTTTAGTATTTGTTTTTTACCGTTTTCTGTGATGTTTAATAGCCGAGTAATTTCCCATAAGTTTTTAGATCAATTTTTTGGATGTGGATTATATTTGGTGTAAACCAACCTGTGGCATAAACTTGGATTATATACTTTGTGACTGAACCAGACCCTGATGGTCAATCAGTGCTTATATAAAAGGGAATAATTTTGTGCGCCTTTGTGAGCCATCTTGTGTAGGAGAAGTTTCTTGGGTTCCTAGTTCTTCTGAGCGATATCTTGATGAAATAACTTTGCAAATGTCTAGCAGGTATTTCTGGTATGTGCTGAGCACCCTTTTCTCGATTTTAGGAAATAATGTTTGAAAATTACTCTCTATGACTTCAAAAATTGAAATAAGAAGGGAATGGCACGTGGTCAAAGATTTTTCTATTGGTCCGGTGAATCCCTGTGGGTTAGAATCTAAATTTTGCCAACGATCTTCTCTAATAAATGATGCAGAGAAATTTCACTGGACTTGGAGGTGGCATATGATCAGTTGTAATGGTTCATTCTAAACATGTCCATCACAGAATGGATGACAACGACTAACAGAATTATCCGCCTTCAAATGAGCACTCACTGCCCATCAGAGTCTCTACGTTCACTCAAAATGTACTATGATATCCAAGTTTGCTCCCAGGATAGTTTACAATCAGATGTAATCCATAGCTAAAGAAGGGATCTAAAAACTCATGGGAAATTACTCTGCACTAAAACGACCACTAAACAACTCACAAAACGGAATAAAACAACTACTAAAAAAGTCCTTCCGGCCAGTGCCGGGAGGAAGAGGTAGCTTTCATATTCCTTATTTTAAAAAAGACAACTTATATTATTCAAACACACGAAGCTCAATTTAGTGGAAACTGAATATAGGAGATTCAATACTAATTTTTATCAGTACTAAATCATTATGAATGAGAATTTCGCAAAATTAGTTATTAATTTCGCGCTTAATTAGTAAGTTTATCCAAGCTGCTTTTATTTAAAGTAATTTATATTTGGCTGCCAAATTCGGTGATTTCTTAAAGTGCCTGCCATTTTAAGACAACATGGTGGATGAGGCTAACCAGTGAACTTGGTCGAGACCTTAGTAATTGCTGTGCACATGCTCACTCACATCGGAATCGGTTGATATATACAAGTGCTGTCGCAGGCAAAAAATCAGATTTTTCAAAATGTCACCCACATTAGCAATTGAAACTGCTATATCTGAGCCATTTTTTAAGATAAAGACAAACAAAAAATGCTCCTGAATCCTTATATCAAGGTCAAATACTTAAGAAAGAAGCCTTTTTCAATTTCTAATTTTTTTGCACCTCATTTTAAATATAATTTTTTTAAATTTAATGGGCGCCATTTTGAAACAAGATGGCTGATGAAGCTGGCCAGCGAACTTGGTCGAGATATTGATGTATACTATCCACATGCCTTCTTACATCGAAATAGGCGAATGCGGGTGTTATCGCGTGACAAATACAAGATCGTTTCAAAATGTTAGCCATGCTAGAAATTCAAAGTGCTATAATTCAACCATTTTTTAAGATATAAACAAAAGAACAAATTTTCAGAAACAAAAACTGCTCCGGAATCAAGGGCAAACACATAAAAAAAAATCTTTTTAATTTTCCAATTTTTTAATACCTCATTTTAAATTTTAAATTTAATTTTTTTAATGGCAACCCTTTTGAAACAAGTTGGCGAATGAAGCTGGCCAACGAATTCGGTCGAGACATTGGTATGTACTATGTACAGACGAAGTTACATCCAAATCGGTTCATAAATACGCCTGTTATCGCGTGACAAATATCAGGTCGTTTTAAAATGTCAGCCACAATAGAAATTCAAAATGCTATAACTCAGCCATTTTTTTAGATATAGACGAAACAAAAACTGTTCCGGAATCTTTGTATTAAGGTCAAACACATACGAAAAAATCTTTTTCATTTTCCAATTTTTTGGTATCTCATTTTAAATTTTAAATTTTTTTCTTTTTTTTAAATGGCTGCCATTTCGAAACAAAATGGCGGATGAAGCTGACCAACGAACTCGGTCGAGACATTGGTATGTACTATGCATAAACGAAGTTACATCCAAATCGGTTGATAAATACATCTTTTATTCCGTGACAAAATTCAGGACGTTTCAAAATGTCAAACACGCTAGAAATTCAAAATGCTACAACTCAGCCATTTTTTAAGATATAGATGAAACAAAAGCTGCTCCGAAATCTTTGTATAAAGGTCAAATACATAAGGAAAAAATATTTTTTCAATTTTCAATTTTTTGGTACCATATTTCAAATTTAAAGTTTTCTTAAAAATTTAAATGGCCGCCATTTTTAAAGAAGATGGAGGATGAAGCTGGACAACGAACTCGGTCGAGACATTGGTATGTACTATGTATAAACGAAGTTACATCCAAATCGGTTCATAAATACGCCTTTTATCGCGTGACAAAATTCAGGACGTTTCAAAATGTCAGCCAAGCTAGAAATTCAAAAGTCCTTCCGGCCAGTGCCGGGAGGAAGAGGTAGCTTTCATAATCCTTATTTTAAAAAAGCCAACTTATATCATGCAAACACACGAAGCTCAATTTAGTGGAAACCGAATATAGGAGATTCAGTACTAATTTTTATCAATATAATGAATGAGAATTTCGCGAAATTAGTCAGCTTTATCCAAGCTGCTTTTCTTTAAAGTAACTTATATTTGGCTGCCAAATTCGGCAATTTCTTAAAGTGCCTGTCATTTTAAGACAACATGGTGGATGAGGCTAAGCAGTGAACTTGGTCGAGACCTTAGTAATTGCTGTGCACATGCTCACTCACATCGGAATCGGTTAATATATAGGAGTGCTGTCGCATGCAAAAAATCAGATTTTTCAAAATGTCACCCACAATAGAAATTGAAACTGCTATATCTGAGCCATTTTTTAAGGTAAAGACAAACAAAAAATGCTCCTGAATCCTTATATAAAGATCAAATACTTAAGAAAGAAACCTTTTTCAATTTTAATTTTTTTGCACCTCACTTTAAATATATATACATTTTTTAATTTAATGGCCGCCATTTTGAAACAAGATGGCTGATGAATCTGGCCAGCGAACTTGGTCGAGGTGTTGGTGTATACTATCCACATGCCTTCTTACATCGAAATAGGCGAATACGTGTGTTATCGCGTGACAAATACAAGATCGTTTCAAAATGTTAGCCATGCTAGAAATTCAAAGTGCTTAAATCAACCATTTTTTAAGATATCAACAAAAGAACAAATTTTCAGAAACAAAAACTGCTCCGGAATCTTTGTATCAAGGCCAAACACATAAAAAAATCTTTTTCATTTTCCAATTTTTTAATACCTCATTTTGAATTTTAAATTTAATTTTTTTTAAATGGCAACCCTTTTGAAACAAGATGGCGAATGAAGCTGGCCAACGAACTCGGTCGAGACATTAGTATGTACTATGTACACACCAACGTACATCCAAGTCGGTTCATAAATACGCCTGTTATTACGTGAGAAAAATCAGGACGTTTCAAAATGTCAGCCACGCTAGAAATTCAAAATGCTATAACTCAGCCATTTCTTAAGATATAGACGAAACAAAAACTGCTCTCGAATCTTTTTATCAAGGTCAAACACATAAGAAGAAAATATTTTTTCAATTTTCAATTTTTGGTACCACATTTCAAATTTAAATTTTTCTTAAAAATTTAAATGGCCGCCATTTTTTAACAAGATGGCGGGTGAAGCTGGCCAACGAACCCGGTCGATACATTGGTATGTACTATGTATAAACGAAGTTACATCCCAATCGGTTCATAAATACGCCTTTTATCGCGTGACAAAATTCAGGACGTTTCAAATTGTCAGCCACGCTAGAAATTCAAAATGCTATAACTCAGCCATTTTTTAAGATATAGACGAAACAAAAACTGCTCCGAAATCTTTGTATAAAGGTTAAATACATAAGAAAAAAATATTTTTCCATTTTCAATTTTTTGGTACCACATTTCAAATTTTAAATTTTTAAAAAATTTTTAAATGGCCGCCATTTTGAAACAAAATGGCGGATGAAGCTGGCCAACGAACTCGGTCGAGAGATTGGTATGTACTATGTACACACCGAATTACATCCCAATCGATTCATAAATACGCCTTTTATCGCGTGACAAAATTCAGGACGTTTCAAAATGTCAGCCACGCTAGAAATTCAAAATGCTATAACTCAACCATTTTTTAAGATATAGACGAAACAAAAACTGCTCCGAAATCTTTGTATAAAGGTCAAATACATAAGAAAAAAATATTTTTCCATTTTTAATTTTTTGGTACCACATTTCAAGTTTTAAATTTTTTTAAAAATTTTAAATGGCCGCCATTTTGAAACAAAACGGCGGATGAAGCTGGCCAACGAACTCGGTCGAGACATTGGTATGTACTATGTACACACCGAATTACATCGAAATCGGTTCATAATTACGGTAGTTACAGTGTGACATAGGTCAGATATATATATATATATATATATAGATATATAGATATATATATATATATATATATATCAATTTTGAACGGAGGGTGGTTTCGGGGTCTGGGGGTCATGATCGATGAAAATATACCAAAATTTTTTTAAATCGCTTTCCTCCGAACGGCTGCAATAGGTAGCTTTTTTGTAAAGAAAGCTACCTAAAATGGTATAACTCAGCCATTTTTTAAGATATAGACGAAACAAAAACTGCTCCGGAATCTTTGTATAAAGGTCAAATACGTAAGAAAAAAATATTTTTCCATTTTCAATTTTTTGGTACCACTTTTCAAATTTTAAATTTTTAAAAAAACTTTAAATAGCCGCCATTTTGAAACAAAATGGCGGATGAAGCTGGCCAACGAACTCGGTCGAGACATTGGTATGTACTATGTTCACACCGAATTACATCGAAATCGGTTCATAAATACGAGAGTTACAGTGTGACATAGGTCAGATATATATATATATATATATATATATATATATATCAATTTTGAACGGAGGGTGGTTTCGGGGTCTGGGGGTCATGATCGATGAAAATATACCAAAATTTATTGAAATCGCTTTCCTCCGAACGGCTGCAATAGGTAGCTTTTTGTAATGAAAGCTACCTAAAAAGGTTATTTAGGACAATGGTTGCTTTGCATACGGAGAGGAAATTCTTAATTCAATGCTCTCTGACGTTTTCCATCACACTAAACAGCTAGCTGCTCAGCACATAATATTTGAAAGATGAGAGTAAATGATGGCATAAGCAAATCTGAAATATAGACAACTTTGAAGCAGATAATTATATAAATCTAATTCATTGAAAAAGCGTTATGGTAACAGAACCTCTAATCAATATGCATTTATCGGGTGCAGTCCTGGTGAAGATAATAAACAGCTGAATAGATTGCATTAATATCAACCGCACTGCATTACACTGTTTCTCTTCTCTACACAAATGGTAGAAAAATACGTAAAGGAGATCACAGCAGCAGCATCCAAAGCCTGTGGATCCAAAGAACAGATGTACTAGGTTGATACATAGAAAATCAGTCTTTGATAAAAAGTCACAATTCAATGTATAAATAAAACATTGTGTTCAGATGGTAGGGTGGTCGAGCTATGCACTGTTGAGGTATGAAATGCAGTCACCTTCACGTGGTACCTCCTGGGTAGTTTTGAAAGCAACTAGGTAAGAGCTGAATTCTAAACAACAATTATTTGTGTGACACAACAGAGTGGCAACGTCTTTTTTTCACCAAAAGTTGTCACTTTTGTTCCAGTTATACAGAACAAAGATATCATTTTATCGTTTAAATATGTCAAGTCATTAATAATGAAGGTTTAAATAACACTTTTAAATAATAACCATCTCTGTAGAATTTTTTTTAATTTTTTGAAGAAAAAAATCAAATTTTACCCAAATTTTCGACTTTTGGACCAAAAGCGCAGACTCAAGTCATTTTTTTTCTGCGGTAATATTGCATGTACTAGTATAAAGGCAACTCTAGGAACCTACCCATTTTTGATTGTAAAAAATTAATTAAAAAAAAAAAAGCAGAGGGCATACCCTCTGCTTTTTTTAGGGTTTCGTTCATCTGACGAAATCCTATTCGTCTCGCTCCTCTGTCTGTCTGTTTGTCCGTCACAGAGCCCGTTCTCAGTAATTATACATGTTGGAAACTTGAAATTTTGCATACTTATAGCTGAACACCACACATCATACGACAAATCATAAAATTTTGAAAAAGTCGTACATTTAACATTCATACATTCACCCTTTGGACTCCCACATGTGTAATTTAAACAATTCTTTCTAAGTGAGCCCCTAATTAGGATGAAGGTGTGAAATTTTGCGTACTTATAGCTGGGCACCTCACATTAAACGACAAATCATAAAATTTTGAAAAAGTCGCTCATTTAACCCTTTGGACTCCCACATGTGTATTTTAAACAATTCTTTCTAAGTGAGACCCTAATTAGTTTGGAGGCGTGAAATTTTGCATACTTATAGTTGAGCACCTCACATTAAACGACAAATCATAAAATTTTGAAAAAGTCGTACATTTAACCTTTTGGGCTCCCACATGCGTATTTTAAGCAATTCGTTCTAATTGAGCCCCTAATTAGGATGAACGTGTGAAATTTTGCGTACTTATAGCTGGGCACCTCACATTAAACGACAAATCATAAAATTTTGAAAAAGTCGCTCATTTAACCCTTTGGACTCCCACATGTGTATTTTAAACAATTCTTTCTAAGTGAGACCCTAATTAGTTTGGAGGCGTGAAATTTTGCATACTTATAGTTGAGCACCTCACATTAAACGACAAATCATAAAATTTTGAAAAAGTTGTACATTTAACCTTTTGGGCTCCCACATGCGTATTTTAAGCAATTCGTTCTAATTGAGCCCCTAATTAGGATGAACGTGTGAAATTTTGCGTACTTATAGCTGGGCACCTCACATTAAACGACAAATCATAAAATTTTGAAAAAGTCGCTCATTTAACCCTTTGGACTCCCACATGTGTATTTTAAACAATTCTTTCTAAGTGAGACCCTAATTAGTTTGGAGGCGTGAAATTTTGCATACTTATAGTTGAGCACCTCACATTAAACGACAAATCATAAAATTTTGAAAAAGTCGTATATTTAACCTTTTGGGCTCCCACATGCGTATTTTAAGCAATTCGTTCTAATTGAGCCCCTAATTAGGATGAAGGTGTGAAATTTTGCGTACTTATAGCTGGGCACCTCACATTAAACGACAAATCATAAAATTTTGAAAAAGTCGCTCATTTAACCCTTTGGACTCCCACATGTGTATTTTAAACAATTCTTTCTAAGTGAGACCCTAATTAGTTTGGAGGCGTGAAATTTTGCATACTTATAGTTGAGCACCTCACATTAAACGACAAATCATAAAATTTTGAAAAAGTCATACATTTAACCTTTTGGGCTCCCACATGCGTATTTTAAGCAATTCGTTCTAATTGAGCCCCTAATTAGGATGAACGTGGGAAATTTTGCGTACTTATAGCTGGGCACCTCACATTAAACGACAAATCATAAAATTTTGAAAAAGTCGCTCATTTAACCCTTTGGACTCCCACATGTGTATTTTAAACAATTCTTTCTAAGTGAGACCCTAATTAGTTTGGAGGTGTGAAATTTTGCATACTTATAGTTGAGCACCTCACAATAAACGACAAATCATAAAATTTTGAAAAAGTCGTACATTTAACCTTTTGGGCTCCCACATGCGTATTTTAAATAATTCTTTCTAACTGAGCCCCTTATTAAATTGGGAGATTTGAAATTTTGCATACTTATAGCAGAACACCTGAGGACAGGCAACAAATCATAAAACCTTGAAAAAGTCTTACGTTTAACCCTTTGAGCTACCACATATGTATTTTAAGCAATTCTTTCTAAGAGAGCCCCTAATTAAGTTGGAGGCATTAATTTTTGCATATGTATAGCTGAATACCTCGGACCACATGACAAGTCATACAATTCTCAAAAAGTATTATGTTATTTACTCCTCCGGGCTATAACTTGTGTATTTTAAGCAATTTTTCTAACCTCCGCAATTTTCACCTGAGGAGTACTTTTCTAACTTTTGCTGACACCCCTTTGACCATTTTTTCATATTATGCACCATAGCCTTACATATTTTAGTTCCACTTTTTACCGCCAGGGGCACCTACTTATCTCGAGTGCTATAGGTCCAATCCCCTCGACTAATATATCTACGGATAGTATGTTAAACGGAGTTTCGTTCGGATAGAGGTTTGTTTAGAATAGAGTGCGCCCCTGGTTGTGAAATGTGGAACTAACAGATTTTTAAAAAGGATAAAGTGTTTTGAAAGTAATATTAAACGAAACCCTCCGTGCTATCTGTGATCACACTTGTTACGACTACACCACTGTTTACAACCCTTCAAAAGTTACTATTTTAGAGGAGAAACAGAAAAAGAGGGGGTCTATTTTTCATTCCAAGCTACTATTTCCATAAAAAAAAAAAATTCATGAATCCCAGAACTGAGCTGCCTATTCTTTAATTTTTTTTTTTTTACAGATCTTTGCTGGGTTACATTAGTGCATATATCAAATAAGACATTCGTAAGCTGAATCAAAGTTTCTAGCCAAGTCGGACAGATAGGGGAAATAATGATCGTTAACTGGGGTATCACTGTACTTCAAATTTCTCTTACCAACATACATACTAAAAAAATGTCAAACTAATCATTGATTACATACTCATTTTATTCAATTTAAATGACACTTTACAGCAAATAATGAGGACAGCAAAATTTATATACAATATACAGAAATTAGTTTAAAATGATACAAACTATTATAGATGTAAAATATAATTTTCTTATAGATATAATTTCTTATAAATCATATAACTTTTTCATATATTCTTATATACTTTATTTTAAACTCAATACATGGCTTTTGTTCAATTTACTTTTATAAATAAAAAAAAATGAGGATATATGAAAAATTTGTTCAAAAATTATTCTGATTCAATATTTTTATCCTGCTAAGACTTAGTATGCAAATTTTCTTAGTTATTACCGATAGTACAGATTATTAAAAGTTCTGGTGCACACAAATTTGATGGGTACTCGAAATTATCAAATTGAAATTACTGTCAACATAAATGTGGAAACTTTTCAACCTAAATTAATATATCCTATTTATAAAATCATATACAAAATGATCTAACAATTTTGGTAATGATTAAGAACTATAGAACATGTATTGTTGTGAAATTTAAATATGATGTTATAGTGAATTACAACATGTTTGTCTATTAAAGATTGTGTACATAACATTTAATTTTTTTTTTACAGAGTTGCATAAAAGAATATGAATACATTACCTTCTATGGACAGCAATGACTTGAAATATATTTTTATGACATTACATAGTCAGATTTCTCCTTTAACAAATCCCTTTTATAAACTTTTTCTTGGATTCCAAGACTATTTTTTGAATCTTCTTGTAAAATACTTCCAAATAGCAAAGTGCATCTTCTATTTAACATCCCTTTTCATTTTGTAATCTAAAATTGTTTCTCACCATTTCTCAAAATATTTCTGGACATTTCAAACTTATTCTTTCTTTTTAAACATTTCATGTTCCCCAAAGAACTTGAACTGGCATTGCCAGATATCCACAGTACAGGAAGTAGTAAAGCTGTTGTGCAATTCATCATGGCAAGACATGTTTATGACTAAACAGGCTATAATAATGACTAAAAATGTGTTTATCTAGTTAATGTTACGATCCTTCTTGAACTTGGAAGTGCATTTTGCTTAGTTTAGGAGGTTTGATATTTTTATAAAAAACTTGGACACTTATAAAAGAAAAAAAACAAAACAGCACAAGTTAAGTCGATCTTGTTAAAGTATTCTAAGCCACATGCAAGGCGACAGAAGCTTAAATGGTTATATTAATGTAGTTTTAAATATTTAAAAATTGAATCTCTATTTAATAAAAAAGTTTTGCTAGATTTAGTAACTTCATTAAATGGAGGTTTGAGTGCATATCTTATAAAACTAACAAAATTTATATAATTATTGAGGCACACCAAATCATATTCCTTATTGAAAGTATCATGCAAAACAATTATAGTTATTTTACAGTTGTACACAAAAATTCTGTAACGGTGTTACAAGTTTACAAACATAAATATATATAAAATAGTCTTAATTTATGTCCACTATTAACTATACCATAAAATATATACTTCATACAACTATATACACAATATATACTAAAACACAATTATTTGCTTAAAAGACGTCCATTTTCATAAAAACGCATTAAAAATATTAAAATTATAATTTTTAATGTGTTTTTATTGAAATGGACGTCTTTTAAGCAAATAATTGTGTTTTAGTATATATTTTGAAAGTTGTTTGAAATATATATTTTATGGTAAAGTTTTGAAACGTGAAGAAATTTTGGTGTATGACACTTACATATATGCACACACACAAATATCTCATATTTGATAGAAAGCATTTGCCACTGCATTTGAGCGCAGTTATTCAGTTTTGAGGTAATTTTCAATTTATTACTATTACTATACTACCAACAAAATCTCCCAGAAAATGTGATCAGAGTAAGAAATAAGTATAATTTTTTTACTAGCAATAATGCTAAAGATTTACATTTTTTAAAGAAAATGGTAGTTAATGCAGTTATTTATTATAAAGAGTCAAAAGCGAGATAAATTATATTTAGTATGACTCTTAATTTCATTTTACAAATGTAGATCATATGGTATCAGCATGAGTTATTTCTTTTCAGAAATTGCAGGATACAAGAGTTCATTCAAAAATATCTGAAACATTTATATCAGGAGAATAAAAGAAAAGTTTGAGGGCAGGGGGTGAATTTTTTTTTATAGTTCTATGTATAAAAAAAATTACAGTACAGTCTCGAAGATCTGTACAGCTTAGATCCAAAAACTTTGTAGATTTCTAAATTTTTCAGATTTTAAAAAAAGGTATTCTTATCAAAATAATTAAAATTATTTCATAAAAATGTGTTATAAATAATAAATGGTAATAAAACAAATAATTCATTAACAAATAGTAATTCATTATTACTACAAATTACATTAATAAAGCTGTTATTTGATAATAGTAGTTTTACAAAGAACATTCCATTTATTGTATCAAAATCTTTTCTTGCAACCTGCAAATAGTCAGCAGTTTTTGTCCAGTCACAAAATCAAGTGTAATTGGAAAATTCAAATATTTGTCTCTTCTAGTTCCTCATCAACAGTAAGTTGTTCTCTTTTATCCTCTGATTCAATATTCAATGAGTGCTCTGAAGACTGCATTATACTGCTTAATAATTTCTTCACTGGTGCTTCGTAAGTACAAATCAATCAGCTTACAAGAAAGGTCGTCATAAGAGCATGCTAAAAAAAATATTTGAAAAAAAAATTAGGATTGCTCTTCTCATGTGGGTATAGTACTTGCTTTTAACCCTTAAATGCCAGGTGTTGCTTTTCGGCAACATACCTAATTTAGGCTCTAAAATACTATTAGAATAATATTGAAGCTATAATGCCTAATGTCGCCAATAAAATACATTCTGAAAATATTATTAAATCGATTTTCAACATGTAGATGGCAACACTTGTGCTGTTTAAGAATAAAATATATTTCTTTTTCAAATTGTTGCTACGTGTTCTTTTTGTTTTGTTTGGAAGCTTGCGAAATACCCTATTTTGTTCTGTAGTGAGCAAGTAAAATTTATTTCTTATTATAGTTCCTAAAATTCTTGTGTGTTTAACATTATAGAATTTTATCAAGGAAAATTATTTTTTCAATTAAAGACCAGTATTGCCGAATAGTAACAAACAGTTTTTTGGCGTAAATCATACTTAAAACAAAATATGATTTTTTAAGTATTTTTCCTATGATTTATATAAAAAATGAAAGCCGACAAACATTATTACAATGATGTTTGAAAAATCCGGCATTTAAGGGTTAAAAGTGATTAATACCTGTTATCTGCAGAATGTCAAATATGGCCGTATAAAGAAAATATGAAAATTTGTTATTTCCTGATTTATTCCGGATTGGTGGCACAATGAAATATAAAGAAATACTGTTTTATGATATTGACTTTCCAATGCATGAATTAGGTTAAATATACCCAAGAATAGTTTCATATATGCACTCAACCATTTAAAATATATGCATTTTTAAAACATTACTTTAGACAAATATAAAACTTTTTTGATTTATTTAAGCTGAACTTTCTTATTATACAATTTAGAAAAAAATATAAGTTGTTTCAAAAAATTCTGAACAAAATTACTTTTAAAATATGTAAAATTTGCCGAAAACCATGAAATAATTGAACAAAGATGTAATATGAATCAAATCTGAAATAACATACACTTTGTGGCAAAGAAAGTTTGTTATTTAAACCTATTTAAAATATTAATTTATTTTGTTGTAAAAGTACAAAGAATCAAAAATATAAAATGAAGGTAATTGTCTAATACCTAAATATTTTTGATTTATTGAATTTACTAACTTTATCATACAAAATCTTCACTTGTACTACCAATTTATTTACAGACATTAAAACACACTAAGATATCACAGTTTAACATACACCAAAAAATAGTGTACATGTCAAAACTCTGTTCTGTAAATAAATTGGTAGAACAAGTGAAGATTATGATTAATATATTACATTGTAAAAGAATACAATTATAAAACTGTTTATCATACAGGTTAGAGCAAAGTTTAAATGGCTGAGAAATTTTTTGAAGCTCAAAATTATTTTTTAAAACATGGGTTAAATTTATCCAACTTAAAAAGAAAATATATCCTGAAATAGAAGATTAAACATTCAAATCAGAAATAAAATAAACTTTGTGCCAATAATAATAATAATAATTTTGTTGTAAAAGTGCATAAAACTGACAATATCATCCACTTTCAAAACTGAAGATGACTTTATACAGACGGCAGAGAGGAGAATAAATAATAAAGAAACAAAATACAAATAACACACTGCTGTGTAGAAATACACATTAATATCGAAAAAATGATTCTAATATGGCATGCCCCTTCATTTACAGGTATTTTATAATGGTTTTCCTAATCAATAACTTTGTCAAAAAAGTAGGTAAAATATGGAAAACTTCTTCCCATGCTTCATCCACATTAACATGATTTTGGCATTTACATTGTTTTGAAATTTCAGCAAAGTAGTTTTTAATTCAGTTTCTTCCAATTCATTTGTAACTCCCATATATATTTTTTTCACATATTCTTTAAATAAAATTTAGACAATATTTTTCAAAAAAAAATTACATATAACAATTTAATTTGTCAGACTGAATAAAAATTCTCCCCGATGGTGTTTCTGCCTTGCCGGGGCAGTGGAGCTTGTGTGCACCAATGACCCAAAGAGCTATGCCAGCGGTAGCGTAGCTACTGGCAGGGTCACCCAAGCTGGACAGGTCGAAGGATAGGTGCCAGATGAAAAGAAACACCCTGGTCATCCTGGTTGGGGATTTTGCGTAAGGTTGGTACCCTCACCATGTAAAAATCTCACTACTCATAAGCCCCAAATGAACAATCACCCGGCAGCTAAAAATGGTCTAAACAATGTAGGAACGAATTGGCGTTTTCATCTTAAACCAGATAATAGAAAAACACAGAGAATTCAATCTTGAGACACACATTGCATTCATTGATTATGAAAAAGCATTCGATCAAGTGAGACTGTGGAGTATTTTGACAGAGAATGGATATCCATCACATTTGATACAAGCTGTGAAGAGCTTATATAAAGGAACAAGAATCTTTATTGAGGTCGATAGATCACTCACTGAAGAGATAATTATAAACCTAGGAGTGAAGCAAGGTTGTAGCTTATCACCCACACTCTTCAACATCTATATAGACCACCTAATAAAATCATGGAAACATTTGATACCAAAGGGTATCAGACTTAACTCTAAAACATCTATCAATACAATTCTATTTGCGGATGATCAAGCAATTTTTCAGGACAATGAGGATGACCTCCAAAGAGCAACTTATGAGCTACACAAACTATGTGAAACTTATAACATGAAGATATCTATGAAGAAAACCAAGACGATGGCTTTCAGAGGAAAAGAGCCCATAACAACTAAAATTGTCTTGGATAATAAGATAATAGAACAAGTCTCAGACTTTAAGTACTTGGGATGTGATACTACATATAACAAAAATAAAGACTTGGAAAGTAAATTGCTTAAATTCCAACATATTTGCAGATCATTGATCAGAATAAGAAAAAAATAAAACACGTACAGAAACTAAGTTAAAATTTTATAAAGTAATGGATACGCCAGCACTTCTGCATGGTTCGGAGACATGGACTATTAATACCAAAGAACGATCCAGAATACAGGCTTCAAAAATGAAGTTTTTAAGATCTGCAAAGGGATGCACAAGAATGGACAGGCTTACTAATGATTCCATACGCTCAGACTTAAAAATATTCAACATCAACCACAAAATAGAAGATTATCAGAATAAATGGAAGAATCACATAGAGCATATGAGTAATGACTGATTGCCAAAAAAGCTTCTGAATTACAGACCCAGGGGTTACCATAACCGAGGTAGACCTATGCTCAGATGGATTGATCAATGGAGCCGGAACAGGCTGATTTAGCCTAAACCATGCTGAAGATGATGATGAATAAAAAATGTGAAATTTGAGCTTGACTACAGGATAAAACAGGTATTTGTAGCTTGCAAAATAAAATATATTAAATGTTTTTCAATGATGAAATTAAATACAGTAATACCTCGACTTACGTCAGCAATTCCTTTCAAAGAATAGCGATGCAAGTCGAGGTACGTTTAGATAAGCAAAAAAGGATCAGTTATAAAAATTCACCAAAATCTAATGAACCTGAAATGAATCTATTGTATTTAGGAATTATGTTACATACATTTAACATTACTAAAAAAATGCGTTTGCAACGCAAGAATTTGCAATAAATCAATAACTTAAAATTTATTGTTTTTCTAGATGTTCCGTTCGAGCTTTTGAGGATGCGAAAAAAAAAAAAATCTTGCAACGAAGTTTGAACCGACAGATTTTTCTTTTTTGATTTTAGAAACTCTTTGTAAAAGCAGAGTTAGTTAGTTTCCTAAGCTTTTTTTAATGACTCTTTTTGTCTGCCACTATCACTCGACTTCGCAGGAAAGTTTCCCTTCATAGAACCAAAACTCTTCAAAAAAGTTCAAATTGCATCTTAATTAAGGAATTCTTTTCCCCAAATCAGACGACGTAAATGTGGGGTGGCGTAAGTCGAGGGAACATAAGTCGGGGTATTACTGTAATTGAAATACACACAACTTGCATACATCTATATATAATAAAAGCCTAAGTCATGTGACTGTCATCAACAGTTCCGGGTTGACCGCTTCGCTTTTTGTATGCCAAGTGGGCAATTTGGTAATTTAATGTTAGCCGGGAGCAGATGATATACTGCTAAATATTGTTCCATCGCCATCAAGTCATCAATATTATAATAGTCCATTTCATGCGACTGTCATAAACAATTTTTCGCGTGGTAAATTAAAACAAAGCTTTGATGTTGAAATTAAATGTCATGGTTTATGATATTATTTATTGCTTTTAGTTTTTCTAAAGCAATAATTGAGAGTCATAAATTATGCATTTTAAATAAAATGAGTGAAAGTTCTATATTTTAAATGAAATTAATGAAATACGAAGAAATACGAAGGGAACAATGTTTGGCGATTTATCACCTACGTTCGGCTAACATAAAAAAATGGTGAGTCATGGTTTCTGTATCAGAATCTTTTGATTTGGCGAAGGACTGAGCAAGTAAATTAAATTAATGTATAAAAGTAACATGATACAATGCTTAGCATATATTTAAGGGAGACCAAACTGGTTGCCAAGGGCGGCTAGTTATTCTATAACCTTATACAAAGAAGCAGAGTAAACTATTTCATTGTTTAAATTTGAATTTAGTAAACATTGCAAATTCAATCATGTGCATTTGGTGAGCACCAGTCTTCTTCGCCAAATCATGTAGTGTCAAATTGAAAACTCAATATTTTTTTTTATTTTTTTACTAATTATGTATAGAGATTCTGCACCAATTTCCCTGATTTTATGATAGGTTCAAGTATATATGGAGAAGAATTAGAATTTTTTTTTTTTTCAAAATATTCCATATGTAATTTAACAAGACCTTCCTTGTTAAAATCTACCAATCAAACAAAGCCATCTTGATTTCCTTTTGCAGAATCTTAACTGAAAATATCATACTACATATTGTGAATGATATACAGATTCTAGAGTTACATATTTATAAGAGTTGACTGCACAAATAATTTGTATAAAATATTTTATTTGAATAAATAATTATTTACACATTAAATAAAATTAGTATTTTTATATTAACCAAGTACAGATGATAATCTGCCAAATATGTATATTGCCGCCATTTGTATTACATTCATTTCATTTGAAACGTTTCCCTCATTTCATTGAAAACATATTAATTTAACATATATACACACACAAAAAAAAAGAAAAGACAGAAACAATAAGAAATAATACCATAAGCAAAGACTTTTTTTTTAACATTAAAATTCTGTGTCTAATTTATACATTCAAAAAATTAAAGCTGCTACTGGAGAGAAAACAAATGCTATTGGTGAGTTTTGCACCCAGCTAACATATAAGGACCAAAAATTGAAAAAAAAAAAAAGAGTATTGAACAAGCAATATAAAAAAATTAAATTATTTTAGAATTTGTTATTAGTTTTAACAGAAGGCACAAACTTATTCTTTGGTTTCTTTACTTTATTTTTTTCATCCTCCACTGAATAGTCTGAAAATATACAAAATAAGGATTATTGTTTAGAAGCATATCATCATCATCATCAATGATTTATAATTTGGTTTTTCTAAAAGGATCATATGTAAAATTCATAAAAACATTATAGAACAAACAATTAAATTTAAAAAATCAAAAAATCCGACTGCGTAAAAAGCGAACTAATTAATTATTTCTCATCAATGTGAAATTATTTTTTCAATTCCTACTATTAGCTCACACTTTTGCTATATATATCTTGATCGAATATTCAGTCGTTAATAAAATACTTATTATTCATCCAATCAAGCTCAAATAATTTTTTTTTTAACTTGTAGTGGATGACACTTGTGTTAATCGAGTTTTATCAAATATTAATTCATTAATTAAATTAAATTAATTAATTTTCAATAATAGAGAGAGCCCTCTTCTTGATCAAAGCATTTTAAGTGCCCCTCAAGAGGAAAGAAGAATGAGAGAAAAAAAAAAATTCTCTTATTGACCTAAGTAGGAATTGACTTAAATTTTTTTTTAAATTATATTACTTGTTTATATTACTTACCTATTTTTTTTTTTTATTTACTTGTATTGATGACTTTTAAGTTGTGTTTAATTGTTAGTTCCTATCTATAAACACTGTTTTGATGAGGTCGATAGATGTCTATGATGTTTAGAGTTGCAGTAAAGCTAGAGATCCTACATACACCACTTCTAGGTTGTATAATATTTTAACGGAGCTTCTGACTGTAAAATAGTCAATGAAACATCGTCTTCATATTGAAAGACCTATCCAATGATATGCCACTCCATAGGGTGCGTAATTTTTTTTTCTGTCTCTACTGCCATTTTGAATTTATAAAAACAAAGCCTAGCCTATAACCATCGGGCCGTTAAGACGAATTGATAGAGACCTCATTCATTAAAATCCATCCAGCCGTTGGGATGTTTCGAGGGTATAAAGAAATCCACATACACAGATACACGTGAAACACATAACCCTTCTTTTCAGCCGAGTAATTAAATGAATGTGCTATTAGAAGAAAATTGAATTGCAGTTTAAAAACAGAAAAAAGTAATAGAATCCAGCTGTACGCCCAAAATACAATCACCTCTGAAATCTCATAGTAAAGAAGTCATTTAGTACTGAAAATGAGTTGGCACAGAAATGTAAATAACTTGCTTCCCACCCCACCCCCCCTGCCTATGGACAAAAAAAAAAAAAAAAAAAGATAAACATAATTTTTCAGTGGAACAACTGCTTTCATATTTTCACAAAATTAAATGTAAAGGTTTTTGAAAATATCTATTGTAAAGTTATAGTATACAGCTTTATTATTTTCAGTCATTCAATTTTTGAAAGCAACAATAAAACTAGTCGGATGTACCAATCCCAAAACTTTCTTCTATCTCATACATGTTAATACTTCAAAATTCGCATCACACAATATCACACTCTATATCACAATATCACACTCTATACAGTATCAACCATACATCGGATCAATATCACACTGCCAAAATTAAATGGTAATCTATGCATCTCATGAGGATTCTAACGATATGAAATTCCGTGCATTAGTTCTTGAGATATGACTATCGCTGAAATCGTCTAAATTCAGCAAAATGCTGCCTAGCAGCGCCACCTATTGGGTGATTTATACCAAATCCTAATCAGCAACAATTTATGTCAATGTCTGACTGAATCTGAAGTTTGGAGAAAATCCGTACATTAGTTTTTGAGATAGAGCAATAGCGAAAATCGTGAAAATTTCTGCATAGCAGCGCCACCTATTGGGTGATTAACACCAAAACCTAATTAACAACAACTTGTGTCAACATACAACTAAATCTGAAGTTAGATGAAAATTGGTCCATTAGTTCTATTGATAGAGCTATTGAGGCAATCGTGGAAAAGGTAGCAGAGAAGCGCCACCTGTTGGGCGATTTACACCAACACCTAATCAGTAGCAAGTCATATCAAGGACTAACTTAATCTGACGTTTGATGAAAATCCGTGCGTTAGTTCTTAAGATAGAGCTATTGGGGAAATCGTGTAAATCCTGCAAAATTCATCATAACAGCGCCACCTGTTGGGCGATTTACACCAAAACGTAATCATCATCAATTCATATCAAGGACTAACTAAATCTGAAGTTTGATCAAAATTCGTGCATTAGTTCTTGAGATAGAGCTATTGCAAAAATCGTGAAAAATGCAGCATTGCAGCGCCACCTGTTGAGCGATTTACACCAAAAACTAATCAGCATCAATTTGTATTAGGCACTAACTGAATATCAATTTTTATTAAATTCCGTGCATTAGTTCTTGAGATAGAGCGCCCACAAAATTTGTGTCACATACACACAGACAGACAGACAGACAGACTCACAGAGTCACAGACAGACATTTTGTAAAAACATGTTTTTTGGAATCTCTGACCCCTAAAACGTGTAAATCCGTCGAAAACCGGAATTCGAAAATTTTCATGAATCCAATACTTTCTTCTTGTAAAGATAGAAGAAAGTAAAAAGTGTGAAAAAAATCTAATTTATAATTTTGTTAATTTGAAAATTAGCATTTCATCGTGGTTCCTTTTAGATATTTTTAACAAACTGTTATACATAAAATTTAAGTAAATGAATTTACAAAAAAATTAGTTATATTTATTGTATTTATTCGTGTATTTTTCATACTTTGTACGCTATTCTTTAGGTTAAAAAAGTAGAGTATGTGAAAAATCCACAAGTTTTTTATAGTATTAATATTTCAAAAATGGCAATTTAAAATAAAAAGAGAAGCAATTTTCTATAAGATGAATTTAATAAATGAATAATTAAGATTAAACAAATGTATAATAGTTTCAAAAGTTTGTAAGTAAGTTTTGAAATGGGACAATATAATCTTTTATATAGTTTCTGAAGCATTCAACAATAAAATTTGGAAGAAAACCTTTTATGCTTTTTGAAGCATGAAAACTGTTTAGCATATTCTATGTGATGTATTTCCCAGAGTTTCAGCCACAAAATTAACTTTTAATTATTTTTCTTGGCAGATATTACTGTTTACGTTAATATAAAATAACTGATTCATTCACTCTGAATTCTCTCCCTTTTACTGTTTAACCCTCCAAGCGTCTTGAGGGCTTTCCTGCATTTCCATAAAAATGCTTATAAAAATAGTCTTAATTAAAATTTTCTCTCCTTGTTTGTTTCTAAAATACACTTCATGCCCCTTTATTTGATATACATCTTGAAATACAATTCTGTTTAAAATATTTTTGTCTACAACAAATTAAAGTTGTTTTTGGGAAACAGAAAAATTCGCCGAAATCGCTCAGAGGGTTAATTTAACAAAACACTACCACGAAAAAGAAATTTTCAGTGTCAATAAAACAGCAGTTATGTATAACAGTATTGATGATGCTGCTTTATCAGTTACACACATAAGAACACAGTTGAGCTGCAGCCGGAGTCCTCACTGTCAATCGCTTATCAAGTTATCAATCGCAATATTAAATACTCATATTTTTATTTATACTTATATCTTTTATCATTATACGTTGTATTCTGACTGAATTGTTCTAAAATTTCTTCTGTTGTATGTGAAACATCATTTTTTACATTTATTCCTATTGATTCTAATTCCCACAAATCTTTAATTCTTCTGTAATCCAATTCATCACCAGCGACCACTAAATGGCTAACATGAACTTCCTTACAATTTGATTCCCTTTCCTTACTGTTCCGTCCCGGAAGTATAATCAGCTCCCCCAAGTGAGCAGTCTGTAAAAACAGGTATTCATTAAGTTGTTGATCGACAAAGCCTCAACAAGATGTAAACGTTCTATCCAAAACTATGCGATGGATATTAATTATACTTTATAATCAATTCAAATTAGTTAAGATTTATGTTTTGTATGAGTGTATTGTGCAGTGTTTACATGTCAATAAAACGATTTAAAAATAAATAATCAAAATAATATGAGTATTTAACCATACAATGATACATCTACTTTGTTTTATGGCTGGCTAATGTAACGTAAAGTTCTTTTTTAGAGATGGCACTTTAATTGTTGCCGAAATAAACGGCATGCATATAAAGGTCTAAATTTATCTAAATAATAAACCAGAGTCTAGAGAATTATCCTCAGACCATTATTTTAATATGAAAAGAAACAGCAAATAACAAAAATATATATGTATATGAGAACATTTTTAAATCTTTCAAGACGAATCATGCATATACAAGACATATAATGTGCATACACTCCTTAATTTTTATTACAATTATATTTCAGATTAATTTCTGCCTTATTTATTCTGATTAAGATAGACAAAGGGTTTTGTTTAGTAATACTGGTACTTCTAAAAGATAGAAAACTGTGCCTATAATGCTCATCACAAAGGGGTTAAACTATTTAACTAACATGGTTTTACCATTTTTCTCATTATAAAATATATGTGCAGCTATTTAAAAAAAAAAAAAAAAAGCACCGCAGAGAACAGTGAAAACAGCTATCAGCTATTCGATTGGTATTTTTGTCTTCTTTTAATTTATGCTAATAATATAAGTTTACACAGTTGTCTGCATAATGAAATTGTCACATACTTTGGAAATAACGATTGTAACAAACTTTCAAAATATATATTATTTGAAACTGATATTAAAAGAAAAAATATATATATAAATAAAAACCTTTGAATTCATTAACAGAAACCAATTTCTAGAAGCTTCAAATTTGTGAATCCAAAATTACAGCTCGTTCTGCCAAATAGTTTTTAAGTTATGCTTAAAAAACTATCCTCATTCCAGCTTCTTTCACAACTATTAAAAAAGATTTTACAGTAGACATTCCAAACGTTACATCTATATAATTCCTTAAACTACTTCACCAAATGGCCCAGGTGGTACCCAAGGCAAAAATCAAAGAATCCAAGTATGTCAAAATTGGGTGTCTGCATTTAAAATTAAAGTTTACAATTTCAATATGTAGACTGCCCCCTAAGCAATGTTCTTGCTGGCCTTTGATCAACATTAGTGATTTGGCGAATAAGAAATAAAAAACAGTAGCAAAATGAAAATAAATGTTAGCAAAATAGATTTGGTGGGAAACACTGAAAAATCTATCTTTAAGCCCTTATTGTATCCATTTTTTGAATATGTACTAAAAAAATCTAATTTTTTATAATTACTCAAAAAATAGAAATTCAACCATCCCCTACAGAAAGTATTAAAAATAAATACATTCTAAATGCCTCCTAAATGTGTAAATATTTCAGACATTCTTTTAGCAGTTTGAATAAATGTTAAAAACAGCTATCTTGGATTTACCGTTATGAAAACATATACTAAAAATTGTTATGAGATTTCGACTGATAGAAAAAATTGACCGGGCAATGATACTTTATGTACAACTCATAAATAGTATGGTTAATTTCCACACCACATGCCAGCAAAACTTTTCAATATTTGGCACTCGTTGCAAGTAATTTTGTTTATGTTTTTACCAGAGCAACGCTGGCGCATAGACAGTGATTAACTGACAAAAACCTATCACATAATTCTTTTTGTGTCTTTAGCTGTTGCTCAACTGAATTGATGTTGAGTCTGTATCTCTATAAATAGAGCAATGTAAATGGCACAGTGCGATTGAACATGTAAAGCTACATCAATCGTTCAGAAACCCGGATAAGTCTCGAGTGTATTGGCATACACACAAACAGTGCAGAAATTGAGCACTTGCAATTTGGCGAGACTGCTAGTTTACTTGCCAAATGAAGCATTTTGTCACAATTTGGCGCAATGGCGAACGGCAGCAAGAACCCTGCCCCTAAGCTTTTTTTTTTTTTTTTTTTAACATAAATTAAAAAAAATCCAAATCTATTTTTTGTTTCCCAATCGATTTTTTGTTTTCTGTGCAATAATTTGGCAATAAAAAAATATGGGGGTGTTGTTCTCTATCCTTTTTTAATGACTGTGGAAATGCAGATTAAATGTAAAGATATAAATACAATTCCTTTCCTTCCACTTGTCATTTCACCAGAGAAGTAACTTAACATCCTTCTTCAAGTACATGTGAGATTAAAATTAATAAGTGAAATTTATCTAAAAGAAAAAGTATGCTAAATTATAGATTTTAAAAACTAATAAGCTAAAGCAGTACCAATGTGTTCCAGCAATACTGAATGGATAATAAGTTTTCAGCAAACCCTGTATCGAAAGAAGATTGATAGACTAGAAAATAAGGAATCTGCTTTTTCATAATTTAGTGTTGCCCACGATGAAAAAAAATCTCTCTATTCTAAAAAAAAGTAACTACCGCTGTCACCGCCACCGCGGGTTTTCAATTTTTTGTGACCGGAGGTCTTTCTTTGTTAATATTAAGAAAAATAATGCATACAAAAATATGAAAATCGGTAGTATTATACAGAAATGTTTCATAAACACGCTGACACAGACAGTTTTCAAATCAAAGAATTATTTTAAGAGATATTTAATGCTAAAGTTGGACAAAATCGTTCCACTAAAAAAGTTTTATAGGAGCAAAAACTATTCATGGGAATTTAATTATTTTTAGATCATTTTATACGTTATAATTTCCCGGTGTGCAGAATTAATTAATTTTTTTAATTTGACTCATTTTTTGAGGTTTTATTTCTATTTTAAATTCAAATTTTCAGCATTTCCAGAGATATTTTTTACTTATTTTAGAAAATTGTACTAATTTAACCTGTTGCCAACTGTATAAACAACGGAAACAATAATGTTTACTTCAAATTAAAAATTTATTTACACGTGACTATTATAAATAGAAAAGATACTTTCAAATTAAAATTAAATAATTGCGTATAAAAAGCAGGAACTTATTGAAAATTACGCCATAAGAAGTATACACGAGAATTTTAAAAGAGAAAGGATATTGTAAAATAATAAATTCATTAACATGTGTTAGAAGTCTTAAGTAGGAGAAATTACGTCATATTTACGTCACATTACAGTTATTACATAAAATGAACACAAAAGAATATTGCAAAACAGTTTAAATTTAGAAATTGCAATTAGACATTTATTTGTTATTTTGAGAGGATTTTTTCAACTATTTTTGTTAGGAAAGCGCAAATAATATTTCATTTCTAACAAAAGTATTTTCACGTGAATATTTAAAAGAGAAAAAATAACTTGGTCAAAATTACGTCAGATTAAAAACGATTAATTTAAAATGTCTCATTTAAAAGAACTTTCTTTTTGCTTTGTTAAAAAATACCAGGAGACAAAGACTCTGTTTACTTAATTCCTTTTATATTAGCTTATTTTGAAATGTTGTTACACGTGTCTACGTTATCAAGTTATTTTTATTTTGACGTTTTATTTGTATTTTTATTAATGTTGTACTAATTTATTTGTTCTTTCGTTATTTAAAATAAAAATTATGTCAATTTGTATAATTTGGCGATTTATATAATTTGGCGACATTAGTTGACTGGATAATCAAGTAGTACCGCAGCAGATTTGGCGTTAAAATTCCCCAATCAAAGAGAAATGAATAGAAATCCGTTTATTGGAGATCGGCACTATTTTTAAAATTATAATTTAATCTTTCAAAATCATTTTAAAGCCGATCAAATTAGCGTGCATTTAGAGTCTGCGGTGTCTAGACGGGGGTTGGCGAGCGTAGCTCGTAGGGGGCCGAGCCCCCTAGTGTATGTATATAAATATAGATAGTACAAAACATATTTCAGTTTTAAGACTTAAAACACACGCTTTAATTTTATATAAAATGATGTCATTCACATCCACTGAAGAATTCCACATTTACAATTCAGTCTTAAACAACATCTACAGAAAAGTATGCATATGACGTCACTATTGCAGAATAATATGCAATTCCAGCAAAAAGCAATGTCTCATTCAAAAAACCCGACCAAAAAAAATTGGCTATCTAATGATTAATATGCCTTCATTTGTTTGTAACATTAATATAGATACTTAAAATTAAATATAGTTTATAATAGCTCAATATTTTATCAGAAATCATACATTCGTACCTTTACAAAATTGTACGTAATTACTTTTTTTTTTCAGTTATTATGGGAAAATGGCAACAAAAAGATACAATAGTCTACTATTTTTCCTTTACTTTCTACAGAAATGGAGTACTTTAGTTGCCAACATTAAAAGAATTTCGTTAAAAACTACAAAAGAATTAATGTCTGAAAAATAAATTTAGATGCAGTTTTCAAACAAATTGCATTTAAAAGTACTTTTTTCTCCAATACAACGGTAGAAAAATTGAAAATGTGTGATGTTTAGAAGTAAAAAAAATTGCAGTAGATATTATCCCGTACAATGATACATCTGCTTTGTTTTACAGCTGGCTTATTATAACGGAATATTATTTTTTAGAAATGACACTTTAATTGCTGGCTGAAAGAAATAGCATATTGGAGGCATTGAGTTTTGACCTACCAATAGCGTAGTCTGTAAAATAATCATGATTTTTTTTATTTAAATCGGATTTTTTTTTATCTAAATCAGATTTTTTTAATTTTCTTCCTTGTGTTAAAATATTAAACATCTACTAAGAATTAAGCATTTCAAAAATGAATAACCCACCAATTACTAACATAATCTATGTTTTTTTGCTTTAATTAATAAAATTTTAATTATGTAATTATAGAAATTACAAAAAACTGCAAATTAAAAATTTCTTTAGTAACATACAACATTATGTGCATTAATATTTTGTAATAATTATGTAAACCAATATTAAATACTGCTTATATTTTTAAGTTATTGATAAATTGCATTTAATTTTAAATTGATGATACAGATTAAATTTTTAATTATTAAACAATTAACTGTTTAATTAAGAACACAATCTACATTTTTGAAAAAGTGGTTGAAAAAAGTGATAAATAATAGTTTGATAAATTGATAAAGCAGCCAGTAATTTTACACAGAAATTCTTCTAATTCATTTATCAACAGAAAATAATAGATTGCACTTATTTTATATAGTAGAAGGAATAATTTAACTAATCAAAAAACATATGTAGAAATTATAAAATATCCACTTAAATAAAATATAGTTTTATGATAAAAACTTTATCAATTTTTAAAGAAATAACTTATTTAAAATATTTAAAACAATTTTATTTTTTAAAAGAGCTTTTATTTATTCAGCAATTAAATTACATTATAAATTATGTCATTGTAAGTTATATTAGAATTAAATATCATTTTTAAATTAAATGCTTTTTATGTTTGTTAGATAAAAACCATGCTTTTTACAAACTTACTGTACTTAAATTTTTCACAATACTCAGCAATTACATTTAGAAACAATTATTTAAAGCTTTGTTTTGTGTATTCATAAGTCACAATACCTGTAGAAACTTTACAAATTATGTTCATCTTAGATTTGAATACTTTTTTATGTCATTTTAAACATTTAGGAAATTTCTGATTTTAATCAATGATTTTTTAAAAAAAAATCACTTGATTTAAATCATGATTTACATCGCTGATTTAAATCAACTGATTTAAATCGTTGACACCCTACAATAGCATAAAAAAAAAAAAAAAAATCCTGAGATGTTTTGATTGGTTTAATATAATTTAGGGCTTATTATATTTAATTTAGAATTTATGTATTGTCTGTCTGATTGATTTTTGTTTGAAGACTGTTTAAATGTGTTTATTCAAGATGAAAAAATATGTTTATGTAGCACATTTTAATGGATTTCAATTATATCAATTTGATATTTACCCATAACATCATTGTAATTTTTGTATATATTTTTTTTACTTACATATACATATTTTTTATATACATGTGCAGTATTTACATTTGTAAAAACTTTGATAGTGTTATGGGTGTTTAAAAAAAAAAAAACCCTCATATAATTGAAATACATTAAAATTTCTTAAACAAACATGTGTTTCGTATGTTGTAAAACACATTAAAACAATCAAACAAATGTCAATCAGGGAGGCAGTAAATATATATTCTAAATTATGTTAAAATAATCAAATCCTCTTAGGGGGAAAAAAAAGAAGAAGAAGAAACAGAAAAGTTGACCTTATTGGAGGGCGGGTGGACGCAAATATACTGCCAGAGTACTTTTTAATATTTCTCTCTCGACTAGATTCTCACAAGGTGAAATACTTCAGAGTGAAATACTTAACTAGCAAAACATGGGCGATTGTCAGAAATTTCAAACTATATGTAGCAACATTATAAGAATCTTGTAAAGAGGTTGAATGTTTGGGTAAGACAGCACTTACTGCATGAATCATACTCCAAGATACAAACAAAATGATGTCAGAATAAAAATAATTGCAAATGAAAAAAAAAATATTGTAACAGAAATATAGTATGGTATAACTGAATAATGCGTATAAATTTGCATATTTTGTACACTTTGTTTCTCATTTCTTTGGTACCAAAAGTAGGATGTTGTGTAGTACATAATTTTTTTTTAAAGTAGTTACTTCACTGATGTTAAATTTTTTATGATGATAGTTATGACATTTTAATAAACAATTAATATTAAAAAGTAAATTTGTTCAAAATAGTTTCAATATTTCTGATGATACAGCACAACCATCATTTTGAATTTTCTCAAGATTAGTTCCTCTTCTATTTCAGGAAATTTCTCAGATTCGCAACTACAGAAAGCTGTTAAGCTGCTCAGCTAAGTTCATTTTTTCTTTTTTTTTGTTTATCCTGCATTCTATTTGGCTCTTTTGCTATATTTTTCCACAAAGTAGATTGCTCTAAACTTAACACCTCAGCAAAACTGTTTTCTTTTCTTAGTTTGCTAATCACACAGCACAAATAATTTGTACAAATGTCTTAACTTAGTCCTCCTAATTTTCGATGGGAAGTACTAATATATCACGTTTGTTAAAGCAGTTTGATGCTACACAGACAAAAATAAAAATTACATGAAACACAGAAAACTACATATGCTCTTTTAGATACACAGAACGAAACTGAAAGTTGATTTTAAATCTGAAATGAAAATTGCTAGAATATATGCAACTAGAGTAATGTGAAATCTTAATTCATTATTTCAGACTATGCCAAAAATGCTTCATCTGAAAATTATATATTTTCTTAATTACATTTTCGGAAATTTTCTTTTTTCAAAGTTTCATAGCAGTAGGTTTAGAATGAAAATGAGGGATTTATTAAATACGTTTTCCAAAATTAAAAACAGCAAATTTTGACTCTTTTATCCGAGGTCTCACTTTTCACATTGGAGTAATCATTTATCAATTGTCCACAAAAAACGTTGCATTTTATGTTAAGTTTTTTTTTTGTATGTACTGTATTTATACTGCACATGATTTTATGTTTCCTCAATTATATTTTACATTATAAAATCTATTTTAAAATGTGTACAGTACTTTTATTCTTGGAATTCCTTATTTTTAATAAGTTTTAAAAACATACAATAGAGTATATAACAAACATTTATAAAGTACCGGTCTGTAACTAAGAGATAAAAAAAATTTGAATATTCAAAACAATACTAAGAAATCCACATGTCTGTGTGTGACAGACAGCATGGTGTTTTCCCCCCAAAAATATTGTTGCATTATCGAAGTTTATTTTTTCAACAAGAAATCATTCAAAGAAACGAGAAGACAGTTCTCTAAGAAGTCTGACAAATACTATTTGACACAACAAATAACCAAACAATGTAGCAATTTCGTAATGATCATATAACAACCTGACATGCTGAAAAGTCTTCATGAACAGAATTAAACATAATACATGCATGATACATGATGTCTAAAAGTTGGAGAAGAGCAACAAACTTCTACTGTATTTTAGGATAAAATAAACACATTTTTAAAATTTCTTGTAATTTTTTCAAAATTTCACTAGCTTTTTTTGGGACACCTATACTATAAATTGTAAATAGTAATTAGTAAGTTCTGAGCTAAAAAATGTACATATTTCTTGAATAGCAATTTTTGAATTTGTTTTCCAGCTACTATAGAAGAATCATATGGATAATAATAACTAAATAATGCAACATTGAAAAATATAATCAGAACTTACAGTCACTTACATAAATTAGAAGCAATGAATGGAAAAAAATATATATACAAAATAGCAAAAATATGCAAATTTATTTATTTAAGTGAATATCTATCTGCACTTATTCCTATAATGACTAATTGTGAAAAAAGTGAAAAACATTTTCAAGCTTGAAAAACAGATTGTTTATGAGGTGATTATCTTTAAATGTAGGGCCAAAAGTATATTGTTTACATGCATATGAACTAGGTTACAACTGTTTATCTAACATTAGTGGAGAAAAATGTTATGCAAAGGAAGATATGATTAATGATATAAATCTTAAATTTGTTATATTTAAAGATGTGTTTTATATGACAAAATGAAACATATCTTTTGATTCACTCATCCTCCAAATCTTACATAATCTAAAAATTGTGTCACTTTAGTAATAAAAATCTGATACACTCACACTGAAAATAATTTTATATTACTTACATTGAAAGAACTTTACTCTTCCAGACTTTTTAAATGGATTTAATGCAGCACTTCATATTAGACCTAAGTCTGTCATATACCAAGTTGAGAACTCGAACATTAAATTAGGCTCGTGATGTGACATCTCTATCTGTCCAAATGGATTGTCACTTGGGAATGGTGATATTAACTAAACAACAACATCCTCCAAGTGACACACATTTAGTGAAGGTGAATAAAAAACTTTCGTCACCTGAAAAAGAAATTGGCAAATTTTTATATGCTTGAAAAATGAGAAACCAGAAATGTACTGTAAAATTAGATAACTAAAAACATATGTGTTTTAAATAAAGTTCCAGGTTTATATACGGGCTGTTTCAGAAAGAAAGACCAGATTTCAAGCATTTATTTTATACAAACTGTGTAAGGCAGAAATACATTCTGCACATTATTCGATACATTAAAATGCAAAGTTACATCTGCAGACCATCGAGGTTGCATTCACTCAACATGAGAAACCCCTTGTAGCATGGAAAACCTGAAAATTAATTCATTTCTTGTCACACAAGAGACCATCGGTTATTACTGGATTCTACAAGATTTATGAAATAGAATTATGGAAGCTGTGAATTGAGTAGATAGGGGTCAATACATTCTTGTGTAGCTAGAAAGGAACTACCGTTTTGATGTTTGCCATGCTACAAAGCAGTGACAGTCAGTAAACAAAATAAGAGGAGAGGCTGCAAACACCCCCCCCCCCCCCCCCCACACACACACACTCCCTGCCTTACCAACACTACCCTTTCACCTCAAACCTTTATTTAGTTTTTCGAAACAAGCAATTGTAATTTAAAGGCATGTATTATTGATATAAGATGTCATGTATATAATATACCTGGTTTATTTGTAAAATATATTTTATGCATCATTAAAAAACAAAATAGCATCTGAATAAGGAATCTTATTACATATTTCTATTGTTATTTTTAATAAAACATAAAAATGTCTTAGAATGAAAATATTTAAAAGGACACAAAAAATTAATACACTTGTAGAATAAATGTACTTGAGTTAAAACATTTAAACATGAAATCTAATAAATGATTATTCTACGCCTCAGCACACACAAAACATTCAAATTGTGTACAATTTAAAAAGATGTGTTCAATATAAAAAAAGGGGATAAATACATAAATTAGTAATAACAATTTATAAAGATTCTCTGATTATAGAAAGACACAAAAATATGTCATTGAAAATTAGATGAAGTTAAATTCTCTAAATGAATATTATAGTTCTGAAAAAAGCCATTCATTGCAAATAGAAATAACTTATTTTTACCTGTTTGTAGAACTTTTTTTTTAATCAGGCTGATATTTTTTGGGCTTATTGCAAAGAGCCTATGCAGCAGTAGGCTAATTTGAAAATGACCATTTGTTTCCCAATCAGCCAGATTTTTTTCAGATGCATTGCAATAAATAAAAGAAAACTTCTTAATAACACCATAAAATGGTGATTTTATGGTGTTATTAAAAATTTTTTTTGCTCTTATTTGTGTATTCCATTAGTTCTTTTAGCATTTTTCTCATTGCAATGAGCCTATGCAGTTTTAGGCTAATTAGAAAAGCACCAGCCATTTGTACCAACAACCTAGTTTCAGCCAGGCTTATTGCAATAGGTCCAAGCTAGTGAATGTTTATGCATAATTTTAATATGTAAAAAATGAGAGCAAGAACTTAAACTGCTTATAAAAATCTTGCACACATTTCACAATAGTGCTGTCTAAAGTTATTGAATACTTCATTTTATTTTAAGGGCATACTTTTTGCAAACACCCTGTGTAAAAGCATCAATAAAATCTGCAGATGAAACAGATTTTTAATATTTTTCTAACTTTATCGTAGAGAACAAGATTTGCTTAGAGAAAATAATTAGAAAAAATATAAATAAGAAAATTGTTGTATAAATAAAA
This sequence comes from Maratus speciosus, assembly GCA_963932465.1. Lineage (NCBI taxonomy): Eukaryota > Metazoa > Arthropoda > Arachnida > Araneae > Salticidae > Maratus > Maratus speciosus. The sequence goes on from OZ010789.1 coordinate 639,823,041, forward strand.
TCTGCAGATTTTTACGTCTTTTCCAGATTTACATACAGAAAATGGGTTTCTTCATGATAGTAATTATAATACAGTACAGAACCATTTATCCAGAATGGTTGGTGAAAGATGTATTCCGGATAATTGGTTGGGCATTAAAGCAACATCCATTTGATCAGATTTGTAGAATATATCTGCCTGTGACATGCTTTGATATCAAATTAATTATTAGACTATTCAGAAAGAATCAGGTCCAAACAGGTTCAGACATTAATCAAAATTTAAAAGAAGGCAATTTACAGAAATACTTTGGAAACAGAAACTCCTTTTTTTCTATGCATAAATATCAAAATGTCCAATATATAACTAAATACGTTTTAAATCTTAGTTGTTGGAATCAAGTTATATCATGCATGTTGTAATGGTTACTAAAGTAATATACATATCAAACTGGAACTGTGTGGCTCATTTTTCTGAAATTAGTCAATTGGAAATATCATTCTGGATAACTGGTTTTCTGGTTAACTAGTTTCTGGATAACTGGTTCCATACTGTACATATATATATATAACTTTCTGTATGAATGAAATCTGTAGATGAGGCAGATTTTTAACGTTTTGGCAGCATTACATACAAAAGATGGATTGATGAAGGAAATTAATTATAACAGCTATATATGACAATTTCTGCATTAATGTCCTTTCCTGTTTATATATTTTTAATACACATTTACTACCTGGGGCTTGTTGCAACATCCTTGATATAACCAGGCTGTTTGAACAAGCAATTGCATATTTTAAATTTGACCTACAGCTGTATAATCTATTCGCAAAAAGCATAAAAATATTAGCCTCATTGAAAAAATGAAGATGACATTTCAATTAGTAGAGCTGCCAGAAAAGGGCTTTACTATAAGCTAGACATCTAACTTACCCTACTACATAGTCTTTCCTTATATTAAGTTCATAATAATATTTTCATTAATAAAATATATTTTGCACATCACTTGATAAGATGGAAAGAAACTCCAGTCATGGAAAATGGGCAAGCATACAAACTATCTGATGTAAAAGAAAGAAACACTAGAAAATGTCTCTTAATTGAAAACATTAGAAATCTGCTCGGTCTGCAATTTTAATGATATTGATATCCGAACACAATTTTCCCTTAAAACAAAAGGTATTTATTAATCTTAATTATTAATCATGTACATAAAAAAGCTGCTGATAAGGTAGCTGTAAGGTATCTTACATATATAATTTCTTTTATTTAGCAATATCTCATTTCTGCCTAAGTCTCGTCTTTGGAGTTTTTTTTAACCATTTGGAAAAATGGTTATTGTCCTCTGTCAGGGTAGGAAATCAAAAACATATCTGAAGCGTTTTATTGGTTGAATCCGCATTTTATTCCTTTTCTGAGTGGTCTATACAGTAATCTGTGTTTTCCCTTTAATTTCAACAGAGATGGATACTTCTGTTGCCACTATGACAAAAAAGTAATAAAAACTACAAAAAAAAAATATTAATAACTCAGAAACATATTGAGATACAGCTTTCAAACAAATTGCAGTTAAAAGTACATTTTTTTTTTTATATGACGGTGTAAAAAGTAATATTGTGGTATGTTTAGAAGTTTAAGAATGAAATTTCATTTAAAATTGGTCCAGGAAAATTAATGTTTAATCCATGGCGTACATAATGAATGACCAGCTCCGTAGAAGTTTAAAAATTTACAGTACTGAAAAATGTAATCCATGGCGTATGTAATGTAGGATCAACTCCGTGCGATTTTTTATGTCTTAAATTTTAGTCTTTGAAAAAAATCAGTTTCCAAATGGTCGTTGTAATTTGTTAAATTGCATTTTTTTTTTCTTTTGTGTAGATCCATGTGAGATGGGAGAAATTTTACCTATAATATAAATAAAAATTGTTTATTAATCTTAATTATCAACCAGATGCATAAATCAAATCTTTCAAAGCAGTTTTCTTCTTCTTTTTTTTCCTTTAGTAATAATTTTGAAAAAATTAAAAATCTGTGGTATTTGTATAATGAATTGAATCCCAGTGGCATAGTGGTCAGAGAATCTGACTGCCGCACTGCAGGTTGAGAGCTACACTCCCGTCTGGGCAATGTTCACTCAGCCTTTCATCCCTTCGTGGTCAATAAAATGTGTACCAAGCTTGCTTGGGGACTAAACACAAACTAAAATTTTAGACTTGTATAAGGAACATACACCCAAACACTGATTTGTGTGTATATATATATATATATATGTTAGCAGAACTATTTGGCTTTTCTCATGTTGACCATGAGTAAATTCATGGTAAAATAAATAAAAATACAGCGATCTCAACAACTGAACTCTATGCATTCTAACCTATAAATTGTAAAAATGATAATAAGAAAAACATTACATTAATTTTATGCAATCATAGTAAAACTCCTTCAACTTTATAAATAAAAATGCATGTTTTCTTTGATGTAACCGAAAAAATATGCAATTTCCTTGACAAAAAGGAAAAAAAATGCAAAATATTCAAATGACATAACATTTAGTGAAATTCTATTTTGTATGGCATTATTTTTAAATGAAAATTTTCATTTCCATTCATAAAAATTAAATCTATAGTGATTACAGGAAAATTATAACATTTTCTAGATGCTTTCAATTGTGATGTTAGACAGAGTTTTGTTTGAAAAAAAAAAAAGACTAAAGAAAAAAGGGGTTTATATGTTTAATTTACTATTTAAACTAAATTGTAGTAAATGTTGCCACTGCTTCTAAAATAACAAAACACCTAGTTAAATATATAAATGTAGTATACAAACGAAATAGAGAATAAAACATAGCAATTGCTTGTTAAAGGTGAGTTTGACGACACACTGAAAGCATCTGATAGAAAGTGATGCCTATTTAGTAAATTATTTTTTCCCCCCTGAAATAAAAATTTCTGTATTATAGCAGTCATTTCAACTCCAAATACATTTAAATGAAGCTACTATGTCATTATAATGAAATTAGTAAATTTTTTAAATTCTGTATGAAAAATATGCATTATTTACTCAGAATGACGTAAATTTTTTATGTGAAAATATACCGATTGCATATGAGAATAATTATTTTCTTATAAAAACAAAGTATCAGTGTTATTTTTTTTTACTTAATTTTAGTGTAATTTTATAGGATGTGGCAATGGGAAAGAAAAAATTGAATTAGATCATTAAAAAAATAAATAAATTTGTATAAACTATGACAAGTGATAGATAAAAAGGGGCAAAGAGTAGTCTGAGAAAATTTTAAAGCAGACAGTAATTTTACACTTGCTCTAAAACATGTGCCTATGAAATTTCATGCAAATCAGTCAAAAATTGTAGATTTGTATGAGGAACATACGCTCAAATATTCATTTATATATACAGTGGAACTCATTTAATACGAGAATGTCTAAAACAAGGACATGATTAAAATGAGCAATTTGTACATTAAGAATGACTCATCATTTAAACATTAAAATTTTCACAATGATTTTAATTTTTACAAGCTACAAATGCAGGGTCATGGCTAATACAAACAAAGTAAATGTTCATTTCAATGTAATTTTCAGCAAAAAGTAAGATGGAATTAAGAAGAAACCACTTTCTTATCGAACACTGTTCTCTGTTAGCAATAATATTTCGACGTTGGAACTTTCTGTCAAAACGCAGTAATTTATCAATTTACCAGACAGAATTTTAACTTTCATACACACTTTCTCCTCACTAACAATCAAGAAAATGTTAAGGAGTGTCTTGGGATTTTGAAAAAATGAAAGAAGAGAAAGATAAGGACATTTCAAATATAGCTCTTCTGTAAGACTTACAACTGAGCCATGGAAAAGAAGGAGCATAGAAAGGAACTTACTTTTTATTTATTTCTTTCTTGAAATATGGACTTTGTATTTTATTAACTTTTTAGGGTCTGTACTTACATAACATTATCAACTTTTTAGCAATTTTGAATCCTCTTTCCCCCTTACAATATCATATGTTATTATTCCCCTCCCCCTCATGATAACATACCTTATCATTTCTCAGACCTCCCCTTCCCCTAATGATGATACCATTATGAATGTTTAAAAATTATTTTTCCTTTCATATGTTTGTAAATAATATACAGGTATGGTCATGGGCCATTCCATGAGAAATGGACAAAATGTCCCGCATGTGACATTTACATGAATACGAATTGAATATTTCCAACTGAGCGAAAAAATGCCCAGGCTGGGAATCGAACCCAGATCCTTGGCTTACAAGGCCAATGCTTTTCCGTTTAAGCTAACTGGGCCGACAACCAGCCAGCATATTTCGCTCAGATAACCTTATTGGTAGTAACATCTGGTCTGTCATGTAGACAGCTCAACAGAATAAACCGCAGGCAAAGGAACTCCATATAAACGATGGATACGTAGATGAACTATTATTTTAACACAATCAAACTGATCGGTAAAGTTATCATACGAATTGAATATTTCCAACTGAGCGAAAAAATGCCCAGGCTGGGAATCGAACCCAGATCCTTGGCTTACAAGGCCAATGCTTTTCCGTTTAAGCTAACTGGGCCGACAACCAGCCAGCATATTTCGCTCAGATAACCTTATTGGTAGTAACATCTGGTCTGTCATGTAGACAGCTCAACAGAATAAACCGCAGGTAAAGGAACTCCATATAAATGATGGATACGTAGATGAACTATTATTTTAACACAATCAAACTGATCGGTAAAGTTATCATACGAATTGAATATTTCCAACTGAGCGAAAAAATGCCCAGGCTGGGAATCGAACCCAGATCCTTGGCTTACAAGGCCAATGCTTTTCCGTTTAAGCTAACTGGGCCGACAACCAGCCAGCATATTTCGCTCAGATAACCTTATTGGTAGTAACATCTGGTCTGTCATGTAGACAGCTCAACAGAATAAACCGCAGGTAAAGGAACTCCATATAAACGATGGATACGTAGATGAACTATTATTTTAACACAATCAAACTGATCGGTAAAGTTATCATACGAATTGAATATTTCCAACTGAGCGAAAAAATGCCCAGGCTGGGAATCGAACCCAGATCCTTGGCTTACAAGGCCAATGCTTTTCCGTTTAAGCTAACTGGGCCGACAACCAGCCAGCATATTTCGCTCAGATAACCTTATTGGTAGTAACATCTGGTCTGTCATGTAGACAGCTCAACAGAATAAACCGCAGGTAAAGGAACTCCATATAAACGATGGATACGTAGATGAACTATTATTTTTTTCGCTCAGTTGGAAATATTCAATTCGTATGATAACTTTACCGATCAGTTTGATTGTGTTAAAATAATAGTTCATCTACGTATCCATCGTTTATATGGAGTTCCTTTACCTGCGGTTTATTCTGTTGAGCTGTCTACATGACAGACCAGATGTTACTACCAATAAGGTTATCTGAGCGAAATATGCTGGCTGGTTGTCGGCCCAGTTAGCTTAAACGGAAAAGCATTGGCCTTGTAAGCCAAGGATCTGGGTTCGATTCCCAACCTGGGCATTTTTTCGCTCAGTTGGAAATATTCAATTCGTATGATAACTTTACCGATCAGTTTGATTGTGTTAAAATAATAGTTCATCTACGTATCCATCGTTTATATGGAGTTCCTTTACCTGCGGTTTATTCTGTTGAGCTGTCTACATGACAGACCAGATGTTACTACCAATAAGGTTATCTGAGCGAAATATGCTGGCTGGTTGTCGGCCCAGTTAGCTTAAACGGAAAAGCATTGGCCTTGTAAGCCAAGGATCTGGGTTCGATTCCCAGCCTGGGCATTTTTTCGCTCAGTTGGAAATATTCAATTCGTATGATAACTTTACCGATCAGTTTGATTGTGTTAAAATAATAGTTCATCTACGTATCCATCGTTTATATGGAGTTCCTTTACCTGCGGTTTATTCTGTTGAGCTGTCTACATGACAGACCAGATGTTACTACCAATAAGGTTATCTGAGCGAAATATGCTGGCTGGTTGTCGGCCCAGTTAGCTTAAACGGAAAAGCATTGGCCTTGTAAGCCAAGGATCTGGGTTCGATTCCCAGCCTGGGCATTTTTTCGCTCAGTTGGAAATATTCAATTCGTAAGATAACTTTACCGATCAGTTTGATTGTGTTAAAATAATAGTTCATCTACGTATCCATCGTTTATATGGAGTTCCTTTACCTGCGGTTTATTCTGTTGAGCTGTCTACATGACAGACCAGATGTTACTACCAATAAGGTTATCTGAGCGAAATATGCTGGCTGGTTGTCGGCCCAGTTAGCTTAAACGGAAAAGCATTGGCCTTGTAAGCCAAGGATCTGGGTTCGATTCCCAGCCTGGGCATTTTTTCGCTCAGTTGGAAATATTCAATTCGTATGATAACTTTACCGATCAGTTTGATTGTGTTAAAATAATAGTTCATCTACGTATCCATCATTTATATGGAGTTCCTTTACCTGCGGTTTATTCTGTTGAGCTGTCTACATGACAGACCAGATGTTACTACCAATAAGGTTATCTGAGCGAAATATGCTGGCTGGTTGTCGGCCCAGTTAGCTTAAACGGAAAAGCATTGGCCTTGTAAGCCAAGGATCTGGGTTCGATTCCCAGCCTGGGCATTTTTTCGCTCAGTTGGAAATATTCAATTCGTATGATAACTTTACCGATCAGTTTGATTGTGTTAAAATAATAGTTCACTTACATGAATACCTATATTTATTAACTTATAAGTTGCTCAAATATAAACCATACATTAAAAGTAACAAAACCCTTATATTTTCATATCAGCATAGTTGTTGCAATTTGAGGATACAACAACATAGTTAAAACAGCAGTAATATGTAGGATGGTTGGTTGGTTGTGTTTGTGACGGCCAATTATCAACACGAGGGATATAGACCCTAAGGGGGAGGAGTGCCCTTCGTGGGGGTCTTTCTAAGGGAGCCTAACCCGTATTAACACTTGGAAATCCAAGGTTTGAAGAAAACCACGAAAACTCTGAACAATTAGGCCGATGGGCACGATTGGGTTTGAACCCAGCACTTCCCGTCTACCAGCTTCGAGAGCAGAACCTCTCGGCCACTGGCGAGGCCGTAATATGTAGGAAAACTGTTCCATACATGATATGGAATGGCCTTTTAATAGGTTTAAAAATCTCCACATTTGAAACCCTAGACCGTAGTAAACTGAATGTTTTTAATAATAAATGAATAACAAAAATAACAGGTAATAAAAATCTCTACATTTGAAACCCTAGACCTTAGTAAACTGAATGTTTTTAATAATAAATGAATAACAAAAATAACAGACAATAAAAATCTCCACATTTGAAACCCTAGGCCTTAGTAAACTGAATGTTTTTAATAATAAATGAACAAAAATAACAGATAATAAAAATCTCCACATTTGAAACCCTAGACCTTAGTAAACTGAATGTTTTTAATAATAAATGAATAACAAAAATAACAGATAATAAAAATCTCCACATTTGAAACCCTAGACCTTAGTAAACTGCCTGTTTTTAATAATAAATAAATAACAAAAATAACAGATAATAAAAACCTCCACATTTGAAACCCTAGACCTTAGTAAACTGAATGTTTTTAATAATAAATAAATAACACAAATAACAGATAATAAAAATCTCTACATTTTAAATCCTAGACCTAAGTAATCTGCCAGTTGCAGTGCCACTCCATGAAAAACTGACAAAACGTGACACTTACATAAATACCTCTATCTATTGATTTAAAAGCTGTTAAAACATAAATTATACATTAAAAATAACAAAAAGTTCAGATTTTCATATTAGCATGGTTGTTTTAATTTGAGATATAACATTGTTAAAACAGCAGAAATATGTAGAAAAGCTGTCTCACATGGAATGACCTTTATAGATTTATTACTCAGATCTTTTACTGATCTAAATGAAGAGAAGAAGTTAATAAAGTATCATTATAATATTAGAAATAACTTTATATCAAATAACACTTCAATGAAATACTATTTAAAAGTATTTAACCACTTCAACGTTTGCCCCGAGATAAGTCGGGGGTAAAAGCACAGTTTTCTTATTCATGATGCCGGTGAAGCGGTTAATAATAGTTTTCTGTTACATAATGTATTTAACAGCAATATTGTATCTTGCACTTGTCCCGTGATTAAGAGTAAGCAGAACTTCTTATAAACAAAACAGGTGGGCAATATTATTTTCCATTTTTTTACTAGTAAAGCAAGCATCATTTTGAAACTGGTTTCTATAACAACGAATTATATGTGTATAGAAGAATAGGACTGATGAACGGTAAGGTATTAAACATTTTGAAATGAAATGATTTTATAAATCATTTAATAGTTTCAATAAAATAAGTATTTTCATAAAAACAGACTAAAAAAGATTGGTGTGTTTTAATTCTCAAAAATACTTTTGAGAGATTGCACTTTTAGAGTTTAAATTTCTAGCTCTAAAGTTTTTCTCTCGTGCCTTTACAAGTGTTGATAGGCTATTCTACGGAATTCAACTAGTATCCGTCAGGCCGAAATGTTGGAGCATGGAGTCGTATAAACTTAACACATAACATTTTAAAATTTTAAAAAAAGTTTAATTTTCATGATTACTGTTTAATAGTACAAAATTAAATTTGAAATAACACCCATTGAATCCTCATTTTCTAGTGTTTAATTCAGTCATCAGTTGCCTCAGGTAATACTCAAATGCTAATTTGTGGCATGATAATCAACAAAATGAACCATTATAGTGTGTGGCAAGCCTGGGGGTTGAAATTTTGGGTCATAGACAGTATCTTTTACTGTACTCAGTACACCGCTTATCAATCCCCACTCCATCCAGATATTGGTGTGTAACATAACTCTGCATCCAACTGCTGAAAAAAGTCCAGCCTGAAGTCCAAAACGTGATCATTTTCACTACATCTTACTTTTAATTATTGTGGTCTGCTAACATTCTTGTCATTGGCCACTTTGATTTAAGAAGTACTTCTTGATTGTGTTCTTTCGCTTGCTTGTTTTTGGAAAAAAGACATATAGCATCTTGAAATCATTCAAGTTGAGCCGGAAGCAGTGTAGCTTTCCACCGCTGTATAAGGGATGAGAGTAATCTGACACTTGACCCACGCAAAGCGAATATAGAGTCTTTCGAAACTGTCTTTGCTGATCGTCATTTTGTCTCAAAGAGTTTGTTAATGTGAAGCAATTTTCAAAAGCTCTAAGCATTTTTTTCTGCGAAGAGCCAAAAAATCTTTTATAGAATGTCCCTTATATAGAGGGATGTCTTTTATGCGATGTAACTACCTAATACCTCCAAGGATTTAAACAAAGTACCTTTGCGACATCTTTGTTCAAGTTCAGCCATAAGACGACAAATGAAAATTTGTCAATAAAGATAAATAATACTGTATCCATGCTGAGCTGTAGATTTCTTTCTGCCTGACTTTTTAAATCAACGAACTATTTAAAACACGGTGTTTTTTTAAGCACTGAGTGAATTAACCTTCCTTCGACATTAAGCACAGCAGTACCTGTTAGTGCCAAAAGAATGACAGCTTCTGATCCTAACTGCTCTATGATTGTTTTCCTAATTTCTTTGATTATCCTACATTTTCCAGCTCTTGCTTTTCCAATAATAAAAGTTGACTTAGGGAAAATTGTAACTTTTGTTTGCAATGACGAAAGCTGTTCTGTGCATAACTAAAGTATTTTCTTCTGCTCATCTGTAAATCTGATGTCAGAATTATCAAAATTTTCATGCAGCGTGATTTGTTGTTCTTTAAAATAATTCAGAAATGTTAAAAGTAAAAAGAATTCACTGAATAAGAGAATCTACGGTAAAGAGAAAGAATAACCACCGGGGATGTGTTGAGCGATTTTGATTTGTTTAATGGAACTCCGATCTTTGGGACAATCAAAAATTGGAACTGGATCCATCGAGCTAACGGCAGAAAACTTCAAAGACTTGCATGTCTGGCATAGCCCAGACTTATTTAATATGGTATCAGGGAAAGGTTTGTAACACGTATGTAACACACACACATGGGTAATCTGCTATACTCCTCTATCAAACTTGATACTTTTGTTCATCTGAGTTATTGTTATATCGTTATTCGCGCAATTACACGTAGGCAGCTGGGTTATTTTTATGTGACTTTTCCGCATAGAATTACGCTGAATAACTCTTTTCATCTCAATTGTTTTTTTTAACCGGCATTTTCGAAACTTTTGTGTATAATGTTACACATATAAAAATATGTACATTTCTTAAAATGTACACTACATCTAGGCAACAGGTTAAAAAAAAAAATCACGGAATGACTTATAACTTTCAGTGAAGTTGATTTCTCATGAATTGTCTTTCATTGTTGTATCCAATTCCGATTATAAGCATAAAACTATATAGTCATATACATTAACGTCAAAATTTTCGCCAACTTGGAGACATTTCGCGAAATTTGGCGACCAAAAAATATGTTGATATAAATGCAGCGAATTTGGCTGTAGCTGCCAAATTTGGCGAAATTTCCGCTGAAATTCAGCACTGATGATTCTTGTCTAATCGGGTTCTTCATATTTTAGCTTAGTGTTTTCCCGTAAAATTAGCTAAAATCTTAAAATCAAGAAATAAGTAAGCTATCTTTCCTTTACGCTTTTAGGACTTTTTTAGTTTGTTATCTACATATTTCTGTTTTCAAGTGTACATCTAGGCCAAAATTGCTTATCTCATTCACTTCAGAATGTTCACTCGCATTTCAGTTGCAACAAATTCACGTACGGTGAAGTTAAAAAAATGAGTAACCTTCTGTAGTTGGGACCACTACCAAATGGTTATATTTGCGCATAAAACAGCGCTCACTAAATTATGAAATTTTCTACCAACCCGATTACGGAAATTTCCTAATAGAAACATACATACCTCTGAATAAAACATACATAAGAATACATACATATAAGTACTACATACATAACATTATATTTTTCTCGACTTCTTTTATTATCATTCGTTGCCATGCAGTTAATACTGAATCTGTTATCATGCAACTAACATCCAAAATCATATTCTCCGTATTCGATTTCTTTTTATTTCTCTTAATTTAAAATTCAAAGTGAATCGCATCGATTTGGTAGGTTATGGAAAATGTTCGCTTGCATTTCAGTTGCAGCACATTCCCTTACAGTGAATTAAAAAGAAAAATTAATAACATTCTGAAATTGGGACCTCTACGAAATAGTTAAATTTGCACATCAAACAGCGCTCACTAAATTATAAAATCGTCTACAAACCTGATTACAGAAATTTCCCAATACAAACATACATACGTTTTAATACAACCATACATAAGAATACATACATATAAGTAATATATACATGACATTATATTTTTCTCGATTTTTTTTATTATCATTCGCAGCCATGTGGCTAATAAACGAAATTGTATTCTCCGTATTCGATTTCTTTCATTTCTCTTAATTTAAAATTCAAAATGAATTGCATCGATTTCATAGGTTATGGAGAACAGAGTCAGATAATATAGACGAACACGCGAACGCTGTTCGCAGAAAATTTTCAAAGTTTGCAGACAGTTCTGATTTTTTTTTTTTTTTACAAATTTTTCATTAAAAAAATTATTAAGACCCCAGGCGGAGAATCTGTGCGAGGCCCGTCACAGACTTGTGAGAAGGTCTGCAGATAAAAAAAACTATCTAGAAATTATTTGCCATGTACCATGGAAGAAGCGGCGTGGCATATATATTTTTAAAACGTGAAAATATTGGAAGTGCGGGGCTTATGTCAGAACAGCAGGTACAATGTTTTTTTTTTTTTTTTTTTTTTTTTTTTTTTTTTTTTTTTGCCAGGGCCAGTAGCAGAAACAGTGCAGCACCGAAGCAGGTTCTGCAGATTATTTTAGGCTTTGCAGATTAATTTAACAGATTAAAAATAAATTTTGTGTTGAAAAGTAAATGTTAAACTCTTTTAAATAAAATTTATTTGGTTGGAAATTTTAGCGAATGTTTATGCACTTGTTTAGCATTTCTCTGTGATTTGGATTTCCAGTGACTTTTTTACATTCAAAAGGGGAATTCGGTTTTAATATCTTAGTAAACATTATCCTCTTTTCAATAAAGTCTAATTCAGAAAACTGCAGGTGTGGGTGTGGGGGGTGGGGGGTGAAAGCATGTAAGGTAATGTGAGGGATTGGAAAGAGGACTTTTTCAATTTTGCTGTTAGCGGCGATATAGGACTTAGGAGGGGCGTGGCATTTTTCTGCAGAAAATTTTTAAGAAATTATTTGAGTTTGCAGACAGTTTTACATTTTATCTAAGTCTGATGGAGAATAAAAGATTCGTACTGAAAAAAAAGAAAAAGTGGTCGTTACGGACGTAGAAAGTAAAATCTCTAAAAGTCAATCTATATCTCAGGTCACAAATATTGACGACGCCAATAATGATTCGGATGAGGTTAAAATGCATAATTTACAACAATGGAGTTAATGTTTTGTTTAATAATGAGATGAAACCCATCGTATTTTGACAAAAGAAATTGTTTAAAAAGGTACTCATACATTAGTTAATACTTACTCTCAACAAATATTACTTTTAATTTAAAATTACCAAAATACTAATTCCATAAACTTCGACTGTTCAACGTATTAAATTAAAATGTATTAGTATACTTAACCAAGATAAGTAATTATGATGAAATTACCCATTGAGGCTCTTATGTTTGAAATTACAGATTGAAAATCAGCAAAAATAATTTCACCATGAGCCAATCATAGAATTATTTTTCGTGTGAAATCTAAACTTAACGTCATTTTCATCGTCTCAAAATTTACATACGCATCTCTCAAATTTACATTCTCCATTTCAAAAATATCGCAGTACGCAATAAGTTATTAATACATATATTTCCAAACTTAAAATCAAGTTTGTTAACTACGACTTTGCATGTGAACATTCGCACTCTTGACTTTGATTCTAATCTCCGTATCGGCGAGTAAAATTCCAGAAATTTATATCTTTTAGAGGCATTCGTAGTAAAATATTTTGTTTTATCAGAGAAAATGATGGTTTTCATTTAAATATGACGTCACTTTGCCTCACTGAAGCATTTCCCATAGCGTTTCAAACTCAGTGGAGTGAAAAAGTATTAAATTGTAATAACCTTTTGAGGAAAAATTTAGTGTTTTTTAAAAGCGTGACGACATTTTCTGTTCCCCTTTTTTACAAAGTTAATTTTGAATTTTGTTAGAAATTGGCATCAATAACGATAAACATACTTTATTAATTTTCTTTTCTTTACAACAATGGAAGTAATCCAATTGCTACCATTTTGAAAAATAAAATCATAGAAAATTTTTTAATTTTAAATTTAAAAATGGGAATATTTAAATAAAATAGCTAGTGCCACAAATCTACAAAGAAACAGCTTTCATTTAAAAAAAGAATTATTAAAATTGGTTCAGAAAAAAGTTCAAGGTAGATAGATGTCTTAAAAAAAAAAAAAACCTTATCTTTCAAATAGATTTAAACCCGCAATGAGAAAATTTTGAGCAGACATTTCATGCCATTAGGGTTGACGAATATTTATGATTTTCAATACGCAGCGAGATTTTGGCACTACCAACGTCCATTTAATTTTTTGTGTCGATATGACAAATATTTTGGGTGCTATCGTGTTAACAATAAGTGTAATTTTTTCAGGGAAGCCGGAGGTGTGCTCCGACAATAATTCTTTGAAATTTTGTCTTACTATTTTATTATCAACTTTTTTTAAAACCTTCATTTTCACCTCCACCGATAAACATGTTCTAACTAATCTCTCTCTCAACTAACGAGACTTAACTGATTCAGTTGTGCTGATCAAGTAGAAGAAGCAAGCATGCTTTTTAAAATTTAAGCCACCACCCCTTTAACAACAGTTTTATTTCCCCTCTAATAATATCATGCTCACTGAAATAAAGATGGAAGGAAGAAGTCACTCTTCTTAAAATGTTTCATTTTCTATTTGTGGTACAACAATTTATTATTTATAGCTTTTCAGAATGTTTGCAATTGCTTAAAATAGTGAAAGATTATTTGATCTTTACATTACGTTTGCAAAAAAGAGATTTTATCGAATTACAATTTGTAAATTAGAGCAAAAGATTACATTATATCTATGAGAGTATATTCGCTAGTTCATTAAAACGTGAATTTCATAAAAAAGAGGTTAATAAAAATGAGCGTCAACCCCGGTAGCAGAAAGTTCGAAACGGGCGTCGCAGATTTTCTTTTCTCTTTTGCTGATTCTTTTCCTTCGAACTTTTATTTTGCTTTATATTATGTTTAGTTCTTTATTACTTAATACAAAAACTTAAGGTTATTATTAATAAAAATTTATAAAAGGCATAAAAACGCTACAGGTAAATGATTGTTTGATTAATTAACGCTTCAATTGTAAAAATATTTTACATGCAGATTATTTCTTGTCCCTGAAATATCTGTCGCAGACACTTGGAGAATTTTCTGCTACTGGGACGTCAACTGTAGTTACTGCAGAATTATCAGTTATATTTTTATGCTCAAGTTAAACATTAATCAAATTAATATAAAACATCCAAATAGAAACACATGCTTTGCAGTAAAATAAACAAACCACAACAAAAAAAAAAAACATAATTTAATAACACTATTAATGAATATAATAATAATAATACAAAGTTGGTATAAAGCAAGAGCAGAAATAATCTCTCTATCTCTCTATTCTAAAAAAAAGTAACTACCGCTGTCACCGCCGCCGCCGGTTTTGAATTTTTTGTGATCGGAGGTCTTTCTTCGTTAATATTAAGAAAAATAGTGCATACAAAAATATGAAAATCGGTGGTTTTATACAGAAATGTTTGATAAACACGCTGATGTAGACAGTTTTCAAATCGAAGCATTATTTTAAGAGATATTTAATGCTAAAGTTGGACAAAATCGTTCTACTAAAAAAGTTTTATAGCAGCAAAAACTATGCATGGCAGTGTAATCATTTTTAGATCATTTTATGCGTTAGAATTTGCCGGAGTGCAGATTGCATTAATTTTTTTATTTTGACTCATTTTTTTAGGTTTTATTTCTATTTTAAATTCAAATTTTCAGCATTTCTAGAGATATTTTTTACAGATTTTAGAAAATTCTACTAATTTAAACTGTTGCCAACTGTATAAAAAGCGCAAGCAATAATGTTTGCTTCAAATTAAAAATTTATTTACACGTGACTATTATAAACAGGAAAAAAACTTTGAAATTAGAATTAAATAATTAAGTATAAGCAGGAACTTATTAAAAATTACGTCATAAAAAGTATACACGTGAATTTTAAAAGAGAAAGGATATCGTAAAATAATAAATTCATTAACAGGAGAAGTCTTGGGAGAAATTATGTCATATTTACGTCACATTATAGTTATTACATAAAATGAACGCAAAATAATATTACAAAAAAGTTTAAATTTAGAAATTGCGCTAGACATTTATTTAATATTTTGATAGGATATTTTCAACTATTTTTGTTAGGAAAGCGCAAATACTATTTCATTGCTAACAAAAGTACTTTCACGTGATTATTTAAAAGAGAAAGAATAGCTTGGTCAAAATTACGTCAGATTAAAAACGATTAATTTAATATGTCTCATTTAAAAGAACTTTCTTTTTGCTTTGTTAAAAAATACCAGGAGACAAAGACTCTGTTTACTTAATTCGTTTTATATTAGCTTATTTTGAAATGTTGTTACACGTGTCTACGTCATCCAGTTATTTTTATTTCAACGTTTTATTTGTATTTTTAATAATGTTGTACGAATTTATTTGTTCTTTCGTTATTTAAAAAAAAATTATGCCAATTTGTATAATTTGGCGAATAATTTGTCGACGGGATAATCAAGTAGTACCGCAGCGGATTTGGCGTTAAAATTCCCCAAACAAAGAGAAATGAATAGAAATTCGTTTATAGGGAGATCGCCACTGTTTTTAAAATTATAATTCAATCTTTCGAAATCTTTTTAAAGCCGATCAAATTAGCGTGCATTTAGAGCCTGCGGTGTCTGAACGGGGGTTGGCGAGCGTAGCTCGTAGGGGGCCGAGCCCCCTAGTTCTAAAAAAAAGTAACTAATGCTGTCACCAGCGGCGCCACAGATTTTTAATTTTTTTGTGACCAGAAGTCTTTTTTCGATAATATTAAGAAAAATATTGCATACAAAATATGAAAATCAGTGGTATTATAGGCAAATGTTTGATAAACACACTGATGCAGACAGTTTTACAATTGAAGAATTATTTTAAGAGATATTTAATGTTAAAGTTGGTCAAAATCGTTCCATTAAAAAAGTTTTATAGGAGCAAAAACTATACATAGGAATTTAATCATTTTTAGATTATTTTATACATTAGAAGTTCCCGGTGTGCAGACTGCATTTATTTTTTTAATTTGACTCATTTTTTGAGGTTTTATTTCTATTTTAAATTCAAATTTTCAGCATTTCGAGAGATATTTTTTACAACTTTTAGAAAATGGTATTATTTTAAATTGTTGCCAAATTTAAAGACAGCACAAGGAATAATATTTCCTTCAAATTAAAAATTTACTTATATGTGACTATTATACACAGAAAAAAACTTTCATAAGAGAATTAAATGATTACGCATTAAAAGCAAGAAAATATTGATAATTAGGTCATAAAAACTACGTTTACATGTGAATTTTAAAAGAGAAAGAAAATTGTAAAATAATAAATTCATTACTATGCATTAAAAGATGTAAAGGAAGGAAATTACATCATATTTAAAACTAGCAGACCCACCCGGCGTTGCCCGGGCCCGTGATGAATGAACCTCAAATTTGTATGATTTTGTACCTTTAATTCCCTTTTGTCTGAATTTATATTTTTAAATATAAAAAATCGCAAGAAAAATATTAAATTGAAGATACGTACTATTTTGCGTAAGTTGATTTTGGGAGTCTATGCGTACTGAAAGCGAGGGGAACTATGACAAAACACTCAGGTTTTTACTGGTTTCGTGGACATAGACATTTTGTTTTGTAAAAAATATTTCTACCCCTCCAAACGTTTCAAAAATTTTATAGGAGATGTAAATCTGGTCTATTTAGATGCTTCGATAAACATTGTGTTAAAATAAGGATGTTGACTAAAATAATAAATTAAGAAATTTGCTTAATTTACTATTCGAAAATAGTGGGTAGTGCAACCTTCCACCGACAGGGAGCGCAATATGTTCTATACAAATATTACGTTACGAAACAGTGGTCAAAGGGCTATTATAACTTATGTGAAAATTTGAAGTCGATCAGTTGGTTCGTTTTCCAAATTTTAACGAATTCGCGTTCCTTCTCTATTAAAAAAAGCATTTCTTTTTCTTTTTAAAAGTCGATTTTTTCCCATTTCGAACAAAAAGTTCTGAATCATTTTTTTAAAATTTACATACTCTTAATTAGTCTACAAATGTAGGCCGAGAAGCTAAAGTTTAAAATTTGTAAATGCTGTATTTTTAAAATTTTGGTTTAAATTTGAACTCCCATTAAAATTTTACCCTATGGTTTTTATCTACTCTCCAAAATAAAAGTAGGTGTTTTTCAAAGCAGAGATACTGTCTGTAACTTTTAATAAGTAGCAATCTCATGACTCCCTCAAAAAACAGCATATAAAAAGTCAGAAACGCTAATTTTTTAAAAAGAAATCTAGAGCTCCTCCCTCCCACCCTGGAATTTCACGCACCATTCTTTTTTACACTTTATCTTTTGTGTTATAAACGTTCTTAAATTTTCAAACAGATTGCCTTGCCACACTTCCTAATTTTAACAAAATCACGTTACGTTAGTTCCACATTCCACCACCAGGGAGTGCACTCTATTCTTAACAAAAGCTTCTTTACACAACCTATCAGTAGATATGTTACTCGAGGAGGTGGCGGTCTTCAGCAAGAATTTAAGATATTTGTTGAAATTCCTATTCGGAAATAGAGGTAACTTAACTTTTGTCACATTTATATGTACTAAGTAGCATGTATCTGAGGACTCTGTCAAAAAACCGCATCGGAAATGGTAAGAAACTTAACCAAGAATTTAAGATATTTGCTGAAGTTACTTTTCGAAAATAGTGGTATCAAGACTTTTGAAATTTTTATCTCGAATAAGTAACATTTATGCTGTATTTTTACAAATCGCACGCCGTTCTGAAGAATACTGTTGGATTCTCTTACTAAGAGCAGATAATGCGCAGTAAAATCTTAATATTATGGAAATGCATGTAAGTGGAAGACGTCAGTAAATAACACAGTTGAAGTAAACTAACTATTTAATGATCAGCGAACATTATTTACATATGAAAAATGTTGTCAGCATAACTTCGCTGAACTAAACTTAAAATAACTTAAAATATTAAATAACATCTGTTTAAAAATAAGAAGATCTGCCAGCAGACTTCATACATATGTAGCGAAAGCTACAACGCCTTAATTACATGGCGAAAATCTAAACAGACGTTGCTCTTAAGCAACACAACAGAAACAAGTTGGAAATTGCTCGTCAAACGTGGCAAATGAGGTGCGTTCGTACTATAACTAGTTTTATAAATATTTTTTTCGCCGCATATTGTACAGAATGTATATTTTAGTGTACTTCGAAAGGCTATAACATCATTAATTTGCACTTGAAATAATTTTTTCCCATTGGCCGTAATGTAACGGAAAACTTATGATTGTCCCTGTAATTAAACTATACATCCGATTTTCATAAAATATGAAATGACTCGACAAAATCTTGCAACAATTATATATTTATAATTTCAGACCATTCAGAAGGCTGTAACATCATTAAAATGCACTTGCAATAATTTCTTCCCATTGGCCGTAATGTAACGGAAAACTTTTGATTGTCCCTGTAATTAAACTATACATCCGATTTTCATAAAAATTGAAATGACTCGACAAAATTATGCAACAATTATATAGTTTAAATTTTAAACGATTCGGTTGGGTAGTTTTTTGCTCTGTTATATGCGGACAGACGGACAGACAGACGGACAGAACGACAACTATAGGTGCTACGTATTTATATAATTACGAACGCACCTAAAAAGAGAGGGAAAGATGCAACGCTACATCTCATTAAATACACCAGCTTGTTGTGGAAATCTGCATAAAGCTGTTGCCAATACATGAAAAAAAAATACGTACCCAGAACGCCAGTGACTCACGAACGATGACGTCAAACATCGACCAATTAGAATGCAGGAAACATCGCGTAGGCTGAAAAAACAGTGAGTAACGGTGATTCAAGATCACAGCAATTACGGCGTGACTGAATCGCGTATTTACCGGCAGAAAACGTGTGAAGCAGTGGCGTTCGGTCGTATTTTAACATAGACTTGGGCATGGTAAAAATAAAAGGTATGTCATGTATACAGAATTTAATAAAGTTAATTTTAATTTACATTTTAACAAACATGACATAAGAATCAGCCCCCTTTTTAGCATCCCCAAGGCTTTACAAAAAAGCAAAAAAAAAATACACTTTAAAATTTAAACATGAAAAATACACATTTCATTCAAAAAAAAAGTCCGTCTAATCATAACTAGGTTGGGGAAACAATTCACCGGCCAAGCACAGATCAAAGTGACCAAAAATTGTATAACACTTTTTTTTTTTTTTTTTTTTTTTTTTAAATACTTTCAAACTTGGGCCTCAAAATGAATACTCAAAAATATTTAAATTTTTCTATAAAATACACAGTCTCATCAATGTAATGTCAAATGACATGGCAATGAAAAGAGTGATCAAAAATGTAATTCAAAACCTAAACCTCAAAAACTTGACTACAAAATTTCATTAATTGTTCTTTAAACTGTGGCTTTGTAAATGGATCAGCTAAATTTAATTTACTTGAGATATACTTTAATTTAAATATTTTATCATAGACTAAATTTCTCAAAAACAAATATTTAACATGGATGTGCTTAGTTTTTTGATTCTCTACAGGTGAATTAGAAAAAGCGATAGCTGCCTGATTGTCACAAAATAATGAACATTCTTTTAGATTTAAATTTAAACTTTCATTTTCTAGAACATTTTTGATCCAAATTAATTCCTTTGCAGCTTCAGTGAAAGTAACATATTCAGCTTCCATAGTAGAAAGGCTAATGCATTTCTGCTTAAAAGTTTTCCAAGAAATTGGTGACTTATCTAAAAACAAAATAAAGCCTCCTATGGAAACACGATCATCTCTATTTGCTGCAAAGTCAGAGTCAGAATAACAAGAAATTGTCAAATCATTAATTCTGGATAGTTCTAATTTAAAATGCTTAGTATATTGTAAATAACCTAATAATCTCAGTAAACTCTGCCAGTGCTTCATACCTGGATTGGATTGGAACTGTGATAAAAGATTTACAGCATACATTATATCTGGCCGAGTACGACCAGCAATGAAACTTAAGCAACCTATTAAATTTCTATAAGGGTATTCAGACATCTCATTTACTTCATTTTGATTACTTGGAGAGTCCATTTTTGACAAAATCAGCCCCTTGGGCATTGGCACATTGCTCATAGGAAATTTATATTTTGAGTACAGGTTACAGACTTTATCAATGTAAGTACTTTGATGAATGTACTGTACAGCTTGTCATTAACTTTCTCAAACTCAATACCCAAGAGCTTTTTTGTTTTTCCCAAAACTTTCAGGTTGAAAAACTTTTGCAGCAAACTTACACCAAGTTCCAAATCACTTTTAGTTTTACCAAATATAACTATATCATCTACATATAATAGAAGAACAAGTTTATTTTTATATGTATAAACACAATTGCACCAGTTAAGTTTAATAAAATTCAATTTTAAAAGTACATCATCTATTTCGAAAAACCATTGTCTACCACTTTGGTGGAGACCATATAAAGATTTATTTAATTTACAAACTTTACCTTCTTCAGTTATGAAACCCTCCGGCTGCCGCATATAGATTACCTTGTCTAAATCTGCATATAAGTAGGCATTATTTACATCTACTTGTACATTTAAGCACTTAAAAAAAACACACAAAAATACCAAAGAACAATCTTATAATTGAAAAACTAACAACCGGACTAAAAACTTCATTATAGCTTAAACCTTTAATTTGACTAAATCCCTGTGCCACAGGGCGTGCTTTAAATCTTACAATTTCATTTTTTTCATTTTTCTTAACTGTATACACCCATCTATTACCCAAAATTTGTGCATCTTCAGGCAGCTCAACTAGGTCCCAAACTTTGCGGTCTTACATGACCTGCATTTCCTGGTTCATGGCCTCTACCCATTCAGATGCTTCGGGTGTTTTGGTAGCTTCCTTGTAACTTTTAGGAATTTTTACTTCAATTAAATTAATTTCTGTATTTGAAAAATCTGAAACTTTACCTGACTGACTATTTTTACCGCTGAAATAAAAAAAATCATAATCATATTTTATGTTATTCTCTGCACAATATTTAATAGTATCATTTAAAGATCTTAATTTAACTTTAGTTCCTTCTATACCATAGTAGATATCTGTCCTGGGTTCATTTTTCCTACGTACAGCAGTTCGTATCCAATTAATGGATTTGCAAGGAATTACGTCCTAACTATTATTTAAATCATGAGTTAAACATTTAGTTTTTACAGGACTGACACTACTTTCTTCCATTTTGGATGGGTTATCACTTCTACTTTCTGACTTGATTAAGTCATCTATCATAGGAAAGATATCACCATCCTCTGGGAAGTCTAAGCAAGAAAAAGAACGAAAATTTTTTTTTGAACTATTTATGATGTCAACCCCCCTTTTACTCTCGTCAAATCTAACATTTATTGTTTCTATAATTCTCTGCTCGCTTATAACCCATATATGGTACCCTTTAGTCATTTGTGCATAACCACACATAATTCCAAGCTTGGCTCTCATATCGAGCTTCTTTCTTTTTTGTTTAGGTACACCTACATAAGCCAAGCAGCCAAATTTTTTTAGATGAGAGACGGATGGCTTTCTACCAGAATATAATTCAAAAGGGGTTTTCTTAAAATTTTTATGGCAAACTCTGTTCCATACATACGTGAAACACAAAAGAGCTTCTGCCCAAAATTTCTGAGATAAGCCACTTGAATTTAAAAGGGTTTTGACTCCGTCAAGAGCAGTTAAATTGTAGCGTTCCGCACAGCTGTTCATCTCTGGAGAATACGGATTTGTTCTTTCGTGGGAAATACCTTGACTATCTAGAAATTTTTCAAATTCATCGTTACAAAATTCCAGCCCCCCATCGGTTCTAACTGAAACCATCTTTCTATCCAGAAACTTTTCGGCTCTCTTTTGATACCTAAGAAAAGTTTCGAAAACATCAGATTTATTTTTAAGGGCATAAACAGTAACTTTTCTAGAAAAATCATCAATTATAGATAAAAAATATCTGCTTCCCCTATGAGATGAAACAGGCAAGGGACCACACAAATCCATATGCAGCAGCTGGAGAGGGGATTTGGATCTTATGTAACCTGTTGATTTAAATGACATTCATTTTGATTTAGCTAATTTACAGGAAATACAATCTTCAGTCAATTTAGATAGCATTGGTAAACCATTAGCAGTTTTCTGTTTACTTGCATTAACGACATATTCACTGTTAATATGGCAGAACCTTTCATGCCATAACTCATTAATATCTACCTTTTCTACTTGGTTTGCTGAAAACTTGACTGAATTGTTATTTCCTTCACACTGAGTTACATATTTTGATGGTTTCAAAAAGTATAGGTCATTTTTCCTTAAAGCATAAAAAAGCTGATTTCCAGTTTTATCATAAACAAAAACTTTGCCATTTTTACCCACAAAATTAATCCCCAGTTTTTCAAGCTTAACCCCAGATAGTAAATTTCTTCTTAAATTAGGATTATACAAAACATCTTTCAAAATGATGCGATTAAATTTACCATTTTTACACTTTATCAAAAACTGAATTGTCCCCTTTCCCTCAACTGGACATTCTTTCTCCCCAACTGCGAGAGACATGTGCAAATCGGATACTGGCTCAAAAGTGAAAAATAAATTTCGATTGCTACAAAAATGTGCTGTAGCAGCTGTATCAAAAACCCATTGGGTATTTCCATAGCCCAGATCCGATGAATTTGCCTCGCACAGTTCAGGAGAAAGTTCTATTAAGCTACATTCCAATTCAGAGAAGGTACAATTAAAAACATGTTTACATTCTACATTACTAGTTTCCAAAGGTCTTGAAAATTTATCTTTAAAATTACTTTTACTTTTAACATTAGGTTTCAAATTTCTAGAGCCAAACTTATTAAAATTACTTTTACAATTAACATCAGAATTACTTTGATCATTAGACATTTCATTATTAGATTTACTTAACTTTAGTTTACAATTTGAAATTAAGTGGCCATACATTTTACAATAAAAACAAGGACCAATTTTACTTTTACTAAGACCTTTGGATTTAAATTTACCTGGAAAATGCTTTACAGACGATTCACTAGAAAATGCCACATTCGCGAAATCTTTCTGGGACAACTTCAAGCGATTCTCCTCCAATAACAGCTCTGATTCAATCGTATCGGGAACAAACTCTATGTCGCTCCATCTATAAATAGCTTGAACTGTGGCCTGAAACTCATCAGGTAGACTCCGAATCATCTGATATCCCAGATAGAGTGGCTGTAACTGGTGTCCAACCTCACGTAGTCGCTCTGCTGCTTGCTTAACTCTACACAGGAAAAGTTCAAGGTTTTCTCCCGGAACATATCTGGTCTGGTATTAAAAAAAATGTCAAGAAGCTGATGACTCTTGCTCGGGTTGTAGGCTCAAAATGGTCGTGTAAAATTTTCCAGGCTTTTGCTCCATCAGTAGTACTTGATATTAGGGGCTTAAACTCAGAACTCAGGGACTGGTATATGATAGTATAGGCACGATTCTTCCTCAATTTCAAATCTTGCTTTTCTTTCCATGTTAGCACATCAGTTACTTCAGAAGCTGTGTCTTTATTACTAGAACTTTTAACAGGTGACTTCTCTTTTACTCCATCAGGTTTCTCTTGGGTTACGCTTTCCTGAGACTCAGTTAGTCCAGACGCTGTATCCTTACTGTCAGAACTTTTCACAGGTGAACTTTCTTTAACTCCATCAGGCTTTATGAATTCATATGCTCCATAGTGAAGTAACAGAACCTTTACTTCATGTTTTCATGATTCCCAATTAGTGCCAGTCAACAGGGTGATGTTTTGATTTAAATCCATCAGCCCCCATCCATTAAAAACGGCAACTCTTCAAATTCACAGGAAACCAACAGCAGAAAAGTTCGTTAAAAATTCACTCAGGAAACCTAGTAAAAAGTTCCATTTAAAAAAAAACGATAGAGTCCATGAAAAAAACAGGAGCCACCTTTTCTTCACTTCCACATTTCCAAAAAATACTTAAGTATTTGGGTTACGAGCCGCTGGGCCCATAACCCTCCTGTTGGATTCTCTTACTAAGAGCAGATAACGCGCAGTGAAATCTTAATATTATGGAAATGCATGTAAGTGGAAGACGTCAGTAAATAACACAGTTGAAGTAAACTATTTAATGATGAGCGAACATTATTTACATATGAAAAATGTTGTCAGCATAACTTCGCTGAACTAAACTTAAAATAACTTAAAATATTAAATAACATCTGTTTAAAAATAAGAAGAACCGCCAGCAGACTTCATACATATGTAGTGAAAGCTACAACGCCTTAATTACATGGCGAAAATCTAAACAGATGCTGCTCTTAAGCAAGACAACAGAAAAGAGAGAGGGAAAGATGCAACGCTACATCTCATTAAATACACCAGCTTGTTGTGGAAATCTGCATAAAGCTGTTGCCAATACATGAAAAAAAAATACGTACCCAGAACGCCAGTGACTCATGAACGATGACGTCAAACATCGACCAATTAGAATGCAGGAAACATTGCGCAGGCTGAAAAAACAGTAAGTAACGGTGATTCAAGATCACAGCAATTATGGCGTGACTGAATCGCGTATTTACTGGCAGAAAACGTGTGAAGCAGTGGCGTTCGGTCGTATTTTAACATAGACTTGGGCATGGTAAAAATAAAAGGTATGTCATGTATACAGAATTTAATAAAGTTAATTTTAATTTACATTTTAACAAACATGACATAACAAATACTACAATAAAACGTAACGTGACTACCGTTTAAAATAAGCATATAAAAGAAATGAACCAATTAGTGAAATTAGCGTCCCCACTCATAAATTAAGGGTGCAAAAAGTTCTGTATGAACATCCGACATAAGTTCCCACTGCCTGTGGCAATGTATAGTAGGCGGGCAATAAATTCGGAACATTTTTCTGTATTTAAAGCATAAAAGAGAGCAAATAAAAAATGTGTTTAAAAATGTCTTTAAAAAAACACTTCTGAAAAAAAAAAAATCATTATCAGTATCAAAAATGAGAATTTAAATTCTATTAAAACTGTTGCTACCCGCTACAGCAGCAGAAAGCATTAGAATGCAAGGACTTATTGTTGCCAATTTCTAATTTCTAGTAGTAAAAGAGCCAGTAAGGAGTATTCTAATCTTTTATTTAACGTTTAAAAAACACATTTCTTGCTATCTAAATAAATCAGCATCAAACAGGTACCTCCAATTTTCCGTAAACCAACCAAAATCGCCGATTTTTTAGCAGATATCGCTCAACCAATCAAAGTAGAAAAAAACCCAGAAAACAGTGTAGCAAACAAAAACCCTGCCAGGTTGTCAAGTTGGTTGCTAGGTTGTGATGTCATTTGAAACTAATCCCTTCTCTTAAACGCTCATTATTATTAAATATGTTTTCAAAGCATGCGTTTCACCTTCATGCTAAAATTTAATGTTTAGTTGAAAAAACAGTCACTCTTAAAACATTAAGCACTCATATTGGTTTATTTAATTGTATCCCGGTTTACTTAATTATTTCTGCGAAAGCTTTATACAACCAGCCAACCGAAAGTAAGCGGAAACAAAGAAACGTATTTTTGATGAGCGATGCTTTATGAACCAACCAACCGAAAGTAGTCTGAGGGAAAAAAGGCGTACTTTTGATGAGAGTGATGTCCGAATATTAATTAATTACTCAGCTAATAATTAGAATATTAAAATTCTGAGGATATGGTGCATTAGAAGAGGCCTTGGACTCTTATCAAAAAAATTTTGAACCTCGTACGTGCTGTAGATTTTGCTAGCCATCGCACACAGACAGACAGACAGACAGAGCGATTTGTTCTTTTATTAGTATAGATGGCCAAACCATAATATTGCCAAACAGTTTAAATTTAAAAATATACTTGCACGAGACATTTATTTCATATTTTGAGATAATCTTTTAAAACTAATCTATATATATATATTGAATAGCATTTAATGCATCTCCATACCTATAAGGGGGCTTACCATAGGAGGGACCCTGTTCTGCCGCCAAGTTTGTTGCCAACTTGGAGATATATTGCCAAAGTTAGTGACCAAAATTACTCCCCAAAAGTATCGACAACTTGGCAATATCTGTAATATTTCACCAAATTCCCATAGACTTCCATTGTAAATCAATAGGGTTTACTTGCTTACAGAAAATCAACAAATTGAGATATTTTGAACCAATGCAGATGTTATCGAAGTGCCTACAAGGGTCGCATTGCTTTTGTGTTGAGAATTCCCAGACAGCCCAAATAATATTTCCTTTCTCACAACAAAAGTGTTTTCACGTAAATATTAAAAAGAGAACGAAAACTTTGGTGAAAATTATGTCAGATTTAAAACGATACATTTAAAATGTCTTTAAAAAAACTTTCTTATATCATTGTTAAAAAATACCGGGAGAGAAAGACTGTTTACTTAAATCATTTTATTTTAGCTTATTTTCACATGTTTCACTGATCTGATTTATTCAAAGACGAAAACAACCCATTAACAGGGAGATAGCCACTGTTATTTTAAAATTATAATTCATTCTTCTGAAATTTTTTTAAAAGCCAATCAAATTAGCGTGCTTTTAGAGTTTGCAGTATCTGAACGGGGGTTGGTGAGCATAGCTTGTAGGGGGCAGAGCCCGCTAGTAGCTTAAAAAAAAAAAAAAAAGATCTTGTTGCATTTAGGCAAGCTGTGTTACGCAAAAATAATACTAAAAATAAATAAAAGTCACTGCCTTGTAATATGCAGGTAAAAACTAGTAAATGACGCTTAATGTATTCTAGCAATTAAAATCAAAACCAAACACAACTTATACAAACTTACATTGAGAGCTGAAATCAATCTGAAAGCTGAAATCACTTTGAAAGTTGTACCTTAAATGATTATATTAATAAAAATTAATGTCATGGTTCTAAGCTTTTTGCATGAGAAATATTTAATCTTTTTACAAAGATTGTTATGCAAGCATAAGATTGCAGAGAGGTAAAAAAGGAAGAAATATGAAATTTTTAAAAAGAATGTGCGTTTGAATCTTGATTCTAAAGTCTAAATTTTGGGAAATTTCACCGTATAGAATTTTAAAAGAAAAAAAAAATAGCATCAGAACTTTCAACTTTTAAAATATACTTCCTCTTTTAAAATTCGCTTTATCTCCCACTTCTGTCAACTTCCATGCATTTACTGTCCAGATACTTGACCCACCTACCAGACAGTAATTATACAATAAAAATAAATAGTTTATGCTTAATATGCACCTAATTAAGACCCAGATTGACATCTTATAACTCCTCTTAAAACAACAATTAGTAAATAATCTCACAAATACATTTTAAAAAGAAATTAATGATTTTAATAAAGACTTACTTTCATATACACAAGCATCTGTAATATCTCGCATGGCAGCAACAAACTATTTGAGAGCTTTGTCTTTGGATATACATCTAGTGCAGTGAGTACATATCGCAGTCATTTTCTGGTTCACAAATCCTCATCTATGACTGATTTGTCCATTGTTTCCTTTTGCTAGTCTGAAATACACAGTAAACAAATTTTAAAATATTGCAGGGATAGAAAGAAACAATTACATGGGGGAAATAAATAAAAAAGTAAAGACTGTATTAAAAAACTTTTTATAAGCATTTAAAGTTTATCTTGAAAATTATGCAGAATCTCATGATGGGAATTCATTTTTCAAAATAAAAATCGTTTACAATCTTACAATACACTAATTTATTGTAAGTACCAAACCCAACTATAGAAAATTCACTAGTTTTTTTAATGCTTGGAATAAAATGCAAGGTAATGAATTTGTTAGAGAATATACGGGTTTTTTTCTAAATGATTATTGAGGTTTAAACGCTTGGTAGTATTTATTACATAAAACTTAAAATTATAATTAATACATAAAATGAAAGAGCAACTCAGTTTTGCCTACAAGCTTACAAGTGTTCAATGTGAGCACCTTTCGTCCCATGACACACATCAAGTCGATAGCTCAGTTCTTCCCAAACGTTGATTAGTGTTTGTGGGGTCACTGTTGCATACAGCTGGTAGTGGAAGCACATACACACGATCCTTTATGAACCCCCACAGGCAGAAATCACATGACATCAGATCGAGTGAGCGTCTGAACAGAAATTCTTTGCTAATCAACGTTTGGGAAGAACTGAGCTATCGACTTGATGTATGCCATGTGACGAAAGGTGCTCACATTGAGCACTTGTAAGCTTGTAGGTAAAACTGTTTGAGTTGTTCTTTCATTTTATGTATTAATTATAAGATTTATGCAATAAATACTACCAAGCATAAAACCTGAAATTCATTTAGAAACACTCCATATAACGTTTGTTCTTTTTTTAATTACTTCAATGGCCACCCGAAGATAAGTCATGGGCATAGAAGTACCAATACCGAGAAGGAAGACAAGAAACCGGATTAGTTCTGAAGCACACAGGGGCTGACGGGATTTAAGAAAGATGAACTGCTTGCAACCCCCCTAACGCTTCACCTTACTATCCAATGGGCTTTGTTACTATCACCCCTTTTGCCGCAAGTGCTCATGGAGATTAAAGAAAGAGAAATTATCCGGTGGCAAACAGCAGGCAGGGAAGATGCAATGCAAAGATATGCTTGCCTTCCTTCTCGTTATTGGTACTTCTATGGTCATGGGTAACAACACTGCTTCCCTATACAGTGCTGGCAAAGTGGTTAAGATAGAAAAATAGAAAAGAAAGAAAAAGCATCATTTAAACGAGTTATTCGGGATTTGTTAATTGTTTTCTCAATGTATAATAATAATTTATTTAATATTAAGCTGTTGATAAAAGTGTTTTTTTTTTTTAATTATAACACCTTTTTTCCTCCTTACTTTTTAGTGTTTAAAATATTGCATTGTTATAGTTTCACAGCAGATGGGTGTTTTGGTAAGTGTGGCTTAGTGCTTCATTTAAAACCACTATTGTAATTCACACGCAATTGTAACCATGAAGAATATTTGCCGATTTATCCCCTGTGGCTTGCTAATGAAAAAAATGTCTTAAAAGTAATTTATTAATTTATAATTATATTATAAAAATATTAAAATGTTGTATTGTCATCACACTTATATGTACACTTTTGTACATAACCAGTAGGCCCACGCGAGGACTTCGCCACAGGGTTGTTCGATTTAAATCAGCTTGATTTAAATCTCGATTTAAATCAAATGATTTTTTTTTTAAATCGTTGATTTAATTCAGTTTTTTTTAACATTGATATTTACAGGTTAAATAAGAATCAAATTCATCGTTTATGTTATAAGAAAAGTATTCATTCATTTCAGATTAAAAATTACCTAGTAATAATCCTTTACATAAATGTCCTGTTTATAAAAATATGTCAGTGAGTGATAGAGTTGAGCTGGTAAAGGCAAAAAATCTTTGTTTTAACTGTCTTATGAATCATAAAGTAGTCGATTGTAAATCTAAATTCTCGTGTATTATTTGTAGGAAAAAGCACAATGTAACTTTGCATTTTCCTCGCGAACAAAAAATAAATAAAGTTGAAAACCAAGAGGTAATTTCACAGGAAATGAGTCATATAAACAAAGGAGGTAATAAATCTAATTTGGATGTTTCGGCTCCAGTATTTCAGCTTTTCCCAGCTAATAATCAAAACAGTTTATTTTCAACGACATGTAATTTGGCTAATGAGTTGAAAGCTGTGTTACTTAGCACATTTGTTTGTTTAATAAAAGATGAATTGGGTAATTTTCATGAAGTACGAGGTTTATTAGATGTTGGAGCAAACTCTAACTTTATGAGTAAAAGGTTAGTAGATAAACTTAATTTGAAAAGGGAAAAGACTAACATTTCTATTTCAGGCATAAATAATTTATTGTTGAATGTTAGATCTAGGGTTAACACAACTGTTTCAAATAGAGATAAGGATTTTCATTTAAAATTAGACTTTTTAGTCATTCCGATAATTACAGAATTTACGCCGTCTAGGCCACTTGACACTTCTATCCCATTATTAATTAACATCAAATTAGCCGATGAAAAGTTTAATGTACCAGGCCTGATTGATTTGCTTTTAGGTACAGAAAATTTCTATGAATTTTTAAGACCAGGTCAAATTTATCCGCAAACATTAAAGACTAAAATTGCATAGGCGTAACCAGCCTTTTGAACGGGGGGGTGCCCAGACATTTTAGCCTGAACATGTTGGATACAAACAATATTTTATATAGTAAAACCTGCTAAAACGGAACGCCATGAAATCGGCCGAATGTCCGTTTTAGACAGGTTTTCATCTTAGAAGGTATAATTGCGTGGTATTTCTTTAACCCGGGAGAACTCGCTGCATGAGATTTTCTCTCACAGTCGTACTTTTTAAGACTCTTATTTAAATCATTTTTCATTTTAATTAAGATTTCAAAATGTTTTTCAATTACTTTACCTATTTTGTGAATAAAAGTACTAAGCCAACCAAAAAAAGTTGATATTATATGAATTAAAGTAAAAGAAAAGCAATTGGGCATTCTCACTAGCGAGTTCTCCCGGGTTAAAAAAGGGCTCAAACGCGATTTTTGTTTGCGTGAGGAGGGATGAGAAGGGGTTAAAAACATCAAAACTAAATCTAATAGTAAAAAAAAAGATATGTAAATGTCGTTGGAGCAGTGACATAACTCAGTGACTAAGTTCGATCACAAGTGTAAAAACTTTTGGCATCCTAACTTCTTATAAAGATTAAAAAAGGCCTTTAATCATGTTGGTAACTTCTATAGGCACAGGGGAACACTGCATGAGATCAAAAATTCTCTTTCAAAGTCTTGTAGATGAAATTTTGCCGGATGATAAATCTCAGATAATGCATACGGTACACCAGTATATACGGACGAAAGTTTATCAGAATGTAACTCTATGACATCTTAGGGATCACTGGAGGGACCCAAGAAATTTTTGAGGAAAGTCTACAGGGTGGCTACTAAATACTGATACAAATATTTAGACATTTTATTTTACAAATATAAAATAGAAAAAAATAATTACACTAATATGATGAACATCATACATGAAAGTTTACCTGTAAACAAATTCACTCAAATCGACCGCCATCTTTATCAATTACCAAAGATAATCTCTTATGCCATTGTCCGAGGGCGGCACGAATCATTTTAAGAGGTAATTTGTCCCATTCACGCAATATGGAAGCTTTGAGAGAGTCCAAACTTCTGTGTTGTTTGCTATTTACTTTAGCCTCTAAAATCCCCCAGACACAATAATCTAAAGGATTTAGATCCGGTGAAGAAGGTGGCCAATCTTCGTGCATGATAAAATTCGGACAATTGACCTGGAGCCAAACTTGTGTTGATTTAGCTCGGTGTGAAGGTGCAGAATCTTGCTGAAATATCCAATTCTTTTTTGGATACAACCTGTCAGCATGTGGCAATAAATGTGCAGCCAATATGTTCTGTTTGTAATATTCCGCATTGATTTTTACCCCTTTATCTATGAATTTCAAAGGCAATTTCCCATTGTTTGACACTGCAGCCCAAACCATAACAGAATTCTAATCTGAAAGCGTTTAACAGTTCGGAGAGTTTCAGGTATATCCTCAAACGTTGCTGAATATACGACATCATTTTTAGCATTATAACACTGTTCAGTGCAAAATAGCTTCTCATCAGAAAATATCATTCTGTCAATATTTTTCTTACCGTGCTGCTTCAGCAATTTCTTGCATCTTTGTAATCTTTTTATCTTTTGGGCATCAGTGAAACCTTGAACTTTTCTTTTCCTATAAGGATGAAAACCCAGGTCTTCATTTATAATAACTTGCATAGTTCTGCGACTCACGTTCTCTTCTGCAGCCATTTTATTTGCAGAGCGTTGTGGATTTCTTCGTATCTTTTCACGAATTCTTTTGATGCGCTCTTTTGTGCGAACTGATCGTGGGCGACCAGACCTAGGTCGATCTTTACAGCTATTAGTATCCAATAATCGATTTATAGTTCTATATATAAATAATCTATTAAAACCAAGGCATTTCAATTGCTTAAATATTTGACCTGCGGAAAGCCCGCGATCAAAGAGCTGTTTAATCATCATTCTTTTAGCTTCCATTTTAAAAATAATTCTAAATATTTGATTTTTACAAAAATCGTCTGCACTAATAGAAAATTGCCAAACGCTGAAATACAGAAATAAATTATTTTACCAAACGATTAAAATTAATTCTTATTTTTTGAAGTGTATCAGTATTTAGTAGCCACCCTGTATATAAATAATCATTATAATATTATAAATAGTTATAATATTCATATACCGTAATTTCCGGCCTATAATCCGCGGATCAAACAATCATGTTTCCACACACAAATTTTATTTCATTACTGAAGTTAAATATTTATCGCGATTTAACAAGAAGTTACCTTTTATGAAACAAGATTTCTGGTTCCGAACATAATTGTTTGCTATGCGGATTATAGGCCGGAAATTACGATAATTCATGTGTTTACCTCAGAATGTGTCCAATACATTTAGGTAAAGCAGGTCATGATAATATACACTAAATTTTATCAAGATGATAAAAATTATACTATTATGATATCATGATGCGACTGTAATAATAAAGATAGGAGCTTATTGTCTCTCTCTGTCTCTGTGTGCGTGTACGCGCGAGCGCTGAATTCTGAAAAAACAATACAGCCCACACAGCCGCAAGATTTAACAGGACCTGTATGCCTGAACTCATGCATATCGAAGACAATTTATGGAATTTTTCAATTAATTTTTTATGCGAATTTTTTCGCATTTTGTGGCAATTTTTTCAAATAAGTAAAAAAGAATCCAATTTCAATATTTTATCCAATAAACTTTGTCTTATTTTCGATAAAGTGTTTTCGAGATTCTTACAGTGATTTTTCAATTTTTAACAATTCTTTAATGTTATTTTTACAGGGTTTTTTTCGCATTTCACGATGATTAATATTATTATTATTATTGACATTCATAAAAGGAATCCGGTTTAAATTTTTTACCCAATTAGTTCATTTCTTTCCCTGTGGGTTTTTTTTTAATTTTTTCCGAATTTTGAATGAGATTTTTAGCGGGGATTTTCGTGCTTTGAGGCAATCTTTTGACTTTTTTGGAAACAGGAAAAACCCTCTGGTAATTTTTGCAATTGCCGTGATTAAATTCGAATTGAAATAATGTCAAATCAGTTTTATAAGAAATTTTAAAATTGAATTTTGATCGAAATAAAAACGCAATAATTCAAGATTCGCTTGTTTTCAGACAGAAGAGGTCGTAGCTTGCTCGGGAGCACGTTGCCGAAGGCAGTCCCCCTCCTCCCAATCCTAGATTTGTTTAATTCTATGTTCGTTTAAAAAAACCAACCAACGAAACTCCACTAGCAATGATGTTTTCTTTGAAGGACAGGGTTTGAAATGACGTGCGGGATCGCACGATTTGTGTACAGAAAAGGAAAGTCTCGCATAATGAAAAATGCTGTGCAATATTTCACCCCTCCAAATTCTTTCACAGACCTGCGATTCTTCAGTGAGTAGTTAAAAAAATTTAAGTCCGCGATTTGTATTTCTTTTATGGAATTTCTCAGAATTAATTCATGAATCGGTTCCGGAAAAATATGGGGAATTTCTTCAAACGACTGTGGAAAAATATCGAGAATTTCTTCAAACGACTGTGGAAAAATATCGAGAATTTCTTCAAACGATCGCGGAAAAATATCGAGAAAGTAATCAGCGATTTCGTCAAAAGATTGCGCTAAAAAGTTACGAATTTCGATAAACGATTGAAGAAAAATTTTTGCAAATTTCGTCAAAATGTCGCGGAAAAGAGTACAGAATTTTGTTGATTGGTACGGAAAGATATCGAGAATTTTCCCGATCGGTCCCGCAAAACTATCGCGAATTTCGACAAATGATCTCCCTGTAAAAAATCTGTTTCGTTCATAGGTCGCAACAGAAAATAAATTTCGTCAAAAGATCGCGGTAAAAACGAGAATTTCGTCAAAAGATCGTGGAACGAAAACGCGAATTTCACCGAAGGATCGTGCTAAAGAAATGAGAATTTCGTCAAAGGATCGCGGTAAAAAACACGAATTTTGTCAAAGGTTAGTGGTGAAAAATGCGGATTTTGACAAAAAACGAATTTCGTCAAACGATTTTGGGAAAAAATTGTAAATGAAATGATCGCAGAATAAAATCGCGAATTTGGTCAAAATTTACTGCACTGCGCTAAAATATTGAAACCGAGCTCCTTTTCCTACTTTCAAAAGAACGCCGCGAAACGAAAAGAAACTCTAAAAATCGTATAAAAATCTTCAGAGGAAAAAAATTACTATATTGACTTGAAAGACTACAACAATATTCCTTTTACGAATGTCAAAAAATGGCCGCGAAACACGAAATTCAACCAACCAACCAACCTCCAGATTAATTTGAATTTCCTGTGCTATTATTTTTCATTTTCAAAGGAGGCAGAGTCTGTATACCCCCCTTTCCCCCGGCTAATCGAATTTTAGAATTATCGTTTCACATCTGCATTCCCTTTTATTTTTTTTTCTTTCTTGACTTTAAATTAAGAAAGCAAAGAGACAAATAGTTTCTATCCCCGTCAAAGAACTTGCGTTAATTTCTCATGAAATTGTAGAAACATGCAATAGAAAGAACGGCGTAAAAAAAAAAAATCTCCCACAAATAAAAGACGTCAAAGTGGAATTATAAAGCCACCTTTTTGACTTACTATGACTAATACAGATTCTTGTAAATATTCTAGTTTTTAAAAAAAAAATAAACATAATTTTCTTAAAAAAAAAAAAAAAAAAAAAAAAAAAAAAATGAACGTGGTTTCTTTTTTTATCACATTTCAAAACTAGGCTGTTAGTTTTCTGAACTAAACTAATTTGCTAAACTAATTGAAATCTGCTTTCACTTCTTTTTTTCTTATGTAGATTTCGATTTTTTTAAATAATTGTGCTTGAGTCTGCGCAAGCGGGCGGGTGCCCGGGCACCCAGGGCACCCCCCCTGGTTACGCCTATGAATTGTGTTACAAAACAGTGTATTCGGGTATATTGTCAGTGGAAGCCTTCTGGCTAGGGGTGAAAGTAATATACATTGTGGGTTAATTACAGATAATTTGGAATTAGAAAAAATAATTAGAGAGTTTTGGAAACTAGAAAACATAGAGAGAGAGTCTGAGATTTCTAAAACTAAGGAAGCAGAAATTTGTGAAGAACATTTTCTGAAAAATTATTCTAGAACTGAAAATGGACAATATATGGTGAAAATGCCGCTAAATGAAGATCCATCTTGTTTTGGCGAATCAAAACAAAAGGCAATGAATATTTTAAATTCATTATGGAAGCGCCTAGTTAGAGAACCTAAAGTTAATGATCTTTATAAAGCATTTATGGAAGAATATCTAAGTATGGGCCACATGGAAGAAGTGATAGAATCTGAAGAGCCAGAAGTCACTTATTATATTCCACATCATTGCGTATTCCATATAGAATCAAGTAGTACACCATTACGAGTTGTGTATAATGCCAGTTCCTTAACTTCTACAGGAAAATCATTAAACGGTTTGCAGTTTAACGGAGGAACAATCCAAGATGAGTTATTTTCTATAATGTTGCGATTTCGAAAGCATCAGTTTGTTTTTGTAGCTGATATTAAAAAAATGTATCATATGATATTAATACATCCGAGTCAATGTGATTTATTACGAATAGTATTTAAACCTGAGGTGAATGAGCCAGTAAAAGTGTACAAGTTATGCACTGTGACTTATGGTACAACTAGTGCCCCTTTTTTAGCTACAAGAACCTTAATGCAATTATCCAGAGACGAAGAAAATGAATTTCCTTTAGCTGCGAATGTATTGTTGCAGGATGTTTACATGGACGACATCCTAACAGGAGCAGATGATTTAGACACGGCGAAGGAGATTCAGCAACAACTGATATCTTTGTTAAATAGAGGAGGCATGGATCTCCATAAATGGGCAGTAAATAATTTTGCTCTTTTATGTAACACTTCAGAATCCGAATATTCTTTTTCTAACGAGACAAAAACTTTGGGAATATTGTGGAAGCCTTAACCAGATTGTTTTGGGTTTAACTTAATTATCGAGCAAAGTGAATTATACACTAAACGATCAGTCTTATCACAAATTGCTAGAATATTTGACCCTTTGGGTTTGATAGGTCCAATAATTACAAGGGTCAAGGTGTTTCTGCAAAAATTATGGTTGCTGAAAATAGATTGGTGTGATTATCTCCCAATGAAGGAAAATAAGGAGTGGAATGACTTTCTTACTTCCTTAAAGAGTGTAAATCTGATCAATATCCCTAGATGTATTCTTATAGCTCAAGCTATTTGTGTAGAACTACATGGATTTTCGACGCATCTGAAATTGCTTATGGAGCGGTCATTTATGTGAAATCTACTAATTCTTATGGTGATTCTGCTGTTAAGCTACTCACTAGTAAATCCAGAGTAGCTCCTCTAAAGCATGTCACTATCCCGCGTCTTGAACTTTCTGCTGCAGTCCTGCTATCTAAGCTAATGAAGAAGGTGTTAAGTGCCTTAAAACTAGAAGTTTCTAAAACTTATTTTTGGACAGACAGCACCATTGTACTTGCATGGTTAAAAAAAAAATCCAATGATCTTAAGACATTCGTAGCAAACAGGATATCAATTATACAAAGTTTAACTTCGGTTGAACAGTGGAATTACGTACCTTCAAAGGAAAATCCTGCAGACCTTATTTCTAGAGGTATAGATCCCATCAAGATTCAAGTGTGATCTGTGGTGATTCGGTCCAGCATTCCTACAACAGCCTGAGGTGGTCGAGTGTCCTGATAGCAATCCTGCTGAAGCCAATGAGCTGTTTTTGCGTGAATTGAAATTGCCATCAGTGACTCAAGTATGTGCCTTAGTTAACACTCTTGAACCTTTAGACATAATTAATAACTGTTCTTCGTTCATCAAACTACAAAGAGTAGTAGCATGGTGTAAAAGATTCATATATAACTGTAGAAACCCTTTATATCCTACAGCTGGAACTTTATCTAGCAGTGAACTCTCTCAGTCCTTATTGTGCATTGTAAAGAACATTCAAAGGACTTCATTCGGGAAAGAAATCCAGTGTTTAGAAAGGGGTACTGCTATCCCTAACAATAGCAAACTGATAAACTTGTGTCCATTTTTAGACAGTGATGGCTGCATTCGTGTTGGTGGCAGACTGAAAAACAGTAACTTATCCGATCACCAAAAATATCCTATGATTATCCCTGCAAAACATAATTTTACATTTTCTGTTATTAATTATTTTCATGTTTTATATTTTCATGCAGATTCAGAAACCACAATGTCTCTCATCCGAACTAAATTTTGTATTTTAGCTGGCAGAAATGTAGTTAGAAAAATCATTTTTAATTGTATTATTTGTAAGAAAATTAATTCTAAAATTTCGTAGCAACAGATGACTGATTTGCCAGCAGCAAGAGTAACGGTATCCAGAGTATTTACGCGCACTGGATTAGACTACTGCGGTCCTTTTGAAATAAAAAATTCTACAGATAGGAGTAAACAGGTAAAAAAGATTTTTATTTGTATTTTTGTGTGTTTTACTACAAAGGCCTTGCACTTTGAAATTGTCCATGATTTAACAAGTGCAGCGTTTTTAGCAGCACTTAAACGCTTTATTGCGAGACGAGGCAAACCTTCTGATATCTTTAGTGATAATGGCCGAAATTTTGTTGGTGCCAATAAAGAATTAAGAGCAATTCTCAGATCTTTATTTAAGGATAAAAGTGAGGAGGAAATTCAAAATTATTTAGCTAATGAAGGAATTAAGTGGCATTTTAATCCCCCTTCAACCCCTCACTTTGGAGGTTTATGGGAGGCAAGTGTTAAATCACTTAAATATCATTTAAAGCGTGTTGTAGGTAAAACTATTTTAAGTTATGAGGAACTCTTGACTCTTATTATTCAAATCGAAGCTGTTCTTAATTCTCGTCCACTCTGCCCTCTTTCAAATGATCCAAATGATGTTGAAGCTTTGACACCTGCTCATTTTCTTATTGGCTCATCTTTAATGGCCTTACCTGAACCGAATTATACTAAAATCCCTATGAATAGGTTGAGCAGGTGGCAATTAGTTCAGAAATTGACACAACATCTTTGGAAAAAATAGTCATCAGAATATTTAAATAAGCTCTTAAATAGACCTAAATGGCATAAAGGAAGGGCAGAGATAAAAGAGGGAGACTTAGTACTAATAAAAAATTCTGATAATTATAGTCCTTTAAAATGGCATTTGGCAAGAATTGTTAAAATCCATCCAGGCCAAGATGGTATAATTAGAGTTGTAACATTAAAGGATAAGAATGGCACATATAAAAGGCCACTAACAAAAATTGTTGTTTTGCCTCATGTGTACATTTTACTTAATTAAGCAAAAATTTTTTTAGTGTAATGTATTATTATATTTTTGTGTTTATATTTGTAAATTTAACATTTCATTTAGTGTGTATGTTGAGAAAAAATTTGTATTATTGAGATTGTATTCTAAATTGATATCGTATTTATAGTATTGAATGTTTGAAACATTCAAGGCCCAGCGGTATGTTGCCACTAGAAGCGCCATCTATGTGGTTTGTTTGGAAACGTGTGAGTTGGGTTCGAGACGCCGATCCGAGGAGTAGTGTAAATATCGGCTCTCGTTCAATTTATTGTTTTGTGAATTAAAATTTAATTAGTAATACAGTCCGCTAGTTTTATTTTATTGTGAGTTGTGTGCAGTGATGATTTATGAATGAACTATCGGCGGGGACAATAAGGATTGACCAAAACAGGTTTTTAAAAACAAAATCAAATTTCGGTAATCTTCCTATTTTCGACCGAAACCGAAAATGTCCAAATTTTTTAAAATTTATACATACATCTATTTATATAAAATCCAAGTCTCTGTGTTTCCCTCACAATTCCGATAGGGACGCCTCATTGTAATGAGTGATTGTTGAAAATTACTAATGCAGGGTTGCCACAGTAGTGCCAAATGTTAACCAACATGGCAAAATATTGCCAAATTTGACTAAATATCACCAAATTTGGCGACAAAATAAGTTGTCATATATGAAGCTAACTTGGCAATAACAAGCTAATTTGGCGAAATTCCTATTTAAAGCCATTAATATTTCATAATCAAGGTCACCACAATTTAATTTAAACTCTGCGCTAAGGGTTTAAAAAAAAAAATCTATTGGTGAGAATTTAAAGTGTAATATACGAAAATGTACGTCTTTACATCTTCATCCTGATGTCACTAATAACATAACAGCCAATAGACGGCGCTGTACTGTCTGAGCTCCTAACTGACCGATTTTAATGTGCTTTAGGTACTTTTCCAGTATAGGGGCCTTGGCGAGATAGAGGAAATGAAATTTAGAAACATATTTTCTAGCAACTTATTCACTATTTCATATACACAAGTAATTTTTCAATATTTATTTAATATAAAGAAGCCTTTTTACTATTTTTGTATACAAACTGAAGTAAATTGTATGTAGAAAAAAAAAAATTATAGATATAAATAAAATGTTTATAGATTATATAAATAAACTTAAAAGTTCATTAATTTTGTTTTCATAGTTGTTTATATCATTTGACAAAAAATCTCACTTCTGAAGTTCAAATTATGACAAACTTTTAAAAAGTACACTAAGGCCACTATACAACTGGAAAAGTACTGCGCTTTATATAGTCGGATACAAAAGTTAAATTCTCGGTACTTTTCCAGTTTACGGGCCTTGGTGAAGGAAAATTGGCAACATATTGTCTGGCAACCTATTAGCTGTTTCATTTCATATACACTTTTTTTTTTTTTTCAATATTTATAGAATTTATTTGGCATAAGGAAGCAATATATCTAATTTTATAATGTAGACACGACCTGTAATCTGCAAAAAGCCGTGTTATGGTGTTATTTATGATGGCCAATTATCAACATGAGGGATATGGGCCGGAAGGGGAGGGTGCCCTCCGTGGGGGTCTTTCTAAAGGAACCTATTCCATATTTATGCAAGGAAATCAAAGGTTCGAAGAAAACCACGAAAACTCCGAACAATTAGGATACAGGCGCAATTGGGTTCGAACCCAGCACCTCCCGTCTACCAGCTTTGAGCGCAGAACCTCTCAGCCACTGGTGGGGCAATCCGCAAAAAGCCTCAAATCCGCAGAACACTTGGAACCAAGCTGTGCGGATTAGTGGTCTTCTACTGTATTACAGTTTTTCATAAAAAAGTTTCATTTTTAAAATCTATTATTTTCATCTATCACTGCAGAACAAGCGAGAAAAACTCATATTTTTGCATATGTGTTGTACGAGGCATGTTTTTTAAGTAAGTACCGTTTGACAGGAAAAATATACTATTTTTCTCCTATTCTTGTTATTCCACTTACCTTTCTCATTTAACCTTTTATCCAGCCTAGTACATTAAACTCCATTTA
This sequence comes from Maratus speciosus, assembly GCA_963932465.1. Classification (NCBI taxonomy): domain Eukaryota; kingdom Metazoa; phylum Arthropoda; class Arachnida; order Araneae; family Salticidae; genus Maratus; species Maratus speciosus. Next base: position 639,864,090 of record OZ010789.1, read on the forward strand.
ATCTTTCAATCCTAGTTTGCAGTTATTTCTATACAACTCTGATTATAAACTTTATTTACATAAGTTTTTAATACTTTAAGTCTCATATTTAAACACATTCATTTATCTTTATTTCCAGTGTTTAAATACGTTTCAAATAAATATAACTTCTTTACTTTACCTTATTTATCTATGCATAAACTCCTTTAGAGACGTTCACCTGTTCATCCATTACTACGATGTTTTTCCAGCATACAACTTCATCTTTCGCCTTTGCCAATGTCAACATCACGATGCAGGTTTAGCTCACAGACTAAAGTAGTTGGGACAGCTATCGGCAGATGGCGTGACCTGTCCGCTGTGATGTACTCTATCTCGTGTCCGATCACTGGTCAGTTTTTCCCTAATCGTCAGATGTCGGAAGTAACGTAGACCAGATGATCGGAAGTCACGTGGGGGCGTTGCCGGCAGACAGGGAATGCTATTTATAGCTTGTCTCGTTCGTGTCTCGGAGCAGGTGCTTGTTGGCTGGGCAAAGTGGTGTCGTTTCTTTTAAGTGATTTTAACATTGCTATTTGTTTTTCTTTTTTTTGTAAATGAAGTAGAGAATATTAAGGATGTTTTATCTCCAGATATTATTTAATTAGCCCTTGGATAATGAGGTATAAAGCATATATTACCCGTGGTCCTGATTCGTGTTATTGGCTGCTGTGATGTGAAAAAAGTTTTTCTTCCCATGGTGTTTATCCTTTGACGGAACTCTCATGTACCCTCGGTTGTTTAAGAAGATACCTGGAGGTGTTGTGAAACGAGATGTTATGACGGATTGTTTACGCCGGTAGGAGAGCCAGCTACCCACCACGTGTTTCAGATATTTATTTCTTTATTAGATATTTATTTCTTTTACTCTTCCAATATCCATTGGTTTGAAATAGATTAATCTCATTTACAGTCTATATTTTCTATTCTTAAAGTACATTTTAGATCCAGATACTATTCTAGTTTGTCTGTTGATATTAATCTAGCCAACTTTACTTTTTTATAATGGAGGAACGGACTGTAGGGTTGTAATATGGTTTCTAAGAGACCAGGGTTTATCCCGTCTCGATACTGCTGGTAGGCCGTGATAAGAATAGTCCGATACTGCCACAACAGTGGATTACCGCGTGGAGTAATCGGAACTGTTATGGCTAGTAGTGTCGGGGTAATTGTAATTCCTTGGGAAACTCTATCACCCGGTATCCGCTAGGGAGTTTCCATTAGGCTTGCTGCAGTCCAGGATTTCGTTCAACATCAACTTTAGTTGATTGTCGTGCTTCTGTATTTTCAGTACACTTTTTAGTGGCAGTTAAGGGTGTCTGGAATTGTCACTTAAGCTATTTTCATTATTAAGTTGTGCTTGACTTTTTGGGAAATCTTTTATAGAGAGAAGAGATTGAAATTAATTAATATAACCTTTCCTAATTTTTTTGTTTATTAAACGTCATTAGTTGAAATATTAATTTCAGTTGAACTGGACTAAGTTTATTTTTCTAAATAGTTAATATAAATATAAATCTACATTTTTACTTTTTGATATAAATCCCTTTTTGAAAATAAACTTTATTTTTTTTTTTTTAATCAGTTTAAATAAAGTTAATAGTTCTTGATTAAAGTAAGCTTAAAAGTTAACTCAATTGGTTTAATTACATTCATTAGAATAAAGCTAAAAATATATTTACTTTGAAATAAATTTTTACATTTTCTTGGTGCTCCGGTTCATATTGATATAGAGTCATAAGAGAACTTGTGTCATATGATGGAAAGACTTATTTTTATGGTTTTAATTTTATCTTTGTTATGATCTAAATATGTTTTAATAAAATTGTTATTTGTTATAAAGTGGCTTGGTTTTTCTTTAAATATTCTTTTGCAGATTGCTTTATTTCACTAGCTTTAGTTAACAGGTTTCTGGGTGAATAACGTCAGCAAATGTTTCTATTTGCGTATTAACTCTCAGTTTAATGAATTTCAGAAGTAATTAACCTTTGGTTATTACTTTTCACCGTTTTGCGATTCTGCCGTCGCAGTGCTATGGTCGGCGTTCCACGCATGCACGCTAGTTACCTACATCTCTTGTCTACGCACTGACGCCATTACAGTCTGATTCTTCATTGTATACGTTGTTTACTGAGTGTTTAAGATGCCTCTGACAATCGTGAGTCCCGCTGATTGTGAAGTATGGGCTGTTATACGATTTCTTAGTGCTAAAGGCGTAAAACCAATCGATATTCATCGTGAGATCTGTGAAGTTTACGGACAAAACATTATGAGTGATGGAATGGTAAGGAAATGAGTGAGAGCATTTAAAGATGGCCGCACAAATGTGCATGATGTGTGGGCGTCCTTCGGTCGTTAATGAAGATTTGGTGCAGAAAGTGGATGAAAAGATGAGAGAAAACAGACGCTTTACAATTTCATCATTGTGCGACTGCTTTCCTCAATATTCTCGTAGTGTTTTGTATCGCATTGTGACCGAGAACTTGAATTACCGGAAATTGTGTTCACGTTGGGTTCCAAAAATGTTGACGGATTTGCACAAAACCCAACGTTTAGGCAGTGCATTGACTTTCCTTGAGCGGTACCACAATGAAGGTGAAGATTTTTTAGACTAAATTGTTACTGGTGACGAAACATGGGTGGCCTACGTCACACCAGAATCGAAACAACAATCCATGGAATGGCGACGTTCATCATTACCTAAAAAAGTGAAGTTTAAGCAAACAATTTCTGCCCAGAAAATCATGTGCACAGTTTTTTGGGACAAAAAAGGAGTATTGCTAGTGGAGTTTCTGCCTCGTAATGAGACAATCAATGCAGCGTCTTATTGTGAGGCATTGAACAATCTGCGTCCTGCAATCCAGAACAAAAGACGTGGCAAGTTGAGTAAGGGTATCGTTTTGCTGCATGACAATGCCCGTCCACATGTGCTAATCGGACCAAAGATCTCATCAAATCTTTTAAATGGGAAACTCTAGATTATCCTCCATACAGCCCCGATCTGGCGCCCAGTGACTACCATTTATTCTTGCACTTGAAGAAACACCTGGGTGGTCAGCGTCTTCAAGACGATAACGAAGTCAAAACATTTGTGATACAGTGGTTAAAAAGTCAGGCGGCAGAATTTGATGAGGAGGGTATTCATAAACTGGTGCCACATTATGACAAGTGCCTCAATAATCACGGAAATTATGTAGAAAAGTAGATGAAGGTACAGGCTTTCATGTAAAAATAAAATTACTGCGATATCTTTGCACGTCTTTTTTAAATTCCAAAACGGTACTTACTTAAAAAACATGCCTCGTATATATCTTTATATCTCATATTCCGTCATTTTGATGGGCTCTCTTTCTAGTAAACATATAGAATTATTAATTAAGTATTATACATGTGGCCCAAGTTGGTTGTCTGTGCCTCTGATCAAATTTTTTTTTGATATAAAATAAAATGTAATTAATTCATTTATAACACAGAATTATTTTCTAATTATACTCATTATACGAATTTCATGTAATCAAAAAAATGTTTTAGATATATATACCTCGATTTATCTTTTATAATAATTTTTGTAAATGATTTCTGTTATACTAGAATTTTCTCAAAGGGTATTCGAAACACTTCTGTGGTTTCAAACTAAAAATTTTCCGTTAAAAGTCTGCAGCTTTTAATGAGCATGTGAAAAACATCTTTTAAGTTGAGTTATATATTCATTGCTTCCTTTATAATTTGCACTTACGTACTAAGTCAGTGATGACTGATAAATATAAACAGTGAAGTTCATAGAAATGAATAAAGAGTGCCGCATGTGAGACGATACAGCTCAAATCAATGAGTAACATTGAAAATTTCCAAAGGAAGAAACAAGATATTTGGAATACAGTTAGTTTCGGTCGAGTTTCAGCAACATTTTCGCTGAAACTCAGATTTTAGGTTGAAAACGAATTTTCGGCCGATCTCTAGTTATTAACATAACATGAGTGTTCTGTTAAGCGGGCTTCAAGCTTTCTTTTAGTTTTACCAATATAAGATAAATAAAACATTGAAACATTTTAAAACTTTAGCGAATTTGAAACATAAAGGACGATAAAAGCAGAGTTATCAAATTATCAGGTTTCTTTTTGACAGATTTCGTAAGAGTAGATTTACAAGAGGGTCTATTGAATTTATTCACAGCATTATCAATAACAGAATGATTATGAAACCTCATTTGACAACAACAGATTTTAAGTAATAAAGTTTATCATTAAGGGAAGCAGAATCTGAACAAATATTGAGGTGAGGACATAGTTTTCATAAATGTGAAACACAATATAATAACAGGTTTTGAAAAAAGAATCATATTTGGTAACTAAAACATCAAGGAAGGGATGCTTATTTCAATCTTTTAACTAAAAATTAAACTGAATATGTGGGTCGATAGAATTGACAGTTAGAAGAATGATGGAAATATCAAAAGGATTATCAACTAAGACAAAAGTATTGTCAATATAATGCATCCAACATTTAAAATTTAACAAATTCAATAACTTTTGTTAAAAAATAATCCACATAAATATCACAGAGATTTGGTGATAAAGGATTTCCCATGCTTAAGCTGTCAGATTGTTTGAAAAATTTACTATTAAATTCGAAAGTAGTAACAGAAATTCAAAGTTCAGTTAAGTTAATAAAATCTTTGACTTCAATATCAGAATAATGAAATTAACATAATCTAGTTTCTAAATATGAAAGAGTACCTTCAACTGGAACATTATAAATAACTATTTGACATCAAATGATGAACATAGAACATTTTCACGGGTCGACATTTTTTAGTTGACTGACAAAATCATAATAATTCTTTATGGTATGTGTATTCGTAATGCAGAAAAAAGGAAGTTAAAAACTTGGCAATAGGGTAAGTATCAGTAAATATTAAAAATAATATGTCTTAGAGGAACATTGGGTTTATGAACTTTAGGTAGAATGTAAAAATGAGCACAGACGGCTGAAGAGGGAATAACACAATGTTTAGTGTATTCATTTAACACAACAGAACACTTAGCAGATTTTTTGATATTAGAAAGATGTGAATTAGTAGGATCTTTTTTAACTTCAACGTAAGGACCCTTGCGTAAAAAGGCATAAACTTTATCAGAATAATCTTGTTTATCCAGAAGAACAATTTAACCACCTTTGTCTGCTTTAGTTATAATTAGATTAACATTAGACTTAAGTTCATTTAGAGAGTGTGAAAGATAAGATTTTATCTTAATCTGTTTATAAGTGATCCTTATACGTGTTTTTATAACATTTCTTCGATGCTGGAACGAATATGTTTGAAGATTTTCTGAAAATGTCGCTGTTGGTGCGACGAAACGATCGTCATCTTAATAAATGATATTTTATCACTTTATAGCATTATTTTACTTAATCTGTTTATAAGTGATCATTATACATGTTTTTATAAGATTTATAGTTTTAATTATTGGAAGAAATAGTATCAGCAAGAATGTGACAAAGAGTTTCCTTATGAGAAGGAGTGGCTTTTATATATTTAACCTCCTCACGCCTTTGGACACATATGTGGACGTTTAGCCTTTAATAATTATAATTACTGTCAATAATAAAAAGAACAAAAATTTGCTAATAACTTATTCACTAAATAATCCATCAGCAAGGGAAGTAAAACTTTTATGGTTTGGCTTCACTAATAATGTTATTTCCGATAAAAAAAAAAAAAAAAAAAAATGAAGTAATTTTTTGACAGTTAGCGTTGTTGGATTATTTGAACAAATCGTTAATATCTGATAAAAATAATATTAAATATATTACATATATTAAGTTTTAATAATTTATAGAAATGCAACAAAGAAATTTACTGTTAGTTTTTTATTTTATAAATCATTTCACTCATAAATTACCATTAACGCTCAGTGGCTACAAATGTGGACATTATTTTTTTCTGTGAATTTTTATTGTTTTTTCCTTTTGAATTCCTAGTAATATAAAATGAATAAATCATTAAAAAAAAAGTCATTTTTTTCTCACCATAAAAAAAAACTGTTCCTGAAGAGGTTAAAAGAAGACTCAATAGGAGCAATAAGTTTGGAGGGAGAAGGTTTACAAGACTGAGAAAATTTTACACAAAGTTCTAAAATACTTTTATGTCCAAGAGTTAAATGGCTACTTCAGTCAAATGGAAAGACCCGTTCGCTAATGTTAATCCTATGGAAGAAATTTATAAAGATATCTAGGTCGCATTTCAATATTTTTAAATGATTTTTTTTGCATTGAATAGTTGAGATTCGATCTGTATGCAGGCCGTTTTTTACTTTTTCGATTTTGTTTACAGGTATTTCTTATGAGGACACTTTCATTTTCAGAACCGGTTTTGAAAGTAAAAGCATCCTCATAAAAAATATCTACAATCAAAATCGAAAAAGTAAACAACGGCCTGCATACAGATCGATCTCAACTATTCAATGCAAAAGAAATCATTTAAAAATATTGAAATGCGACCGATATATCTTTATAAATTTCTTCCATAGGAATAGCATTAGCGAACGGGTCTTTTCGCGTGACTGAAGTAGGGCCTTAAGGTATGAGAAGAGAAATTAGCAATGTAGTTTTTGTTTGACAGATGCTTGTTTAACTTTTGAGATATTTTTAATTATTACACAATGAAGAAAACTTTCATGAGCAGATTTATAAGTATACTGGAAAAGCCTAATTTTATTTTCAATATCAGAAAAATTGTCACGGTTTTTATTAAGAAACAAATGAAAGTCATAAAGCTCTTCAATTTTGGAGAGAAAATGCCGAATATCTTGAATACAAGCTCTTAAGATAGTAAAGTGTGGACTAATTATAGCTTTAGAAATTTTGACAGAGCTACTAACTGAATATTTCAGTTGAATAAATTTTGGAATAACATTGTTTTTCATACAGTTTAAGTGATAAATATATTTTACACACGTACGTCTACTTTAGATTAAATGCTTGCACAAAACAGTTTTTAAAAGAATTGAAATTTAAAAGGGCACAGGAGCAAAAATTTGTAATTCATGTGATATAGTTGGTGTAGAAGCTTAGGATTTGGCATGGTTATTTTTAAGATATAAGTAAATTTTGCTAAGAATGGTTTGTAAAAAATTTAAAATTAAAAGGATGAAATGAGCACAAAAGTTCTAAATTATGATTTATTTGGAACTGCTAGAGCTAGATATTTGAATTTTGGCATGGCTGTTATTTTAGAGACATAAATGGTCACACAGAACAGTTTTTCAAAAATTCAAAATTTAAAAGCATGCAAGTGCAAAAAAACATTCTAAAATTGTGTTTTATGTGACTAGGGGGTACGAGCTACGCTCGTCAACCCCCGTTCAGGCACCGCAGACTGTAACAGCATGCTAATTTGATCGGCTTTAAAAAGATTTCGGAAGATTGAATTATAATTTGAATCTGACAATTATAATCTGACGTAATTTTCACCAAACTTTTCTTTCTCTTTTTAATATTCACGTAAAAATACTTTTGTTAGAAATGAAATATTATGATCATCTTAAAATATCAAATAAATGTCTCGCACAATTTTTAAATTTAAACTGTTTTGCAATATTATTTTTTGTTCATTTTACATAATAAGTGTAATGTGACGTAAATGTGATGTAAATTCTCCTATTTAAGACTTCTAACGCATGTTAATGAATTTATTATTTTACAATATTCTTTCTCTTTTAAAATTCATGTGTAATTATAGTTTTTATGACGTAATTTTCAATGAGTTCCTGCTTTTTATATTTTCTGTTTATAATAGTCACGTGTAAAATAAATTTTTAATTTGAAGCAAACATTATTGTTTGCGCTGTTTATACAGTTGGCAACAGTTTAAATTAATACAATTTTCTAAAATATCTAAAAAACATCTCTCGAAATGCTGAAAATTTGAATTTAAAATAGAAATAAAACCTCAAAAAATGAATCCAATTAAAAAACTAAATGCAATCTGCACACCGGGAAATTCTGACGCGTAAAATGATCTAAAAATGATTAAATTCCTATGTACAGTTTTTGCTCGTATAAAACTTTTTTGATGGAACGATTTTGTCCAACTTTGGCATCAAATATCTCTTAAAATAATAAGTACAGAACTTGTGTGAAAATATAAACTATTTGAAAACAACGTTTAAACACACAATAAAAACAAGCAGATTTGATCGTTTCGTGAGTACTAAGACTCACACCCTCAGTGTAAAAACTATAAAAACTTTAAAAACAATATCCCCCCAACTACATGTACGGTGAAAAAACCCAAATGACAAAACATGATACCAAAAGACCATCAAGTTCTAACAGCCAATGAAATTAATGCGGAAGTGAAGTGTCGTGACACAACAAATCCATCCAGAAAGTTGAGATGTATGGTGTACTAGATAAATCATTAACCAAGGAGTCTTTAAATTTATGGATATGAATAGCCTCAAAAAAGTCTAAATCCAGAGGAGTAATGCATTTCTTGATAATGGTAGCTGAGTCAAAATTAAAATTATGTCCCTCCCCCCAGCAATGAGAGGCGATAGAAGATTTCTGTAATTCTTTTTTCTTTACATAGTTTCTGTGTTCATTGATTCTGTAAACTGTCCAATGTAGGACAAATCACATTGACATTGAATGTTGTAAATGCCCCAATAATTATGTGGAGGAATTTGGTCCTTAAGTTGAGAAAAAGATAATATTAACCGGCTCAAAAACCACATTAAAATCATAATGTCTTAAGATATTAGCCATCTTAAAGCTAATACTATTATAAAATGGTAAAATGATAAGGTTGGAAATGGAAACCGCAGTAACAGGAGAATCAAGATTATTAACATGTTTATTAAGACTATGAGAAATTAATTTATTGATATAAGATAAACCAAAACCTCGATCAATAGCCACAGATCTAATGTAATTTAATTCTGTAATAAGTGAATTATTATCTGAACAAATTAAGCGAGCTCTATTAATCAAATAATGAAAAGCTGAAGCTTTTTGGGAAGGGGGGTGACATGAATTGAAATGCGGGGGGGGGGGGGGGGAGTGTGACAGCAAAAGGTTTACGGTAAATGCAAGTGTCAAAGGTGTTAGGTTGACGTGTAACCAACACATCCAGAAATGGCAATCTATTATTAATTTCAACTTCATAAGTGAATTGAATGACTGAATCTATTGAGTTTAAAATCGCTAATATATTGTCAACAGAAAACTGAGAAAGGTCTAAGAGTGCAAAAGAATCGTCTACAAATCTACAATAAAATGGGAAGTTGATAAGGTTAAACATTTTAACCTCAAAGTAATGCATATATAAATCTGCTAAAAAAGGGCTAAGGGGATTACCCATTGCTAAACCATCCGTCATAGAATAATATTGATTAGAAATTTGAAATGAATTTTGTTTTAAACAAGTACTGAATAACTCAATAATGTGGTTGACTTCATAATCTGTGTAATGAAATTCTTTTAATCTAGTAGTGGGACTTTGTAGTGCACCTTGAACTAGAACATGGGTGAACAGAGAAGTAACATCAAATGAAACCATGCGTAAAGAGGGGGAGGGGATGAAGGATACGTTTCGTGAGTCCTAGTACTCACGAAACGTATACGTATGGTCAAATCTGCTTGTTTTTATTGTGTGTTTAAACGTTGTTTTCAAATAATTTATCTCTTAAAATAATTCTTCGATTTGAAAACTGTCTGCATCAGCATATTTATCAAACATTTCTCTATAATACTACCGATTTTCATATTTTTGTATGCAACAGTCTTTTTAATATTAACAAAGAAAGGCCATGCTTAAGCATTCAAATTGGATGCCGATCTTCCGGGAATATCTATGCAGATTTTCATTGGTCCATTTCCAAATCAAAACCTTTTTTTATATATAGAAGGATACAGTTATACAGAAGCTTGGAATTTGGAATGAAAGTTACTTGTAAGATGCAAATGCTTGCCAAGAATAGTTCCTAAGAAATTCGAAATTTAAAAAGGTGAAATGAGAACAAAACAATCTTAAAATGTTCCAAATTATGATTTAGTTGAAATTGTTGGTGCTAGAAACTTGAAATTTAGTATAGTGGTTACTTTTAAAATGCAGATGGTTCATATAAACAGTTGATTAAAATTTTCAAATTTAAAGGTGTGAAATGTACAGAAAATGTTCTAAATTATTGGTTCATTTACGACTGCTTGGTTGAGTGCCACGGTGACTGACACTGAAGCTGAAAAATTTACAAAGTTTTAAGTATTTTTTAAGAAAGTATAATCCTGTAATAAATAAAAGGTAAGTAAATGTTAAATAAATTTTCAGTAATTACTTAAAACAATATATATATATTTAGTTTTATATCATATCAGTGGTCGGTGCACGACGCATTCTAAACGGAAAGTTCAGTGTCAGTCACCGGTGACTGACGTGGCACTTAAGAGGCCACACTAGTCACTTAAAAAGACACGGATGAACATGTTAATCCTATGGAGAAGTTATTTTCAAATATCTTGCTTAAATTTTGATATTTTCGAATGATTTTTTTTTGCACAGGATAGCTGAGGACAATCTAAATCCGGGCTAGTTTTTACTTTTTTTATTTTAGTTTCAGATTTAAAAAAAAAAAAATTCTTTTACTTTCAGAACCGGTTTGAACCGGTTCTGAAATTGAAACTATCCTAATATTAAAAAAAAAACTATAACCAAAATCGAAAAAGTAAAAACAAGCTCAGTTGTAGATCGTACTCAGCTATTTCATGCAAAAAAAATCATTCAAAAATATTAAAATTTGAGCGAGATATTTGAAAATAACGCTCCCATAGACTTAGCATTAGAGTTTTCCTTTCTTCCCGTGACTGAAGTGCGCTCTTAACGTGTTAACTTAAAATTTGACATTAGGACTGGGCGATGTAGAAATTTCTTAAATCGATTTATCATCCGTCCAACATCGCGATTTAGTGCTAAATCGCGATTTAACACCGATTTTACATTTTAGAATATGGAAGCCTATTTTTTAAGTTTTAGTTACAAAATACGATCTTTACGTGCCCCCCCCCCCCCTCCTGTATTATTTAGTATACTTAGCTTTTAATTTGTCAAATAATTTTGAAAAGAGGTATATTTTACACATAAAAAAGCTTTGAATGTCCCAAAACACTAGTTTTTTTTTTTTTTTCCATTTTAAAAATTAGTGACCTATTGTAATACATTTTATAAACTCATTCTATAAGAAGTAATATAAAAGAAAATGATTTTTTTTTTTTTGTCTGACTTGTTATGCATGCTACAATTTAAATTCCTTAAGGGGGGGGAGGGGGTGCTTCCCCTAGCCCACTCAAATAGCACTTCATTGCTAACAGCCTACATACACTTTTTTTTTACAGACACAGATTTAAAAAGTTACTGATGTAAAACAGAAGCATATTAAAAGACTTCAATGATGAATTTAACTATTCATTTACCATGATGAGAAAAGTAGTAAAAAAAAAAAGGGGGGGGGGGTGAGATATGAGAAATAAGGTGCAATTTTATATCTTTTTAACTTTTAGATTAAAATAAGATTTGTTTAACATAAATGCTGACATTTATATAGCGGATGGAGAAGGATTGAAAGTGTGACCCTTGGAGCACATCACTGAAATTGCTGATTTTTTTTCGTGGTTGTTGCCATCCTTTAAGATTAGTAATAAAATATAATCTTAAAATATATCTCTTTTTAATGATAACAAAATGTCCAAAAAGCAAAAATTCGCAGATCTGCAGAAAAATCTAATGAATGCCTCCTCCAGCCCTCCCTCATTCTGCTGTAAAAATAAAGTTACTTGACTCATTACAGAACTTTATTAAAGTATTTTTAATTAATTACAAAATAATAATAAATTAAAACTAAAATATTCCCATAATACCTAAAGATATGAAAATTAATTTTTCATGAAAATAATGCATAAAAATATAAACTAAAAATGGATGAATTTGGATATAAATAGTGAATCAATTTCAGCAAGATACTCAATCCATGTGACTGGCATTGAAATCGGATGTCAAATCTGATGCATGACTATTTTAAAATATTTTAATTAATTACAGAATAATAGAAAATAAAGAATATGTATTAAAATATTACCCAAACATGTGAAAAATGAATGTTTCATTAAAATAATGCATAAAAATAAAAAATTAAATTCGATGAATTTGGATTTTAAATATGAAACTTTATTCTTTTTTTTCCAACCATAAATACTCAATCAATTTCAGGAAAAAAATATTATTAGTAAAAGAAAAATATTTAATGTGGATCACGGCCAAATAGTGATACACAAAACAATGCATGATTATACCTTTAAAATAATTTCATTAATTACAAAATAATAGAAAATAAAAAATAAATGTTAAAATATTACTAAAACATGTAAAAAATGAATTTTTCATCATAAGAATGCATAAAAGTATAAACTGCAAGTCGATGAGTTTGGATTTTAAATATAAAACTTTATTATTATTATTTTTAATCATATAAATGCTGAATGAATTTCAGGAAAACAATCTTTTGAAACAATGCAGGATTCTACTTTAAAACATTTTAATTAATTACAGAATATTGGAAAATAAAAAATACATGTTGCAATATTACTCAAATATGTGAAAACTTAATTTATCATCAAAAGATTGCATTAGCATATAAATTGAAATTCGATGAATTTGGATTTTAAGATTTAAACATTACTTTTTCCTTTCAACTTTCCACTATATAAGTTCTTAATTTCTGAAAAATACACATTCCAATCTCGTAAACTCTGAATCTTGTTTACAAAATAAATAAATAAATACCAATTCTTACTTAAATCGTTTTCTTAAATTGGATCCTGCTAAATCGATTTAACACCAGCTTGCCTTGTTTTCATTAAATCGTCTTTTTCTTAAATTGGAAAGCATGGAGGCTTGCGATGTTTGCTTAAATCGGATCGTCCTAAATCGATTTAACACCAGCTTGCCTTGTTTGTCTTAAATCGGAAAGCATTGAGGCTTGCAATGTTTGCTTAAATCGGATCCTCCTAAATCGATTTAACACCAGCTTGGTATGTAAGTGGTAGATACATCAAAGTAGATAAATCGATTTTCTGATGTTAGCTCTGAATCAGTATTTTGTTTTAAATCGATTTAAAGCCAATGGCTAAATTGCGATTTAAGACAATGGCTAAATCGCGATTTAAGAGATTGGCTAAATCGCGATTTGACATTAGCTAAATCGCGATTTCCGATTTTAGTTTAAATCGATTTAAGACCAATGGTTAAATCGGATTTCCGATGTAAGCTTTAAATCGATTTAAGAGTTAAATCGATTTAAGGCCCAGGCCTATTTGACATGCCTGATTTTTTCCCCAGACGTACATGTTTGCATTGAAGAGTTTTTTTTATTTTTACAAAATTAAAAATTTAAAGGGTTGAGGAAGCAAAAAACATTCTAAATTTGCTATGCTGCTGGGCTAGAAATTGGAAAAGGTGATTATTTTTAAGATTCAAGTGCTTACTAAGAATGGTTTCTAAAAAAAAAAAAAAAAAAATCAAAATTTAAAAGGCTGAAATGAATAGGAAGCGTTCTGAAAACATTATAAACTATGACTATCTGAAACTGTTAGGGATAGAAATTTTAAATGGCTATTACTTTAGAAACTTAAATGCAGAAACAGAATGTGCATAGGAACAAAAAACTATTCTAAAATTGCAATTTGTGTGATATAGAAGCTCGGCATTGTGCTCAATTTTAAGATGTAAAAGTTTGTTGAGAATGTTTTCTTAAAAATTCAAAATATCAAATGAAAAAAAATGAGTGGGAAACCTTCAAAATACATTCTAAATTACAGTTTATTGGAAATTAATTTTAGATTTTCTCATTAATTTAAGTCTCACATTTGCATAATGCAGTAAAATAATGAAGTTACTTCAAATGTGGCTTAATTAGTCCTTTTTGCATAGCAGTATAATTTCCTCTAATAAAATAGCCACACAAATACCACTTAGCGCTAGCAGTAATGATTGTGTATTACAACAAACAACTTGACTAAATAAACAACTTATTTAACAACTTGATGTACATTCATAAACCTTTTTCCATTGTAAAGCTTGTCCCAACATGCAAAATTTCAGGTAAATGACATATTTTTTTACCTTAAAAACATATGTCTAGCTTATTTTTAAATTAATTTAATGTTTTATTGATCTAAATAATCTATCAATTTCTGTAGTAAACCTAAACAAAATATATAAATTTCATGGCAATTCTAATATATTTACAAGATTTAGAACATTGACAGACAGACAAACCAAATTTATAAACACCTGTGCAAAGCCAGGTGCTTTGCTACAACTCAATAAATAGCTTGGACACTGAAGAATTACAACTAATAAAAACATAGTATAATATGAAAGGCAAAACTTACAGAAGAATAATGAAGTATCATAACAATTTTCATACTTTAAATCTGATTTAAGACTATAAAATAAAGCTGGAAATAATTACCTGTTGGTTTCCAGAAATAAATTAAACAGGCTTGACAAATAATTTCATTCAACTTTTTCAGTGAATTTTGTTTCAACTCAATTATTCCTGAAAGGAGAAAAAGTTTCAATTCAGAGAAAAATCATTTTCATTAAAAATTGTTACCTAAAATATACATTAAATAAATGTAATTAACAAAACTACTTTAATGTTTGTTTAATTGTATGACAAAGTTTTTGGGGAAAAAAAAAACAAAACAAGACATAAACTGAATCAATAAAGAAAAGCTCATTATGAGAGCTAATGATTTAATTATATGCCCTCTGACAGTCTTACAAAAGGACAAAATTGCAATGTTGTTTTCTCTGTATTTTGTTTTAAATACTAAAAAAAAAAAATTATTATTTCAACATTACATAAAAGAACTTAATTACAAATATGAATGTAATCCTTGAGAGTACTATTCATTGTTCAGTGTATTAACACAGATTTGTCGGTGAGAGGGTTAAAGTTTATATAGTTAAATAAATAACTGTAATATTTAGTCAAGTGCAAAGTTTTATGGTTATTTTACAAATGTATCAATTTTTCTCTACTAATAGATTCAAATAGAAACAATTTTACGAAATTTCCACATACAGTGAAACCTTTCTGTGCGACCACCTCCCTGAACGACCAATTTTTCATGGAACGAAATTTATTCCCATAGGATCAATACTAATTTTACCTCCATTCAGAGACCATCCTAGTGAACTCCCTCCATGAACAACCAATTTCTTTGAAGAAAATGAAACAAATTCCATCTTCTCCTGGTCACTTGAAGAAGGTTTTATTAGAAAAATAATTCCGGAGAGTGCATTATTCATCAACTTCTAAGCTAAGTTTAGATTTTTTTTTTTTATTCTGGTAACTTTTAAGTATTTAAACACCTTTGTGCCTTTTTGGGCGATGAATTTAATTCTGATGACAAATTAAGAACGACAGTCAATAAACTTTCTGACCTATTTTGTCAGGAAACTCTCAAAAGAAATAGATAAATTAATGAAATCGTCATTATTTGTTCCCATCCAAAAAAAAAAAAAGGCATTTATTTACTGAACTTTGAAAAGACTTAGAAATAAAAGTTATAAAAGATAAAACCGTAAAATCAAAGCAAACGTCAATGTATTCATTTTTTATACTTTTATATATAGTAAATAACTTATGTAATTAACTTTTGTTTTGATACTTAAATTTTCATATATTTTCCTAATGTGAAAAATATGTTTTAGTAACATTAATTGTTACCTTTTTTCAACAATTAAAATCTTGCTTTAAACAGGACCTCCATTAAGAGACCACCTCTCGTAGCGACTCACTTTTATTGGAATGGAAAGTGGTCGCTTTAGGGAGGTTTTACTGTATTGCTTTTTATGTTTTCAAATACTATTCATATACACTTTGCCTGTCAGTGAAAATATTTGCACTGGCCAGTAGATAGCTACCAAGGAAAATGTGATTATCAGCCGAAAACTGCCTACTAAAAAAGTTAGATCTACTGACTAATGACAGTGATGCTGGTATGCGCTACAACACATCATTTAAGCAAAAAATTGGTGAATGAATGCATATAAAAAATTGTGATGTCCTTCAACATGCGTAATTTTTACCTTGAAAAAACAATTTTTTTTTAATACACAGACCCTATCTTATTTCAAAAAGAAGTACCCATTTTTATATTAAAAAAAAAAGACCTGTTTTTTTTGGAAGTATCTAGGTCCCATTGGCCCAGAATATTCAGGCTTTAGCTTAGCAACATCCAAGGAAGTTACTTCCTCACACATTTCTGAATTCCTTTTTGTTTGGAAATGCATGAAATTGACAGATGTTGTTCAGAAACTATGTAATGAAAAAACACTTTCCATTTTTGGGTGGCCCCCACCAATGGCCGAGAGGTTCTGCTCTCGAAGCTGGTAGACGGGAGATGCTGGGTTCGAACCAAATCGCACCCATCAGCCTAATCATTCGGAGTTTTCTGTGGTTTTCTTCAAACCTTGGATTTCCTTGCGTTAATACTGGTTAGGTTACCTTAGAAAGACCCCCACGGAGGACACCCCTACCTCCTTTGGGCCCATATCACTCATGTTGATAATTGGCCATCATAAATTCATCCAACCATTTTGGGGTGAAAACATAAGATTTAAAAGAAAAAAAAAATACAGTCAAAGTGGATGAATAGAAACAAATTTCTGAACTTGACATTGCAAAAAAAAGTATAAAACTAGCCGTCACATGACAACTATTGTTTATACCTCAATAAGTAACTTATTTATCAACAAATCGAAAATGCTATTCAATCACAAATCACTTCAGTACTTAAGCCTGCCAATTTTATGCTTTTATGTTTAAAAAAGAATCAAAAAATGTGTCAGAAAGTTTTGCGTTCTTGAGAAGGGTATTTCTCCAATAGTTGAAAAGTGTGTTCATTCAATAAATTTTCTTGGTCCGTTACTGCTTAAAAGAATTTCCCAGTTTTTTTTTCACATAAGATTTCAGTATTTGTAACTTTTATTTTGAACATATAAGTTTGCATAATATTCACAGTTTTCAATATTATAAAAATAAAATGTGATTCAGATTATTAAATTGAATTATTGCAAATACACTGGTATTTTTAAAATTAAACATCAAGTTAATATAAAGTTACACGAATGTTTTCTTTAAAAAACATATAAAATTGGAATGCACATACAATTATTGAAATAACAGTGACAAATAGACAAATTCTGTAAAGTGCCAGAAGAAAGAATATACATTATTTGTCATTCTAATTTAATAAATAAATAAAAAGGAAAAGTAAAGCTCTTGAGTTGTGAAAACAAACTCCAACAATCCTTACATCTGAAAAAAGAATACATTTTATATAAATAATCAAATTCAAATAGAAAAAAAGAATTTGTAATACAAAAAGGAATGCTTTTTGAAACAGCAAGATAAAATATGTTAAAAATTATCCCAAATCATTTTGTGAAAATAAAATTTAAGGTACTTGATTCAAAGATTCATAAAAAAAAAATTTCTATAAATTTGAAAAATAGATGCAGAAAGTAATTAATTTATGGAGAACATAGGTTAATAAGACACCAATTCATGAATGGCTTAATGTTCTTTTAAATATGTCTTTTTTCGTCAGCCAGATGAATATTTAAATCAGCAACTTTCAATCTTCATTAGTTAGCGAATTATTGATTTTTTAAAATATTTTGAGGCTTTTAGATTGCCACGAATATAAGTCTCTTAGCTGTAGCTTTTAATATAAACATTTATATTTAAAATTTTTGCATTGAAAAAGAAGTGGTGAGCAACTGGTGTGGCCTGGCCAATTACTGGGTCTAGGTGATCAGTTACTGGTATAATATTTTCCAAATTATACTGTTAATAATTTAAATTGTAGAAAAGATAACAGAATTTTGGTTATAGATTAGTAATTCTTATACATTAATTGCTATTTACACATATTTACAGAAAAATGTGTCAATTATATTGGTGAAAAAATAAAACTTGAAGAAATTTCCATTAAATGGTCACTTACTGGTGCAGTCACTCTATATGTTTTTACATTTTTAAACATTTTAAGTAACACGTTTGTGTTTTTAAAAATACAAAGTACAAAATAATCAACAGTGGGATAAATAGGTATAACTAATAACAAACAACACAACTATCATTTTATAGTTTTGTACTTTAATTGCAGCAGGAGTTTTAATCTACTTAACCCTTTCAGAGACAAGTAATTGTGTTTCTGCAATGTTGAATTTACACCAGAATTTTTGAAACACTTCATTTAAAAATTGGGACATCAACTTTTTTTTTTTTTTAAAGCAATGGTAATAAAATTCCATTCAAAAATTCTGGTACAAATCTTGATTAAAATTACGAGGTATGAGGTATAAATCATGAGAGATAAAATTATCCCACTGCCATTCAAGGGATTAACTAAATTTTCAAAATAATTAATCAAATTTCTGAGATAACCAAGAGTTTATTCTATAAGATAAATCATATCTTCACTTTGCTTTTATTATGAAGCTTGGGAAGAGTTCTGCATCCTGTGTCACTTGGCACAGTTGACAAAAAACTAAAATGGTACCAAAAGGCCATTTTAGTATCTTAGAAAAATTTTCAAGATGCTAGAGAAACATGTTCTTTAAATATTTATAGACATATACATTTGTTAAACTATATTTTTGAACAATCTTAAAAAGTTAGGTATGATGAATATTTTATAGGGAATAGGGATGCATCGAATATCCAGCTGCTGCCGGATATCCTGTTTATTCAGCACTGAAACCGAATATTTGCTCCAGCCAAATACTTTAATATCCGGTTGCCGGATAGTGACTTATTTTTTAAATTATCAGAAAAAGTTGCTGCAAAATTAATTTGCTTTTTACCAACATTAACCTGTTAAAAGCAATGCTAACAAAAATGAATATATATTTTCACAAAATGATATTATATTGTTATATATAAATGAAAATATAATATTTAAACTATGATAACTAATTAAATTTTATTAATGGCAAGCTATCATGTAGGATCATTAGGCGCTCAGTATTTTCAGGTTATAATCTTTTACGTTTTTAATCACAAATATTTCCTCCCTCTGAGAATAAGCATTGATTCCTCTGGTAGTCTATTTTTTCTTGTGTTTTTAACATTTGTAAAGTAAAAATGATTTTATTGAATCTTTTTTTCACTATTTTGCTTATGAATGGAAGACCGGCTGTGTTAAAATAATACTGATACTGATTACGAAAAGAACTGTGCCACTTTCTTGACCCCTTTGCTCTACAAAATCAGATACTTGCATTGAGGAGCTTTCCTATTTAATTCCTGTTAGGAAAGCTTTGTCATAGGAAAATTAAGTAAAAATATGGGTACTACTTAGCTATCCTGTAGACCAAAAATCTATCATCAAACTATAAGATTAAATGCCAATAATGGTTGATCTTAAATGTCACATTTGCTTGACTTTAAGCAAGTTACACCTCTTTACATCATCAAGTATTTTTATTTCAACGTTTTATTTGTATTTTTATTAATGTTATACTAATTTATTTGTTCTTTCGTTATTTAAAATAAAAATTATGTCACTTTGTATAATTTGGCAAGTGGTTTGGCGATTTATATAATTTGGCGAAATTGGTCGACGGGATAACTAAGTAGTACCAAAATATGTGCATAGGAAAAGAAAAAGCTACTTCAATAAGATGTTTAGTAATTAGTAAACAAACTAGAATTATCAGTAAGAAAAACAAAGAAATAAGTTTTTATCTTTTTATCTACAATGACCAGGGTTGCAAAAAAGCTGGCTAAAATTAAAAAAAGCCACGCCAGTGGCTTTTATTGGTTTAAACCGGCTTTTTTTGGTCATAATTGGCTTTTATAAAGTGAAGCACTGTAATGATAAACTACACATTTTAAAGTGTTTTTAATTACTTTTAATGACATTTAATTGATCCAGAGTTTAATAAGT
This sequence comes from Maratus speciosus, assembly GCA_963932465.1. Classification (NCBI taxonomy): domain Eukaryota; kingdom Metazoa; phylum Arthropoda; class Arachnida; order Araneae; family Salticidae; genus Maratus; species Maratus speciosus. The sequence continues at coordinate 639,884,130 of OZ010789.1, forward strand.
AACCCAATATCTGAGTAATGAAGACATTAATACTGGAATAAAACTTAGATGGTTTTGCTAGTGATTTGCAGTCAGAATAGCAAGTATGTCAGCTAAATTTTAAAAGGGCCATATCAACTGCTTTATCTGGTTTACGCTGACTTTTAACTCCACCCCCACCCCAAATTTTTTCATTTTTACTGCTTTATAAAATTGAAGAGGACAACGGTTACTTAGTTAGTTACATGTTTTATTACTTAATTAATTTTAAGAGCTATTAGTATACAAATCTTATTTTATTTCTAGTAAACATTTAAAATTATACATAGTCATTTAATAAAAACACCATTTCTCACTATTAAAAACATTATGAATAGCATATGCATGAATATGCTTAGCAACAAGATTTTCAAAATTTTATTTAGAGATTTTTTTTTCTTTTTCCTGTTTAAATGTTCTATTTTTTATACACTTACGTACCAAACTCTCCTCAAATATTATATCCTTTCTAATTTCTCTTTTAACATTTATAACTTAATCTCTCCATATGGACACATAAGAATGTTTCCATTTTTATGTGCTACATTTTGTCATTGTTTAATTAAATATAATCTTTAAAATGTGTAGTATATATGGAGCTATGTAATATAGAATTTCAAAACACCACTTTGGAGTCTAACTTATATCCTTTTCAATATTTAAAATTTTTTTTTCAGGCATAATGCCTTCACACTTGCCTTCTAGCAGTTATAAAAACTTATTTATTTTGACAAAATTTAATAGAAATTTGTAATTTTTTTAGTAGAAAATTTTTATAAGTGTATTAAAAATTAACTGATCTAAATTTAAAATGAATTAGCTGTAAACCAACTTTTAAAAATAAAAACCGGCTTTTTTTGGCCTGGCTAAAAGCCGGCAACCCTGACAATGACCCTAAATAAAAGAAAAAAATTACTATGTACAGACTAAAAACAAAACATCATTAAATTTCAATATTAAATTACTACAAAGCATTTTAAACAACTTAAACTTGATAAATGATTTTAAATCTATCATTAATATTTGAATGACATAAAATTATAATAATTTAAAGTTTTTCTCCATAAAGCAAGTAGAAATATTACTGCTGAAATTGAAAACGAGAAACTATTCAGCCGGATACCGAATACTCAGTAAAATTTTGTGCTCAGTATGTGGCAAAAAACCACATTCGGTGCATCTTTAATATTTCATAGCCATTTTAGATATTTTAACAAATAATGAAACTGCATAACATATTTAACAAATCTAAGAAATACCAGAAAAAATACATCTCATATAAACACCACTTTTAAAATCATAAAATGGCGAAGAGCTCAATATAAAAATGCAGTTAATTATACACTTTATATACATTTTTATTGTTATTTAATATTTCCACATCAGAGATAAAAAGGTAAAATTCTCATTCACAGCTGCCATTAGAATATAAAAATATGGGAGAGCGGGGTACAGTGGACCTAAGTACACAGTGGACCATGCCTTATATTTTACTTATTTTATTTTTAAAGCTTTTCTTTTAGACTAATTAATAACAGCACTGGATTCAAGGGCGGATCTTGAAAGTCCTCAAGGGGGGGTGCGATTTTAGAAATTTGGAAATTCCAATTTGATACACGGGTTGGGGCTAATTTTTTTCACTGCGGGTCGTGTTATTTCTACTTTTTGCAGCAGGTCGGGTTTGGGTCCGGTGGATACTTTTCTGCTGCGGATCGGGTTGACTTGTACTCTTTAGCTGCGGGTTGAATTGACTTGTATTTTTTAGCTGCGCTCTAGCGCGTTGGGTTTGGGTCCGGTTGACTTCTACTTTTCTGCTGCAGGCGGGGTTGACATGTACTTTTTAGCTGCGCTCTAGCGCGTTAGGTTTGGGGCAGATCGACATACATGATTTCGGGTTTAGGTCAGTTTCGGATTGGGTTTTCACTCTTGCGAGAAAGGTTCGGGCCAACCCAAATTTTTAAAAGAAAGTCTAAATACTTTTTTAGATAAAAACTATATACATTAAAAGCTTCATAACGGGCACGCCCAAACAATTATTTAATAATACTTTTTAATCGTCTTTTAATTATGTAAAAAATACTAATTTGGTAACGCTGCTTATCTCTTTATATCTAAGATAAATTGTAATTCATTAAAGAATGCTTTGAAACTTATTAAAAAAAATACTGGGCGTCCTAAAATGGACTGATTGATTTTAAAATTCAGTAACTTGCAAATGGTGACAGCAATTTAAAAAAATCTTGCAGGAGGGTTATGTAAGATGTCAGGAGATTTTTTTATTGCGATTCTCGGCTTTACTTTACAATAGCAGCGATAGATGACGCTGCAAACAATAGTCGTTATGTCAGGCACCGATTTAGCGGCCATTGCTTGCAGCGACATCTGTCATTTCTATTTTAAACTAAAATTAAAATTCTCAGTAAAAAAAAAAAAACTTATAATCAGGGGTTCAGTAAAAAGAAAAAAAAAAATTATGAAATTTTCTGAAGTGTTACAGCAGAGGAGAGGGAGGGGGGGATTCCTTCCTGGCATTAATTATTTTTGTTGCAGGTCAGGTTAGCTGTTTTCGATTCGGGTCAATTTCAAGCTGAGTGCAGATTCCTGCAAGTTGGGTTTAGTTTAACCTGTTTTCTTCAAAAATTAGTTCAGCATATTATTTCAGATTAAAAACTTTACCTGTAATAATAAACATAGGTGTATGTATGTGTGCTATTTTCTTAAGAGACCATTGTATTTCTTCCACGACTTTTTGACAAAATTCGCGTTTTTTCCGCAACTCTTTGACGAAATTCACATGTTTTGGCAGCCCTTTGATAAAATTCGTGTTTTTTCATAGCCGTTTGGTGAAATTCATATTTCTCCCATTGTCCTTTGACGAAATTTAAGTTTCTTCTGCAACCCTTTGACGAAATTAGAATAATTTTGCAGTTCTTTGATAAAATTTGCATTTTCCCCCCAAGATCCTTTAACAAAATTCGCGTTTTTTTCGCAATCCTTTGACGAAAATCGCATTTTTTCAGCAATCCTTTGACAAAATTCCCAATTTTAAGCTATTCTTTGATGAAATTCGCAGTTTTAAGCGACTCTTTGATGAAATTCACTTTTCCGCGATTTTTTGAAGAAATTAACTTTTTTTTTGGTATTCTTTGAATAAATTCGCGTTTTCTCCGCGATTCTTTGACAAAATTTGAGTTATTTTTCGCGACCCTTTGACAAAATTCGTGTTTCTTTCGCGACCCTTTGATGTAATTCGCGCTTCTTTGATAAAATTTGCATTCTTTTCGCGATCCTGTGACGAAATTTGCGTTTTCTCCGCAATCCTTTGACGAAATTTGCATCTTCCGTGATTATATGAAGAATTTCGCGTTTTTTCCGTGGCCCTTAGACCAAATTCGCATTTTTCCACGAATCTTTGGCGAAATTGAAGTTATTTTCTGCAAACGATTGATGAAATAGATTTTTTATGGCGACCATTAGTCAAAATTCGCGATTATTTTTATGTCCAAATTTTTGATTCAATGAATTATTTTTTTTTCGGAACCGAATGCCTTAACCCTCTCGCTGGGTATATATATGAAAATAGGTTAAAAAATTGAGCCTTTATTTTATTACATATTTCAAAGTTCAAATATGTCCAAAATCTTTGTGAAAGAGTTTCTTTTTTAACTAGAATTAGGTCATAAAAAAGGGATTTGCACTGCGGAAATTGCGGGTTGCGCAAATTTTGCCACTTCTACGTTGGCCCAAGAAATTGTTAGGGGTTAGCACAAGTACTAACTCCCAACATCTAATACTTATAACACTAATTTAAAAGTCTTAAGTAGAGTGAGCAGCTAAGCAGATTCGAAGGTGTAATGAATATGTAAATGAAGAAGAAAGATATAGCATGTCAAAAATGAATTCTTTAAAACATCTGCAAATGATGAACTTAAATAGATAATGTTAAAAATGTCCTTGAAATCATTAAAAACATACGCAGGTTTCCATTAGCACATATCACTTTATTTTCTTCCATAATTCACATAAAAGCTTTAAGTTAAAATAGTCTTTCATAATAAATCATAAATAAGCTGACAAAAGATAAACGATAAAATTATTTCATAAACAACTATACCTTTCAACAGAAGCCATGACGTTTGAAGATTAAAATAACGAAAACTTAAAAGCGATGATGATTAAAAGTAAACCAGATGAAAACAAGCCGCTTGAATAAATAATTATCATGAAGTCATAGCAGCATCCCGATAACAACCGAAGCTGTCATCGTAACTTGATCCTTAGCTTAATAACAAGTTGTGTCTCTCCCTCCGAGAGAAACAGCTTATATACGGAAGCAAGCACGGCACGTGCCAATACGTCCATTCACTAGAATGATCTATGATACTGTGATTCGCCAACAGCAAATGACGTCAACTAATTCATTCATAATTTTCTCTGCTGCCCTCTATCGAAGGAAAAACTAACCACGTAATTTGAACTGCTGAAATGAACTATGACGCGTGGCCATCGTAAATTATCCGTGAGCGGTAAACAAAAGTACGATGTTTTATAAACGAACTGTAACTCAAGGAAACTAATAAAGGAGAATAAATAACTAAAGAATAAATGGATTAACGTGAGATAAAAGGTAAGTTTACTTCCGAAAATGTTTATATATTTAAATAAAGTTACTTTAATAAATAAAGATATAATAACTGAAAACTGTAAACTATCTTGACAAAGTAAAAAGCTATTGAATAAGAATAGAGGCATTGAGACTAGGGAAATGGGCTTGTTAAACTTTCCCAACAAGTGCACCCTCCCCCCCCACCCCCCCCCCCCCTTCTCAATGTCTCCAAACTGAAAACTAAAAACTTGAGAAAAATTGACTGACTGGCTATGGAATACCTTCTTTGTATAAAAACGGTTAAAAACAAACAACATGAAAAACTAAGGATATTAATTCTAACACTTAATGCAAAAGGATGCCTGGCAATAATTAGCAGCTAAAAACATGCCTCCGAAACTTGTAACAATAACTTAAATTCAAAACTACGTTAAAAACTCTAACGTGCCTAAAGACTTGAACAAAATTCAAAACTCTAAATTTTCCATCATCTAAAAGTTCAAGGACCAAAAGAACAAGCAAAATCTATGTCGTCGTATTGAAGAGGCTTGCAATAGACGTTCCATGCTGAGAAATGTGTATAAAAAAATTTTTTTGCCTAACACCAATCATGGCTTCTTTACAAAAATTCAAACCTTTAAATTTCAACAATATAAACACAATTCAAACATTATAACAACTTGAAAAATATCACAGTGAAAAATCAACATACGTACCAACTTACAAAATAATGTTTTCAATTTGAAACGCTAAATACCAGCTAACTTCGTCATCTTGACCACAGCTAAATATGCAAATTTACACAACAATTCAAACAATCTCTTTTATTTAACAAATTTAACAATAAAAAGAAAAATTGAGCAAAATTAAATTCATTAGTCTCTCCCAGTAGCTTCAAGGATTTAATAAAAATGTTAAACTCAAACAACAACTTGGCATCTGATTAGCAAGACAAAACAATTGATAGCTGTACATTTGTCCATCAACTAACATCATCTTACATTACAATGGCCTTTCTCTCTTCCTACATTTGCACAGACATTCACATAGAAGATATCAGATGCCTGCAATGAGAAAAATTATTAGACACAATATAAACAATACAATAATAGTCCATTATCATAGATGATCAACCTGCAACAGAACTGTCTAAATACACATAACAAAAATATATCCAATCTAAAAACTTGAAGATTAAACACAATATATATATTATTTTAATTAAAAATTCTTTACTAATCTTTAAACATACTTAAATTTCAAACAATATTGCTACACAAGGGAGAAAACTAATTTACTGGAAAAATCCAAGATTCTAAACTCTATTACTTTAACTTTAAACCACATCAACTTTAACTTTAATTTTCAAATATTTAAATTTCATAAACTGAATAAATTATAGTAAAAAAATATGTCCAGCAACTTTAATCTAGATTTTTAAGCAAAAAGACATAAATGAAAAACCCTTTTAAATGTTTAAGTTACATATACATCTCTCAACTAACTGAAAAACGGGGACTAGTGACATTCTCAAAGATCATAACTAAGGACTTACAGAATTAAAAATACAATGCCCGCAGTAGATCCTCCAGTGACGGTTACCCCCCACACAAACTACCTCAGAGGTTCTCTGGCATTTGTCTCCCAAGGTACCACCCACCCGAAACGGTACTGTGGGCTGCTCGAACCCCCAAGAATAGAATGGCAAGAGGCACCATTTCCACCATTGGATGGGAAATTAAATGTTCATCAGTCAGAAGAGAAAGATAATGTAAAAATATGTGGCCAAGAGACTTCGTAAAACGCTAGTTAAAAACTTCTTAAACATTGCTTGCCTAAACCATGCAATGGCTATGCGCATTTCACCATATACATAGGATTACAAACGTTACACATTATGAAAAACTTTTACAAAAAAAAAATGGTGCGCAGTATGATTTCTTAAAAATTTAAAACAGAAATCTAAAAACAATTTGAAAAATTCTTAAAAACCATTTAAACATTAGAAACCTATATCAAATACAGTTCTAACAAATGTAAGCAAATCGTGTTTGGTTTGAGGCTTGGTAAAGACATCACTAATGTTCAATTTACTGGGGATATATTCTAAATCAAAAGCTTCATTATAAATTAAGTCCCTAATGAAAAAAAGCTTTACATCAATATGACGAGATTTATAAATTTCTATAGGTGATTTAACAAAGTTAATAGCCGCCTGGTTATCTGCATAAAGTTTCGACTTAATACCCAAATTGCGTATGATTGCTCTATCCCAACACTCCTGCAGGATCTGGTCAAACCAAACCAGGTTTTTGGAGGCCTCAGTCATGGCAACAAATTCCGACTCCATTGTGGATAAACTGACGCACCTTTTTTTAAAGGTACGCCAGTCCACGGGGGAACTGTCAACCATGACTATTTGCCCACCAACCCATGTTCGGTCATCCCGGTTCGCTGCAAAATCAGCGTCGGAAAAAGCAACCAGTTTCTCCTGATTACATTGTAATCGAAGATGGTAATGTCGTGTATACTTTAGATAACCAAGCAACCTCAATAACCCGTCCCAATGTGAAATTCCCTGATTGGACTGAAATTGGCTATAGATATTAACAGCATAAGAAATATCAGGTCTTGTTCTGCTTGCTATGAATGATAAACAACCCAATAAACTTCTATATGGAAAACGAGTCATGTACTCTTTTTCAGAATCAGAAGAAGGACAGTTAACTTTAGACAAAATAACCCCCTTACTAATGGGTAGAGAAGATATGGGAATTCGGAAATTTTTAAATTTCTCACATACTTCATCAATATAACTAGATTGATGCATACTCAACGAATCCCCCTTTTCCTCAAACTCAACTCCCAAAAGTTTACGGGTTCTACCTAAAAGTTTAATATCAAAATGCTTTCCCAATAACTCAAGTATCCTGTCAATCTTCTTCCTAACTTTCCCCAAAACCACAAAATCATCAACATATAACAGTAGTATTATGTCAGAGTCAAAAATATAAGTACAATTACAAGACTCAAATTTCCTAAAACCAATATTAATTAAAACTTTATGAATTTCGTAGTACCATTCTCTGCCACTCTGATGCAATCCAGTTTACAATACAAATGCTCTTTACCGGGGATGATGAAACCGGGCGGTTGTGACATAAAAACAGACTCCCGTAGCGGGGCATACAGGTAGGCGCTTGTAACGTCACACTGGACATGTGACCATCCGCAACACGATACTAAGAGGGAAAAGAAGAATCGAATCACTCCAAAGTTAACAACAGGGCTAATGGATTCCTCATAAGATTCACCCTTTATCTGTTTGAAGCCCTGGGCCACCAAACGAGCCTTAAAACGAGCGATTTGTCCTCTTTCGTCCCACTTGACTCCCACCGACAGCCCACAGGGGTCACGTTTTCCGGCAATTTCTCCAAATGCCAAGCCAACCATTCATTCATAACCCCGATTTTCTTTTGCATTGCAGCAAACCACATCGCACGTTCAGGAGACTTTTCTGCTTGCTTGAAAGTTTTAGGTATAATTATGCTGCCTAGTCATGCTGAAATAGAAGAAGACTCAGGATTATCAGAATTATTATCATCAGATTCAGAATCGACAGGGACTAAGCTGGCATACCTATTGGTACCACTAAAATCAAAAATGCTAGGGTCATATTTAATACCATTTGCATTACAATACCGCTCAACTTCCATAGGTGACCTCAACCTATCAGTTTTATCTTCCTCAAAATAATAAATATCTACCCTGTCTCTGGTGGATCTCATTACAGGCTTGCATAACCACCTAACTTCTCGTTTAGAGGGAATAGGGGTCTTTGCTTCCTCAGTGTCGGTGTCAGACTCGGAATCCACAACCCCTTCCCCACTAATCCAGGAATCCGGTGGTGTGCCAGGAGGATTCGAGAATAAACAGGAATCTACTCCTCCAGCACCTTCACCTTGATTATCGCCGGAATCAATGGAAAAAGGGTCACAAGATCCCGGGCCCATCACTGCTCCCCTGCCACCAGAAACAGGATCTGGAAGTTCTCTAAAAGATACACTGATGGTTTCTACGATTTGATCATTCTCTGGTACCCATATGCGATAACCCTTCGTATTAAAAGCATAACCCACAAGATGCCCTTCTTAGCTTTTGGATCCAATTTAGAGGTACGTTTTTGATGCGGAATTCCAACATAAGCTATTGCCCCAAAAGGTTTAAGATGCCTGACAGATGGTTTCCGGCCCCCGTACAACTTGAAAGGTGACTTTGATAAAGATTTAGGACAAATTTGATTCCAGGTATAACAAAAATATTTTAAGGCCTCTGGCCAGAACTTCGGATTCAATTTACTTTCAGCAAGAATAGTTCGGACCCCATTGACAGCCGTCTGCATAAATCTCTCAATAACCCCGTTTTGTTGTGGAGAAAAAGAGTTGGTCAATTCATGGTGTATTCCCTTCTCATCAAAATAAATTTCAAAGTTATCATTGACAAACTCACCCCCATTATCTGACTTGAAATTCTTAACTTTTCTACCCAAGAAATTCTCTGTACGAGTAATATGAGACTTGACAATGTCAAACACATCAGATTTCAATCTCATTGGGTATAAAGATACTCTACGGGAGTGATCGTCCATAATTGATAAGAAGTACCATTCCCCATTTCTCCCAACTGTACGATATGGTCCCCAGACGTCAGCCATTAAAAGATCTAAAGGATGTTCTGACCGAATACTGCCAATGGGTTTAAAAGAAGGTTTTCAAAATTTAACTTACAGACTTCACAATGAAAATCGTTATCTTTTAAATCCACTAAACCTCGGACCCCATTTTCCTTACATGTATGTATCAGTACAGATGGACTAATGTGCCCAAAACGTCTATGCAACAATTCCAATTTACTTAAACGTTTAACATTACTTGTAGCATTACTTTCAAAAGACACATTTTTATAAGGTTTAGGAGTCCTTGGAAATAGTTGATAAAAACCCTTCTTTAAAAATGCCTTAAATAAAATTTCATCTCCCCTCAGGACGTCAATTACCCCTCCACCACCCAGAAATGCAAGACCTTTCCTATCCAATTGAGGGCCAGAGATCAGGTTACGTCTTAGTTGGCTCGAGTACATTACATCAGTGAATGTAAACACTCTTTGTCCAAAGCGCAACCTCACCTCTCCCCTACCCTCAATAGGAAAGGATATATCCTTGACAGCAACATTCATTTGTTCATCAGATAACATTAAATTTAACAAAAAGATTTCTATTAATACAGAAATGATGAGAGGCACCTGAATCAAAAATCCAGGTGTCTTCATCTGATGAACTACATAAGCTAGCCTGAGAAATTACGTAAGTCGACTTACGTGAACTGTCAGTAAAATCGTCCTCCTCACTTCGCTGTATCTCAGGTTGCCGTTGCCGTCTAGGAGTTGCTCTAAAACCTCGGGCCCTTCGGCAAGATCGGGACGATGGGGATCTCAGATGACCTCTGGAATCTCTAGAAATGCTCCTGTCTGCTGCAGAATCAGTAGATGAATTTCGAAAACCACGTCGATAGGCTCCTTTTCTTCTCCCTCGAAATGCACCAGAAGAAGAATCTGTAGAACCAACGGAGTTTGGCAAAGAATCTGTATAATTAGGATAACTTGATCGATCCGAGTCACAACGGGATTTCAAAAATTTACGACATTTACTTCTTATATGACCTTGAATTCCACAATGCCAGCACTTTTTAGAAAATCGAGGTCTTGGCTTACATTTAACACTGTTCGCCGATGGTGTACATTTGGAGTTATCTTGATCCCGTACAGTTACACGAGTTTCTTCTGAAATAAGTTCCAACACTATTTTCTCGAATTTAAAATTTAAACTCATCTTCTGACCATCTTAAAATATTCTGCACAATACCATCATATTTCCTCGGTAAATAACGGATCGGTTGGAAACTTAAATAAATCTCATTAAAACTTGCATCTTGTTCCTTAATTATATTCGTAAGCCTTCTTAATCTAGTCGCAAATAAGTTGATCGATTCCCCCTCTTTCTTTCTACATTCTATCAATTCGGTGAACGACTTCATTAAAAACGATCTAGAGTCGGGGTGGAAACGTAGACGAATTTTATTCCACGCCTGAACAGCATTCGTACAATCAGCTATAACTCTTTTAAATTCACCTTCAATATTCAAAAGTATAATTGATAGGGCTTGTCTTGAGTGCTGTTTAAACGTACTTGCATCTGTCTCAGTCACCGAAGCACTCACAGCTAACTCTTCCTTTGCCGATTCAATCACATCCCAGAGTCCCTTATCAATTAAAACAAACTTCATGTCGACGCTCCACCCCGCATAATTCGTTGCATTCAATTTTTCTATTGTATTACTTGCCATTTCTGCTTCAAATTATATAAAAATAGATTGTGATTAAAAATAAATTTAAATTATAAATCTTCAATGAGAAATCGGACATGTATAACCTTCTGTCCCCCCCCCCCTCTTTTAATCAATATACATCCTTTGTTAACTTTACAATAACTGAAATATTTCATGGGGGTTAGGCCATTCAAATATAAGACTTTTCAAATAAAAGATTGAAACATTTTTGTCAGATGCTTTTAATTTTCAATTTTTCTTCTTTAATCTACACCCACAAACCTGAGCTCTTTGCCCATAACCTCTTCTGTTAGGGGTTAGCACAAGTACTAACTCCCCAACATCTAATACTTATAACACTAATTTAAAAGTCTTAAGCAGAGTGAGCAGCTAAGCAGATTCGAAGGTGTAATGAATATGTAAATGAAGAAGAAAGATATAGCATGTCAAAAATGAATTCTTTAAAACATCTGCAAATGATGAACTTAAATAGATAATGTTAAAAATGTCCTTGAAATCATTAAAAACATACGCAGGTTTCCATTAGCACATATCACTTTATTTTCTTCCATAATTCACATAAAAGTTTTAAGTTAAAATAGTCTTTCATAATAAATCATAAATAAGCTGACAAAAGATAAACGATAAAATTATTTCATAAACAACTATACCTTTCAACAGAAGCCATGACGTTTGAAGATTAAAATAACGAAAACTTAAAAGTGATGATGATTAAAAGTAAACCAGATGAAAACAAGCCGCTTGAATAAATAATTACCATGAAGTCATAGCAGCATCCTGATAACAACCGAAGCTGTCATAGTAACTTGATCCTTAGCTTAATAATAAGTTGTCTCTCCCCCTCCGAGAGAAACAGATTATATACGGAAGCAAGCACGGCACGTGCCAATACGTCCATTCACTAGAATGATATATGATACCGTGATTCGGCAACAGCGAATGACGTCAACTAATTCATTCATAATTTTCTCTGCTGCCCTCTATCGAAGGAAAAACTAACCGCATAATTTGAACTGCTGAAATGAACTATGACGCGTGGCCATCATAAATTATCCGTGAGCGGTAAACAAAAGTACGATGTTTTATAAACGAACTGTAACTCAAGGAAACTAATAAAGGAGAATAAATAACTAAAGAATAAATGGATTAACGTGAGATAAAAGGTAAGTTTACTTCCGAAAATGTTTATATATTCAAATAAAGTTACTTTAATAAATAAAGATATAATAACTGAAAACTGCAAACTATCTTGACAAAGTAAAAAGCTATTGAATAAGAATAGAGGCATTGAGACTAGGGAAATGGGCTTGTTAAACCTTCCTAACAGAAATTGCGGGATGCGCAGCGATAGGATTCAATTTTCAGAAAATTCGGAACAGAATCACCTCTGCTCCTGAGATCTTACATAACCCTCCTTCAAGCATTTTTTTAAAAATAGCTGTCACCATTTGCACGTTATTGAATTGTATTTAAAATCAGTCAGTCCATTTTAGGACACACTGTATATTCAGTAGCTATGAGATAATGGCTGAAAGAAGCATTAAAAAAAATAAAGCTGGCTTCGATATGTCAGTTAGATGTTTAATTGGGCTGAAATTTCCAGGTCCAATCCAAACAAAAAAATATTGGCCCGGCTCGGTATAAAAGCTAAAAAATTGACTCCAGCTCAGCCTGCATTTTGCAATTAAATTTATTCATAAAGCACACTTACTTATGCTCATATTTTATTTTAGATTATGTTCGAAATTCATGAACTCAGAAAAACATTAATATAAATGGCTATTTAAGCAATTATGCACATAAACACTACGTAAAAATCATTACTTAGACAAATACATTCAAATGAAAATCCAGTAAGAAAATCAGTTTAGAATGAAAGAAACGTATGATAAAAGAAAATCACAATTTTAAAGCTCTACAAAGAAAAGAAAAAGTAGATTTTAAAAAATGCATCTCTGTAACTTATCAAATCAAATTAAATTTTTAAAGATTTCGCTAAACAAATGTACAACATAAATATAATTTTTGTGAATAACAGATGCCAGACCAACTTGGGGTCGGGGAGAAGAATTTAGAGAAGTGCACGTGTCGCGGTCGGGCCAATACTGCTTATCATACGGGCTGACACGGACCGAACGTTTAGCTCTTATTCCGGGACGAGCCCTGATCTGGAAATTTTGACCAGTGCAGACCTCCAGTAAGAATGAAATACAGGCCTGGCTTGACCTGGAAGAAAAAAAAGTCTGGCCCGTCACAAATTTTCAGAAAAATTTAAGATCAGGGTACGGCTCTAAAAGAGAGACCTTACCAGGGCCGAGTCTTGTGGATTTAAACTGGCGCGACCCGGCTTCACCCCAAGTCATTTCCCGTGAGGATGCATAATGCTGTTTTCCAAACCCTTTATTTGCCCAAGGTGTGGGGGGGGCGCTTAGATCCGCCATTGACTGGATTGATTACTTATAGCCTTCAGAACACATCTTTAGCTCAGAATGAACCTTTTTATCTCAACTGGTTGTTTAGAACTCCTAAAAGTAAAATTTTTCATCATCATACTTTTCTTTATTAATTAAACGTTATGGATAAATAAGATTAAGCAAAAACATAATTTGAAGAACAAATTAAAAAAATTGTTTAAGCCCGAGAAGGGACAGATATTAAGATATTTCATTCAATTAGTTCTACATTTAATGTTAAATTTTTGGAACAAATTAGTTAAGCCAATTGAAGATTAAAAGATAAAAATAAAACTATACAATATGATACTTAAAATACCCCACAAAAAATAGATTCCGTTCAAATGAAATCGAAATAAATCTCACACATCAGAAAATTATTTCTAAGTTTAAGTTGGGATATAAATAGTTCTCATCTCGGAAAAAAAAAAAACATTTTAAAATTTAAATTATGTATTTCATCACTAAGTTCACTACCTGCGTAAAAATAGCTATCCATTTGAAACTTTTTACTAAAGCAAACTTGACCAAAGCAAAAACTTATTCTGAAAATTCCTTTTTATTTCCACTATGACACCATATTCACCTTTTTAATTCTTGAAAAAAAAAAAAAAACAAGTTCAATTTAATGTTTCACGTGGAAACGTTTCAACTAAAAAGAAATAAATTATTATTATGGCTTTTGAAATTTTTGCAACAATGAAGAAAAAGTGTTACATTTTCTATGAAAAATGTCCGTTGATTCTCAATGAAGAAAGAGAAATTTGGAATTAAGAAAAATATTTGAATAATGCAAAAAAAATTGGCCCACGTTTCTCTCTGGGTTATAATTCACCCATATGCAAAGGCATTTTACCATTTGTTTTGACCCTGAAGTCAGGCAAACGTTTTTACACTTTAAATTTATAATATCATTAGAATTAGTAAAGAATAAAAAATGAATGGCATCAGGGACAAAAAGGTGGGAAGAAAAAATGAAAAAGTTATGATCTCCATAGGTTTTTCCATGTTAAATTAACATTGAGAAGTGACACTGGAAATAAAAAAGTATTGCACTGCCGCGCAATACTTAAATAAAACAACTTTTCTGAAAAGGTCTTTATTTAATTTAAAAGTTTATATGCTTAAAAGAAAACTTTAAATAATATTTTTATGAGTATGTATTGAACTTCAGCATGGGGCACAGTGGTCCGCAATGAATACTGCTCCTGTAATGAAGAATTTTCAAAATATTTAATAATTGCTTATTCTCTATAAAGAAATATTGTTTTAAATAGTTATTTAACTATAAAATAAACAAAGAAAAATGACAAATTATTTAACCCTACAATTAGGGATGTAACTAATAGTGATTTGGCCGAACAGCCGAATATTCTGCCAAGTTTTAGGGCGAATACTGACTTAAAAAATATATATATATATATTTCCAATTTTAAAATCCAAAATTAAGTTAAGGACTAATTGAAATTAATTTTTTGTTTGAGTGTTCAAAATTCATAACAGCTGAATCTATTTTTTGTAATATTTTAAATACTTTGATGCCAATAAGATAACATATGACTTTCAAAAATGTAAATAATAATTTAATTCATAATTTTTTATTTAATCCATAGATAGTTCTAGTAATTTATATATATATTTTATCTAAAATAGAAATGCATTACCTCTGTAAAAATTAAACTTTTTTTTATTTTAGTAAAATCATTTCACTTCCCAAAAATAAGAACTTGCATGTGTCCTCCGTCTTTTTATATCCATTCACATTCAACTCAAGCTTAGTAAATTTTCACTCTGTATGTAAAGAAAAAGGTTGTTTTCTTAAAATATAATTATGCATTCCCTTAAAATATAATTATTCTTTTCTGCCACTTTTCTCTTTTCTTTCTCTCAAAATTAACAAGCCCCTCGTAATACTTCCTCCATCCCATATTTCACAATGAGATGCCTCCTAAAGCTGAAGTTTATGTAATATCATTATATACAGTTATTTATAAGTTGTCATGAAGCTTTAAAATTGAGTAAGTATTAGGATTTCTTTTTCTTATAATAATTAATGTATTTAGATATAATTTTTTAATATTGTTTTTTGAAAATATTTAAAATCACATTTCGTTTTGATTTTCTAGAACTTATTTAACCAAATATCTTAGAATATTCGGCCAAATATCTGTTCAATATTCGGCAAAAAGGCCGAATACCGAATAGTGGCCGAATATTCGTTACATCCCTACCTATAATGCATAGAGTAGCCATTTGGCACACTTTAAATTTCATGTTATATGTTGTTCAGATTATAATGTAGCCATCTGACACTTTAGTTTTCTCCTGAATTATGGATAATAGTTCATGTGTGATTTTTAAAATAAGTTTTCTTGTTCAATATAGCAGGGTTTTTTTTTTGTGTGTGTATGTATGTGTGTGTGTGGGAGGGAGGGAGAGAGAGAGAGATGGAGAGAAATCAAAATCATGCATTGTAGAGTTAACATAGTAAGAAATATTTTGTTTTGTATTTACTGCCTTTGAAAAATATAACTGTAGCCTAATAAGTAATAGATGACCTCACTGGATTGGTTATTTATAGCTTCAGAGCACATGATTAGCTCATAATGAACTATTTTATCCTCCTGACTATTTTGAGCTTCTAATAAATTTTTCATCATCATATTTGTCTTGTTTGCTGATTTTTTTTGTACTTAATTAATAACTTATTTGCAATCACTCCTCTTTCTTATATTGTTACTTTCAAAATATAATAGATTTTTTGATAATACTATAGTTTTATGTTTTTTGTTTCAAATGCTACTTGCAAATTTATATTATTATATTATTTTGGAGATAAAGGGGAAATAAAAAAGAATTAGATTAATTATAAATAGATTTATATTGTATTTTAGACAATAACTAATAGTGGACCACTGTGCCCCAGTGGGTGGACCAGTGTACCCCACTTCCGGGGCACACTGGTCCACTTTGCGGGTGTATATCAATTTTTTTTTTTTGAAAAATGTATTGGGAACTATGTTCTGCAAAAATTATGAGGTATGTAGAAAGGTTTAAAGAATATTCAAAAATATTTTCAGGTACATTGCTCTCTCCGTTAAAGAGAAAAAAAATGTTAACTGCAAAAGTGGTCCACTGTACCCCAGTCTCCCTTATATACTATATACAAAATAAAGAGATATCTATAAAAAAGAAAGAAAAAATATATTTACATAACATTACACCAATAGAAAAATATAGTTAAAAAAAATAAGGATAAATCATAAATTTTTCAAACAAAAAATATGCAAAATTATTACTTATCCACCAGTAGAATTCAAGTCATAAAAAAAAGTTCCCAAAGGCTGACAATCACAACAACCACATCAGATTATTTATCATTAAAAAATCCTGCCTCAAACCTTCTGGCACAGCATTAGGACTTTTCCCTGAAGCTTTCTGAAAATCAGAAAATTACATAACTATTAGAAGGATGAAAATTAAGAATATTTGTACATATCATAATTCTAAATTTAATAGACTACATTAATGTATTATGACATTAGACAACATTAATCATTAACACCATTAAAGCATCGGCATTAGATAAACATTGAAATTATCAATTTTTGCTACAGATTTGCTAGTACAACTTTCTCAAAGATTAGATCTTTATCATTAATGAACGTTTTTGCTAATTTAAAAAATATACATGAGAACAAAACTGATCAGTTACTTTTCAGCTGCATACAACAGGAGCAAAAGAAGACTTAACCCTCCCCCTCCCCCAAGAAACTCTTGATATGGAGTCAATGAGGATTTGTTTAAAATTTTATAACTCTTTATGAAATCGGAGTTTCCCCCAGTTTTAAAAAAAGGGCAGGGTGCTTCTTGTAGGAGAAGGGCACTTTTGGATTCCGAAGGGCATGTTTGGATTCTTCAGGGCACTTTTTTTAAAAATTTTAAAGGCATTCTTTTGATTTTTAAAACTACTTTTAATATTTAAGACAGAATGCTATTTTAAAGACAGCAATGAGTCAATTTTTACTATGCAAGTAAATTTCTAATAAACAAAGGAGTAAAGACACTTTTTTCGGCTGGGGGCAAAAAGGGTGCTAATGTTTTTCATCAGGGACAAGAGGGGTGCTATTTTGTAAACGTAAGGGCAGGCAGAGTGCAGCACCTTCCTGAAACTGTCTAGGGGAATCTCTGATGAAATGATACATATAGCTTGACATACCATCATTTCTAGCAAAAAAGTACCAGAGCCCTAATATTCTGCAGTACCAAAACCGTAGCCCCCCCCCCCCCCAACTTCCCTGGCTTCACTCAAAACCACATATTTATAATTCATACACTATTTTCAAAATTTTTAACATTTTTTTTTGTATTTAGCAAAATAAAAATTTAGTACTTTTCGGTTAGCCGGGCGCCAGTGTTTTATTTACATTCATATATACATATGTATGCACATACATGTACATATATATATGCATATGTATGTATATATTTATGTATGTGTGTGTACATATATATATATGTACATATATATGCATATATGAATGTAAATAAAACACTGGCGCCCGGCTAACCGAAAAGCAGGGGTCACATCAACTTTAACTTTAATTTTCAAATATTTAAATTTCATAAACTGAATAAATTATAGTAAAAAAATATGTCCAGCAACTTTAATCTAGATTTTTAAAGAAAAAGACATAAATGAAAAACCCTTTTAAATGTTTAAGTTACATATACATCTCTCAACTAACTGAAAAACGGGGACTAGTGACATTCTCAAAGATCATAACTAAGGACTTACAGAATTAAAAATACAATGCCCGCAGTAGATCCTCCAGTGACGGTTACCCCCCACACAAACTACCTCAGAGGTTCTCTGGCATTTGTCTCCCAAGGTACCACCCACCCGAAACGGTACTGTGGGCTGCTCGAACCCCCAAGAATAGAATGGTAAGAGGCACCATTTCCACCATTGGATGGGAAATTAAATGTTCATCAGTCAGAAGAGAAAGATAATGTAAAAATATGTGGCCAAGAGACTTCGTAAAACGCCAGTTAAAAACTTCTTAAACATTGCTTGCCTAAACCATGCAATGGTTATGCGCATTTCACCATATACATAGGATTACAAACGTTACACATTATGAAAAACTTTTACAAAAAAAAAAAATGGTACGCAGTATGATTTCTTAAAAATTTAAAACAGAAATCTAAAAACAATTTGAAAAATTCTTAAAAACCATTTAAACATTAGAAACCTATATCAAATACAGTTCTAACAAATGTAAGCAAATCGTGTTTGGTTTGAGGCTTGGTAAAGACATCACTGATGTTCAATTTACTGGGGATATATTCTAAATCAAAAGCTTCATTATAAATTAAGTCCCTAATGAAAAAAAGCTTTACATCAATATGACGAGATTTATAAATTTCTATAGGTGATTTAACAAAGTTAATAGCCGCCTGGTTATCTGCATAAAGTTTCGACTTAATACCCAAATTGCGTATGATTGCTCTATCCCAACCAAACCAGGTTTTTGGAGGCCTCAGTCATGGCAACAAATTCAGACTCCATTGTGGATAAACTGACGCACCTTTTTTTAAAGGTACGCCAGTCCACGGGGGAACTGTCAACCATGACTATTTGCCCACCAACCCATGTTCGGTCATCCCGGTTCGCTGCAAAATCAGCGTCGGAAAAAGCAACCAGTTTCTCCTGATTACATTGTAATCGAAGATGGTAATGTCGTGTATACTTTAGATAACCAAGCAACCTCAATAACCCGTCCCAATGTGAAATTCCCGGATTGGACTGAAATTGGCTATAGATATTAACAGCATAAGAAATATCAGGTCTTGTTCTGCTTGCTATGAATGATAAACAACCCAATAAACTTCTATATGGAAAACGAGTCATGTACTCTTTTTCAGAATCAGAAGAAGGACAGTTACCTTTAGACAAAATAAGCCCCTTACTAATGGGTAGAGAAGATATGGGAATTCGGAAATTTTTAAATTTCTCACATACTTCATCAATATAACTAGATTGATGCATACTCAACGAATCCCCCTTTTCCTCAAACTCAACTCCCAAAAGTTTACGGGTTCTACCTAAAAGTTTAATATCAAAATGCTTTCCCAGTAACTCAAGTATCCTGTCAATCTTCTTCCTAACTTTCCCAAAAACCACAAAATCATCAACATATAACAGTAGTATTATGTCAGAATCAAAAATATAAGTACAATTACAAGACTCAAATTTCCTAAAACCAATATTAATTAAAACTTTATGAATTTCGTAGTACCATTCTCTGCCACTCTGATGCAATCCAGTTTACAATACAAATGCTCTTTACCGGGGATGATGAAACCGGGCGGTTGTGACATAAAAACAGACTCCCGTAGCGGGGCATATAGGTAGGCGCTTGTAACGTCACACTGGACATGTGACTATCCGCAACACGATACTAAGAGGGAAAAGAAGAATCGAATCACTCCAAAGTTAACAACAGGGCTAATGGATTCCTCATAAGATTCACCTTTTATCTGTTTGAAGCCCTGGGCCACCAAACGAGCCTTAAAACGAGCGATTTGTCCTCTTTCGTCCCGCTTGACCATGTATACCCACCGACAGCCCACAGGGGTCACGTTTTCCGGCAATTTCTCCAAATGCCAAGCCAACCGTTCATTCATAACCTCGATTTTCTTTTGCATTGCAGCAAACCACATCGCACGTTCAGGAGACTTTTCTGCTTGCTTGAAAGTTTTAGGTATAATTATGCTGCCTAGTCATGCTGAAATAGAAGAAGACTCAGGATTATCAGAATTATTATCATCAGATTCAGAATCAACAGGGACTAAGCTAGCATACCTATTGGTACCACTAAAATCAAAAATGCTAGGGTCATATTTAATACCATTTGCATTACAATATCGCTCAACTTCCATAGGTGACCTCAACCTATCAGTTTTATCTTCCTCAAAATAATAAATATCTACCCTGTCTCTGGTGGATCTCATTACAGGCTTGCATAACCACCTAACTTCTCGTTTAGAGGGAATAGGGGTCTTTGCTTCCTCAGTGTCGGTGTCAGACTCAGAATCCACAACCCCCTCCCCACTAATCCAGGAATCCGGTGGTGTGCCGGGAGGATTCGAGAATAAACAGGAATATACTCCTCCAGCACCTTCACCTTGATTACCGCCGGCATCAATGGAAAAAGGGTCACAAGATCCCGGGCCCATCACTGCTCCCCTGCCACCAGAAACAGGATCTGGAAGTTCTCTAAAAGATACACTGATGCAGAGCATAAAATAACATTTAAAGTAGGCGACGCTAGTGTCGCCTAGTACCACGATATTGTCGCCCAGTGACAGGGCATGGTGCCGACAACCTTTTTTTTAAACAGGTGAATAAGCTGACTCTTTGACTCAGGAGATGATAAGAATGGCAACATATGTCACAGCAGTAAAAGAAAACACCGTATCACAGTTACAAAATGCTGCTTGTTTTGCTATCCAAGTAGATGGTTCTGATAAGAAATATGGAGTTGATAACAAATTTGTTAGAGCACGATTTTTTTCAAAAGAACAGAACATAGAACAATGTAACTGACTAGGACAATGTAAATTCAGTAAGCGAGGAGCAGAACGCCTTGTGGATTTTCTCAAGGTTGCATTTGATAACTTGTGTACTGAGAATCTCGCAAAAAATAAGTGGGTAAAGGGAAATACAGGCAAAAACAGCTGTCTCTGTGTTCTTATGAAATGGAACTTGGGTAAAGACTAACTTTGCGTTTGATGCTTTGCTCAGGTCTGACTTAACTGTGCCGGAGTTGGAATCATCAAGCAACATTTTGTCGAGTTTCTGCTCTACGCATTAAAGTGCTTGAAGAAATAGCTGGAACAGAAAATCAAAGTGCCTTTTGTTTCCCTGCATATTTTGAAGTCCAGTTCGCGAAACACTTAAAAAACTTGGCAAAAGCGGTACGGCAAAATTTTTCTCTCATGCAAAAACATTGAGAAAGGATAGTGATAACATTACATCAATCCTACTCAACAAAAACTGAACAAACTTGTGCTCGTGGGTTCATTCGATTATAAATAGATTAAAAATAAGTGAACAACATCTGACTTGCTTAATGCTAGATGTTCCGACACATTTTGAAAAATTTGAGACAGACAGTCAAAGGTCTTTCATTACCACTGCCTGATAAAGAATTGATATAGAATTTGTCAAAGAAATTTTTTTACAAATTCTTTGATGCTTGTCAAAGATGGGCAAGTCCTGGGGGTTACGAAGAACAGTTGATGGAAATAAATGAAGGCACTTAGGAATCTGAAAGTGATTAGTAAATTCAAGAAAATCCTCGCAGATGTAAAAACAACTCGTTAGTTTCTACCCATAGATGCTGGTCTGCAGTGAGAAAAGAAACTATATTGAGTTGTAAAGAATTTGTTTCTCTAAGATTGGAAGAGGACAAATCGAGCATCTCCTACAGGATAGATGCTTTGTTAAATGCACGAAGACCAACAGATGTTGCTAGTGCAGCCCACCTTGATGTTGAGAACTTTTTTGGTAAAGATGAAGTCGCCTATTTAAATGATGATATGATGGCTTTGTGCGCAGCTGAAAATCTGCGTCTTTCTCATCGACAGCAAGACTATTTTTACTTTAAGGCGTCTCAACCTCACTCTGTTTTAAACAAATTGGTGCTGTCATATGTTTCTTTGACACCTCAAAGTTCACACCTCTTTGTTGGTAAATAAAGTTGTTGGCGCATGGAGTTGTGTCCATACTTACAATGCTTAAATCCAAAAAACAGTCGGAACTAGTATAAAGAGAAGCCTTAAACTCAAAGATGTTCATTGCTTTTAATGGAATTCGAGCAACTTTTTATGATCAAAGACCCATTATTGCAAGGTTCCTAGAGAGCAAAGTAAAAAATAGAACACTTCCAGATAAAGAAACCTATGAGAAACATGAGTTTGCTAAAAAAATGCTTTGCTAAAGACAGTTACTTGTAAAATAACTTAACGAATATAATTATTATTGTAGGATTTTGCAAACATTATAAATAATTAATAAAGTTTTAAAATTTTAAAACATGAACAAAATTGTTTTCTCTACCTGCTTAATTCTACTATTTGCATAAGACGGTCCCAGGCTTGTATAAAACCAAAAACTTTCGGTGCACATAAATATTGGTTCAATAACTTTCTGCAAATTAATTTAACGTTTAATAAAATAACGTGTTTTATTATTTTGACGACATGAATTAAAAACAGGAGTTTCAAAATAATTACCATTTAAATTAAAAATTAATTAATATTAATTAAAGAATAATTATTTTGGATAAAAAATAATAAACCTAAAAATCCATGGTAAGAAGGGTGAATTCTTATCAAATATTTTGTCAGTGATTTTAGAAACAGCCCAATCCTTAATATTATGACCTTTTCGCACGAAATGCCAGTCACTCTGTTCACAGAAATAATGTGACATTGCTTCTGAAACAACTGAATCACATTTTGTAGGGAGAGGTCCATTCATAAGTATTATCATTAAAGAGACCGATGAGTTTTTTCCGCGATCCTTTGACGAAATTTGCGTTTTTTTCTTTGATTCTTTGATGAAATCCGTTTTTTTTTTTTTCCGCAATCCTTTAATGAAATTCAAGCTTTTTCCACAGCGTTTTGACGAAATTCGCGTTTTTTCGAGATCTTTTGGCAAAATTCACACTTTTTCCGGCTATGCTTTTCAAAATACGTTTTTTTTCCTGCGCTCCTTTGGCAAAATTTGCGTTCTTTTGACGAAATTCGCGCTTTTTCCGCGTCCCTTTGACGAAATTCGTGTTGTTTTTCGCGATCCTTTGAGGGATTAGTTTTTTCTGCGGTACTTTAAAGAATTTACGTTTTTTTTCGCGATCATTTTACAAAATTCAGCCTTTTTCCGCTACGCTTTTACGAAATTTGTTTTTTCCTGTACTCCTTCCACAAAATTTCAGTTTTTTCTGCGATTCTTTAACGAAAATATCCTTTTTTACGATTCTTCGAAGAAATTAGCATTTTGTCCGCGGTCCTTTGACAAAATTTGCGTATTTTTCGCGATGATTTGACGAAATTGGTGAATTTTTTCTGCGAACGATTGACGAAATTGATCTTTTTTCGTCGACCATCTGTTGAAATTCACAATATTTTTCAGTGATATTTTTTTTATGTCTGAATTTTTGGACTGATGGCCGATTATATTTTTAATTTTCGGAACCGAATGCCTTAAGTTTTCTGAACAAAATCTCCCCTGGCAAACAATAAATAAATCATACATAAAATTTTGCTATTCTTTAACGAAATTATCTTTTTTTACGATCCTTTGACGAAATTCGCGTTTTTTTCGCAGTCCTTTGACGAAATTACCTTCTTTTCGCGATGTTTTGGCGAAATTGGTTTTTATTTCAGCGACCATTTGTTGAAATTCGCAATATTTTTCAGTGATTTTTTTTATGTCTGAATTTTCGGACTAATGGCCGATTTTTTTAACTTTTCGGAACCAAATGCGTTAAATTTTTGGAACAGAATCACACCTGCCAAACAATAAATAAATCGTACATAAAATTAGGGAATATTTTTAACTGTTCGATATTAAAAAAAAAGTTACAAGAACAAAAATTACGTTTTCCTTTCTAAAAATGTCCGCAAAGTTCCGAATTTTGCGGAAAAATTTCCGCGCACGGCATGCGTCTATATTATACAACTCTGGACAGTCCTTTGTATAAAAATTCTAAACCATTGCAACTGTTATTGTAGCATTTTGGAAATATTTTATTGATGCAGTTTGATTTTTTAAAATATAAAGAGTAAAATCTGATTCCTTGTTCAGTTCCAGTCTTTGCAAAATATAGTAACTTGTAAAAGTCAAAATATGTTTAACCACTACAATTATTATTCATTTTACATTTTGGAAACATGTTATAAAATTTAACATAGTAATTTTATATTATTTTTAAATTTAATGATTTTCATTCATCAAGAGGAAAGTATGTTTTCTTGATTAGTTGAACTTTGGGTCTAAAACTATAGTTAAGGTACTATTTCACGAACTATTTAACGATTCAAGTCAAATTTATTTTTGAATTTCAGAATTTATTCTAGGCTCCAATTACCTAATTAGTCAGATATATTATGGTTGTGAACAAAAGCAAAGTGTACAAACTAATAAAAGGTAAGCAATATTTTAAGGTGAATTTAAATGATAATTTTCCTACATTAAAGTTTTAATTAGGCATACGAATTTGGTAGGTTAGATGTTATGTTTGGTCCATTACTAACATAACAATTAAAAATTTGTATGAAACGAGAGTTTGTATGAATATAGCCTCTTTAATTTTACCTAACTCTAAATAAGGCGGTGTACATTTTTCAATGACGATTTTCTAGTTTACTAACCAGCAACAGGAAAAGTATAATAGACATAACTAATAAGATATAAAAGTTTGTCAGCCAGTCGATATTCTTATTATTTGGTTTGCTGTTATCGGGGGTAGGGGTTGATTTATGAACATTTATTTGGGACAACAGACTATACCGTTTGTCGCCCAGTGAGAATTCGTTAAAATATGCTCTGCACTGATGGTTTCTACGATTTGATCATTCTCTGGTACCCATATGCGATAACCCTTCGTATTAAAAGCATAACCCACAAGATGCCCTTCTTAGCTTTTGGATCCAATTTAGAGGTACGTTTTTGATGCGGAATTCCAACATAAGCTATTGCCCCAAAAGGTTTAAGATGCCTGACAGATGGTTTCCGGCCCCCGTACAACTTGAAAGGTGACTTTGATAAAGATTTAGGACAAATTTGATTCCAGGTATAACGAAAATATTTTAAGGCCTCTGGCCAGAACTTCGGATTCAATTTACTTTCAGCAAGAATAGTTCGGACCCCATTGACAGCCGTCTGCATAAATCTCTCAATAACCCCGTTTTGTTGTGGAGAAAAAGAGTTGGTCAATTCATGGTGCATTCCCTTCTCATCAAAATAAATTTCAAAGTTATCATTGACAAACTCACCCCCATTATCTGACTTGAAATTCTTAACTTTTCTACCCAAGAAATTCTCTGTACGAGTAATATGAGACTTGACAATGTCAAACACATCAGATTTCAATCTCATTGGGTATAAAGATACTCTACGGGAGTGATCGTCCATAATTGATAAGAAGTACCATTCCCCATTTCTCCCAACTGTACGATATGGTCCCCAGACGTCAGCCATTAAAAGATCTAAAGGATGTTCTGACCGAATACTGCCAATGGGTTTAAAAGAAGGTTTTCAAAATTTAACTTACAGACTTCACA
Source organism: Maratus speciosus (assembly GCA_963932465.1). NCBI lineage: Eukaryota > Metazoa > Arthropoda > Arachnida > Araneae > Salticidae > Maratus > Maratus speciosus. Next base: position 639,909,965 of record OZ010789.1, read on the forward strand.
ATGAAAATCGTTATCTTTTAAATCCACTAAACCTCGGACCCCATTTTCCTTACATGTATGTATCAGTACAGATGGACTAATGTGCCCAAAACGTCTATGCCACAATTCCAATTTACTTAAATGTTTAACATTACTTGTAGCATTACTTTCAAAAGACACATTTTTATAAGGTTTAGGAGTCCTTGGAAATAGTTGATAAAAACTCTTCTTATGCCTTAAATAAAATTTCATCTCCCCCCAGGACGTCAATTACCCCTCCACCACCCAGAAATGCAAGACCTTTCCTATCCAATTGAGGGCCAGAGATCAGGTTACGTCTTAGTTGGCTCGAGTAAATTACATCAGTGAATGTAAACACTCTTTGTCCAAAGCGCAACCTCACCTCTCCCCTACCCTCAATAGGAAAGGATATATCCTTGACAGCAACATTCATTTGTTCATCAGATATAACATTAAATTTAACAAAAAGATTTCTATTAATACAGAAATGATGAGAGGCACCTGAATCAAAAATCCAGGTGTCTTCATCTGATGAACTACATAAGCTAGCCTGAGAAATTACGTAAGTCGACTTACGTGAACTGTCAGTAAAATCGTCCTCCTCACTTCGCTGTATCTCAGGTTGCCGTTGCCGTCTAGGAGTTGCTCTAAAACCTCGGGCCCTTCGGCAAGATCGGGGCGATGGGGATCTCAGATGACCTCTGGAATCTCTAGAAATGCTCCTGTCTGCTGCAGAATCAGTAGATGAATTTCGAAAACCACGTCGATAGGCTCCTTTTCTTCTCCCTCGAAATGCACCAGAAGAAGAATCTGTAGAACCAACGGAGTTTGGCAAAGAATCTGTATAATTAGGATAACTTGATCGATCCAAGTTACAACGGGATTTCAAAAATTTGTGACATTTACTTCTTATATGACCTTTAATTCCACAATGCCAGCACTTTTTAGAAAATCGAGGTCTTGGCTTACATTTAACACTGTTCGCCGATGGTGTACATTTGGAGTTATCTTGATCCCGTACAGTTAAACGAGTTTCTTCTGAAATAAGTTCCAACACTATTTTCTCGAATTTAAAATTTAAACTCATCTTCTGACCATCTTAAAATATTCTGCACAATACCATCATATTTCCTCGGTAAATAACGGATCAGTTGGAAACTTAAATAAATCTCATTAAAACTTGCATCTTGTTCCTTAATTATATTCGTAAGCCTTCTTAATCTAGTCGCAAATAAGTTGATCGATTCCCCCTCTTTCTTTCTACATTCTATCAATTCGGTGAACGACTTCATTAAAAACGATCTAGAGTCGGGGTGGAAATGTAGACGAATTTTATTCCACGCCTGAACAGCATTCGTACAATCAGCTATAACTCTTTTAAATTCACCTTCAATATTCAAAAGTATAATTGATAGGGCTTGTCTTGAGCGCTGTTTAAACGTACTTGCATCTGTCTCAGTCACCGAAGCACTCACAGCCAGAGTTGGGCAGTATCGAAAATACATGTATTTGAAATACATTTTCAAAATACATTTGTATCTGGTATTTTAAACGGATAAGATCAAAGTATTTTTGAAATGTATTTTCTGATGGTTTTACAATGCATTTTGTATTTTGAAAATACTCAAAATACATTTTTTCCAAATTTCAAACTGTCATGTTTAAACCTCACAGAGAAAAGCTGCGATTCACTTAAAGGAAATACACGACCGTTTGTTTTGATTAGTTCTCAAATTCTGTTCTGGAAGTTAATATAAACACATTTTTCGACCTGAGATAAGGAGGTTGATGAATATGTTGTTTTGATACAGCGAACGTATTCTTGCTGATTAGTTGCAAAAATAACTTATGTATCGTAATGTTTCTGTGGGAATTAGAAGAAAAAAAAAACATGTATTGTGACAGAACGGAAGGATCTTTCAGAGTTGCACAGGTGCAGCGCTCTAACCGACAATATCCCATTGACCACAGATATAAGAAGCTCAATTTTTTTTTTTGTGTGTGGTCTAGTAGTATTTAAACATGTCGAAAAAGGATTTCTTAAAAATTCGCCTGTTTCATTCATTATATAAATTTTGTAAAAAAATACATTAGACTAACTGCAAGAAAACTGCTACAACTAACTTTTAAAGGAACGATTTGACTATGAATAAATGAAATTTATGGCTTTGAAAATTTTGCATTCGAATTATCCCTACTTTTTATGAATACTTTATAAAAGCTTTCTTTTTACGAATGTAAGAGTTTTCATATTTTTTCTGCTCTAAGACTTTCATAGTAAGTGCAAATGATTTCTTATTTCTTTGCGCTTACATATGGTTTGATATTTTACCTCAGTGTTTTAATTTTAAAACTACCGTAATTTCGGGTGTATAGCCCGCGGATCAAACAATCGTGTTTCGACCCAGAAATTCTTTAAAATAAAATGTAACTTCTTAGATCGCGGTAAATATTGGTCTTCAAATACTGAATAAAATTTCTGGGTCCAAACTGAATTGTTTGATCTGCGGGCTATACACCCGAAATTACGGTACTTTGTACGAAGAAATCGCACTTTTGTTAATAATAATAATAATTCAACTTGTGTAAAAAATTATCAAAATTTTTCATTTATATTTTTACATTCAGTAATACATATTTTAAATTTCGTATGCATTACTTCTAAAGCACCATAATAGAAAAGTTGTGCCCCAAGGGAAGGCCTAAAAAATCTTGCATAGTTGGGAGTTTTTATTAAACACACGCGCATTTTATAAAAAGAAAAAAATACATTTAAACAATTTTATTCGGTGTCATTGTACATATCAGATTATTATAAAATGTGTTCTTTTGTAGACATATACAAAGAAAGACTGATACTAGACTAATTTGTTTTTACATTCTTCTAATAAATAAGAAGAAAGTATTGGAATCGTGAAAATTTTCAACTTTCGTTTTTTGCTTAATTTACACGTTTCGTGAGATCTTGAACGCGATTTAGCTATTTTTGGGAAATGTGTGTCTGTCTGTTTGTGTGAGACACGATTTTTGTGGCCCTTCAATCTCAAGAACTAATGCATGGAGTTTAATAATAATCAAATTTCAGATTAAGATAGACGGAGGTATAACTTAGCTTTGGGTTTATATCGCCCAACAGGTGGCACTGCTATGCTTAATTATTTTATTCCATGATAGCTATATTGTATGAACCAATGTACAGAATTTCATCAAATTGCAATAGGCCTGAACAGAAATACTTGCCAATTAGCTTTTAGTGCATATCGCTCAACAGGTGGCGCTGCTATGCTGTTTTTTCATGATTTCCACAATAATTATATACAAAAAAACTAATGGACAAAATTTAAACCAATTTCATGTTATTTTAGATCTTCAAATAAATTAATGCTGGTAAAATTTGGAGTGCATCGCTCAAGAGGTAACATTGTTATGCTGTGTTTTTATGATTACCGTAACATGTATGTAAAACTCTTTTTTTTTTTTCGGTTTTTTTCCATGTCAAAATCACTATATTTCTAAATCAAATTGAAATGAAATAAGTATCACGTAGATAAAAGGTACCTTTTAAAAATAAATTTTCTGGTTCGTAGTGCTGATTTTTAAAAAATCTGAAGTTGGCAGGTGGGCCGTGAGAGCTATATCTCAAGAATTAGAGCACGGAATTTCATCAAACTTTATTGTGTATATAGTCTTAAAGATGATTTTTTTCTGTGCTGTGTTTTTTTAGGATTTTCGAGATTTTTATATCTATGTATCTATTGAATAGAATTGCACCAAACTTTTTATGCTTTTTTTGAAAATCAATACTGTCTCAATTTTGGCTTTGAACACTCAGTAGCGGACGGTGCTATCCTATGCCTCGTGAAAGAGATTCCTTATCTAGAGGTCTGCTCGGGTCGGAATTTCCAGGCCCGGCCCACACTAAAACAATCTTGTCCCGGCCCGTTTATATATCACAGTTCACGACCCCGCCCGGCCTGTACAAAAATCAGTGAAAACAGGCCCAGCCCGTGGAAAAATCGATTAAATGAGGCCCGGCTCAATTTCTACAAAACAGATTTTTTCTAAACATACAATTAAGATTCTTTTAAGGAATACTGCATACATATTTATGGGATAATTTTACAGTATATTTTAAAATTACTATGTGTTCGCAAGACAGAAAATACACAATAACAACATTAATGACTACCTAGTGCAGTTGTTCCCAATGTGGGGCGTACGCCCCACAGGGGGCAATATGACTTTTCAGGGGGGCAATTTCAGATTTCTTATTAACAAAATTTTTCTGCTATTTTTTTGTAATGAAATTAGCGTCTTTGTCTAAAAATGGAAATAATAGATGAGAAAATAAAAAAAAAATTGAATAAAAATAAATTTTCGAAACTATCCCATTTAAAATTTCAAAAGTACACTGACGGAATAATTATGTGATTTTTTTGGATAATTTGACACCTTGTATATTTTAGAAAATCATTTTAATTTGTACGGTTTTAATATTATTTTAGTAAATTATACTTCTTTTTTTTATTTTTTTTGTATTTTTGTTTTTTTTTTTTTTTTTTTTTTTTTACTATTTAGTTAAAATAAACTTCTACATCTATTCACAGTGCAATAATGCCCCATGAGGAAAATTTTACATAAGAAATTTTGTAGGGTATATCTAAAATTGACTATTTGGACATGTTTAATCTAAAAATGTTTTGAATGATCTAAATGAGGTGTTACATTTATGAAATTAATAAAACCCTGTGCGCATCACGGAAGGAAAAGGTTGAACGTAAACTTCTTATGGCTCTTCTGCAGACCACATACAGAACATGAAATTCATGATATATATATTTTAAAATTTAAAATTGGAGAACACATAATGGCCAAATAATAATAATGGGGGGAAAGCCCGCTATCAAAGAAGTATGTTATGAGAGGAAAGAAAAATAGTAACTTAAAATGGATAAAAGTGCGGATCCGGAAATGTTACTTGTGAATTATGTTATCCATACAGTCTTGGTGATAATCATATATCACTTATTCTTAATGAAGTACTATAATCTATTATAAAATGTACCAATTCTATCAGATGAAATACAAAATATGAGAGAGATTTCAAGAAATTTTACGAAAATAAAAATGGACTATTTATCACTTTTAAATTTCAGGTAAGTTGCCAAAAAACAATAAAAAACTTCTGTAGATGTAAATGCGAAGATCCATGGCATCACTGCATTCATCGGGTTAGGTTAAAAGCATACTTGTAATTAAAAAATTATCATTTTGATAAATTAAGGAATGTGAAATCACTTATCAGAGTTAATGCTATTTTCAGATCCATCCGGGAAAATGGAAGTTTATTTTTTATATGACAATATTTATATGATATAGAAGAGGGGAGGGGGGTACATCATAATTTCAGAGATGCTTAGGTGGGGTACGGCCAAAAAAAGGTTGGGAACCACTGACCTAGAGTCTTAGACTTTCACCATTCAAATAAGGATTCATTAAAAAATTAATGCAGTTTAGAATAAAAGAAAAAAAGGAGGGTTAAAACATGATAACCTTTGAAACTGTATAATAAAAAGCAAATTTGTAAAAATATGTCTCTGCCATTAAATAAGGCATTTCTCAAATCCAAAGGAGCTTACTGTTTGAAACATTTCTGAATTCATTTCTTTTCGGAAACGTATAAGATTGGCAGGTGTTCTTATTCAGAAACTATGTAATCGAATAAAGTTATCCATTTTTTGATAATGGCAATATACCTTTGAGAAAATACTGTCAAAGTTAAAGTTTTGAATCGGATTTCCGGAAGCGATAGCACGGGAAAGGAGAAAAACCTGCAGTCACGTGACAAGAATCTCTTATATCTCGATAAGTAATTTATTTGTAAAAAAGGGAAAACGTTATTCGATTCCAAATCCCATCAATAGTCAGGCCTGTCAGTTTTAAGCCTTTACAGTGAAACATTAGTCAGAAAATGTGTCAGGAAATTTCTCATTGTTGAGCAGTGAATTTGAGAACCACTTTGAGATATATTTCAAAAGATTCTGTTAAGAGAATTTCATTATCGCTATTAATATTTTTACAAAACATACTGCCTTCCCTACACATCCTGACAACAATAAAGCCCAGTTCCGGCCCTGCTCGACTATGTAGAAAAAAATGCAAGCCTGATCTCAGCCCGACACGAGTCTGCTGAAAAAATTAAGCCATGGCTCAGGCTCAGACACCACGTAACTGTCCGATGCTGATCTCTATGCTAGACATGTTATATTTCTGCATTGGTGTCGTCAAACTAGAATCAGCTCGTGACGCACATTTATACTTATTCTCGCGAAAGTCACTTTCATTGTAAATGGGTCACATTTTATCTGCTCCAATTAAAATTTTATAGCCGGCCGGCCGGCCCGCTTCTTTTATCAACCCGGCCCGTTTGAAAATTCGCCTCCATTTTGCCAGCTTGGCACGGACTGCGGGCCGGGCCGGGTACGGACCTCGTGCTAATTCTGGGACCGTGCAGACCTCTACCACAATCAATTCATGCAGTTATTCCTACTGAGTAACTTCCTTTACAAAGTAGTTTATTCAATATTAGTTATTCCTGCAACTTTCACACACTTTTAAGCACAATGTTGCCCCAATCTTTCAGGGTTTTTTTTTTTAAATCTTTCTTTGAGTTTTAATTGATTTTGCTTCTTTATTTGGAAATTTATAATTTCTAAAAAATTAATCAGTTTTGCAAACCAGCTTTGTATTTGACTAATTCAATTTAATGCACAATCGTCTTTATTTTTTTTTCAATGTATTTTGTATTTTAAATGTATTTTCAAAATACATGTATTTTGTATTTTGAATTTTTGAGATTTAGAAAGTATTTTGTATTTTGTATTTTAAGTTGAAAAAACAATGTATTTTGTATCGAAAATGGTTTTTCGATGTATTTTGCCCAACTCTGCTCACAGCTAACTCTTCCTTTGCCGATTCAATCACATTCCAGAGTCCCTTATCAATTAAAACAAACTTCATGTCGACGCTCCACCCCGCATAATTCGTTGCATTCAATTTTTCTATTGTATTACTTGCCATTTCTGCTTCAAATTATATAAAAATAGATTGTGATTAAAAATAAATTTAAATTATAAATCTTCAATGAGAAATCGGACATGTATAACCTTCTGTCCCCCCCCCCCCCTCTTTTAATCAATATACATCCTTTGTTAACTTTACAATAACTGAAATATTTCATGGGGGTTAGGCCATTCAAATATAAGACTTTTCAAATAAAAGATTGAAACATTTTTGTCAGATGCTTTTAATTTTCAATTTTTCTTCTTTAATCTACACCCACAAACCTGAGCTCTTTGCCCATAACCTCTTCTGTTAGGAGTTAGCACAAGTACTAACTCCCCAACATCTAATACTTATAACACTAATTTAAAAGTCTTAAGCAGAGTGAGCAGCTAAGCAGATTCGAAGGTGTAATGAATATGTAAATGAAGAAGAAAGATATAGCATGTCAAAAATGAATTCTTTAAAACATCTGCAAATGATGAACTTAAATAGATAATGTTAAAAATGTCCTTGAAATCATTAAAAACATACGCAGGTTTCCATTAGCACATATCACTTTATTTTCTTCCATAATTCACATAAAAGTTTTAAGTCAAAGTCTTTCATAATAAGTTATAAATAAGCTGACAAAAGATAAATGATAAAATTATTTCATAAACATATCAGATCAACTATACCTTTCAACAGAAGCCATGACGTTTGAAGATTAAAATAACGAAAACTTAAAAGCGATGATGATTAAAAGTAAACCAGATGAAAACAAGCCGCTTGAATAAATAATTACCATGAAGTCATAGCAGCATCCTGATAACAACCGAAGCTGTCATAGTAACTTGATCCTTAGCTTAATAATAAGTTGTCTCTCCCCCTCCGAGAGAAACAGATTATATACGGAAGCAAGCACGGCACGTGCCAATACGTCCATTCACTAGAATGATATATGATACCGTGATTCGGCAACAGCGAATGACGTCAACTAATTCATTCATAATTTTCTCTGCTGCCCTCTATCGAAGGAAAAACTAACCGCATAATTTGAACTGCTGAAATGAACTATGACGCGTGGCCATCATAAATTATCCGTGAGCGGTAAACAAAAGTACGATGTTTTATAAACGAACTGTAACTCAAGGAAACTAATAAAGGAGAATAAATAACTAAAGAATAAATGGATTAACGTGAGATAAAAGGTAAGTTTACTTCCGAAAATGTTTATATATTCAAATAAAGTTACTTTAATAAATAAAGATATAATAACTGAAAACTGCAAACTATCTTGACAAAGTAAAAAGCTATTGAATAAGAATAGAGGCATTGAGACTAGGGAAATGGGCTTGTTAAACCTTCCTAACAGAAATTGCGGGATGCGCAGCGATAGGATTCAATTTTCAGAAAATTCGGAACAGAATCACCTCTGCTCCTGAGATCTTACATAACCCTCCTTCAAGCATTTTTTTAAAAATAGCTGTCACCATTTGCACGTTATTGAATTGTATTTAAAATCAGTCAGTCCATTTTAGGACACACTGTATATTCAGTAGCTATGAGATAATGGCTGAAAGAAGCATTAAAAAAAATAAAGCTGGCTTCGATATGTCAGTTAGATGTTTAATTGGGCTGAAATTTCCAGGTCCAATCCAAACAAAAAAATATTGGCCCGGCTCGGTATAAAAGCTAAAAAATTGACTCCAGCTCAGCCTGCATTTTGCAATTAAATTTATTCATAAAGCACACTTACTTATGCTCATATTTTATTTTAGATTATGTTCGAAATTCATGAACTCAGAAAAACATTAATATAAATGGCTATTTAAGCAATTATGCACATAAACACTACGTAAAAATCATTACTTAGACAAATACATTCAAATGAAAATCCAGTAAGAAAATCAGTTTAGAATGAAAGAAACGTATGATAAAAGAAAATCACAATTTTAAAGCTCTACAAAGAAAAGAAAAAGTAGATTTTAAAAAATGCATCTCTGTAACTTATCAAATCAAATTAAATTTTTAAAGATTTCGCTAAACAAATGTACAACATAAATATAATTTTTGTGAATAACAGATGCCAGACCAACTTGGGGTCGGGGAGAAGAATTTAGAGAAGTGCACGTGTCGCGGTCGGGCCAATACTGCTTATCATACGGGCTGACACGGACCGAACGTTTAGCTCTTATTCCGGGACGAGCCCTGATCTGGAAATTTTGACCAGTGCAGACCTCCAGTAAGAATGAAATACAGGCCTGGCTTGACCTGGAAGAAAAAAAAGTCTGGCCCGTCACAAATTTTCAGAAAAATTTAAGATCAGGGTACGGCTCTAAAAGAGAGACCTTACCAGGGCCGAGTCTTGTGGATTTAAACTGGCGCGACACGGATTCACCCCAAGTCATTTCCCGTGAGGATGCATAATGCTGTTTTCCAAACCCTTTATTTGCCCAAGGTGTGGGGGGGGCGCTTAGATCCGCCATTGACTGGATTGATTACTTATAGCCTTCAGAACACATCTTTAGCTCAGAATGAACCTTTTTATCTCAACTGGTTGTTTAGAACTCCTAAAAGTAAAATTCTTCATCATCATACTTTTCTTTATTAATTAAACGTTATGGATAAATAAGATTAAGCAAAAACATAATTTGAAGAACAAATTAAAAAAAACAAAATTTATTTCCTACATTGTTTAAGCCCGAGAAGGGACAGATATTAAGATATTTCATTCAATTAGTTCTACATTTAATGTTAAATTTTTGGAACAAATTAGTTAAGCCAATTGAAGATTAAAAGATAAAAATAAAACTATACAATATGATACTTAAAATACCACCCCCAAAAAATAGATTCCGTTCAAATGAAATCGAAATAAATCTCACACATCAGAAAATTATTTCCTAAGTTTAAGTTGGGATATAAATAGTTCTCATCTCGGAAAAAAAAAAAAAACATTTTAAAATTTAAATTATGTATTTCATCACTAAGTTCGCTACCTGCGTAAAAATAGCTATCCATTTGAAACTTTTTACTAAAGCAAACTTGACCAAAGCAAAAACTTATTCTGAAAATTCCTTTTTATTTCCACTATGACACCATATTCACCTTTTTAATTCTTGAAAAAAAAAAACTAGTTCAATTTAATGTTTCACGTGGAAACGTTTCAACTAAAAAGAAATAAATTATTATTATGGCTTTTGAAATTTTTGCAACAATGAAGAAAAAGTGTTACATTTTCTATGAAAAATGTCCGTTGATTCTCAATGAAGAAAGAGAAATTTGGAATTAAGAAAAATATTTGAATAATGCAAAAAAAATGGGCCCACGTTTCTCTCTGGGTTATAATTCACCCATATGCAAAGGCATTTTACCATTTGTTTTGACCCTGAAGTCAGGCAAACGTTTTTACACTTTAAATTTATAATATCATTAGAATTAGTAAAGAATAAAAAATGAATGGCATCAGGGACAAAAAGGTGGGAAGAAAAAATGAAAAAGTTATGATCTCCATAGGTTTTTCCATGTTAAATTAACATTGAGAAGTGACACTGGAAATAAAAAAGTATTGCACTGCCGCGCAATACTTAAATAAAACAACTTTTCTGAAAAGGTCTTTATTTAATTTAAAAGTTTATATGCTTAAAAGAAAACTTTAAATAATATTTTTATGAGTATGTATTGAACTTCAGCATGGGGCACAGTGGTCCGCAATGAATACTGCTCCTGTAATGAAGAATTTTCAAAATATTTAATAATTGCTTATTCTCTATAAAGAAATATTGTTTTAAATAGTTATTTAACTATAAAATAAACAAAGAAAAATGACAAATTATTTAACCCTACAATTAGGGATGTAACTAATAGTGATTTGGCCGAACAGCCGAATATTCTGCCAAGTTTTAGGGCGAATACTGACTTAAAAAATATATATATATATATTTCCAATTTTAAAATCCAAAATTAAGTTAAGGACTAATTGAAATTAATTTTTTGTTTGAGTGTTCAAAATTCATAACAGCTGAATCTATTTTTTGTAATATTTTAAATACTTTGATGCCAATAAGATAACATATGACTTTCAAAAATGTAAATAATAATTTAATTCATAATTTTTTATTTAATCCATAGATAGTTCTAGTAATTTATATATATATTTTATCTAAAATAGAAATGCATTACCTCTGTAAAAATTAAACTTTTTTTTATTTTAGTAAAATCATTTCACTTCCCAAAAATAAGAACTTGCATGTGTCCTCCGTCTTTTTATATCCATTCACATTCAACTCAAGCTTAGTAAATTTTCACTCTGTATGTAAAGAAAAAGGTTGTTTTCTTAGAATATAATTATGCATTCCCTTAAAATATAATTATTCTTTTCTGCCACTTTTCTCTTTTCTTTCTCTCAAAATTAACAAGCCCCTCGTAATACTTCCTCCATCCCATATTTCACAATGAGATGCCTCCTAAAGCTGAAGTTTATGTAATATCATTATATACAGTTATTTATAAGTTGTCATGAAGCTTTAAAATTGAGTAAGTATTAGGATTTCTTTTTCTTATAATAATTAATGTATTTAGATATAATTTTTTAATATTGTTTTTTGAAAATATTTAAAATCACATTTCGTTTTGATTTTCTAGAACTTATTTAACCAAATATCTTAGAATATTCGGCCAAATATCTGTTCAATATTCGGCAAAAAGGCCGAATACCGAATAGTGGCCGAATATTCGTTACATCCCTACCTATAATGCATAGAGTAGCCATTTGGCACACTTTAAATTTCATGTTATATGTTGTTCAGATTATAATGTAGCCATCTGACACTTTAGTTTTCTCCTGAATTATGGATAATAGTTCATGTGTGATTTTTAAAATAAGTTTTCTTGTTCAATATAGCAGGGGTTTTTTTTTGTGTGTGTATGTATGTGTGTGTGTGGGAGGGAGGGAGAGAGAGAGAGAGAGATGGAGAGAAATCAAAATCATGCATTGTAGAGTTAACATAGTAAGAAATATTTTGTTTTGTATTTACTGCCTTTGAAAAATATAACTGTAGCCTAATAAGTAATAGATGACCTCACTGGATTGGTTATTTATAGCTTCAGAGCACATGATTAGCTCATAATGAACTATTTTATCCTCCTGACTATTTTGAGCTTCTAATAAATTTTTCATCATCATATTTGTCTTGTTTGCTGATTTTTTTTGTACTTAATTAATAACTTATTTGCAATCACTCCTCTTTCTTATATTGTTACTTTCAAAATATAATAGATTTTTTGATAATACTATAGTTTTATGTTTTTTGTTTCAAATGCTACTTGCAAATTTATATTATTATATTATTTTGGAGATAAAGGGGAAATAAAAAAGAATTAGATTAATTATAAATAGATTTATATTGTATTTTAGACAATAACTAATAGTGGACCACTGTGCCCCAGTGGGTGGACCAATGCACCCCACTTCCGGGGCACACTGATCCACTTTGCGGGTGTATATCAATTTTTTTTTTTTGAAAAATGTATTGGGAACTATGTTCTGCAAAAATTATGAGGTATGTAGAAAGGTTTAAAGAATATTCAAAAATATTTTTAGGTACATTGCTCTCTCCGTTAAAGAGAAAAAAAATGTTAACTGCAAAAGTGGTCCACTGTACCCCAGTCTCCCTTATATACTATATACAAAATAAAGAGATATCTATAAAAAAGAAAGAAAAAATATATTTACATAACATTACACCAATAGAAAAATATAGTTAAAAAAAATAAGGATAAATCATAAATTTTTCAAACAAAAAATATGCAAAATTATTACTTATCCACCAGTAGAATTCAAGTCATAAAAAAAGTTCCCAAAGGCTGACAATCACAACAACCACATCAGATTATTTATCATTAAAAAATCCTGCCTCAAACCTTCTGGCACAGCAGTAGGACTTCTCCCTGAAGCTTTCTGAAAATCAGAAAATTACATAACTATTAGAAGGATGAAAATTAAGAATATTTGTACATATCATAATTCTAAATTTAATAGACTACATTAATGTATTATGACATTAGACAACATTAATCATTAACACCATTAAAGCATCGGCATTAGATAAATATTGAAATTATCAATTTTTGCTACAGATTTGCTAGTACAACTTTCTCAAAGATTAGATCTTTATCATCAATGAACGTTTTTGCTAATTTAAAAAATATACATGAGAACAAAACTGATCAGTTGCTTTTCAGCTGCATACAACAGGAGCAAAAGAAGACTTAACCCTCCCCCTCCCCCAAGAAACTCTTGATATGGAGTCAATGAGGATTTGTTTAAAATTTTATAACTCTTTATGAAATCTGAGTTTCCCCCAGTTTTAAAAAAAGGGCAGGGTGCTTCTTGTAGGAAAAGGGCACTTTTGGATTCCGAAGGGCATGTTTGGATTCTTAAGGGCACTTTTGGATTCTGAAAGGCATATTTTGGATTCTTCAGGGCACTTTTTTTAAAAATTTTAAAGGCATTCTTTTGATTTTTAAAACTACTTTTAATATTTAAGACAGGATGCTATTTTAAAGACAGCAATGAGTCAATTTTTACTATGCAAGTAAATTTTTTAATAAACGAAGGAGTAAAGACACTTTTTTCGGCTGGGGGCAAAAAGGGTGCTAATGTTTTTCATCAGGGACAAGAGGGGTGCTATTTTGTAAACGTAAGGGCAGGCAGAGTGCAGCACCTTCCTGAAACTGTCTAGGGGAATCTCTGATGAAATGATACATATAGCTTGACATACCATCATTTCTAGCAAAAAAAAGACCAGAGCCCTAATATTCTGCAGTACCAACACCGTAGCCCCCCCCCCCCCCCAACTTCCCTGGCGTCACTCAAAACCACATATTTATAATTCATACACTATTTTCAAAATTTTTAACATTTTTTTTTTGTATTTAGCAAAATAAAAATTTGGTACTTTTCAGTTAGCCGGGCGCCAGTGTTTTATTTACATTCATATATACATATGTATGCACATATATGTACATATATATATATGCATATGTATGTATATATTTATGTATGTGTGTGTACATATCTATATGTACATATATATGCATATATGAATGTAAATAAAACACTGGCGTCTGGCTAACCGAAAAGCAGGGGTGCAGAATATGTCCGATCCGGCGATCTAGGATCGGGGGAAATTTTAACCACCTGGGGAAATTTTGCAGAAATATATACTATTGATTTCGATTTTAACAACAAATTCCGTAACTCCCTGAGATAGAAAAATTTCACTACAAATAAAAAGATCAGTATGGTGACCTTCACAAAATCGATCTCAGAATAATATGTATCGTCTATCAGAGGTGATTCAGCCCCGAATTTTCCGAAAAATTAAGGCATTCGGTTCCGAAAATTTAAAAGAAAAAATCGTTCATCAATCTGAAAATTTTGACATAAAAATACCACGAGTTTTGTCCAAGAATTACGAAAAAAAACGCGAATTTCGTCACAAGATCGCAAATTTCGTCAAAAGATCGCGAAATAGCTGCAAATCCTGACAAAAGATCGCAAAATAACCACAAATTCTGACAAAAGATCACGAAACAACCACAATTTCGTCAAAAGGTTACGAAATAACAGCAAAATTCGTCAAACGACCACAAAACAACCGCGAATTTCGACTAAAGGAGCGAAATAACCAATGATTTTCATCAAAACATGGCGAAATAACAGCGAATTTTGTCAAAATCCTCCCCCCAAATAGGCATGAAAAAAACTTGAAAAATTTCGTCAAATGATTGCGAAATGAACGCAAATTTTGTCAAATGATCGCGAAACAACCAGAAATTTTGGCAAAAGATCGCGAAAAACCGCGTATTTCGTCAAAAGGAAGGCAAAATAACTGCAAAACGCATCAAAATGAAAGCGAAATAAATACATACTTCGTGAAAATATTGCAAATTTTGTCAAAAGATCGCGAAACAACTGCGTATTTCGTCAAAAAGGGCGAAATAATGCAAATTTCATTAAAAGATCGCAAAAACCCACAAATTTCGTCAAAGGATCACGAATGAACCGCAAATTTCGTCAAACGATTGCAAAACAACCGCGAATTTCATCAAAAGATGGCAAAACATCCGCGAATTTCGTCAAAAGAGGGTAAAATAAGTGCGAATTTTGTCAAAGGAAGGCAAAATAACCGCAAAACTCGTCAAAAGATCGCTACAAAACGCAAATTTCGTCAAAAGTTCGTGATAACACGCGAATTTCATCAAAGGACCGCGAAAAAAATATAATGGTGGGAGTGGATTCCCCCACTCTGCTGTAACCTTTCAGAAAATTTGCTGTGAATTTCAGATTTTTTTTTTTCCACTCAAAATCACCCCTGCAATATATACTCGCGCATAAGTTGAGAAATATTGAAAAAATAAATTTCTATACCTACGATAATACAGCATTTACCTATAACAAAGCTTAAAATTTTGGGGAATTTTCATGTGGATTGGGGGAAATGTTGGAGTAGAAACATTTTCTGCACCCCTGCCGAAAAGTACCAAAAATTTTAAATATATCTATTTGCATATACTTAACTGTCAACTATTCCACTTTTTAGTTAATCACTCCTTCTGGATAAAAATCTTTATCTAATTTTAAGAATAATTGCAGAATTCTGCAATTAAATAAGGTAATGAATTAATTCGGAAATAGTGTAATACAAAAAAAGAAAGATTCAGTGCTTTTATAGAAAAAGGCGAAACACTGCTCAATTGCTTTCCATCATAATAACAAACAATACATGGAAATTTACATCTACTAGAGAAAATTTTGAGGCACAGATGTCATATACACCCCATATTGGCACAATTTTTTTCTGACGCCAATGTCATTTACGCACCGGATACTTAACTGGCACCAAAGTGCCGTTATTTTGCTTGATATAGTAACCCGGAAATAGATGATATGGTAACGAGGTTTTCGCCAAATTGGCATCGGAAAAAAATCATGCCAAATGGGTTGTTCTCTACAATACTTGCAAATTTGGCCAGCAGTCTGACTTGAATGATGCATATGTAAATTTTCATAAAAATTAGATAAATGGTAAGAAATCAGTCAATTATTGAAGATTTTAATAGCAACAGAAATTGTTTTAAAAATTTGACTTAACAAAAAAAAAAAAAATAAATAAATAAAAATAAAAATTTGTGGAAAAAATAAAATAAAAAATGTGAGGGAATGACAAGTGAGGGAATGATGACATAAGACATTTTTACTAGTTGTAGGGGAAAAATGCAAAATTATGAAGAAATCCAAACTGTTTCCTTTAAGAGAAACACTTAATATATAATGTATGATAAAATTAAAATTTTTGATATTTACAAAAAAATGAATATTCTGTGTGAGGGAATGACTGCTAATAAAAACGCTTCCGGATATACTGACTAAAAAAAAATTCTGTAAAATTAACAAAATCTTACACCACCAATTTATGTTGCTGGATTGACAAGTGCTCAAAATAGCTTCTTCTCTGTGAAGGATGCTAGACTGCTACTGCTCATTAGTGGTAGATATTTGAGATAATAGCAATGTGTGAGGGAATGATGGTTTAACATGGGGAAACATATAATTGATTGAGTAGACTATATAATAATAGTAAAAATTAATATTTTTATTATTTTTTGTAATGTATCAAATAAGAACTTTATTTTGCTTAGGGTATTTTTAATTATTTTTATTTCTGGATGGAAAGAAATAGGCAATAAAATGTGGTAGTACAGGTGGGGGAAAGGTGAGGGAATGATGTTTGCATGATATATATTATATTTTTAAATACTAAATTTATTTATTTTTAAATTTTACTTTCTGCCCCTAATAAACTATGTTTAGATCTTCTAATAAAAATAAAAATAAATAAAAATGTAATAAAATTAAGAGCATTTATATGGCTGGGAAGCACTTTTTGCACTATTGCAGAGAATAACCCCAATATGAGGTGTATATGACATCTGTGCCAATTTTGAATGTAAGTTAGACTGAGCTCAAGCCTGCCCTAGCTAAAAGAGTGATATAAAAGTTGAGTGCATTGCCTACATGTACGACACACATACAAGTGTTTTGATAGAAAAGAATGCAAAAACTTGGAGATAGGAAGGAAAGGAAAAGGGTAATTTAAGCTTTAGCTTTTCGGGAGTGCTATTGCATTGGGCTCCGGAGCCCTGTATTTAAATGAGCTCTAGAGAATTCCGACCAATATTTAAATATTTACTAAAAACAGAGAAGTACCGGAGCTGAGCTTTGGTGCAAATTAAGCTCTGTAGTTCGAGCAATTTTTAATATATAATCATTTTCGGGAACATAGTGGAAGGTATACATTTTTTAAGAAGCTCTGTATACCCTCTGTAATTAAAATGATGTTAAAGCGTGTACTCTAGCCATGAACGTTCATCATAAATTATAGAATTAAAAAACGACAAGTTATAACAGTTAAAAATTGATATATTTAATGATCAATTAATCCCTTATTTTGATGACACAAAAATAGCAATCAACTAAAAAGATTTGTTAAACATAGTTATATAACAAAAAACGGAACAGATGTCACAGATGCACAGGGATTGGTGTGATTATTTTGGCAACAAAACACAGTTTTCGAAAATTCGTTAGACCTAGTGTGCGAAATAAGGATGTTAGTTTTATTTTAATATGACACAGCTTATTTTACAGGGCTGGCTATTTGCCGGCAAAAAAGGGTTTCTGCCTTGCCAGTGGCAGAAACTGGTTATAACCGGTTTTAACCGGCAGAAACTGGCATAAACATATTTCATGACATAATATGAGACTTTTTTACTAGTATTAAATTCCTTAAGTACATTTTATTCCGTATAAATAGCAAATGAAATATTGTGGGTCGTTTTAATTAAAAAATAAATAGATTTGTATTAGAAAAAATGAGTAATGTAACAGATAAAATTTTTGTTATAGTATGGTTATATAATTTTATCTGTAAACACTTATTAGAGTATTTTAAAATTTCAGTTTAAAAATCAAATACAAAACTATATCCAATAATTATTTTAAATTAAACAATGAAAAGAAAAGAAAAATATTCAGTACTTGCTCAAAATAATTTTCTGTAATTTAACATATCAATTTAATAATAACACTATAAATTATCTCTCATAGAAATGTTATAGTTATATGCGGATCTTGTAATTCCATGAATTTAAAAAACATTTCATTTAAATACAGTATTCAAAGGAACAAATCTGACTTTTTCTTTTTTTTTTCAATTTAAGACTGTTATAAGCATAGATCAAACTTTGTGCGAGTTTTAGTAAAAAAGCTAAAATCTTTAACAATGATTTTACGCACAAATAACGTACAGACATGACAAAAAACGATTATATGGGATATTTTTGTCGTGTCTGTATGTTATTTGTGCATAAAATCGTTGTTAAAGATTTTAGCTTTTTTATTAAGACTGTTAGTTGAAAATGTTCCAACCACATTTTGCACTTACAAAACAAACAACTACAAAGGTTCAAAGCAGATTTGATACAGTAATAACCGACTACCATATGCTAACTTATTTACCTCATCCTAAGTATATGGGATCAAAATTGACATATGAGCATAAAGAAAAGGCAAGGAAATTGCTTTCTGATATTAATCCCAATTTTGTGCCACATATAATATCCTTTGAAGCAAAATCGACTCCTGCCTCAGAAACATATTTCTCCAAGGAAGCCCTAGAAAATGTCTTGCCCTTACCTTCTATGTGGTGGTCATCTTTAAAAACGAATACTGGTGAAAATGAGGATTTTTCAAATTTGCATCCTCAATAATGACATTGCCAGCAAGTAATGATAGTCTTGAAAGAATATTTTCAAACTTTTCTTTCATTCAAAACAAAGAAACAGTGTGTTCAGAAAGATTAGCAAAATTTTGTCTTATGCTATGGAATGTTCTGTGGAAAAAGTAATAATAGTATATTTGAGTGGCAATTTTGTTCTTTCAATATTGTAAAATAATTGTGCTAGATATTTCATTAATTTTTTTTTCTTTATTTATTGTGCTTCAATTATTTACTTATATATTTTCACAAGAAT